>OU015492.1:60830856-61498356 GCA_907164885.2 Dolomedes plantarius
CGTGACGCCAGACTTCTATGGTTCAGGTAAAAATTAGATGAATCAGAGCGAAAATTAAATATCCCAACCCAATCACTCGTTCGATTAACTAAAGGCCTCTATAATACGAACTGTGATATAACCTGTGATAATTGGTTCTGTTCAATAGAAGCTGGTCAAGAATTAAGCAGAATGGTTTGACTATTGTGGCTACCATGCAATATAATGAACCATAGGACCATAGGACCATAGGAACAATTGGCTAACTGTGTTACCTAGGCCAACGCCTTCAAACACAGATATTTCAGGAGAATGTCAGCGGAGAGCGGAAACACCACCGAAATGAGACTCGAAAGTTCGAAAAATAACATCAGTTCAGAAAAATGCAACACAAAAGTTTTGCAGAGAGTCTTTTGGTCAGAACTTTGGAGGGTGAAAAGAAGAGTTCTCATTGGATGTCTGCAGGATCCTTGAGTTGATTAGCTGATGGGGGTGGAGTCAATGGCTATCTGTAAGCTGGATTTCAATTGTCAAGTAGAGAAGGAAGAAAAGTGATTGGATAAAGAGATAAGGTTCAGAATCCGTCAGTTCAATTACTACGAAAAAGAGCAAATCCAAATGGATTTACTCAGAGACAAAAAATAATTGCTAGGAGGAAGTTTAAGGATAGTAAATAGATTTTTATTATATTTTATAAAATTTTTAAATGTTTTTTGCCTTGGCAAAGCCAAGTATAGTTTTTGTATTTTTTTATTTTTATTTAAATGACGAGGACAAACAAAAAATTTAAGACGAAAGACTCAGGATGGCTCGAGGCCTTTTCCTGTTAGTGGGGTCAGCGTGATCATAATTTGCAAGATTAATTAAGAGTTCACTGTCAATAGAATGTGAAAGTTAATAGTTTGGTTTTTGAGATAATTTCGAATAGTAAGGATTCCTTGTAATAAACCACAAATACCCTCTGAATTTATAGTTAGGAATACGTGGGAAAGAGGTATTACATCTATATCTGCCTCACAGGCAGATGTTTCCACTAAACGGGGAAAACTCATGTTTCCACCGAAGTGAGAAGTAAATGGGTCGCGGTCGAAAAGTTTGCGCACCACTGATCTATACACTTCAACTACTATAATATTTATTTGACCTTCCGGGTAAAACATGTCGGATTATAGGAATGAAAGGGATAAGGAAAGTTTAAAGCTAACATTTTCTTCCTTTTCACTTTTCACAGCATTTTATGAAAACAATTTTTGGGAGGAAGTGATTTCGGAGAAAGGACACGCTTTTAAATGTTGACATTCTTTTCTAGTAGAGGAAAATCTAAAATTTCTAATTTTCGATTATTTCGTTCCAGTCTGAATGTATTTCTCTCACATTCATAATGAACTGATGAAGTAGGGGAAAGAAATTTGGACAGCTAAATAATGTATCATATCTTAGGGAACATTTAAAATAAAAATTTCAATCTCCTTTTAGAGTACAATAAACGATTAAATTCCATTAGATATTTCTGAGTGATCACTCACTGTAAAAAACGTAATTTTACTTTAAGTTGAGTTCATTTTAAGCTCCATCCATTTAACCAGCCATCTGTCCCTAACAGATTATTTGTAATGTAGCCAATGGGAGATGAGATTCTTCTTATCAGTCTATTGTAATGATATTTTTAAGGGGGTTCGGGACACATTAATTTTTTTTTTATTTATTGAGTTAAGATTTAGATTTTTTGTGCTGGATAATCATATAATTTGTAAAGAAAATCACATCATAAAACTTCTCATAAGGTTTTTAAATTTTTTAAAAAATTTAAATATTTTTAAAAAGTGAAGTAATTTAAAATAGTTATAACTCGAAATATTATTTGTCCAATTTCAAAATTTTTTTCATATAATTAAATAGAAATATATAAGTTTAAATTTTGATTAAGAATTTTTTCTAAATATTAATTTCTAAAAATTAAAAATATGTAGTATAAAAATTTCCAAAAAAATTATGTAACTTATTTTAAAAAATCATACTTTCAAAAGGATATTTTTTTTCAAATTTACTGAATCAAAATTAAAGTAAAATAATTGAAAAAGACATGTACCAAGTTCACTGTCAATGGAATTGTGAAAGTTAATAGCTTGGTTATAGCTTGAACGATTTATCTTTAATGGTTCTTGACTTGTAACAATTTAAAGACGAGAAGTGATGAAAAAGCCCATCATGCAGAAAAACGCATTTAAAGGTTTAAACAAAGATTGACTGCTATTAGAATCTTGCAAAACAAAAAATTAATACCCCCTGTTTTAATTAAGATAGAAACATTATTTAAACGTCATTTTAAGCGGAAAAAACAGAAAATTTTTAATGCAATAAATTTTTTTTTGAAAATATGAAGAATTTTGTGTCCTGCACCCCCTTTTAAAATAATGTGTCTATTTAAAAGGAATATCATTCATCAAACATCGTAGAATGCGGTTCTTTAGCATTTTGTACGATGTCTTACAGTTTTAATACAGTTTTATAAATTTTTCTGTATATTTAAGCACAAAGCTTCTACCAGTTCTAATCTATTTATTGGTTAGATTTTTAACAGAACTTTCCGTTCTTGTAGACTACAATAATAAATTGAATCTCAGCAAATCAACAATAATCTCAGATTATCAAATCCTCGAGGAACAAAAATTTTAAAGTTAAAAATGTGAGGAAATTTTTATAAGATCCCCGATTTTGGTTTAAAAAATCTATTTTTGGCTGCTAATTTTTTTTTATTACTTACAAGTTCAAAGATCCGTTAAACGATATTCTATACTTTCGAAATTTCGGACTGTTAAAACTTGATGAATAGCTACAAAGCTCCCTGAACAAACTGTTTATGTACAGTAAAAACTGTGCTTGTTTCCGAAAAAATTAAAGCTTGAACTAAGACCATATAAGGAGGGGATTTTTTTTTAGAGGAAATAATGAATCTGGCATGTGTGAAAACCTCACTTGAGGTTTAACTCAGAAAAGAAATTAGTTCTCAGACCAAGTACAATAGGCGTCGGGATTCGGTACTGATGTGCTCAGTTCGACTCCCGACAAGCGCAACTGAATGCTGTCGTGTTTGCACACATTTAATCTGTAGGCATAACTGATGAAGTAAGGGACGTAATTAACGTATAAGTCCCTCCGTATGGTTTGTTGGGATGGGAAGTTGGTACGACCTCCTCAGATGTTGTGGCAGTAGCTTATTCAACCGGTATGGATTCCTCCCCGGAGGGCCTTAGTTGCTATATTGGACACAGTCTGGTGTATTGAAACACAGGAAAGTGAGATGACAATTGTAAAAAAATAACCAGCGATTATGCCAATAACATTCTTTGTTGGAAATAAAAGGAAATCTATTGCTCCCAAGGATAAAAAATACTAATTGGTACCCGTAAAAACATGACGGCTGGTTAGTAAATAAATGTACTAATTCACAAATTATACTCAACAGATCATTGCCAATGTTGAAAATCATAATATTAAGAATAGTTAAATACACTTTAAAAAATGATTATTGAACCCAATAAAAATAAATATGGTTACTCAAAAGCGCGAAATAAACAATTTTCGTCAGGTATAATTCTCTATCCCACAAACATAATTAAAAATAAAAATGAAGAGAGATCTAGAGAAATTCCTCTGAATAATAAACAAATTAACGTATATATGCGGCCCCATGTTTAGGAAGTATCTAAAGCTAGATTTAAACATGTCACTGAGCATACGCAGAAACAAATTAATGGGTTTATGTGGTCTCCTGCTTAGTGAGTATCTAAAGACAGATTTAAACATGTCACTGAGCATGCGCAGAAAGCAATTTTTTCAATTGTAAATTATCGCTAATTTATAGAAATTGCGGTTACAAAAACCAAATTTGTCGCACCTATAGATTTGCTCTGACGGACTGCCCAAAGAATCGGATTAGTATCTTAAATATATAGATTACAAGGAATGAATTGTTGAAATTATCAAGAAAAATATTCAGAGTTGTTGCTTTCCTAAACATATTTTCATCCAAATTCTATTTTGTTATTTTCTTTAGTTATTGCTCAATGCCTTTCTTTAAAAAATGTTAAGAAAAAAATAAATCATAGTCAAAGAAATAATTGTACTTTTCTTTCAATCTAGAACAGAAAAACCATACATGTATCAAGTAATTGATGATAATCGTAACAACAGAGGAAAGACGAAAATTGTTATATTTTTTACTTACACGAACTCAGGCACATTTTCGAATTCTGACTACATGCTAAAACTCCCAGTATAAGGTTACATTTGATTGATCGCATTTGGAAAGAAAATAATTTTTTATGTTCGGACAAATTCTGCTACCAAATTGCTAGTCGTAGATAAATGATATCTTTTGAAACGTATTCGCGTCAGGACCATAAGAGAGGATGGGGAAATCGCATTTCTTGGGCAAGTACCCTTTAATGCCGAAATTTCGGTATGTTTCTCGTATATCATCATTAGGCGATCGTTAGAAGAGATTGGTAGAATAGGGAAATTCAAAATGCAGTTCGATGGCTGTGGATCTATGAGTTTCTACGAAATTAGTGACTTTGAAAAAAGTTCCATCAAAAAAGTTAGGGACAACGAGAAAAGCAGTTTTAGATTTCTGAAAAACGCATTTTTTTTCATACAAAAGACAAAATTTATTTTTTTTAAAGTATTTTGTCTAGCTATGCCATATATTATTATTTTTTTAAATTTAAACACAAAACGCAACACTTCATTGAAAAGTATTCAAGAGTGATGCATTTAGTAGCTTTCTGTTATTAAAAATATTACTGTAAACATCGTAAAAAAAAATTTAATTTTACATACTACAGGAAGATTTGAGTAAAAAACCCCAAATTTTAGCAAATTTATTTTAATGACATAGGGAAATAGCGATCTGCCGAATAGCTATATATTGAGCAACTGCTGAAATTGTAGTTTGAACCTATTGCCCAAGCCGGTCCTGCTCAATTTAATAATTGGTCTGAAGAAGAACTTATTAATGAGCAACATATTAGTAACACCCAGTTGGTTATTTTGAGCCTCTGTGTTTATAAATTTGAAATTTGTAAACACATTTGTGAAATATGATTATGGGTGTGTTCATTTAATCATGTGCTTAAATCTCCAAAATTTCCTGATTTGATTTTTATTACATAATATGTAATAAAATATTTCTTTAATGCTTTAAGCAAACAAAGGTAATTTCTCGAACGCATGAATTTTAATCCTTAACATCACCTTGAAAACATATTTTGAGGGAATTGTAAAGAAATTATACGACTAAATTTTACTTAATGTCTATGAAGGTGAAAGAAACGAAGCGTTTACATATGTGATTTTGTCCATATCCTTATACTGGCTATTTTAAAATATTTCCCATATTCAAAGTAGAATACAACCAACGTGTACTTGTTAACAGGGCTGATAATGAATTTGTGTAGAGTCTAGATCATATGAACGTAAATCAGCATCCACGTGCTTGTGGATGACGCTTTTTATTGCTATTTATCAAAACATTTCAGGGATGTTCAGATAATCGGGTGACATTAAGGTGTTATCTCTGATCGTACCTCCATGATTTCAGGACATATTTAGATAAACGATTCAGAAAGTGCAAACCTTTCTCCTCATTCTTAATTTATCAGTTATTGGAAAAACTCGGCTATCTTGCTCGAAATCTTCAAATAGCTTTAAAGTAATCTTTATTATTTATTGTATAGAGATTGCAAGACTAGTAAGAAAATATAATCAACGATATCCTGTTTATAAAGCTCATTTTATGACAATAGAAATCTAGCTACTTTTTAAAAGCATTGAATTAAACAATTCGACTTCATCATCGTGTGTTTTATTTTTTTTGGGCATATCTTTTATAGCTCTCACTTTTGATTAAGCATATTTTTTAAAAATTGATATTTGTATTTGTTAATTAAAATGATGAATTTAAAAATGGAGGATTTTGCATGTGGGAGGGGATGTGTAGGAAAAGCAATCTCTATATATAAAACAGTTCCGTAACTGACTGACTGACATATAACGCACAGACCAAACCGCTGGCGCTGGACCTAAAGGGCTGAAATTTTGCATGGCGATTCTTCCTATAGTGTAGGGGTGCACTAAGAAAGATTTTTTTAAAAATTTTCTTAGATTTTTTAAAATTAAATTTTTAAGCTGTTTTTGTATCTTTTTAAAGTTTGGATTTAAAATAATAATCGGAGGGTTACAAAATTTATATCACAAGAAAAATCATAAAAATTCCTTTAAAATGAAATCTTTTTCGAATCTTCACCCCCATTTTCTGATTTTTGGTGAATATTTAAAGATAAAGTTTTAAAATTTATTTTATTAAATGCGGATCACGTGGTTTCGTTTCTTTTTGTGATACTTTAAGCTAATTTTGCGTCACGTGCATAACAACGAAATAGACACAAAAAAATTTTTTTTTTCTTGCTAATGCGGCAGACGATTGGACATTATCCAAAAAAATATTAAAATACAGTAAAAGAAATGTTCCTCAAACTGTACTATATTAACTGTACTATATTCTTTAGTATGTCCTATTAGATTTAATTTGAATATTTTTTCTACATTATTTTGTCTATCAAAATATCCGTTGAGATTTTTTTATAAATATATATATATATATATTTTTACATCAATTGCATACATTAATCGTTGTATTTATTATAAATAAATAAATAAATAAATATATATATATATATATATATATATATATATATATATATATATATATATATATATATATATATATATATATATATATATATATATAGATAGATAGATATAGATATAGATATATATATATAGTATTAATTGCATATATTGACCATTGTATTTAATTTGAATATACTCCGTAGTGAAGTACAGGTATAAAGCTAGTATATACATAAATTACAGTCGCAGAACGTTTTTTTACCAACGCAGCAGGCACCTTTTCCTGTGGACATTGACCCATCCACATGAGTCAATGACATGCGAATTCATTGGCTATTTTATTATGGGAGCAACATATAGGTGAGCTAGCATTGCTCTTGGGAAGGAACAACCTTATCCAGGATTCGAATCCTGGATATCGAAATCCAGGCATCGGAAGAAAGGATAAGGAGAGGCGCTAACCACCATACGATGCAAGTGGTACAGTCATAGAACTTCAATTGTTCGAATTCAACATAAATAATACAACTATAAATTTTATTGCTACAACGGTTTCAGAGTAGCTACATGGAAGCTACATTTAAAGGAATGGAAAAGTAAAAATGCAAGATTAATACAACTTATTTAGAATCTAAAAAGCTGTATAGAGAGATGTATCTCTATTGTAATTCGTTTTATAAGCATAATTCCCTATATTTATTCACTTGCTGAATTTATTTACACCCTCCTCTGATGACTTTTTTTGTATAAATTCTCACATATTTGTCTCCTTCCGCTGCTGAAAACTCCATTCCTATTCACTTCATTAAGCCGGTACAGATATTTCTCAACTTAAGACCGAGATAGGGACGAGACATTGGTCGTAAGTCGAGTTTCAAAATATTTTTTTTCTGTACCTGTACATAAATAAATTGCATTTAGAAGACATAAATTATTCTTCGTCATCACTACTTATTACGTTAGTAAAATCCATTGTTTCAGAATTTGTGAAGGAAGATATGTTACAAGTTTTTTAACAAAGTTATCCAAGGTAGTCTGAACAGTTTGCGTCTTCTTTTCCTTGTGTATTGTCTGATAGCAAACCAGATTTTTCTGAGTACGACGATTTACAGCTGTGAATCTTTCTTCAATTGGATCCATTGTTTTTAACTGTTGTAGTCCTTTATTACTGTAGTGAAAAGTTGAAGCAATTTCTGAAGCCAATGAAGGTTTATTTGATTTATCGTGTGGATATAGAAACTACTGCATCACAATTTTTTATTATTAATCATAAATTTTTACAGTATTGCATTATATTTTTAATAATTATGTAATACATATAGGTACGTACTGTACATTCCAGGAACAGTATTTTTGAGGATAAAACAATAATAATTGTTTTTTTTATTTAAAAATTTCGGTCGTAAGTGAGAGTGGTCTAAGTCTAGGAATACCTGTATAGGAAATTCTTTAATTAGAAATTTTAGACAGTGACAGTATCTACATTATAATCCGATTACACATTAAAAAACTTTTATATAATTAATTTCTTCAACTGCGATTTTTCTAGAGTAGAAAATATTATTGTATTTAAGAAATAAGTATATAAAATAACTAACTTTTAAAGAGTATTAAAAGTAATTGTTGTTAATTTCTCTACACATCTTTGTAACAAATAACTTGCCTGTTTAGCTTCAAAAGCATGATTATGTATCATTGTACTTAGTTATGTGCATCAAGAAAATTGTAACACTCCGAGATGATACCTTGCGCTAAAACACATTCCAAATGCTAATATTTTGTTGTAAGAAGTATTAATCATTTTAAATGTTTTTATTTATTGACAGGGCATATCTCACAAAATTTTAAACTCTAGCTAACTCCGTAAAATTAAGTTTCCTATTTTTAATAACTTAAGATTTCAAATTTTGCATTTTCCCCTTTTTTAAATTGTGTTGTAAGAAAAAAACCATACATTTTGAAAATATTTATAAAATATTGTATTTTGGAGAGAAAATTGAGAAAATTCCAAAAATAACATTAAAATAAAAATTCTTAATTTACGTTAAATTACTATGAAAATAACTACATAGCTGTGCATAGCTAATATTAAAACTAATTTCAAACAGAATCAGAGTGAAAAAAAATGTTTTTTTCAGGTTTAAAGTTTTCTAAACCTTGCACCATTAAAATTCAACCAACCAACCAACCATCAGGTTTAAATTCAATATTTTGACGAAATGTTATTTCAAAAATTTATGGATGCCTTAAAGAAATAACCAGAAAATTATTGCTAATATATAAATTTTGGAATTTATTAGTAAAATGTCCCCATATGAATTTCTACAAAAACATAACTGTTATTAAGAATTAAGCATTTAAAAATTTGCATAAAACGAAGTTAGAAGCTAAATAAAATTCTATAAAGAAAGCATAACGTTTTTTTTCTTCTTAAAACTTCTTCCTCAATTTTTTGTACTTAATTTAATATTTAGTATAGCTTAATTCAATATTTAGTATTTCAAGGCTAACTAAAACGAAACAACCTTGAAAATATACCGTTACCTTCAAAAGTTTCTTTTAATCTATAAATAACACTCGTGACATATCCACACTTCATTAGCTATCTTTTTAAAAATTTTACAGTTCTTTTGAATAATCACCAAATCTCCTTGTACGAGATACAGCACTCGTATTTTACCCAACTCTATAATAAATCATTGCTTTACGCGAGATTATGACAGGCTAATTAAAATGAGTTTCTGTAGCGTGGCCAGGATAAAAGACCAGTCCCATAAGATTTCATTTATTTTGATTTTAAGGGAATGCCAGAAACATTTCAACTCATTTCGATGCACAGGGTGTAACACGGTAATTGCACTGCAATTAGTTAATAGGGCTCAAAATAGGAGAGATGCGATTTGTTTATTAGAGTACTTTAGGGGAAAATCGATCAAATGGTAGAATGGAGCATAATTCAATTTGTGTAATGATGGGGGGGAGGGAATTATTAAATTGTATAGAATAATGTAATAGTCACGCTATAGTTATGAAAGAACTTTATCTCTTCGGATGTTATATTTTCAATAGTTAGTTATATAAAGATATTACATTTTAAAGCATGGGTTGTGGCGACCTTGTGGTACAACGCGCTGGCTTTAGGTGTTGCGGGTGCTCGGATCGAATCCCGGCGTAGCTCCACTAAAAATGCCTCCGTTTGTGTCGTCCCTTCATAGGGGGCGATGCTGGTCCACCTGTATAGTGCCCCCATAATAAAGAGGCCAGCAAACCGCGGTGATAATAGCCGAAAGCTTAAAGAGACAAGACCTCCACATTGGGAAAAAAAAAAATTAAGGCATCTCTCTACTGTATTGGAATTTTATCTATAGAAATTTGTACCAAAACATTTAGTTTTTAGATTTTTTAAATAAATTATTTCGTTATATTTATTTCCAAATATTTTTTCATTTTAATATTTTAACACAAGCTGCACCTTAACTGTTACCTTTCAGAGAACTCGGGGTAACAGTATAGTAAATAATGCATAGTAATGGATCTACTAATATAGTTGTAGTTTTTTGCGTTGCATTGAAATTTCTTTTTTTTTAAAGAAAAGACCCAGTCAAATGCTAACTGTTCTGAAAGACTGAAATAAACTATTTTTTTAAGGGGGTCCGGGACACATTTTAAAAAAAATTTATTTATTGAGTTAAAATTTTGATTTTTTTTTTGTGATGGTTAACCATATAATTTGTAAACAAAATCAAATCATAAAACTTCTCAAAAAGTTTTTAAAAAATTAAAATTTTTTTAAAAAGTGGGGTAATTTAAAATTGTTATAACTCGAATTATTACTTGTCGAATTTCAAAATTTTTCCTTTAATTAAACAGAAATATATAAGCTTTAATTTTAATTTAGCATTTTTTTAAATATTATTTTTTTAAATTAAAAATATTTAGATTAAAAAATTTAAAAAAAAATTATGTAACTTATTTTTAAAAAATCATAGTTTCAAAATTAAAATTTTTTTTCAAATTTTCTGAATCAAAATTAAAGTAAAATAGTTGAAAAAGTCATGTTCCAAGTTTGAAGTATTTATCTTTAACGGTTCTTGATTTATAAAAATTTAAAGACAAGAAATAGAGAAAAAAACTCATGCGGGAAAACTCATTTACAGGTTTAAACGAGATTGGCTACTATTAGAATGTTGTAAAAAAAAAAATTCCTCCTGTTCTAATTAAGATAGAAACATGATTTAAATGTCATTTTAAGCGTAAAAGAACACAGAAATTTTTAATGCCCTAAATTTTTTCTCAAAAATTTCAAGAATTTTGTGTCTTGAACCCCCTTAAACCAGAAAGCTGTTTTGATCAGAGAATTAATGTTAAGACACCTCCAAAGGACACCTAGAAAATCACTCCCATAAAATAATCCAATATAACACCTATAAACGCTACATCTCATTTGCAAAAGCAAATTTATGGCTGTGAAATATGTAAGACTGGTTTTTAAGAGGCTCATCCGTGCTCAGTACACGTGGCTATGTATCGGACTGAAAGAAATTGACATTCAATAGTAGAGCAGTACGTGTGTGATTTTCAGTGAGACTTTACCTTGACGTAGCGGTATGTTTGTAAAAAAGATTACAAACGATAACTGAAGACTTTTGGTTTTAATAATAATTAAAACCAAAACAATTTGTGTTACAATAATTTTTAACAATTAAAAAAAAATTCCTGGTTTCTTTATGTTTGAACCCATTATCCCCCATATGGTTCAGTCAACATACTAGCTGTGAGAATATATCCCGAAAAAATGTCATTTTATCTTAATAATAAGGAATTCAAATATCATTTTTGATAATTCATAGTTATGCAGCAAAAATATGGAATAAAATACTCCTACTTTTGGGAAGATAATTAATTGGAGGGCCGCAGAAGATAAAAGATAAAATGGGCAACGAATTTTTTAGTTCTTTGGTATACGGAGAAAAGTCAAGATTAAAATTATATGAGCTTTGCACTACATGATAATGTATCCCAGTTTTCTTTTATGCAGATAAAAAATATTTTCAAGCATATGTATTTGTATGTGTGTGTGAGATAAAAATTAAGTCTGGAAACTTGATCATTAATATCAGATATAAACATTAATAATTTTTAATGTTTATTTATATTATTAATTATAAATAACAAAGTACCAAATTATTAAACATAATATTTAAATACACAGCTCATCACTCTGATACAACACTTAACAACAGTTAAATAATTAGAACATTTCTGATGAGCTTATGTTTTAGTGATTTATAAAAGACTAACTATTTTAGCAACAATTCACCTGTTTAACAAATTTGGATCGAGGTTAAATGTCTGCTCTGAGTAAAAACATAAAGCGTCTCTCTATTCTGCATAGGCTGAAGATTCTAATCACAGAGAGAGCATCCTCCATAGATTTCACACGTGAGGGAAAAAAAGTTAGAAAAAAATTTCACTGAGGTTAATATAACACTGGGTGTTTTGCCTAATGGGAGTAAGCAAGTCACGTCTGAAAAATGATTCTGGCTACGTTACGTTAAGTAATATATTAAAATAAGAGTAATCATATATATATATATATATATATATATATATATATATATATATATATATATATATACTATCGGACCCGACAGACGTTGTGCTGTTCAAACGCTGTAAATCCAAAAATAATAAAATTATTTTAATAAACTATAAATTGTTTGGACCGTTTTGATGAAAAAATGTTAAAAAATTATTTTTTAAAACCTTACAGCACCACGCGTACAGTTATCACAACTCGACCTATCTTAAAATTAGCAAGAATGTGAACGAAATTTCATTAATATGGCTATTAGTATGACTAATCAATGAGCTGTTCAATACTTCAAAAGCTGCATAGAATCAAATGAGAATTGACAATTTAAATTTGTAGGTTAATTGTTATTCAATGCATGTGTATACAGCATTAAAATTCATGAAAATAAAAAAAAATTCGGAAACGCGATTGCAGCGCTGCCTACCGGATCCAGTTGTGTACCTAAACTTACCAAAGATCAACAGCAACACATAAATAAATAAATTAATTAAAAATACATTTTCTATCGGATCAAATTGTGAATCTAAACCATTCTCGAATAAACTTAATAGTACACAGAAAATTTCATTAAAATATGTCGAACCGTTTAGGAGGAGTTTACTGACATACACACGGTCAGAAGAAATATATATATATATATATATATATATATATATATATATATATATATATAAAGATATAAAATTTCTGAAACGCGATTGCAGCGCTGCCTACCGGATCCAATTATTGAATGCACGTGTATACATCATTAAAATTCATGAAAATAAAAAAAAAAATCTGACACGCGATTGCAGCGCTGCCTACCGGATCCAATTGAGTACCTAAACTAACCAAAGGTCAACAACAACACATAAATAAGTAAATTAATTAAAAAAACATTTTCTATCGGATCAAATTATGAATCTAAACCATTCTCGAATCAACTTAATCGCACACACAAAATTTCATTAAAATCAATCCAGTCGTTTAGGAGGGGTTCAGTGACATACACACGGACAGAAGAAATATATATATATATATATAAAGATATCTATCTATCTATCTATCTCTCTCTCTCTCTCTATATATATATATACACTGCTGGCCACCCAAATTGCGACACCAAGAAAGACAAGAGATATCACAACAAAATTTATTTTGTAGATAACATGTTGACCAAGTATCAAATGATTAAATTTATAGACTTCTGTGAAGTGTGGTTCCTGCCAAATTCAGTAGCCAGAGTAGCCGCCATTGTTGGAGATCACCGCTGCCACACGCCTCGGCTTTGATTCAAAGGGACTTTGGATGAGTTCTTGGGGTACAGCAGACCAAGCAGCTTCCACACGTTGCCAAAGTTGATCTACTGTGGCAGCTGGGGATGGAATCTGGGTCAATCGTAGAGCAACCATGGACCACATGTTTTCTATCGGCGAAAGATCCGGAGAGCGAGGCGGCCAGGGAAGCAATTCAATCTGGCGATTGACGAAGAACCGTTGGACAATGCGTGCCACGTGTGGTCGCGCATTATCCTGTTGAAATATGGCTGTGGGCAAGCTCTGGAGGTAAGGAAGGACAACTGGCTCCAACACCTCGGAGATGTAGCGCTGGCTGTTTAAAGTACCGGCACTGCGTACTAGAGGTGTGCGAGAGTGATATCCAATACCGCCCCGTACCATAATACCCGGTGCAGGACCAGTGTGGCGGTGCATAACGCAGCGTGAAGAGAGGCAGCTGTTCAGCATCCTCTCTTCACGGTGTCTCCAGACTCGAATGCGACCATCGTGGTGTTGCAGACAGAAGCGTGACTCGTCAGTAAAGACAATTTCATTCCATTCTGCCGTCTACATCCTTCTGTCATCGCACCATTGGCGGCGGAGACGTCTGTGGTTCTGCGTCAAGGGTAGACAAAGCAATGGACGTCTTGCGGACAGACCACTCTGCTGTAAACGGCGTCGAATGGTACGCGCAGACACTGGATGATGCGTTACAGACTGCATGTGCTATGGTTCGTGATGTGACTGAGCGATCCGTCACAGCCATGCGCACAATTTGCCTGTCATACCCTCCGTCGTACCCTCCTGCATCCAGCAATCACATATCCGCATTACAGTTGTTTGGTTTCGTCCAACACGACTACCGATTTCCCTGAAAGATAATCCACAATCTCGGTAGGCCACTATCCTTCCTCTGTCGAACTCGGATACTTGATCAAAAGATGATCGCTGTTTTCGACGAGGCATAATTGATCGTTTTTTTGAAAAAACCACTAGAAAAACACAATTGCTGAACTTGAAATCGTCGAAATCGCCAAGCCTTAAATAGCGCTTAGATGTGGCGCCACAGGCGCGCGTGATGTGCGTCTGCACTGAAATTCTAATCATTTGCATATCTCACCTCCGCTAATGCATGTTGTAAATTTCTTGTTATTTGCATGTTTCTATCAGGGTGTTGCATTTACAGTGGCCAGCAGTGTATATATATATATATATATATGTATATATATATATTCTGTTACTCAAAGGAATAGTTTGATAGGAAGTTGCTAAAATTAGAGAATCTTTTATCACAAAAAAATGAAAGAAAAAAATTAATTTCTGTACTAACTTTCGGGTAAAAAAAAACTAAATTTTTTGTTTTAATTGTTGTTTAAAATGTCTAATTTTAAAATGTATTTCATCGATATTGATCAAAATCAAAGATATGCACTCAGCATTTAACTAAAGGTACTTACTGAATTGGTTCGAAAGTATGGACACATGCACGTTTAGAGGAAAACGGAAGGCGATGACAAAAACCTTTATTTAGATTCCCCCAAACACCTGTTTTTGAAAACAACCCGCCAGTTTCCGATTTCCTCACGATTCGCACGTTTAAAAAATTACTTGTTCTTGCATAGGAAAATGAAATAAAAATGTTTTAAAAGCGTTAAGGTACTGCTATTAATAGTTTATTACACACCACATCGAAATTTTCTCTTTTCTAAATAAAAAAAAATTAAATTAAATTATCTTTTCTAAAAATTTTTTTTTTTACTCCGAGATGTCTTCATTCACTTCAATGTAATGTTTACTTCACAGCACTAACACATTCATGGTGCGGAAACCAAACGGCGATATATCTAAGATATGTATGTTGTCATTTCTCTCAATCTGTTATTTTGCAAATGAAATTCCTCGCAGTGTGCGTTAGTCACCCCCCCCCCCCTCTTTAATTCAAAGCAACCAAAACAAAGTTCTGTCCAACTATTGACGTTTTATTGAGAGCCAGAGTCAGCTTTTAACAAAAAGAAATTCGTAAATCCACACTGGGCAAGTACGGCTTCATGATCACTAATCCGTTAAACAAATCGTACTCTATTTTTCAGTTTTTCGTTCAATTACCGGTATTTCTCATTCGCATTTTAACCAAAAGTTCAGCCGGTATGGAAGGGTTGTGCTTGCGAACTGTGTAATAAGAGAGAATAAAGAGACTATAAACGAAAAGTATTAGTGAGAAAAAAAATGGTATTGCCTAATACTCATTAGTACATAAATCAGAAAACAGTAAGGCACTGTTACAGGAATACAAAAACTGACAAAAATTACGTATTTCGCAGGAAATCAGGGATAAAAATTTATTTATTTACATGATTTTTTTCTGATGAATAGTGAATGTCCGATATCTTAAATCAGGCTCATACTTATTCTCTTTGAATAAGACAGATGCCGAACTAGAAGCATTTGATATAAAATTATGCGCATGCTTATTTGAAGATGATTATCAAAACATGCATTGTTTGTTAAGCTTTCCCAGCTAAATTAAGAACTCAGGTTTCCATCAGTAATGTCCAGCATTTTTGTTAATTATGTCAGATAATTGCTCACGTTCGATTGTCTCCAGACCATTTCTTAAATTGCCAGACTTTTGCATTCACGTAAAGATGACATGAAAATTTATTAATTGCATTTCAAATTCACTAGCTTGAATTACGTCAGTCTCAAGGAAAATCCGATGATTGTCGAATAATAACTCTAAATACACTCGTCACTTTCAGTTGATCTGATTCTTGATGGAATTTTAGATCTGCATATAACTTTTCAGAATTGAAAAGTATTTGAAGCTCCTGGAAAAGAGTTGTAATCAACTACTTATACAACTCTTTTCTGAACCTGGAAAAGATGTTGCAATGAATAAGTTATAATTTATTTTCAAACATTCATAGTATACACGAGTTAAATTATAAACGACAATAACAGTTTTATTTGAACTTCGCAATTTAACATATTCACTAGAATATATTAAATTCACTAGAATGTTAGCACTAATTTACGGAGAGTATCAATTTTCGATATAAGCCAATAGCTTTTCTCCGTCATTACGTTAGCATCCAGGAAATATTTGAGCTTCAAATTTTTTAACCTTTTCCTTACGGGGTAGGATGGCATGTATCCCAAGAAAAGGGGCACAAGAATGAATATATATAGGTGTATATATATATATATATATATATATTTATTTATTTAATTATTTAAAGATTTGATTTGAAATGCAGAAAAAAAAGTTTAAAAAAATGTGCATTTACAAATGTGTGATTAGAAAAATGCCGAGAGGAAAATTTCCCATTGCACACAAGGAAATTGAAGATTTGCGATGTCATTTTATGAACCACCTCAACATAAATTTAAGTTGAAATGGAAGTTAAAATGCTAAAAAGTTTTTTTTTTTAAATGATAAATACCTGCATGCTAAAAGCGCAGAGGTAAGATTTTATAACTCTCCTCGGTAACAGGGATAAATGTAATGTGTTTCTAAGCTATTTATTATTTCAAATTCTAGTTCTTACTTCTGGGAAAGGGGAAGAAGGAAAGAAATCCCTAACTGGAATTGATACTGAGGACACTTTGCGAATCGTGGATTACACCTGTTATGGGGCTTCAGTAAAATAAAAACAAAAACATGTGTCTCATAAAGACTGCAGTGAAATGCATTCCTCCTGCAATTAGAGTTCTTTATTGAAGACGAATATTGCTTATAATGTAGTTGTAAGTAAGTACGTTTTCTCTTTTATAAAGTACAAAGTATAGTGCTGCTGAATATACTTTAGGCAATTCATTCGATTGACGGGGGCCCCACGTAAGCCTACCAATGTACAAGTATTACTTCTTTTTTCTGAGAAAGAGAAAGAATAAAATGAATCAGTGCAGATTAAATCTGATTCTAAAATATAGTGTTTTCACAAAGGATATAAAATCAGGAACAAAAATTTTAAAAAAAAGTTTCTAACAGACGATGTAGAAGACGCTTTCAAACCGTGTATTACATACCTGTTTATGAAGCTTTCGTCAAATAAAAAATGTATGTCAAGTTATAAAAGTATGTGTGAAGTACATAATGTCAAGTTTATCCTAGAGACTGCAATGAAATAATTTCCTCCTGAATTATGAGTACCTTATTGATAATATGTTGTGTTCCATAAAGTACAAGTATATTAGTATGGAACATACTTCCGGTAATTCATTAGACTGACGTACGGCCTACGAGAACATTCGAGTTTGTCGGCCATGAAAAGTTGAGTACCCTTAATTTATGTGGAAGTACGTCTGCCCTTATTCAATAATTATGCAGCTCTGAAAGTCTGTCTGTTATTTTTCAATTTATCTACGTTGCATATACAATATACCACTACTACTACAAATTATATTTTAAGAATGTAGATTTCACTGAAACAATGCTTTTTTAACAATGCTAATTCAAAAGGTACTAACTTGGGTAATACATTCTTCGAAACTGTTGTTCAACGAATAAAATAATAATTTATTTACAACAATGAAACATACTGTAAAATTTCAGTGAATAAAGCCTTATTCTTTTCTTCCATCATTATCCATAGCGTTGTGAGTTTGATAGTTTTTTGCGACATCAACAAATTTGTCTATATCTATCTCATTTCGATTGAAACTTTGATAATTTCGAGAAAGATGTCTGTATTAATACCTCGGTAAGTTTTAACATTTTTTTCTATCATTACATAAATAATGAACTGAGGTAAGTATCGTAGTTGATATCCCGTGTAGATGTGAATACCATTCTAATTGCTTTACAAAAGTTTATTAAATTTGCATTCATCGTATTAAAATAAACGTTTCCTTGACTACACATAATTTCATTGTATAAGGCTACAGATAATTTCTCTGTATACTTATATATGTATTGAATGAGTATCTAAGTTCATATTTTTTCAAAGGATAACAAATATAGAATAAAAAAATTACTGATCTTCAGCAAGTTTAAATAGCGATAAGAGTTTAAGAGTTTCAGACTGTACCTGAGTTCGTAAATCTGATTAATTTCTAAATGGTTTAAAAAAAATTAGGATAGTTGTAAGAAAATGAAAGTGGTAAAATACCTAGCAATTCTACATCATTTTCTCTGTCAATAAATATGCCGAGAGGGACAAACAGGAAACATCGCTTGAATATGATCAAGTTTCTAATAACAGTATTTTCGTAAATATGAAGAATATGATACGGTCGCCAACCTGTGGCCATATGGCGCCAATGTAACATTACAAATCGAAAAACCTCGTGATGCAAATTAAAACTTCTCTTTCTGGCAACTCCACAAAACATGCCAAATATTTTGCGCAAAAAACGCCTTGGCGGGAAACAGTATCATATTCTTCACATTCACCTTATTTTCCTTTAAAGTAATATATGTTTTATTATAAGAAATATTTATTTATATAAAACATAATTATAGTAAACGCTTATTATAATAAAATTATAATAAACATTTATTATAAATATGTTACATAAATGATGCATGATTATTGTAAGTCAAATTAATGAAATTTATTTCTTAAGTATAATACATTTACGAACTTCTATAACACATCATAAAAATTATCCAGCCGTAAAGACATGCGAAAGACTTTAAAGAACAGGATTTTTCCTAAAAGCCCCAGTCAGCGATGCTAAAATATTTAATGCTGAAGTTTCGATTAGCTACCACTCAGGTTTTTATTCCCGTTCTTGGGCGATTTCTCACCAAATCTGTCACCTTTTGAATTTTATTTGTAGTTTTAAGTATGACGAATGGAGTTCAATGTAAACCCCAAAAAATCGGCAGGTAATATTGCAGTCTGAGGCGAAAACACGAAGTGATAGCTAATCATATTTATAGTCCAAACTGTTGATACTGATCTAAAAACTGATAATTGCCACCGAGGACAAAGTTTCTTATTAGCCCTGTGGACAGCCATCTTTTTAAATATAAAAATTACATTTGACCAAATTTTCACCACGCTTTATTTCTTTCTCGCAGTTCTAAGTCAGTCCAGATCTACGTCACCAAGATCCGGAGAGAATGCCCATCCGAAAACCTAATGGACATCTACTTCAGGTTCAGCAAAGCTGTTCGCCTCAGAAAACCCGTTATCGTAATCCACTGCCCGCATCTCGCCAAAGTTATAAAAAAATGGATCGTGCTAGGAGAGAGGCTGAAGTTCCTCGGTACGTCATTGAGTCTCTGTTCCCTAATTCTGAACCACATCGGGTGGTACAAAGAGTCCTTGGCTCTGGCATCTGGCGGACTTGCGATTCAGTCCTTCTACAGCTTTGGATGGTCCCGAGATTCGATATCTGGATACATACTGCAGCCCGTCGAAAAAAAGCCCATCAACGAGGACGCTGTCTTGAAAGAGGTAGTAGTGCTGGTACGAAAGCCAAAGACTGGATCTTACCTAGTGAGAGGTGCTCTGACCTTCTCAGCAGTTGCAGTCAGTGCGTACCTCTTGTGGATATCCATGTAGTTGTTTGAGGA
Organism: Dolomedes plantarius; assembly: GCA_907164885.2. Lineage (NCBI taxonomy): Eukaryota > Metazoa > Arthropoda > Arachnida > Araneae > Dolomedidae > Dolomedes > Dolomedes plantarius. The sequence continues at coordinate 60,850,907 of OU015492.1, forward strand.
TCATACTTTTGATTCTAACGAATATGATTTCTTTTCAAAATATAATCCAGGCTGCCACAAAAAGTTTAACAAATTATATTTGGAATCTTAAATAGAATTTTTATTCAGATGCATATATACGAAATCATTATTAAGAATACTTCTTATACAAAACTATTAAAAAAATACAATAAAGAAGAAAATAAGTAAAAAAATTACAAAAGAAAAAGAATATATAAGAAAAAAGAATATAATGAAGACAGAAATGTGATGCGTTTCAGAAAGTGGAATTTTTTAAAGTTTCGAGTAACTGGCTACTTTAAAATATAATTCATTTGAAGTCAGATATGGATCTATATGTCTTGAAGAAAGTTTCATCTATCAGAAAAGTGTTCCAAAAGTAAACATAAAAATTAAAAACTTAATTGAAAAAATAAAACTTAAGTGTAGGTTAAAAAAATATGATGATGCACGCAGAAAAATAAAATAATTTCCATGTGGCTTTGGAGTTATAAAAATTCTCCATTTTAAAGCACGAGTACTGTATTCATCAAAGATCTTTTATCTCCCGTCTTATGAATCAAATTACTTTTAAAATGTTTTAAAAATATACTGAACATTCTTGGGCTAAAATATGAAAACAACTTTATAAAATTCCATACGTTGTAAGTAGACTATAGCTATATCTACATTATAATGCTCTCAACCATAGAAACGATGTAAACTAACTTTTATCAACTTATTTATTACATTTCATGCAACAATTTTTAAAAAACAGAATTTCGCTTTTCAGTTTTAAACCAAACCTTTTATAATCTCAAAATATCGAAAAAATGCTGAAATTCTTGAAAAAGGACTTAGAAATGGATTTATTTAGCGAAAAGAATGTTTGAAGGCTAAATTTATTACATAATGTGCGTAATATTGTTGTATAACTTGTATACATAAAGCTAAATGAAGGAATTCGTATTTTTTACGAAAGAGAAGTAATATAAATGTTACTTAAATGTAAGTAACAAATAACGATACAAATATAATCTGAAATCCAGAAATACCTTCTGCATTGGACTCTGCACAGAGAAGATTAGAAAACGAATACATCATTTAAACTTTCTAAAATTCAATGCATTTTGGAATTCAATACATTTTGGAAAAATAAAGCTTCATAATTACATAAAAAAATCTTGTTGGAAAAAAATATTATTTTAAGAGTTTTACCCACTATGTGAATTAAATGAAGATTTGTTAAGAATTATTACGATAACATTAAAAAAAGTAAAAAAGCAATAAAAATAACTTTGTTATAAGCATCGTCTCATAGACTTTTGTAGTGTGTGTGTGCAGACTCAAATTATTAAAATCTTGTGGTCGTAGGACTTGAACAAAATAGTGCTTCTGAGAACATAAATAACTGTAATATATATCCACAGTATATATTGGCAAAGCAGAGTCACGATAATGTTCAGAATTCTTGTTCGATAGACAGTATATTATGGGATATAAAGATGTGAAAGACTTTACTATCTTATGAAATAGTTTTTTACCTATAGCAACATACCGATCAGAAGAAAAAGTGTTATTAGACTGTTCATTATATGCTTTTAAGAGAAACTTTAAAAGTTTAGCTTCCCTATTAATAGACTATATTGATTAATCGAAGAAATTCCCATAAAGATGAAGGAGGAAAGTTGACTTCCAGTGACACAGTTCTCAACAGTTGGATCTATGCATCGAAAAAAAATTCCTAATTTGCTTTTTCAATTTATTTAACTACAACAAAAAGTGAAAGTATTTAAGAGTGTCTCAATCAAAAATTAATCGTTTCATACATATTAATTCTTACGGGCAACAGAAAAGCTGAATTTTGCGTTCTCTGAATTTAAGGAAAAATAATTCAGTAAAAGTAAAGAATGGTAATATATTTCCAATAAGCCTTGAAGAAACGGCATCATGACTCAGGTTAAAAAATTAATGTATTCTGAATTTTTAACAATATTTACTAATAACGATAACGATAAAGTAAAAAGAAAAAATATTGATGTAAAAATAAAAAACGCTTCTATGCTTTTCTTTATACATAATCGAAAGAAACAATTATTCTACAAGAGGCACTTTTCCATAAACGTAAAAATTCTTGCTTCTGTAAATGCACCACACTGTTAACGAAAATTGAAATTATGTTGCAGAAAAATTTTATGTTTACCTTCTGTTTATCAGTTATATCTAATAAATAACCATAAAAGCATTGGTATTTGATCTGTCATTTTTTTCCTTCACTTACACCACAACGAAAATCCAGCTTAAATCACAAAGAATACATCAAATGACGAAGAAATGAACATGATTATACTTATGAGCATACAAGATAGAAAATTATATTTATATTATCACTGTATTATGTGATAATATGTGTTTGTAAGATTATGTGTTTGTAAAAGTGTAATGTATAAAGTCGGCCCCTAAGTAGCCTAGTGGTAGCGCATTGGGCCCAGGGAAGACCACTGAATACCTTCCTATCTAGGCCTATATGGGTACGTTAAATCTGTTGACCGAAAAGTTCTTCAGTGATATCAGAGAGGGCGTGTGGTGGCCCTGTGGTACATCGCGCTCACTTTCGGTTTCTGGGGATGCTCGGATCGAATACCGGCCTTGCAACATTAAATACCTCCTTCTGTGTCGTTCCCCCATAGGGGTAATGCTGGTCCGCCTGTATGTTGCCCCACTAATAAAATAGCCAGCAAACTGCGATGAATTATAGGCGAATGTCTACATGACGAGTGCCTCCGCTTTAAGGGGGAAAAAATCAGAGACGGTGGAAGATATGTGTCTCCCAGTTGTCACCTCTGGGATGTCCTGGGAGCACTTGGGAGCGGGGGGGTGACCATTGCACCGTCAAAATTGAATTAGCAATAGGGGGGGGGGGAGGTTGTTTTACCTATACGGTACCTCTATTGAAAACAACCAAAGATTCTTGGGGTTAAAGAGGAAATGCCTTCACTGACAAATGCCCCGTATTGGAAAACAAAAAACAACAGTGTAATGTTTAAGCGTAAATATGGGGTATTTACAGAGTGATTCAAAACTCAACATACAAACTTAAAGGGGAGGTAGAAAACTCAAAAACTAAATAGAATCACATAGGAATGTATGACCGGAAACGCAAACCTGACGCTGGAGGGCGCTGTTCCTCAGTGCTGTAGCTGGGATCTTATTTCTCTCGTGAAGGGATCTTTAATCAACACAATGTTCATCTGTGGAGCCACAACAACCCACAATGTATGCGACCACATGCTGCCCAACAACGGTTCTCAGTGAATGTATGGGTGGGTATTATTGCGGATTACTTGATCGGTCCATACTTCTTACCACCCCACTGGATGGCCGGAAATATCGCAATTTTCTGTACTTGCCCGATTGTACTGCCGGAATTACTGGACATTCTTCCAATGTATGTTCGGCGTGCAATGTGGTTCCAGCACAGTGGGGCTCCAGATCATTATTCCCGTGTCGTACGGGATTACCAGTGGCGTAGCGAGAGGGGGACAAAGGGGTCTATCATGCCCCGGGCGCCACTCGCAGAGGGGCGCCAAATGTTCCCCACGACCATTAGACCATTTGGTCCCCAAGACCATGAGGGGCGCCAAAAAGGTATCGTACCCCGGACACCAGTTATGCTCGCTACGCTACAGGTAATTACTTGAACAGTACACTTGCACCTTGATGTATTGGGCATGGAGGACCCGTCCCATGGCCGCCACGATCGCCTGATTTATCTAGCCTGGATTTCTTCCTGTATGGGATCCTCAAATACATGGTCTGCGAGACGCCCGTTGACCCTGCTACAGACCTCGTCGCAAGAATCTCCGTCGCAGCTGCAAACGTCTACGAAGTGCCGCGAATTTTTGAAAGCGTTCGACAATAGATGCGCCGCCGTTGTGAAGCGTGCATAACTGTGGATAGTAAAAACTTTAAGCAGTTGTTGTGAAACTGAACATGCACACGCACAGTCCTAGTGTAAAGTATCTCTAAATAAAGAGTTTTTCCACCCATTATTGACTTTTTATTTCTACATCTTCGTTTATCCTCTATCTGATCAGGTTTGCGTTTCCGGTCATACATTCCTATGTGATTCTGTTTTGTTTTTGAGTTTTCGGCCTCCCCTAAAAGTTTGTACGTTGAGTTTTGAATCACCCTGTAGAAGAGGAAGCAATTATATGAACTCTGTCAGGGCTGTTGGTTGATTGGTTGAGCCAACCAATGAACGGTTGGTTGGCACTTCAGTCATCTTTTGCTACATTATGGCTGATTCAACTATAACCTTTTTGGGAGAATCTAAGCAAGAATGTTTCTTGAGGAATTGGAAAGCCCGTGAGCGAGATTTTTCAAAATCACGCCAAACATTAGATCACAGAGTAGGGTTACAGAAGTTCAACAAACCAGCATATTTTTTTTCATTTTTTTTTTGTAGCTTAAGAATACGTTACTTGAATTAGTATACTTATCGACAATTTTATGGGTAACATTAAAAAAAGTAGGTGCACTTAAAAGATGAGATTTATTTGCTCAATTAAGTTTCCGGATTTTTTTTTAAATTACAGCTAAGGGAATATACCATTATCGGGGAAAACGTCAATGTGGCGTATTTTTTATTTTATGGTTTGGTTTTATCTTGTATTTTATTAGTCTTTATCGTTTTATAGTGCTTCGTTTCAAGTGTTTTCTTTAGTTCCGATATTCCTTTCACGAAGTAATACGAAGTAAATGTGTACGTTACGGGTATTATGTGTACGAAACGACGCGCTTCAGTTCAAACCACAAGATGATTCTACGGCTGACCAAGCAGATTTGTTTATCACTCTGAAAAGTGATTTTCATACGACTTTTGTAACTCAAGTTTTCCGCTTTATTAGGCCAGAATTTAATATTTTTCATTTTAAATCAAATATTTTTTATAGAGAATAGTTGGAGAATTTTTTAGAATTGACAAACCTTATTAAAAATTGGTTTTTTGAATTTAACATATTCATCAACGTATTTTATAATTCACCCTTTTTATATTTTTGAAAGGACAAATAAAATTGTATTAAAAATTTTAAGAGGACTAATTATTGATATTTACCGTCGAAGATGCTAATTAGATTATCTCTACTATTTAATAAAATGAAAATACGTTAAAAGTTTGAAATTTTTGATATTACACTTTTACAATTTTCTCAAACATTGTGCATTAATTTGAAAACATTAATTTCACCTCCAGGGCATTAAAGTCTATCTTTTGTCACTACAAGATTTCAATTTAACACATGTCAAGATAACTATGAACAAATGAGACTTTTTTTGTAGAAAACAATATACAGAGTTTTTGAGTTTGATTTATACTAAACTATTGTTTCACACCCCTTTTCCAAGCCGGGATCCCCTTACCAAACATCAGATATTTGTGATCCAATACCACATTCCCATAAAAAAGCATTTTTTATGGCTTAAAGAATAAAATTAAAAGCAAATGTTCCCACCGGGGAGCATAAGTCACAACAATAAAGACAAATAACTGCTTCGACTCCCAGAGAGCAATTTGTGATAGTCTCTAGAGGGCCATGATCTATAGATTGTCAACCAGGGTGCCAAAACAATCATAACAATATTTTTCTCTTACTTATATAAAATTTGTGATAGGCATTAAGTAAAGACACACAGCTTCTTAAAACCCACAGTAAGTGGAATAAGAAGCTGTGTATTTTCATTTAATGCTTTCTCGGTTTGAGAGTGAGCGTTTGTAGAGTGAAGACAGAAATTACCGTTGCCATTATTATAAATCAGGGATTGCCAACCTTTTTACGCTTGCTGTACCCTTGGAAATTAATTTAGAAATTTGGGTACCCTTGTTAGAATTTTATTTTTTTATTGTCTTTTTTTTTAATATTAAAGCGTAGCTGAATTTATATGAGGAACATGTCAGATTTACGTTCAAATGAATACTTACTCCATTGCTGATTTTATTTATTTATTGAAAAGTATAAGTAATAAATACCAAAATAGAATATATTTAAACATTTTCAAAAACAGTCATGGAATTTAATATAGTCTACACTAAAGAACTACAATGGACATAACTAAGAACAGTTTTCTTTGCGACTGATTCTTGAAGCATAAATGTTTGATATCAACTTAATATTTATTTTGACTGGGCCTTACTAATATTTTTTTGTTTATACCCCCAAAAATATCCCGGCACCCTAAAATGCCACGGACTACCGGTTGAGAATCACTATTGTAAATGCTACCCTAGGGATTATAAATTTCATTACTTCTCTTACGACAATTTTGCAAGCAAATCTCTTATTAATATGGTAGCTCCTTAATTTATTTTTTTAACTTCGTTTGGCATCGTAATTTCATGGCACCCTATAAAGTTTTACACCACTGGGCAGAATCTATCGAACTTGACCCTAACAAAGAGTAAAAACCTCTTTTAAAAAGTTTAGAAATTTTTTATTTATTTATTCTCTGAAAATTTAAATTTATTGAAATATTTAAATAAATCTTTTTTATCCATTTATTGTATTTCAGAATTGCATGTAAGAAAAAAATAGCAATTACAACAGTACCTAACAGTTATGGACCTACTTTATCAATAGTAATAGGAGACTAATAGAATAAATTGACAGACATTTCAAGTTTTAGTAGAAAAGACAATCTTAAAAATTTGCTTCAAACAATATTTTACTCAGTTTAAAATACACGGTGGATAAAACTGTTAAACTAATTATTTATGATTTAAATTAATAGGTCAAACAACCGACTGAATTAAAGCTTCAAAAGTACAAATTTTCTAGCCCAGAGTGGAAACCCTTTTCTTGCGTACTTACGCAAAAAATTTAAAAATAATATTCTCTCGAGTGCGGAAGTGCCAGCAAGTTTTTTTAATTAATGACTTTTTAATAATGCTAGTTTTTTATTAATGACTTTTTATTAATATTGGTATTTTATTAACGCTAGTTTTTTTTATTAAGAATTTTTTATTAATGCTAGTTTTTTAATGATGATTTTTATATAAAGACACGCTAAAGAAAGAAATAATTGCGAAATGCGTGTAAGGAAATATAAAATTTTTGTGTGTCCAAACTCTGAGAGTAAAAAGCACTTTTAAACTTTTACTTGTAATTAATTTGAAAAATTAAATGCTCTCATTGACTGAGGTAGCAGGATATTTCTAATTATTTATTAAGCTCACGAAATGGTAAAAGACTTAATTGCTGTACCAAGAAAAATTCTGAAGCACTTGATTGTCCAGAAAAAATCGTGTCTGACACTTGCTTACAAGTGAAAAATCATAGCTACTGTCAGGAAGGGGGTAAGAAACGACCTAAAATTTGCTTCCGTTGAGGCCTTTAAAGGGCATTAAATATGCTACTATGTGTTAGCCCTAAAACGTCTGTTTTCTCATAAAACTGAATTTCATATTTTGTGGACCATAAAAAAACTTTCTCTACTGCATACAATAAGGGGAAATAAATGCACAGCGGAAGTGAACGGGTAATTGATCTTTAATGATGCCTGAAAAACATAAATTTTCCGCTCTTTGTTATAACGTATAAAAATAGACTGCGTGATATATGGGCATCAAAATTGATTACATACCATTTATAACAATATTATACCCCTATAAAACAAATATATACTTGGCATGGTTAATATTAATTCATACCCTAAAACGGGCACCGCTAATTTGCATAAAACACATAGCACATACCCCAAATACGCTCTGCGTGCAACAAAATCCGGTAAATCTCCGTGACGTCCCATTTCCCACCGTTTCCTTAGAGATGTTTGCATTCTATTTGGCTACAGGATTAATTCCTGTCATGTTATTAGATGAAATTATCTTCCACTTTTTCTTGCCTTTCCGAAATTCCGGGACAACGGGGGTGCGCCGCTGAGGTGTGGTTGCTGGCAAATAGCCCCGCGTTGCTAAGCGACATCCAATCGATGAGTGTGGCGGTGGGGGTCAAAGTCCCGTTATTGACCGTAGAGAGAAAGCATCAAATATTTTTTATTGAGGGGATGGTACATTATGATACCACTGAGATAAATAATGGCCCAGAACTGTTCACTTCATATGTAGAGATGGATATATATCGAGCGAGCTAAGAATTTTTGTCGGACAATGAATGGTTTGGCAATCCGCGAATTCATCTCGTTGATATTCGGAAATAAATGAGGTATTATGCTGTATCATCAGCTAGGAATTATGGTAATAGAAAATCCCATATGCATGCGTTCTCGTTAACAATATATACGACACAAAACTCGGTAATGAAGATTTATGAGTAAGACCTAATAAAACGAGGATAAAATTACGGGTACAGTTAAAAGTCAGATTATATATTAAAAACATATATGTAGATAAAGAACGAATATAAAAAAGGATGTTCTGAAAACTCAAACAATAGGTGAAAACTAAAATGGGAAAACCAAGTTAAAACTAAACATGATCTAAAACCAAATGTACTTCAGATTCAAATTACAATGGAATTAAGAAACTCGTATTTCAATAAAAACTGAAAATTCGGTTTTTCTACTAAGCAGGCGTCTGAAGGTCTACATTGTAGATAAATTCCTTATTTTGTTCCTACCACATATTCTTTTCTTATGTTTGTTTTTGTTAATTTCGTGACACGATCTCTGTTGTTGTTGTTATGATTTATGCCCCTTGACCGACAGTATATCGGATCAAGTTCATGATGGCTATTGGGCAGGAAGGTGCGAATCCGGTTTTTGAATAGCACCACAAGGGTCGGAGTCCGACTTGGTTAAAGGAACGGTTCCGTAATTTTGAACCGAGTCAAGTGATGAGACCAGTACACTTTACCCCGCACTTCCAGAGGTAAATTTTGAGAACTTAGAAGGCATTGCAGCCACGACAGATTTTTCGTGCACCAGCCGCCATTAACGTACACGGCGGTGGACTTGTCAGTGACCGGAATCGAACCAGAGACGTTCAGATCACTGGCTCACTGCCTTTGCCAACTGGGCCACCGCATCCACACACTCTCTAAATGTGGTTGGTGCAATAAAATTGGTATACATTGAAGAGTAACTTTTCTCACATAGCTAGAAAATTTCTAGTCTTCCCAACAATAACTAAGAATTTTTTTCATACCATATAAACATAGAATCTTTACGTCTTGAAAGATATATAGTGTTGAAAACACTAAATTTCTGTCAAAAATTATTTTAGAGATTAAAATTTTATATTGCGCATAATTTATATATATATATATATATATATATATATATATATATATATATATATATATGTGTGTGTGTGTGTGTGTGTGTGTGTGTGTGTGTGTGTGTGTGTGTGTGTGTGTAATTTTCATTAATATATGTAACGTCATCCTTAGAAATTTGTTCATATGCGCTTTTAAAATGTATAATTGAATTGGCTGTTAAAATACCACAGAGGACATTTTTCAAGTTTGTCTATGAACGTGACTGCCATTTTAACTTGGTTATTCAGACTGATTATAAACGAACCGAAAGTTCAGAAAGTTAATATACGGTATTGTTGTCTTATTATAAACAACGATAAGATCTGGAAAATTAACTTTATTAGATTTATTACAACAAGCTAAAAGTTTTTAGGACATATGATTAAAATTAATATTACTTCTTTGTCAAATTATAATTATAGTTACTTGCAGAAAATTAAATTGCTCCTATGACTAAATTTATTTTCAGAGAAGCGAATATATAAGATATCTAAAATACTTGATGTATTACGGCCCCTGAGGGTTGCGTAGAAGTATTTCTTTGATAGATAATATTTTATTGAAAAATATAATTATGATAAAAGCAAAATAAAATAGTAATTTACTAAATGAAGCAACTAATATAATATTATACAAAGTTTTATATTCTTTGTGAAGTTTTATAGTTACACAATTTTAGACTTCAATTTCTAAACATTATTAAAAATATACAAAACTTCATAGTCTTCAAATTCAATAGTAATAGGTGGACATTTAATTCTATGCATTTAATAAGGGAAAAACTGCTTTTATAATTCTATTGTCATTTTCTACATCCATTCCAGCTTGACACAAATCATGACGATGGACAAGAAGGTACCTGTTATTGAAAAACTTTTGTAATACCATCCATCCTGTCAGAAAATTATTTACAAACTGCTTCAGACTTTTCCTTCTAAATAAATAACCTGTTCCTGCAAACTATCTTTTTACACCGGAAATATTTTACATTTTCTGCTGAATGCAAATAGTTTCTCATAACTTTTGTAAACGCTCTCAGTGCTCATATTTTCCCTGGAGATTCACTGCATCTTCAGCCGTACTTGAATTTTATTGTAAACATCCTTTTGGTCTATAGTGATACCTAAAAGAGGTTTTCCTCTCATTCAAAAAAGTTTGGAAAAAATAAAATTTCGGAAAAGCCTAATAAATCCAGAAAGCATAAATCGGAAATTTATGCTTTCTGGAATTTATTTTCGGCGTAAATTTCTTCAGAATTTTGAAACTGTAAATAAATTATAAATAAAATACGTTGAGAAGCTCACTAAAGAAATTGGGACTTCTTTCCACGGAAAGAAGATTCGACGTGTTCTGTTTAAAGGCTTCTTTCTAATGAGCCAGGTGATGTCAGAATGGCTTTCGGTTCTGGCATTCGGTTCAGATCCTTTGGTTTCGAGCCCCTCTGTTCGCATGGGTGTTTGTAGCCATTCGGAATCAGGTTTAAACTGTAGGTCCCGGTCTAATTAACCCTCTTGTAGCAAAAAGTTAAACGTAGCGCACCAAATCAAACCAAACCTTTCCACTGAAGTCTGAATTTTTAGAGGGATCTCAAAATAAATTCATTTGGAGGTATTTAAATTGAAAATGTTCTGAAGTTCCATTAATCTATTTCCTAAACCTAGCCATTATTTCGAAAAATTTATATTGTATAACTCTAAGTAAGCAAAAATGAATTCAATTTTCCATTAATATGGATTTCAATTTTAGTGACTTCTAAGTAATTACTATCGTTACATTTCCTCTTAAATAGTCTAAAAATTTTGCAATTTTTAAAAGCTTCGGAATCAGAGTAAGAAATTAAATTTAATGAATAGTATATTTTGCAAGCAGTTTTTGTAATTTCGTATTGTTTGAAACTCTTTCGCCGGAATAATTTTAAATTGCATGGCTACCTTTGTAAATTAATTTCTTTTTATCTTTTTAAAGTTAAAGATTTTTTTATGTTTAGAAATTACTTAATAAACTGACATTGAAAAAAAATTGACTGTTTTATGAAATTAGACAGATGCTAGTTTCGCAAAAATGTGCTACTTAATAATATATTCAGACAATAGGATCATGTAAAAGTTGCTAGTTTCGCAAAAAAGTGCTGCTTAATAGCATATTCAGACAATAGAACCACATAAAAGTTTTTCTTTAGAGGCTTTTAAATTGAAATAACTTGAATACTGTTTTTAAAACTATCATTAGGTGGGTCCTAATGTATAGTTCGTAAACTTGGTCTCTAACAAAAAATGGAGAATACAGAATTACAGTCTTCGAGAGAAGGGTTCTCAGAAGCATCCTTGGTGGTGTAAATAAGAAATGGCCTGTGGCGGAGACGTTTTAATTCAGAAATCTATAGATTTTTAAAGAGTCTGATATTGTTAAAAATTTTAAATTAAAAGAATGAACTGGGCCTCTCATATTGCTAGAATGGATGAAAAAATCCAGCAAAGAAGATTTTTGTTGCAAGGCCCTTTACTAGTCAGTAAAGAGGAAAGCCAAAACTAACTAAGATGTCTCGACTCTGTTGAATCAGATTTTAGAGTGATTGGAGTGAGGAACTGGCAGACCAGGTCTAGAAATAGATTGTCCTGGAGGAATCTTCAACAGAAGGCCCTAGCCCACCCTGGTCTGTCGTGCCAAATATGATGATGATGGAATATTGTTTCATTAATACGAAATGCAAAACTAAAGATAGCATTTTACCATATTGCACAAAATGCTTTTTAATTCTACAAGAAGGAAAATTGATGAAGTTTCGCATTTATAAAGTTAAACTTATCCAATAATAAATTCTCATAGAGTACAGATTTTCACTCGGAGAGGTAAGAGAACATTTTTATTTTTATTTCTAGTTTCTGCAGAATACAATATCGTGGGTACTGATTTTTATTAGAATATCTTTTTATGGGATTGGATTTTCCATTGGAATTTAAAATGCCAAAGAAATAGTGAAAATAAATTTCTAGTCCTACACGTCGAAATAACAATGAATAGAATGTAAAATTTAGGTGACATTTTTTGAATGCAACTCAGATTATTAATTTTAAGCATGGGGATATGTATAGAAGAAAAATTTCTGTGTTATATACATTTGTTTGACATATATGCTAATGTATGATGGATAAGTCAAAGTAACCATGACAACTCCTTAGTACATGTTCTGGCCACTGACATTTCTTTATAATCTCTCCTATTTTTGCACGAGACAAAAGCGAGAAACTGTTATGCCCTACATACACTCGGTATTTTTTTTACCAAAGATTTATATTCGTATATTTAATTATATGTATAATGTAAATATTTAGAAATAAGGTTATATATATGCATATATACAACTGTTTTAGAGAATTTTTACTTTCCTATTTATTGGTAAATTATCAGGAAACTCTTATATAATGAAGAGGTTCGAAATGTCATATTGAACTTATATATCTGTTGATGCTCTTGCGCTTTTCCATGATATATTAAAATGCATGTCATGCAACTTTATGCAAGATTTGTCTGGGATTATATGCAAACCCACTGGCTTATAATACGAAAAATAGTCAATATATTCCTGTGAAGGTACAAGTTAAATACACAGGTACCCATTCAATAGTTCATTAATGTGATTAAATTTAAAGGGAAAAAAAAATAATAAAGCAGCGTCTTTTACCTAGGAGAAAATACTGTCCTGGTTTAATTTGTAATAATAAAATGTTTCTATCAAGGTATTTTATGGTACCTTCCTTTTTTTCTCATGAACATATATATACATGATACATAAATTTATGTATTCATACTAAGGTTTCTTGATATTACAGAAAAATGTAAAAGGGTTGCAGACAGATAGAAAAAATAAGCCTTTTAAGAATTATTTCTTGAGCAGTGAAAGCCGTCGTTTAGAATGGAACGAAACAATAAAATTTAAAATATCGTTGGGTTAATGGGTTTTTAAATAGGAAAAGTGAATTTGTCTATAATTTGTTTTCTTATTTATATTTATATGATTTTTTTATTTTTGCTTTTCAACTTTAAGTAAAGAATTTTATTGCAAACACACAAAAGTGAACAACAAAAGTGCTTTTTACCATGTTTTTACTAACTTGCTTTCTTGTTTGTGTGTTTGTGTGAGTGTTTGTCAAGTACAAATCTTGCAATCAATTTTTAACTATCTTTCCGACTAGCTAGACATTTGAAACTTTTAGAACAGCTCAGAACATGATGACAATGCATTTTTCAATACTTTTAGCCATCTTTAAGCAGAATTAAATTAATTTTCAGTTATTTTCAGCTAATTTTGTTTTGTAGACTGGTGCAGCCATCTATTGGCCGGAACGGGAATGAAAAGTTAAATGCAAGTTAACTTCCAATTAACTTCATTTATTTACAAGTTAATGAGATAATTCATCAAAAAAATTTTTAAAAAGTATTTATTAATACGTAGAATTGTCAAGTTTATATGATTCAACAGAAAATTTAAAAATATGGTATATAAAAAGTTCTTTTTATCTTGTAATTATTATTGTTCCAGTATCTTTTATATAAGTAAAAATCTTTTATAGCATACATTACGCTTAAAATAAATTAATTTCGACTAAAACTTGTTAGTTTTTTCTTTCTTTCTGCATTGATTCTCTCGGGGTATAATAGGATGTCTGCCTTAATCATACTTGTTTCAGATTTTAAAACTAAAAAGTATTTTAAACAACGTGATGTGATGGGCAGAGTTCGCTTAAGACAACTTTTTTCCTTCTCAGATCCTTGTCTGTCATAATTTCGGTAAGCTGAATCACAATTATATTAATTTCGTAAATTAATTGTAATAAATTCGAATATAATATGTAGTATATGTTAAATTTCTCTCACTTCTAGATGACACAATTACTTTATAAACTTTGTTTTCAATCACTTATCATCTTCGTAAAAACTAGCAGTTAAACTAGAAGACAAAAGTGCCGCTTTGTAAGACATTCAGACAATAGTACCAAATGAAAGTTTTTCTTTATAGCGTTTGAAATGGAAATGACTGGACCGCTTACTTCACAATGAAATGGAAAGTTACTTACTTTGTAGTGATCTGATAACAAAAGGTGCTGTTCGTAATTTCTCCTTATTCGTGAGAAATGTAAGAATTAATTCCACTGAAATTCCTGTCACGAATCCAGACTGGGTAAAATAAAACATAAATAAATATTTTGGCAAGATCCTGCGTGGGTGGGTGGGTGGAACTAACCTGTGGTCACAGGTGCAAATGGGGAGTAGTTGTTCGGGGCAAGATAACTGACTTGGAATTTTGGAACGTGCCAGACACAAATGTGCCAAATCCAAACGAGTCACGCAATAGACTTCTGATCGTCACGCGAAGTCGTGGTGAACTTTGCTTAAAGAAACCGTGTGGAAAATCGAGAAATAAATTCGAGTTTCATGCAGGCCATGTGAAATAGCTCAAGAAATCCATGTCAGTGTGTTCAAGTGAATTTACAAACAAAAAACTCGTAGAATAGACGTTTTATAAATGCATAACCAAAAAGATGTTGAATTTTCCGTCAGAGTAAAACTTCATTTTGATTTTCAGATAAATATAGGAACGGAAATAATAATATTTTTGCAGTGTTTACGTTGAGAATTCTTACAAATTGAGGTCACTAAGACAGCTTTCTATTTATAATAAAATTTTGAGTAAATAAAATTCGGAAATACAATGCAGCTGAAAGAATTATCAGCTGGCAAACACTGACGGAAATTGTGTATGCATATACTTATCATATAATTGTAGTTTTAATTTTTAAATAAAACAGGTAATGATTATGTGAATTACATGTTTAAATAGTAGTTAGTTTTCTCCCAAGGCGTAACCAACATCCTGAGGAGAATAACAATAGAAGTACAGACTATTATACTGAGTATCAGAGATGCGCTAATTGGTTACAACGCAGAATAAAAAAATCATTAATCTATAAATCTCTGCTCAGTTGCAACTACACGGAGAAAGGAAACATTAGTCACAGTGTTTCTGAATTTTAATCTGTGCGAGTGAAAACACAATAGAAAAATATGCTGATGCCTTGGTAAACAAACATTGTAAGTACACTCGAGGTCAGTTTTGAGTTAATGTCATTTTTTTAAATTCTCTTAAACATCTCTATCTAATGTATACATATTGTTATTTTCAAACAATGAGAAACATGCAGATGGCTGAGTTTCATCTTCCATGCCCGCCGTAATTAACAGAAACTGTACAAACTTTCAAAATAAGTTTTCTAACAACGCTGAATAGGGGCATCTTAACTTGTGAACTCCAAGACATGGATGTAATAAAGTGACAGGGGTAAAGCGCACTGCTAGGTTCCAAGCTCGAAGGAAATCATAAACACAGGAAGTGATTTGATATCACAGTTACGATGGGTACTATGGTATCGCAAGTGAACATGTAACAAAAATTATCGACAATTGATGAACATTTAGATATACTCGATTCAAGTTATTTCGGGAGGGAAATTGACTGAATGCCGGCATTAATAAGAAATAAACCAATAAATCTACCCTATACATGTAGAAAAAATAGCCTCGTCTGTAACGTTTTTCTGCTACATTTTTATATGACGATTGATTTTCTCGCTAATCGTTCCGTATTTCGTTCATATGCACAAAATATGAGCATATAGAAAGGGGAGTGGGGGCCTGGCATTGTATCAGTAAAATACCTCCGTTTGTGTCGTCCCTTCATAGGGGGTAATGCTGGTCCGCCTATATGGTGCCCTCATAATGAAATGGCCATCAAAACTGCGGTGAAGTATAGGTGAATGTCTACACGACAAGTGCCTCCGCATTGGAAAAAAAGGAAAAAAAGAGGGATTGGTTCACTACCAGGGGGTGGATCACCGTAGTCAGTAGAGGATTGATGCCCTCAAAATATTATTATAAATTAAATAATTAAAGATAACCCATTTTCCAGTGAAATAATTTATGGAAAAGGTATAAGTAATAAGTACCTGTTTTAAAAGAGACTTTTATTTAAAACAGAAACAATCTCATTCATGTTAAGTTACACCAGCAGGATATAGATTATAATGTATAACATTTTGTAAAAGTCCATTACTGTTATTCCTCTTTCCTTTCAGTGACATTTGTTTCATCTACTCACATGTTGCATTCATGGATGTAGAAGTATGCATAAGTGAAACTTTTGTTTCTCTAATTTTATCACCTTTTTTTCCTCTAAACATTCGAGCATAAATAAGTATGTATCTCATTTTGTAACACAATTGAACATTCAACTTAATTTTCAAGGCAACACACCTGACAATCATATGAACGAACATTTTGACAAAAGTATGTTGCCATTTTCATTGTTTCCCAGCCTTTGCCGGAGAATACGTTTATCGAGTTACTTCTCATCTCGCTTAGATTACTCTTTTGCTTACCCCGGCCTTAAAAAACCTTTACACCGTGCCTACATTCTGCATGCCTACTTACAGCAGTCGTTAAATACCCTCGAAAGACTACAGGACTCGTTTAGTCAGGAACTTATCCGTTTTGAAAAATTATTCATTCATATATTAGTCTTACACTCCGTTAAGTTTCCAAAAATGGTGGGAGATATGTTTAATTTTAATGGTCTATCACAGGGATTCCAAACGGGGTCCATGTGGACCCCTTGGGGATCGATGGGAGTTTAAAAACTGTCTATAGTATTCCAGGGGTTTATTGGGGGTCGATGATAAATTTTTCTGTTTTAAAATTTAATTTAAATTTTAAGGAATGCAATTATTAGATAATGATATCCGTTTTAATATGTATAAATACAAATTTGCATAGGGCGGAGTGATCTACGCATTGTAAAATTGTTTAGTAAAATATATATTTATATTTGTTATGTTAGTTATTATGGCTATACGATAATAAAAAATTTCAGTCCAAACTTCAAAAAAATTGTGTCAATGGATCAATCTCAACCACTACATTAATTGAAATCTAACTTTTGTGCAATTATAATCTGTGTTTCTGAAACCTTGTTCATATTTGTGAAATTAAAAATGAAAATAGTACAAAAGTAATAAAAAACATAAACCTAATGAACCACTTTTTCTAATTTTTTGTTCATATTCTTAGTCAAATTTTTATCTTTAAGTGTTTTATGTGCAATTATTATTATTATAATAATATTGTATGCTGTATATTATAGAGAAAAATGTGAGGGGGTCAATGAAGAAAATCATTCTTTTAAAAGGGGTCGATGTAGGAAAACGTTTGGGAGCCCCTGGTCTATCATTAACATTATAGCAAGGACTAGACCACCGTTTAGCTATTCACTATTCATGGGTTATGAAATTGTAACCTATTTTAACAGCGCTCAGAGATAACGATTTCTTTTTAGATAATTTAATTAACTGTTTCAATCCGTTCATAATTCAAGACTCTGGATTGTTTTGGGAATTTTGGAAACCATTTATTTTGAGGAGTAACTTCTTTGCCTTCAAAAAATAAAACTTTTGATAAAGTTTTGGTTTGATTATCATCTTCAAAATACTAAATTATTTTCCTTCCTTTTTCTTTCCTAAAACTGCGTCACTCAGTTAGCACCATTTTTCTGAAAATAAAAGTTTCGCTATTGATCAGTTATTCACCTTTAAGTCAACAAATAGATGACAGTACGGAAACTTGAGACTAACCCGGTATCTCTCGTCTGTTTCTGAGATTAAATTAACTATCAAATATGATGGAAAAGGCCAATAAATCTGTCACTCGTGGCCTAAAATTAGGAAAATTTGTTTTATTAACTCAATATTCATATAAGGGACACCCTATTCTTGTCAATATGGTGCTGTTGAGCACTTTTTCAGTCGAGTTGAATTCCAGACAAACAAACTAAGAACTTTAGTATTACATATGGATATTGAAATGATAATGCATCAAACATTAGATTTAAGCAGTTTTTTTGTGCCATGATAGGAAGAATGTATCGTTTCGCATAACATGAAATTTGCATGAATTCAAGCTAGGAATTTTACTTTTCGGGTGTAAATTTTTGACTGATTTTTATAACTTCCTTCCTGAAAATTTGCTGCAATTAAAACTTTTTGTGCATTTTTACTAGATATCTAAATACATCATCTTTAAATTCCTTTACATCATATTCGGCTGCAGTAAAAAAAAAAATCATTTTAATGTCGCATTGAAGTCTAAAGTTGATTATAAAAATCAAAAAAGGAAGTTATGCTGATGAAACAGAAAAAAAATAAGGGCTAAATAATGCATTTCTAAGTTTAAAATTATTAAAGTAGCAAAAGATGCATTGAAATTAAACAATGTAAACCCTTTTCCCGTAAGACCACAAAAGATTAAGTACATTAGGTAAAGCTCACATGAGATAATTTAAGCTCTGTTTCGAATTAATTTGGAGATTTATCGCATTGGAAGCTTTTTATGAATGCAGTTTAACTCCGCTTCTCTTCACAAGCGTACTCAGTTTACGATGGCTGTCTTGTGTTGAGATGAAGTTGAGTTTCATAGGTCTTCAAATCGAGAAAATTGCTATTGTTCTATAGTGAGAATAACATTAACATTCATTTCATGTCGTGGTTTTTATTATTTCACTGGGATAGCAGAACATGTGATTCGTAAGATAATGAAATTGAAACAATGTGCTTTGTCAAGAGTCAAATACTTTTAACGTGATGTATTATGCACATATTAAGCTTCTGTTAAGTGCCTGTATGTAATACCAGGTGTATTAACCTGAGTCTTCATCCTGTATGATATAGTACACACATACGTACACACATGCACTCACAGAGTTACAGATGGTTATGACCAACATCAGAGATAAGCAAACAGGATCACTTTGAAACAAAACCTTTGTTGTTGTTGTTGTTGCTACGTAGCGAGCATAACTGGCGCCCGGGGCAAGATACCTTTTTGGCCCCCCCCCCCTTCCGAAAAACATATAGTAATATAATATATAGAATTAATGAAAAGAACCATATGGCGCCCCTCTGTATGCGACGCCCGGGGCATGATAGACCCCCTTCCTCCCCCTCGCTACGCCCCTGCCCTGGGGCTAACACTACGAGATCTTTAAATATGTATTTTAATTTTAAGACATTTTTGATATCGTTTAAAAATTATCAATTTCTTTTTCTCGTGTGAAGCTCCAGACTTAAATATAGAAGTAAATGAGACTGTACGCCTTACATATTTAATAACTTGATAGTCACAAATTTCGTTTGGACTCGTGGGCTCATGTTATTTTTGCTTGGGTAGAAACGGAGTCCTGTAGTGTAATAGCTGGTAAACTCCAAAAGAAACTGGATACAAATATGCAATAATCCATCCTTTGTATGTTTAAGAAATTGGTGAAGTTTCAAAGTTTCAGATTCCTCCAGATATGAAAAGAGAAAAATTTGCTTCAACTTTATCAAAAGTTTTCATAACTTCAAATAATTGATTTTCCTCGATAGCAAAGCGCTCGTTTGATGGTATGAAATATAGTTCCACAGGAGTGTTGTGGTGCCATTTGAACAGTGCAGCGTAATCCAGAATGAAGGGATGAATCAGTTTATATCCTTTATTACCCTTCTTTATTTTATATTTGGAACGATTCATTCAAACTTAATCAAACTCAGAAAAACTACAAAGTAGATTACCCACGCTTAGCCCCTGTGTTGTAAGGAGATTACTGTAACGCTCCAATCAGCCAACCAACCACCTAGATTACCAACACGATAGCGGAGTTGATACATGTAGATTTGCCTGACTTTGATGATCATAAAACAAGTATTGCACTATAAACTAAAGATGAACCGATTATTTTGTCATCGTACACTAGGATTACGCAATACATTACTGCATTCATAATTATCATCTTACTAAGAAGAAAGAGAAGGCGAAAGTAGTAAATAAATAGAAACTTCTTAAATATTAAACATAAAATATATTTACCCATACCAAGAAAATTCTATGGAGGGCCTTCTTGAGCCTTTCTTACTAGACATTTAGTATTTTACTAACGTTTTTATCAATTTAACTTTCATTGATTTGACTTATGAAATATAGCATTCATAAGCGGCTTAATATCCGTTTGGGCAAAAAAAATATAGGAGATCCATTTATCATTTATATAACATAATCAATACACCAGCTCTACATTTGAATGAAAACACTCGCGTGCACTTAATGAGAATTTCAGCTAAAGCAGCAAAGTCACGCGAAATCGTTAACCATCTGGACACACCCGACTGCGTTTGTTGTCAAACAGATTTCAAAGTTGAATGACTCTGTGGAAACCTGAGAAAATATCGGGACACTCCGTACGACTTTAATGACTTTGCCAAAGGAAGTGGGACTTATTACACCCGAGTGGATGTTTAACGCATATCATAACAGATCTATTTTGGAAGATTTGTGACCACTGGCCGAGAACTAAGTGGATTTTCTGCAGTTTAGAAGCAGAACGACCTAGCACCGTTAGGAGCGTAAAATTGTTTCTATGTCAACAGTGACATACAAGACTTACTTTTATCGTCAGGCATCTAAATATGTCCAGATGCCTAAATTGGTTCTTTTATGTTCTCGTAAGTGTTATTTAAAAGGATATTAGTTTTTTAAGCAATATATAATGAGTTACTACAGAAATTCGCAATCCCTATATAAACTTACATCTGTATTAACTAATTTTGGTTCAAATTTTATTTCCATAGTTCCTATATCTGCGTTGATCTCATATACATATACATACACACACGCACACACACACACACACACACACGGATATATATATATATATATATATATATATATATATATATATATATATATATATATATATATATATATATATATATATATATATATATATATATATATATATATATATATATATATATACTTTTAATTGGACACCCATGTTTCTCTTTCTCCATTTTTAGTTCTCTTGTTGCAGCAGATGACCGTAGTGCTCTCAACAGGCCGCTACACCTTTTATGAACGGAGAGGAAGATTGTAAGTTAAAAATAGTTATATATGCTAATTTAAGTATGTATGTAAAATAATTATGTATGTAAATTTTAAGTATGTTATTTAACTTTTAGAATGAATATTTAGAAATTTTAAGCATTTTTTACCTATTGTATGGGGCTTACTCTAATTTGTTTATCATTATCGAAATTAAAATAAACACAAATGAAGTTTGCCATATCAAGGAAGATCTCAGTACTAAACGATAGGCTCCATTTTCTAATTTTTGAAATTGCAATATTGACGTCACCTAATGTCACCTGCGAGTTCAAATTTTATAATCTTTTAAGAAGAAATAGAGCTAATTGAATTCTCGTGTAAATTCTCACCCCCGCCCCAGCATTCACCCAAGCCCATGACAATTACCTCCGCTGTTAAATTTGCAGTTATATGATACCTCGTCTAGCAGATCAGTTACCAATACCTTGAACACACGAATTTTTCAGCCTGTCTGTGATTGTCAAATTTTGAGTTTTATTTCTGAAAAGAAATATGCAGCATATTTTTTTCAAAATCTACATCTTTTATAGAAAGTAATGTTTACTGAATGATCGGTTAGGCTTTGTTATCATTGAACTCATTTTACAATTGCCAAAGTTAAGATAAATAATGCCAACCAGTTACAAAGTGGTTAAGGTATCAGCCTGTCACGCCAGGTTCGAATTCCGCATAAGGTATGAATTCAAGTAACAGTCAGTCTTCCGCCTACAACGACCGACATCCCGACCCGAAAGAAGAGCTTAAAAAAGGAGATCAGGATCAAAAGGGGGTCTCGAATGCTGTAAATGTTGCGTTGATGTGCTCAATCAGTTCAGTGATATAAACACTCAATTTGTCTTTTAAGCTTTAACATTCGCAGGTGCCACACCAATGAATTTAATCCAGGTGGGGTATCTTTCAACCCAAGCAGAACATGAGTAGGTATCTTTCAACCCGACATAACAGAACATGAATAGGTATCTTTCAACCTAACATAACATGGTGGTTCACACTTTCGATTTATAAGAACACACTAACTACGCATGAAAGTAACAAAACAGTTTTTGATACAGCGCCGTCTACCGGCGAGCCAATGAGGAGGTTGGCGGTTATTCAACAGAGCTGGAATCTAAAGCCCATCACCGGTGTACATTTTTATGAACAAAACACAAACAAAACTACTGTTTGTTTGTATATGCGTCTATTTCATGTCTTGTCTTAACTACGTATGAACCCCCGACTAGTTTCTAGTAATGTGAGCCCCGGGGGCGTTAAAAACAACAACACAATAAACAACAAAAAACTATAAATACAACTGAATTTTCCAAGAAGGAATTCTTAATGAGAAACGATTGTATGTAGAGAAATCAAAAATGTAAACACTGTTACGAGTATTAGGAAGATAAGTAAATATAGTAGGTTTAAACGCCAGCTGCCAGCCCTCATGTAGATAAGTGGGACGCCAATTCTGAAAGTTTTAATCATTCCTCTTCCTTAGGAAGATTAAGCACTTGGGCGTAAGTGCAAGAGTACTTGTGTGTAGGTACTTAATTAAAATTCTGTCGTTGAAAATTAAACATATGGTAGTCCACAACTAAACGGAGCTTAATGCAATTTCAGTAATATTTACCTTCATTTATGTATGCTAGTTATGCCTTCTAAATTTTCTCTTTGGCTTCTAAAGCTCTATGAACAAAAGGATTGAATATTACGATGAATTAACTTTCAAATCGTACATTCCAATTTAGTGACCCACTCAAGCAGGACGATGAATTAATTGCATATGTGTGCTGGATATCCTTGTGCCCGTCATTTCCTGAAAAAGGGAATACATTTTCTGCTTACTACGCACTTATGGAAAGCAGCTGAAAGTGCGTTTTGGCAGGTGTCAAATCACAGATGAAAAGGAACTGGTTCTGATCCATTTCAGTTTTCAGCTCGTTCTTTTCATTTACTCTAGAGTAGTGTCAAGGTTCAAGAACATAATCTGCCTTTAAGCTTGGTGAAGTTGGCTAAAAACAGGGTTAAGATACATAGCGCTTTAAGACCACCTTCAAAAGCTGTTTTAATTAAATAATTTCCCAACATGGAGGAATTATGCCACAAACACGTGATGAAATCTGTTGGTACAGCTGCAATAGGTTCAATTTACGATAAATAATTACTGGACATCAAAGAATAAAAAATTGTGCAACAAAAAAATTCTTTATTTTCTCTGCTTATTTATTCATAGAGCTGATTTTCCCAAGGCTATGATAACAGCATTAGAAAATTACACGGGAACACATTTTGACTTGATGTGATAACTTAAGGCTGCTGTGTACTAACCCTATTGGATTCTCTCACCTCAATGTTAACCTATGGTGAAAATTTGTCTACTATTGACAGTTACATAAAGGTTGATAATCCGACAAAAATGGTATTTTTAGATAGCTTAAACTTTCCTGCACCTTGCAACAGGATTCATTTTATAAATTTCGTTCACCAAAGGAATTTAGGAGCGTTTAAACAGAATATACTAGATATTTTCCCCCGAAAAATTTAGATTTTAAATATTATTTGAATTTTTTAAACGAAAAAAGCACCAGGGTGTCAATTTCTTACTCTATTACGGAGTACAATATATTTTATTAAATCTTTCAATCCAAGTCGGCAATCCTTGGACACATTTTCTCCGTAGGTTAACATTGAGGTGAGCGAATCCAATAGCGTCAGTACACAGCAGCCTTAACCAATAGCCTTAACTTTTATCTACCACTCAAAGAAAGATGTTTAGTTCAAACTGTAACGAAATGAATAATTAAATTTTTTTAAAAATCTAATGCATTTTCAGTTACATTGAAGATATTTAAGAGAGTATTTCAATCAAACCTTTCAACTTAATATCTCAATGCTGTGCATTTTGAATGCCATTCACACCTACAGAAAGGAAAAAGAAGCAGAAAAAAGCATAATTGGAACAAACGACCGCCTGGTCCGTGGTTTTCTGGGAGTCTGACAGATTACAGTCGGGGATCTGCCAGAGAAAAGTTGTGGCATTGCTTTCTGAATCAGAATCATGTAAATGCGTGACCCAGTTGAGAAAATATTCATAAAATAAAATGAAGTAGAGAAGTTATAAAGAGTACAAACCGATTTATCATGTGAAGGCTCTGTAATGAAGTCTTTTTGAACCAAAGTATTTCCGTGACATTTGGTGAAAAATATTTATTCAAAATTAACAGAAAAAAAAATTCTATACAGTTTAAACTCATTTAAAAAATTTGTCATTGTAAGGAAGTTTCTTTCATTTCGCTTTAAATGAAAATAAATAAATTGAAAACCAATAATGATTTATTGAAGAACTCGGGTTTGTACATTAAATATTGATCCTGACATTGTGAAATCCATGGTAAGCATTCATCATCCACATCCCAGGTACGAAAAAGAAAATCATTATTATATAATCGTATGTATAAACAGAACTGTTTTTAACGACACACTTTGGAATTATGAAACTGCGACATAGTGTGAGATCATAAAAATATTACATTTCAAAGTTTTTGTATTAAAAATTATAAATAATTAATGTATTTTAATAAACTATAAACTTAAAACTGATAACTGAAATAAAAGAGCGGCTAAGTATTTCTTTTAGTCGAAGATTTTCCCTCTTTGGAAATTTTATAACCATTAATTAAAGGATCAGATAAACAGATTAGAAAATTTCCTTAATACGAGTTAATAATACAACAAACATGTGAGGAAATCTGTTGCTACAACTGAGATATGTTAAATTTACGATAAATAATTAACTGAACTTCAAGATATAATACTTTGTGAAACAAAACAAAATTCTCGATTTTGGTTGATTATTTTTTCATATAGCTTATGCTCACGAGACTATGATAATAGCAGTAGAAAAGAAGATGGGAACAAATTTTAATTCGATGTGATGGCTTAACTTTTGTCTACGGATGGCTTAACTTCTGTCAAACTGCAGCGAAATAAATAGTAAACATTTAAAAAGCAAACGAACTAAGTACATTTTCAGCAGCAATTAAAGGTATTAAGAGTATTTTAATCAAACCTGTCAATTTAAAATCTTAATGCCATGTGTTTTTAATGCCATTCATATCTACAGAAATGAAATTTTTTTATTTTAATTGTAACAACTTACATAGTTATAAACTAAAATCTCTGACTACTAATATCACAGCAATTGATTATACCAGATACAAATGCTTTGTACGATATGTGAGACACTTCAAAGTGTTTTCTTTTGAATCCCTGAATTTTTATTTAGTTTCGTTCTGAACTCTTATCTTAAGCATAATCTTTAAGACGATCCTCTGGTCCTGATTGTAAAGAGAAAAGAGCTTTTTTTTTTTTTTTTTTTTTTTTTTTTTTTTGATGAGGTATTTCTTTCTCCGTTTTTTTGCTGTGCTAATTACTCATGTTTAAACAAGCACGACACATGCGTGAAATCTAATGAAAAAACATCTAGAGTTATTTTTTATGAGGACTATCATTGTGCAGATATAAAATGTTGATATTTTTTTCAAGAAAAGAAAAGGATGGGTGTAAAATCAAGTTGTAGATAAAGTTGTTTTTAAAGTTAAGCCTTCTATGTTAACTAAAGAAATATTCTTAAAAGGATAGAGTTCAAGTAGTCTTAAAAATAATTGAAGAAAAGTACAAATTTCAGCTATCTTTCTCTAAGCGTTTTTTTAAGACGTCTGAACTATATCTAAAATTCTTTTGTGCCACAACAGAAGTGAAATAAAAACATCAACAGAAAGGGAGAATAAACAGTTGAAGAGCTATTGAAAAATGTTGTTAGTTTTCAGTTATTTTTCATTTTTAATGAAAATGTTGATATAGGGGATATTATGCAGGGATTTTGGCTAAATGTCATTATATGTAATTCATAAATACTAAAATTGTGGGTGCAATAGAACCAATAAGGATTTAGTTAAAAATCATTTCATTTCTAATACAGATACCATGAAGAATTAATATAAGAGGAAAAAATTTAAAAAGATTTTTAGGGTATACTTACGCTTACTTGCATTTTTAGCTTATTTTGAGTTTATGACACATATATTTCCAAACATTTCTTTATTTTTCAAAAGGGGACATTATATTTAAATAACTACTTTCGTACTTATTTAAATTATCACCCTTTAATAATGTGATAATTGTTTGGGTGATATTTTGCAGCTATGTGGGTGCATCAGTCAAGACGAAATGTAATATAATTGAATATCACGTGTTACCTTTCGATTTTCTTTTCTCATTACGTTTCAATAATCATTAAAAATTACGAGAAATATTAGTAAGCGCTATGAATCTTTATTTACATTAAATATTTTTTTCCACTAATTCAAAAAAAGCTAGCGTTAGACATGAAAAATGTTTATAATTAACATTTAGCACACATTAAAACTAAACTGGGCTTAAAAAAACAATCTTATATTTTGTTGTACTAAGCATTTTTACAGCAGGCTTCACAATTAATAACTTTCGTACTATTTCTGATAAAATGTGTGTTGTTCGTTTCTTTGAGATAAAAATACATGTGTTGTTTTTGTTCTACTTTTTATAGCATTCAAAACGCTGAAATATATCTCGAAATGATTTATCATAAACTGATAAGCGATATCGAAATTCTTTGAGATCTAAAATTTTGCCTGGCGCACATAATGCATAAAATAATGTTCCATTATGAAGAAGAGGAAAGACAATTAAAAGTGTCATAGATAATTAAAAATTAAGCTTCAAGTCTATTTTATTTAAACTCAAATTTCTCAGATTAAATTTTTGCTAATATAGCGAATTGAGATGGTGAGATTTTATGCAGTGGTTCGGGAAAAGGAAAAGATTTTATTAACTCAACACCACAGTAGTTAAATCATGCAGTACAAAAAAACAGGTAGTAACCATTAGACGAAAAAGCTTTTACGTTAGTTTTTCATTCTGTTGGAAAAGAAATGTGATATTTCCGCATCTTTTTTGGCGCTCAACACGCTTGAATTGGATCTGAAATTTTTTGGGCTCTGGGGCTTTTACCATCGCAAAAGATTAATATAAAAGGGAAATATTTGGATGCTGAAATTATTTTTTAAATTAATTTTTCTGCAATCTTTTTCTATTCATTGAAAATACCGGTATTATACCATATTATACATTAGTTTCAATTATATGTCTTCTTATTTATCTTAAAAGGGCAAAATGATTCCAGAACTACATAAAGAAAGCAATGTTTTTATAGCAACTTTAAATATTTATCTATTTTGATAAATTTAAATTTTCTTTTTAAGTATAATTTTTTTTTATTTTCGTATGACAGTTGCAGTTGAAGGGAATTAATTTTAACTCAAGCCTTGAATTACTTTCGAGATTACTTTCGAGAAATCTAAGAAAATAATTTTAGAGCAAACCATTATACCCTTTGAAAGGTAGTAAAGAAGTGTTTCTTTTTTACCTCGTTGAATTTTCGAAATTGTTTCTCTGCTTGAGGTCGTTCCATTAAAAAAATTACTGCTCAATTATTCGCTACATTACTGCAGTATAAACACGAAAACTTTCGGCTAAATTTTAGAATCATAACATCATTTATTTGAAACATGGACAGATTCTGACAAAGGAAAGAGTCTTATGATTCTGGATGGCATATAAAGGAATGATCGGTGATGTTTGGTATTCTATTCACAGTAGTGTGCCAAATTGTCCTTTGGAAACTGACTGTAACTTTCACTGCACTGCAAAATCGGAAACGTAATCAGCCTCACGTTTCCTCTCCTCATCACGAATTGCATATGCAGTCGTAATTGTCATGGGGTTCGGTTTTTATCTCGGCGCATTTGCAGACTGAACGAGCCTTAAAAAATTAGGGTGGGAGAAAAATTGACTGTTTTTATGTTCATTTCTATTATGGTGTTATACAAATGTTAGACGCTTATGATATGATTAAACGACGTTAACTAATTAGTATATTAATTAGTTTAGTTACTTGAGAAAATAAAAATAGCAAATATTTAATTTATAACTTAACTTTTTTTGTTTTCGTTAACAAAAAGTCACTTAAATGTTTTATTTTTTCCAGTTTGTATTCCATACAGCAGTCTTTATTAACGACCTGTTAAAGAACATTTACAAAAGAATTATTAACTAACTAAATTAGAAAATAAATTGAAAAATTATAGTTAGTATCTTTTAACAAAATGTTTTATCAAAAAAAGTATTTTTTAGCAAGTTTTATGAAAAAAATATTATTTTTCTTTTCGAATGAATTTTATTTCTTTATATTTTCAAAGCCTTTTTCACAAAACTCGCAAAAAATATTCACATTTTGTATCAGCAATAAAATGTTATTCGGTTTCAGGAAAGCGAAATGTGTACAGTTGTCAGTAAACAACAAAGTTCTTTATTTTATGTTCCAGAAATTTGGTTACTCCTATCTTGGACGCGAAAGTTGCGTTGGAAAAACCTAGTGCTTTTTCAACGATATTTTGGTACGGTAGAATAACAATGAATATTATGAAAAAAAATATTTCAGGTAGTCTCTTCTAACGAAACTACCGGGGGTTATTAACATAGGATTACTTAACGTTGGTTACCCCCCCCCCCCTTTTTTTAATACACATTTTGGTACTTTTCTGCTTAACTGTTTACTGCTACTGGGTTTGGCGCGTTGCCAAAATAATAACTCGCGACGCAGGACGGACATTTTTTTTCCTCCCGGAAGACCGTTATTGAGGAACGTAAGATTCCGTTAAAAAGGAAAGGAAAACAGTGTAGGAAAACAAACATATACACAAACACATACACAACTTTTAAATGCAATAAATAGTTTTTAAGTAAGTTATTTCCAAGTCATTGATGTTGAGTACAAAATGAAAATCCTACATTTTACTGAAATGAATTTTTCTCTGCGTAGTAATCGGTTACGTCAAACGGCGATTACTATTACGAGAACTTTCTGGATTGACCTTCATAAATTGATCTTCTCTCTTCCAGCTAAAAAGATTAATCCTTCAAGGTCACGGTATTATCACTGGCATCAACGCTTAAATGTAAACACTTTACTTTTAATAATTGCAGAATTTCTGTACAAAACAAAAAAAGATGGTAAACTAAAATGGTGTGAAATCTAAACTTTGTCATTCATCAAGTGCTCCAACATTTATTTATACTTCAGACTAGGTAGAAAAGTAAAAACTCCAAAAAAACTTCAAGCGAAAGAACTTCAAAAACTACAGCTTCATTCCACTTGAACGAAATTACTACTACACTCTACTAGAAGCGACAATTCATGCATTGTCTTTAAAATATTATTATTGAAAACGGTACTGTCTCTGCAATTCATACACGCCCCCTTTTACCGATGACTCTCACTTTAAGAAGTAGTTTGGAGTGAAAGGATAATGGTCAAGTCGATTGCGTGATCACCCATAAACCTTCTATTAAATTTTGCAGACGTAAAAATAAAAATTCCATAACGCGTCAGTCAACTGTCAGGTAAATTTACTCAAAATGTCCCGCTTTCAATCAGTTTTAATCTGAAACGTAAAATATATATTTCTGCATTTATCTTATAATATCGAAAATTAGAATTACGGGCTCAAAATTCATCTCTTACCGTCTACATTCCTGGAGTATAAGGTTATAAGAATTAAGTATGTAGTAAAGAGGCCTTTACGGTTTTCCGCTCAATTTACCTCAAAATGAAATCGTTTCACAGATCGTGACTTAATAACAGTCTTGGCAAAATGCCTAGTTTCACTCAACAAAAAAATGTTAAGATTTAGAATCAAAATCTAGCTACAAAGGGAAAAAAATGAAAGAAGAATTCTAATTGCAAAGTCTAAAAAACATGCTGATTAACTCACAGTTCATTTTAACATAAAACTTGAATATATTTCCTAAAGTAAAATTTGATCATGTTTTTTAATATTAAATTTGAATACATTTCCTAACATAAAATTTTAATACATTTATTTTGAAATATATAAAGTACGCATTCCATCAAAGTTAATCATTATTCTACTGGATTCTCGCTATACTAGCGGCCTTCATGCACTAGCAAAATGTAAGTGACAAACACTTTTGCTATACTTCGTTCCTTTCTCGGGAGAATTCAGCACGTTATAAAACAACCAATGGAAATATATGTGGGTCAACCCTATTTAGCACTTTTTTAAGAAAACTGCTTTATCATCTAAAGTAATTTCAAAGATAGTTAGAGATAACTTATGTGTTAACTCGCATCTTTTTATTATACTATTAGGAAATTATTGCGTCATTTTATATGAAGACTAATGTCTTTGTACGATTGTTCAAGTGGTCATATGAACACTTAAGATAACCTCGCACCATTTCTTTTCACAGTAGCAAAATGGGGATACATTGAAATAATTAATGTACTATTATTTAATTTGTATGTCCAGGATTGCTTGCAAAATTTTTATTGATATATGATGAGTTATGAATTGAAAATTAACTATTCTTTTTTGTTTCACAACTGTACTGTAGGAAGAAATCTGCTGGAAAGAAAGACAAAAATGCTAATCATTGCGAGTATATATATATGCGATATACAGGTATAGAAAAATAAAGCACGCACAGCCTTTCAAAACTACGACGAGAATCGAGCCCTAAACTTGAAGCAACAAAAGCTGTGATTTCAGTGCCCCTAACTACCTGACTAACAGTAAATAGATGTATAATATATAAAAATTAAACAAGAACAACGTATCAAAACTACGATGAGAATCGAGCCCTAAACTTGAAGCAACAAAAACTGTGATTTCAGTGCCCCTAACTACCTGACTAACAGTAAATAGGCTGTATATATGCGATACATGAACAACGTATCAAAACTACGATGAGAATCGAGTCCTAAACTTCAAGCAACAAAAAGTGTTATTTCAGCGCCCCTAACTATCTGACTAACGGTAACTAAGTTGCTGTAATTGATATAATCAGTGCATTAATTTCAAATAATTTTCACTGTGAAATATAAATAAGTTTATCAATACATTTACCATAAACATGCTTTAATATTTAACATTTTAGTAAAATTTTCTTGCAGAAATGTATTAATTACATGTTCTCTCGAATAGTTGAATGATTTCAAAAACGTAAAAATAAGGCTTTATATACTGTACCACATTCCCTCAAACTGGTGATGTGAGGGTAAAGAGCCTCCAGAAATTATCTGTAAATTGAAACCCCATCCATTTAAATATGAATGGATGTTTAAGCCTTTATCTTAATGTTTTGAAGTATAAACTCGCGTCTTGCATCCCGCCCTTTTAAAATCTATCCCTCGCCGCCTTTTCCCCAACCTCTAGTTACGCTTCTGTACATATCTATCTATCTATCTGTATACCGTGAAACTCCTCTATGGCAGCATGTAATGATTCCGAAAAAAAGGTGGCCGTTTTGAGGGGTAGCCACCGAAAGGAGGTTTCTTCCATAACAATGGCACTATGGAGTCTTTATTTGGTTCTGAACAAAATATGTCCGTTTAGAGGGGTGGCCGACTAGAGAAGTTTCACTATACACCAACACACACACATATATATATATATATGTGTGTGTGTGTGTGTGTGTATTATTTCATACTTAGTGCTGAACATTTCTTGTCAATGATAAGACGACTAACCAATCGATATAAGACATTTATATTCTAGAAGTATAAAAATTTAAAAATCAAACTGTTGATTAAAAGTTCTATCATTATTTTTTTTATCTTTTTTTTTAAAATCACATCTCTCTTAAAACAGATTATAAAGTTATATCTGTTAATATAAGATTCCTCCTTATAGCGAAATTAATGAACGCAGTTTCATTGCTTTAACATGAGAACGCCAACATTTCTAGACTCATTCAAACTTAACTGATTTACGAGAATTTCTACTTAACGAAACCCCTACGTGAAAACACTTTGCATTATTTTAAAGAAAATTTAAAGTTACCCAAATGTTTATTTACTCTTATTTCAAAAGGAACTACTAACTATTCGCAGTATTTTATTTTTTACTTTTTTTTAATTCTTAAAATAATTTTTATGTATTTTTAAGACCTAAATTTATGTAAAATTAAGTACAATCAATAATAAAATAATTCCTTTTGGATGAAATAATTTTCAGGGATTTTTATCGGTTCACGAAAATGAGTTAATTTTAAAAACCATATATTTTCGAATTGCATATTTGCTTTAAATATATTTAATTTTCTCCGAAAAATAAAATATAAAAGCGTAAGAAAAATTCACGATCACGAATTTTTATTTTTTTAAGAGAATGAAATCCCATAAGCAATAACAGAAACACATAAACCAATCTCTTAAAAATATCAGATGGAACTGTTTTCCCTACTCCCACTAAATCTCGAATCAGCACTGGAATGTTGTATAAAAACCATACTGCAGCATCATCGCATACGTGGGCACCAAAAAGTATCTAGACTTTTTATTACAAATCGAAAAGAAAATACAAAAATACTCCTTTCTACAAACGAATGAGTATTTATTACTACTGAAAAAGTTAGCGCGAAAAAAATATGAATAAAAAATCTGAATGTCTATATTTTGAGGCTACTTATATGCGCATGCTCTGTTTTCAACTGCACTAACCAAAAATCTTTTCTAAGGGGCGACATTGAAATTATTTGTTGACATGCAATGTTTACGTTAGAAAGCAGCGCACAGGAAAAGCATGAATGTTAAGAGAGATAAATATTTGTATTAAGTGGGAAAAGGTAGTGTCTTTGAAAGAAGTTTTTTTCTAAATTCCTCTTACCTTTAAAATCAGTGTTTATCCAACACTTGAAGATGAATTAAAATCCTCAGGATATTTTAAGAATGAATGTTGTGCGAAGTACTCAGATATATTATCCTGTTTTATTAAGAAAATTTTTTCCAAATTTTAAATACTAAAATGCCATGAAAGAATGTCTAAAACTGTTAGAAGCGCGGAAATAACAAAAAGAGATGCAGAACCCACAGCGATCGAGAGTTACAAGAGCACTGTGGAGAAAATGATCTTTCGAATGGGATGCGGTGGTATCGAACGCTGCCGGCAGATGGCACTTTTTTCTCACTGCGTGACGTCACAATACAGGAAGGAGAGTTTCAATGAGAGGTGACGTAATCCTTTAGTTTCAATTCTCGATTGCCAGGGTCAAGGGTTATTGATAAAATAGAAAAGGCTAATAATAAATATGAAGATACTCACTAATTGATCAATATGATGTGTATAATAGCGAATAATTATTCTCGTTACCTTCTTGGCAAGCTTTTAAACGAATTTATTTTTTTATTATGTGGTTCTCTATCCAACAAAGTCCTTACAGAGTAAAAATAGTTTTTTAAAAACTTCTTTCCTTTTTTTTCCCTCAAATTTCATATTATAAAAAATACATGATGCATACTTGCTAAATTAGTTCAAATTTTTTAAAGAAGAAAGACATCTTAAACTTACTTTTACTTTGTTGTGGCTAGGAAAAGCTGCTTTTCAGCGAGAGAAACTTTAGACTTCAAAGAGACTCTGCACTTCAAGAAAATAATTTCTAGTTGCTGCAAGCGACTGGAAAAAAATATAGCGTAGATACTAAACCATTTCATTTTCCCTGAAATTTAGTATACACTTTATATAGGTGATGTAAAAAAATTCCATACACTTTAAAGATTATAGATTAAACATAAAGAAATAGGTAACTTTTTCTTTATAAGATATGTGTCATGCGATAAATGCATATCGAATTTGTTATTTCTTAATGATATCCTCAAATTTAAACCACGAAACAGACGCAAAACCTGATTAGCCATATATCTAATAAAGAATTATACTAATCATTAGAGCTTTATGCTTTTGATATTTTTTTCTCTTAAAGTGTATATATGTTGTTGTTGTTGTTTTTGTTTTCTATGTCCCCTGGTCGGTAGTATTCCAGACCAGGTCCATATAGACTAGCGGGCTCAGGGGTGCGGATCCGTTTTTTAATGGCACTACAAGGGTCGAAGTCCGATTTAGCCAGGTGCCACCTCAACTTTGACCGAGTATCCCCAGGGGTGACATATGGGGGGATCGTACCCTCTCCCGCCCTCTCTGACCTCATAGAGGGACTTTTCAGTCTACGGATTTAACTTGCTCATATCCGCTCTAGACAAGGAGACATTTAATGGCGCTTGTCGGCGTTCGATTCGAACACCTTCAGCACCGAAAGCTGAAGTGCTACCACTAGACCAACTGGGACCCTAAGTGTATGTATGAATGTATGTATATATATATATATATATATATATATATATATATATATATATATATATATATATTTATTTATTTATTTATATTTATATATGGATGCTAAACTTAGCTTCAACTAAATATAAAATGAAAACTATCCCCATATACCAATTCTTTCTTTACATATGCATTAGTTCAATCTGGACTAAAATCTTCCTTAATGGCTTAAAATACTTTCAAGCTATATATTTCCTTCATCGACTGAAAAGTTCAAAATATGTTTGGCTTGTTTTATGAGTATTTGAATAAGAATGCATAAGTGCGTTTGAAAGCGGCTTTCAACTAAAACAGGAGATAGCGGGTAAGATTCTAAATTGCTTCAATTTATATTGAAAGTTTTAAAGTTATAGTCCGTATTTAAAAAAAAAATGAATAAGAAACTCATTTAAACATACAGGAGCGATTAATGAAATTTGCCGCATCTAAAAATTTCCTAATGAACTTGAATATTTGTTTCTATTTGATTGATGTTGTTCAAGTAATAATCAGTCAGTTACAAGAGACCTTATTAAAACTAGAAGGTAACCCGTCATTTCGACGTCATAATACTAATAATAACGTCATAATGGAAAAAGTATAGGGGAGTTAAAAAATATCCCGAATTATCTAACAATTTTGCATTTAATCCACACCTTGTAAAAGCAAACCCTTTCATTATTTTTTATTTATTTAGTTTTTCATGCGATTGGAGTAGTAGACTGCCATCCAACCCGTCATTTTGACGTCATAATACTAATAATGATGTCATAATGGAAAAAGTATATGAAAGTTAAAAAATATCCTGAATTATCTAACAATATTGAATTTAATCCACACCTTGTAAAAGCAAACCCTTTCATTATTTTTTATTTATTTAGTTTTTCATGTGATTGGAGTAGTAGTTTGCCATCCAGTTTTTTACAGCTCACTACGCGATATGAATACTTGAGCTACTTGATTCATTCACATTCAAGTTTGTTTACTTTCAGAATTCATCGCAAAAGTAAAGATTTTTATAAACTGTTAAATATACAGCTAAAAACATCCAATTTTTTTTAGTTCTGAATGTTTTATAGAAAAATAGGCTGAACAAACGTGATTTGATGGAGAAGATATTAGTTTTTAGGTAACAAAAAATTCTGATCCACATCTGAAATTGAAATTAAGTCTAACCGGCCGTTTGTTTACTCAGGGCTTCAATTGAAAGATGAGTACAGCCCGGAGATGTTATACAGAGACAACGGCTACTATATATATAATTGGCATTTACGATTTTATTTCTTTAATATTTACCTTGTATCCAAGAGTTCGGCAACATCATGCAAACTTATCTTAGTATAAATTGATAAAATGTTGCCACGCAAGAGGTAATAGCAGGCGGTATTTTGTGACCGGGACAATTTTTAATCTGTTTCATAAATTTCAGTCTACGATCAAGTCTTCTCTCCCCGATCGGGATGACTATGTCGTAGTGTAGTGGTGAACCCTATATCGTAGTGTAGCTGTAATATAGCACTGTATTACATCGTAGTTGTTACACTAGCGCTGTTTACAAGTGCACCGTTTCAACAGAAAAAGGCAACAGCTCAGACAACTATATCGCTCAATACTGCTTTCCAGCGACCATTATCCGCTATCTCCAGACCTTTCAAAATGTGTATGTGTGGAACATGTTAAGTTGTAGACTGCTACCATCAAGTAATTAAAAGAACTAGAGCTACAACTGCAAAATTCTAGGTCAAATTTGCCCCAACAGGAGATACGAAAACAGATTGACTCGATGTCACGTGGAATATCTGCTTGCATCGTTGCCAGAGTTGACTTACTGTATATTAATTTTTCCCTCGCTGCGGGTCATTTCACCAAAGTAAGTAATGTCCAAGCTTTAGATAAATCCTTCCTGGACCTATTCGCATATTATTTTTCTATCGAAAAAAAAATTTCTTAGTCCCTCCCCCCTCTTGTTTTTTGGTCAAACGTTCATGCTATTCGGCACTTTATTCGGCTTATTTCGGCTTTTTTGAAATACCTATAATCGATTCCCAATTATTTCTCCAAACTTTCCCACGTTGCCAAATTTGCTATTTTACTCTCTAAAATTTAATATAAACTTACTATTGTGTCTTAACGTTTGTTCTTGGACGCTACAATGCAGAAAACATGGAAAATTATCCCCTTTCAATTTATATTTTTAACAACAAGTTAAACAAACCAATATCAAAACACCATAATGATTTCAAAAACACTCCGTCACAGGAAAATACCACTGTTAGATGACTCAATAGTTCAAATCGATATCGATTACCAGGTAGCACGATTTACAAATTGATACTAAAATATGCAAGTACTGGGCAAACCTACTAGCTGAAAACTATGTATTTTTTTATCAAGTCCAGAGTTAATATACCTGAAATACATAGCTAAGCTTCAAATTAGATACCACTTTTCCTCTATGATCAAAATATAAATGATAAAAAAAGCCAAAAAAAAAACCTCTACAACAGAAGATTACCATGTTTATGAAGATCAGACTTATATAGTCCTTAAACATTTATAAAAACACCGAAACATATGATATTTTCCTATAAAAAGTAAAAAGTTATATTATCCAATCTATATATATAAAACAGTTCAGTAACTGACTGACTGACTGACTACCTGACAGACAACGCACAGACCAAACCTCTGGACCTAAAGGGCTGAAATTTTGCTTCGCGATTCTTCTTATACCATAGGAGTGCAATAAGAAAGATTTTTGAAAAATTCTTCTTAGATTTCTTATAATTAAGTTTTGAAGCTGTTTTAATAACTTTTTTTAAGTTTGCATTTAAAATAATATTTTGAAAGTTATAAAATTTATATCGTAAGAAAGATCATAAAAATTTCTTTAAAATGAAATCTTTTTCGAATCTTTACCTCCATTTTCTAATTTTTGAAGAATTTTTAAAGATTCATTTTTAGAATTTAATTTATTAAATGCTGATCACGTGATTTCTTTTTCTGGTACTTTAAATTAATTTATCGTCTCGCGCATAACACGAAATAAGACAAATAAAAAATTTTCTTGCTAATGTGGCAGGCGATTGGAAATTATCCAAAAAAATATTAAAATACAGTAAAAGATATGTTTCTCAAACTGTTCTATATTAACTGTACTATATTTTTTAGTATTTTCTATTAGATTTAATTTCAATATTTTCTTCTACAGTATTTTGTCTATAAAAATATCTGTTACGAATTTTTATAAATATATATATTTTTGTCATTAATTGCATACATTGACCGTTGTAATTAATTTGAATGTACCCCGTAGAGAAGTACGGGTTTTCAGCTAGTCTATATATATAAAAAGTTCCGTAACTGACTGTCTGACTGACTGACTGACTGACTGACAGACAACGCAGACACCAAAACGCTGGACCGAAAGGGCCGAAAATTTGCATGGCGATTCTTCTTATAGTGTAGGGGTGCACTAAGAGAGATTTTTGATAAATTCTTAGATTTATTTAAATTAAATTTTTAACCTGTTTTGAAACATTCTTCAAAGTTTGCATTTAAAATAATAATTGGAGGGTTATAAAATTTATATCACGAGAAAGATCCTAAAAAGTCTTTTAAAATGAAATATTTTTCGAATCGTTACCTCCATTTTCTGATTTTTGGTGAAATTTTAAAGATAAATTTTTAGAATTTAATTTATTAAATTCTGATCACGTGGTTCCTTTTCTTTTCGTGATACTTTAAATTGATTTTTCGTCACGTGCATAGCAAAGAAACAAATTGACAAAAAAAATTTTTCTTTCTAATGCGGCAGACGATTGAACATTATCCCAAAAAATATTAAAATGCAGTAAAAGAAATGTTCCTCAAACTGTACTATATTAACTGTATCTTTAGTATATTCTATTAGATTTAATTTGAATATTTTCTTCTACATTATTTTCTCTATAATAAAACTATCCATTGCGATTGCTTTGTAAATATATATATATATATATATTCTTTTGGCGTTAATTGCATACATTGGCCGTTGTATTTAATTTGAATGTACTCCGTAGCGAAGTGTGGCTTTTCAGCTAGTCTATATATATAAAACAGTTCCGTAACTGACTGACTGACTGACTGACATATAACGCACAGACCAAACCGAAGGACTTAAAGGCCAGAAATTCTGCATGGCGATTCTTCTTATAGTGTAGGGGA
This sequence comes from Dolomedes plantarius, assembly GCA_907164885.2. NCBI lineage: Eukaryota > Metazoa > Arthropoda > Arachnida > Araneae > Dolomedidae > Dolomedes > Dolomedes plantarius. The sequence continues at coordinate 60,889,641 of OU015492.1, forward strand.
TTCTTCTTATAGTGTACCGATCTAAGAAAAGTTTTTGAAAAATTCTTAAAGTTTTTAAAATTAAATTTTTAAGCTGTTTTTCTAACTTTTTTAAGTTTGAATTAAAAATAATAATCTGAGGGTTATAAAATTTACATCACAAGAAAGATCATAAAAATTCCTTTAAAATGAAATATTTTTTTAATCTTTACCTCCATTTTCTGATTTTTGATGAATTTTTAAAGATTAATTTTTAGAATTTAATTTATTAAATGCTGATTACTTGGTTTCTTTTCTTTTTGTGATACTTTAAATTGTGCGTCACGTACTAATTGTGCGTCACGTGCTATCGCACAATTGTACAAATTGTGCGTCACGTTCATAACAATGAATTAGACAAAAAAAAATTTTTTTTTTTTGCTAATGCGGCAGACGATTGGAGATTATCCAAAAAAATATTAAAATACAGTAAAAGATATGTTTCTCAAACTGTACTATATTAACTGTACTAAATTTTTTAGTAGGTTCTATTAGATTTAATTTAAATATTTCCTTCTACAATATTTTGTCTATAAAAATATCCGTCACGTTTATTTTATAAATATATATATATATATATATATATATATATATATATATATATATTTTACATCAATTGCATACATTGATCGTTGTATTTATTATAAATATATATATATATTTTTTGGCATTAATTGCATACATTGACCGTTGTATTTCATTTGATTGTACTCCGTAGCGAAGCATGGGTATTCAGCTAGTACATACATACATTTATATATATATATATATATATATATATATATATATATATATAAGAAAGAAAAAAAGCATTCCCTAACTTCCATTGTAGAGGCTATTTCGCTAATTAATTTAAAATTATATCCGTAATTTTGTTTGAAGAATATAATAATATTCTTTCAGCTTTAGGACACCCATAAGAAAGCAATATTTATAATAAGCTTAGAAGTAATTTTTCTAAGGTTTTCTAAAGATTCTCAAAATATTATAAATACGAACCATAACAGAAGTTATCCATCAACCTACCGATCTACAGAAAAGTGGAAGAAAATTAACAACGCTTGATTATGCTTATCCAAAAAAATTAAACTCTCCATTCTACTATTTAATCTATATTTATATAAAACATTTCCGTTGCTGACTGACTCTCTGACAGACTGATTGACTGACATACAACGCACAGACCAAACCGCTGGACCTATAGGGCTGAAATTTGGCATGGCGATTCTTCTTATAGCGTATGGGTGCACTAAGAAATATTTTTGAAAAATTCTTCTTAGATTTTTAATTTTTAAGCTGTTTTAGTAACTTTTTTTAAGTTTGTATTTAAAATAATAAATTGAGCGTTTTAAAATTTATATCAGGAGAAAAATCATAAAAATTCCTTTAAAATGAGATCTTTTTTAAATCTTTACCTCCATTTTCTGGTTTTTGGTGAATTTTTAAAATTAATTTTTAGAATTTAATTTATTAAATTCTGATCACGTGGTTCCTTTTCTTTTCGTGATACTTTAAATTGATTTTTCGTCACGTGCATAGCAAAGAAACAAATTGACAAAAAAATTTTTTCTTTCTAATGCGGCAGACGATTGAACATTATCCCAAAAAATATTAAAATGCAATAAAAGAAATGTTCCTCAAACTGTACTATATTAACTGTATCTTTAGTATGTTCTATTAGATTTAATTTGAATATTTTCTTCTACATTATTTTCTCTATAATAAAACTATCCATTGCGATTGCTTTGTAAATATATATATATATATTCTTTTGGCGTTAATTGCATACATTGACCGTTGTATTTAATTTGAATGTACTCCGTAGCGAAATATGGCTTTTCAGCTAGTCTATATATATAAAACAGTTCCGTAACTGACTGACTGACTGACTGACATATAACGCACAGACCAAACCGAAGGACTTAAAGGCCAGAAATTCTGCATGGCGATTCTTCTTATAGTGTAGGGGTTCACTAAGAAAAGTTTTTGAAAAATTCTTAAAGTTTTTAAAATTAAATTTTTAAGCTGTTTTTCTAACTTTTTTAAGTTTGAATTAAAAATAATAATCTGAGGGTTATAAAATTTACATCACAAGAAAGATCATAAAAATTCCTTTAAAATGAAATATCTTTTTAATCTTTACCTCCATTTTCTGATTTTTGATGAATTTTTAAAGATTAATTTTTAGAATTTAATTTATTAAATGCTGATTACGTGGTTTCTTTTCTTTTTGTGATACTTTAAATTGTGCGTCACGTACTAATTGTGCGTCACGTGCTATCGCACAATTGTACAAATTGTGTGTCACGTTCATAACAATGAATTAGACAAAAAAAAATTTTTTTTTTTTGCTAATGCGGCAGACGATTGGAGATTATCCAAAAAAATATTAAAATACAGTAAAAGATATGTTTCTCAAACTGTACTATATTAACTGTACTAAATTGTTTAGTAGGTTCTATTAGATTTAATTTAAATATTTCCTTCTACAATATTTTGTCTATAAAAATATCCGTCACGTTTATTTTATAAATATATATATATATATATATATATATATATATATATATATATATATATATTTTACATCAATTGCATACATTGATCGTTGTATTTATTATAAATATATATATATATTTTTTGGCATTAATTGCATACATTGACCGTTGTATTTCATTTGATTGTACTCCGTAGCGAAGCACGGGTATTCAGCTAGTACATACATACATTTATATATATATATATATATATATATATATAAGAAAGAAAAAAAGCATTCCCTAACTTCCATTGTAGAGGCTATTTCGCTAATTAATTTAAAATTATATCCGTAATTTTGTTTGAAGAATATAATAATATTCTTTCAGCTTTAGGACACCCATAAGAAAGCAATATTTATAATAAGCTTAGAAGTAATTTTTCTAAGGTTTTCTAAAGATTCTCAAAATATTATAAATACGAACCATAACAGAAGTTATCCATCAACCTACCGATCTACAGAAACGTGGAAGAAAATTAACAACGTTTGATTATGCTTATCCAAAAAAATTAAACTCTCCATTCTACTATTTAATCTATATTTATATAAAACATTTCCGTTGCTGACTGACTCTCTGACAGACTGATTGACTGACATACAACGCACAGACCAAACCGCTGGACCTATAGGGCTGAAATTTGGCATGGCGATTCTTCTTATAGCGTATGGGTGCACTAAGAAATATTTTTGAAAAATTCTTCTTAGATTTTTAATTTTTAAGCTGTTTTAGTAACTTTTTTTAAGTTTGTATTTAAAATAATAAATTGAGCGTTTTAAAATTTATATCAGGAGAAAAATCATAAAAATTCCTTTAAAATGAGATCTTTTTTAAATCTTTACCTCCATTTTCTGGTTTTTGGTAAATTTTTAAAATTAATTTTTAGAATTTAATTTATTAAATGCTGATCACGTGATTTCTTTTTCTGGTACTTTAAATAAATTTATCGTGACGTGCTTAACAACAAAATAGACAAAAAAAAATTTTTCTTGCTAATGCGGCAGTCTATTGGACATTATCCAAAAAATATAAAAATATAATAAAAGATATTAGTATGTTCCTCAAACTGTACTACATTAACTGTACTATATTTTTAGTATGTCCTATTACATTTAATTTGAATATTTTCTAGTACATTATTTTGTCTATAAAAATATCCCTTACGATTTTTTCATAAATATATATATATATATATATATATATATATATATATATATATATATATATATATATATATTACATCAATTGTATACATTGATCGTCGTATTTATTATAAATATATTTATATTTTTTTTGGCATTAATTGCATACATTGACAGTTGTATTTAATTTGAATGTACTCCGTAGCGAAGTACGGGTTTTCAGCTAGTAAGTAAATATAAAAAGAAAACCTCATTAACTTTTCAATGAAATAATTTTGAAAGGTTATCTAAAAATTAATTTCTTATCTCTAGGACAAAATTCACGTCAAACATTTTGAAGTCCTGTGACAAGATAAATAATCTTGTCGTTAATAACGCAATATGCAGAAAATGAGATAAAAGATAAAAGAAAAAATTACAGAGAAAAAAGTTCAAAATATTTATAGTACCTGTTCGAGATGTTTAACGCATAATATGTCGCCTGCGAGAAAAAAAAAATAATTGTTATCTGGAGCATTTCGGGATCCGGGTGATCTCTCGTAAAACATCTGAGGCGTTTATGCTAACTCAAAATGATTTAAAAGATTAAAAAAGTTGTAGGACTTCAAAAGAGAGTAACAAACCATTAATTCTGCTACTTCGAATGAATCTCATTCGTGGAAATCTTGTTGTTGTAGTTGCTAATGCCCCCTATCTGGAAGTGTTCCAGACCAGATCTATATAGGCTTTGCGGGCTGAGGAATACGGCTCCGGGTTACAGTAGTACCACAAGGATCGGAGTTTATCTTAGCTAGGTACCACCTAAATTTAGACCGAGCATCCCTCCAGGAGGACTCCTGGGGGGGGGGGATAGCACCTTCTCCCACCCTCTCGGACATACAGAGAGATTTTCAGATCTACGGATTTAACGTGTCCATATCCAGCTTAGACACGAATATATTTAATGGCGCTTGTCGGGATCCGGTTGTCACCCACGGTTCCGAAAGCCGACACGCTACAACTAGGCTACCTCAGTGGGAATATATCTTCAGGCAAGTGCGTCAATCTGAATTTCATACTATTCGTAAAAATCCCTGGTAAATTTAAACCACCTTCTCACTCCAGTTTCTAATTTGGGTACATTACAGCAATGCGATTGTTGCCTATAATTTTAAATGGACTATTCACTTTAATTTTGTGGCATTTCTTTCCATACACAGTATCATAGAATTACTGCCAACCATCGGCTTGGTGGTCAGTGCCTACGAAGTGCCTTGAGACTACCGAGCCAAGCCATAATCAGAGGGGGGGGGGTAAGTTTTGGTTTAATTTGAGCGCTACGGTCAACTTTTTGCTACATGAGGGCTAATTAGACCGGGACATACTGCTTAAAGCCGATTCCGATCGGCTACAAACGTCCATTCCAAGAGTGTGACTCGAACCCATAGACTCTGTTACCGAATGCCAACGCCCTATCATTCGGCCATTGTCCGGCTGGGGGTTGAAAGGACTGAGCCTAGTCTTGTGAAATACATACATGAAATCTATACAAGATTTTGCCTTCTATTTTTAACGTAGAATTACGTTCCTCGATAACAGTCCTCCGGAATGTAATGCGTTTCACACCTCGGCCCCCTCCACTTTCGTGTAACGGCCATTGATTGACTGAAGACGGGTCGCTACGCAGCAATTCCTGAATATGCAGCCGAGGGTTAATTTCCCAAGTTCGGAGCAGTCCATTGTTATGGGTCTGGGCGCCGGACGGACAGTACAGATCTGCCGACCAATTGGGGCAACCCGGGGCCCTTCCTCCGGAAAGTAAAAAATTGTCTGTCCTGCGTCGTGAGTTATAATTTTGGCAGCGCGCCAAACCCAGTAGCAGTAAACAGTTAAACAGAAAAGTACTTAAATGTGTCAAAAAAGAAGCAAAAAGAGGTATGCAAGGATAAGTAATCCTACGTTAATAACCCGCGGTAGTTTCGTTAGAAGAGACTGCCTGAATTTTTTTTTTAATTTCTTCTTCTCACAAAACAAAACAAACATCTTTGTTTATAAATGTATTTCAAAAAGTAAATTTTATTTTTAAAAGAATCAAAAACATTTGTCGATTGAAGATGTTGCTTTTTGTTTTCTTTTGTTAGTGGAACTAAACTTTGAAAAGTCTTGTCTAGTTACTTATGTGGCAGTCAATTGTGATTTATGCATGGCTGAAGCCAAATGAAAAACCCATTCTCTTTTCTTAAATTACATCTTATACAAAACTGAAGTTAGATCTCAATACAGTTTTCAAGCTGATGAAACGATATTGTAGCTAAAATTAATAGATAGCCGAAATTAATAGACTATGAACAGGAAACCGGAGTGTTTAGAAAAGAAAATAATTTCTTTCATGTTTAAATAATTGTTTTGAGCCGTGAATTTCGCCATTCCTGAATTGAGGTCCAACTTCGGATATTTATGCAAAAATGCATACTAATTTAAAGTAATTTAATTTTCGATTGTTGCTACAATCTTGACTCTGTTATCGTTACATATTTAACTAAAGGAAAGCTATTTTAATTTCCTCTTACAAACGGCTGAAGTATGTTTTGTATTTCGTTTTAATTTTAGACAGTCCCTTTTTTCTAATTTTAGTTAAGGCGATTTTTGTTTATATTTCACGGAAATAGGAGGCTGGAAAAATGTGCATGAACGCAATTATTAATTTTTTTAGCAATTTATGTTCTGAAATTGATTTTACAATTTCAAAGGAGTTAATCGATTCCTATGAATTTTAATCAAAATGATACATTTAGCATATTGATTAGGATTTAGATATCTAGTTTATCCTTTAATAGTTTACTAACTCCATAAATTAAACAGTCAGTTTTCAGTCTCCATAAAAAATCGGAAAGCTTTTGGGTGCTTACGGCTTGGCTAATCACAAGTATTAATGACATATAAGCCAACAGTTTTCGATAATTTTATTATAATGTGAATGGAATAAAATGGCACAACTAAACTAGCGCATTTATTTATTTATTTCTTTTTTAAAGTTTAAGCAACAATATTATTATTGTAATATATACAGTTCTCAATTTTTTTAGAGTCTACTCCCGTTACTCAAAGCTAGACAAACTTTCAATTTCATCAAAAGTAATACCATAGAGGAGACATCATAACAAAAAGTTGTGGGTACCATCTCATTTATCACCATCATAATAGACTTCACTGAAATCCTCATATTATTCCCATCACCCCTATCTCTTCCTTTCCAGAAAGAACTCGACTTTTAGCACTTCCATCATGGCATCCCAGTAATATGCCATGCTCATATTTTACCATTTTAGAAATCGATTTTAAAAAAAGTTATATTTTATCCTCCAAAGGGAAGACTTTTTATAAGTCAACCACGTGTTGATAGTAGCAAAATACTGCCCATCTCACTTATTAAGTGTTGGGATCAAAGTTATCCCCATTGTTTGTCATACCAAAATATGTATATTAAATATTCAGAAAAGAACATTATGTTACTGGAAATAAAAACTCTATCTATTCCGTTAGGTTTACTTTTATTTATTTATTTTTGTGGAAACTTTTGGTTCCTTCCACAAAAGTGAGTTACCATTGAGTTGAAATCTATGGAGTTTAATCGAGTTTTCGATAGGTTTTTTAAGATTAATGTCTCATTATAAAGATCATAAACATTTCCAAACAGTTCATTTTGCTGCGTAGTTGTAAATTAGTAGTATTAAATTCGTAGTATTAAATTCAGAGAGATGAAAAAATGAAGCCAAACTTAACAATGCCTTTTTTCTCTTACATTTTAAAAATGTGCTTTTAATCATTAAAAACAGATGACAACTGTTGAACAAAAGTAAAAATAAATTACATTTACATTCAAAAGCGGGCATACAAAATAGTTTTTTACATATTCATATTCAGTTGCATTTATAAAGCAAAAGAAGAATTTTTTTCTATAGACAAGGGACAAAGTCATGCAAAATGGGGTTAAGAATTTAAATACAAAAAAAAGCTTAAAATTTTGCTACGGTATAAGAAATTAATTTTTTTTTGGACGGGGGGGGGGGGGGGGTAAAAAAATTGCGTTACAAGTTAAAATTTTCAATATTTTTTTCTGATACTTTTGTATTTTTGGGATCATTAATAATTATGAACAGAAGAATTTTAGAAGTGTAGTTCTCAATAAGCCTTTGCCAAGGATCCTAATATTTTTACCCTCCCCCAAAAAAAATAGATCGCCCGGCCTACATGGTTGTATCAAATTATTTTTCCTTCAATTACTTATCAAAAGATGATCAGATCTATTAGGAAACTGATCCCTTTGATCAAGATTAAATATACTAACAGCACATGCAAGAAAGCTATCATTTGGCAATTGTGAAAGGGAGTAGACGACTTCGGATAGCAAAATGCATGGATCCCGCCTTGAGCTCAGCAAAGAACGTTCTGCTCTATGGCAAGCATTCCCAACTTTTTTAAGTTTGCGACACCCTTGGGAATCAGATTAGAAACTTGAGGCACCTTTTTAGAATTTTAGTTTTTTTCAATTTTTGTGAAAATTAAATCAAAGTATGTATATCAGGAGCATGTTTAAATTTAAGTTCAAATAAATACTTGCTGATTTTGTTCATTTAGTGAAATATATAAGTAACAAATACCAGGATAGCATGAGATTCAGTATAGTAACACACTAGAGGATTACAATGAAAATCTCTAAAAAGAGTGATGCATTCTTAATATAAGACTTGCGATTGATGCTTACAGCATAAATGTTTGATACCGGGTCTAATAGTTGTGAGCGTGAGAATAGCTAATTCATCCTCTGTAATGAAGTAATCGATCTGTGCCATAACCTATCGGGCGTGAGAGTGATTAATTCAACCTAATATTTATTTAAAGAGGCTCCGTTCCGGCACTTATTCTGGTTCAGTTCCGGCATTTATACAGAATCTTGCCGTTGGTGCGTGGATGCCCAGAGTGCTCGATTTCTGTTTGTTTTTTCTGTTTCTATTTTAGTATAATTTTTTTATCTATATCTGTTGGATTATTTATTTATTTAAAGAGGGTCATACTAAATTTTTTTTTGTTTATCCTCCAAAAATCTCGTGGCACCCCTGGTCGCAGCACACCGGTTGGGGATCACTGCTCTATGCAGTTTGTCATATTCTTCAGCTCTAAATTTTGTATTACAGTTCGTTACAGGTGATAGTTCAATCCGAAGTGAGCACTTTGCCAGTCACTAGTAAAAATTTAGAAAAATTTCGCATGTGGACTTCCTTTCCCTCCATCATACTCATCGGTTCAGGCCACTTTCATTTTATTTATTCTGGTCTTTTTCCCCATTCTCAACTTTCCCTCGAACCTCTTCTAAATTCTAAATTGCAATAGCTTCTGGTTCTGACCTGTCATTTTGCGATGGATCGACCTAAAGACTATCTCACCGACTTCAGCTTAATCCTCTGCCACCGTGTCTCCTTTTATTAATTCTGATACATTAAATAGTTGTCAAACTGATATTTATTTATTTATTTAATCATTTCTTTCTTTTTACTTTCAATGTCAACACTTTTCTTTTAATCCTGAGAACGGAAATATAGCCACAATAAATTATCCATACCGAAGATATGGAGCTCTGCTCTCAAGTGTCTCGTTAATGTACCATGTGTCAATGTCAATCATACTCATCGGTAATGATTTGTTGAGGAGCCCATAACGACGGCGAAACCTTGGTCCAAAGCTACCAGTATGCTGGAGATGTACACTTATGTCCATAAATTAAGGATAACTCAGAATCACACGGAAATCGAACTCTAAAGTAAAAATTTCACATGTAGAATTATCACACACATCTTCAAGAATAATATGCAAATTACAGGAAGCCACCAGGTGACGCCAATAGTATGTCACAATGACGAGAGTGTAAGAGAAGGGTATATAAGGAATGGTGGCAAAGAAATAAAATTGTTCACAAGTGTTCTGTAAGCCGCTCAGTGCCATAACGGAATAGTTATGACACAGAGGACGCATGTGGATGATTTTTTACGTGGTAGAATTATCAACCGACTGGAATGTAGGCGTACTCAATGGAAGTATCCGAGGAACTTGAAACTGCCCAGTGTCATCTATATGCTTTGGTAACGATTCCAAGATGATGGAAATGTCAGTAGACGTTCCAGTACAGGTCACCCCCGAGTTACAACGCCGAATGAAGACCGGTATTTGGCAGTAACTGCCAAAAGAAGCAGACGGAGCACAGCATCCGACCTGTCTCGTCAGATATCTGCAGCCACCAGTACCGCAGGTTCAAGGCAAACCGTGTACAGATGTTTGGTCTATATGCTCGCAGGCCTGTCAGATGTGTTCCGCTTACGCCAACTCACTGTCGGCAGTTATTAGCCTGGAGTAGAGAACATGCAATGTGGACATCGTCACAGTGAGCTTGTGTGATATTTTCCGACGAGTCCAGGTTTAGCTTGCAGTCTGATTCACGTCGGATTTTCATATGAAGAACGCCAGGTACCCGTTACCACCAAGGCAACATCATTGAACGAAATCGTTACGGTGGTGCAGGATTCCTCGTTTGGGTGGAATTATACTGGGCTCCAGAACAGATCTGCATGTTCAAATCGGAACCATGAACGGCCACATTTATCGGGACATCATTCTGGAACAACATGTACGTTTGTTTAGGGGTGCCATTGGCGCAGAATTTGTGTTTATGGATGAGAACGCCCATCCTCACTGAACAAACATCGTAAACGAATGCCTTCAATCTGAGGATATCACCCGTATGGAATGGCCAGCATTTTCACCTGACTTGAATCCGATAGAGCAACTGTATAGACTAGCTGAAAACCCGTACTTCGCTACGGAGTACATTCAAATTAAATACAACGGTCAATGTATGCAATTCATGCCAAATATATATACAGTGGCTCCCAAAAGTGTTCGTACACTTACGATTTTCAATGAAATAGGGGTCTATCCATTGATTAAAATGAATATTTCAGAATGGGTATTTAATAATAAGATCTATAATCTATTCTTAACAAAACTACATGTAATATTTTGAAAACATAGTAAAACTTTATTTTTAAGAAACCAATAATCCAGAAGTAACAAAAACTTTATCTCACAAAAGTCATCGTACACTTGTAAAAAATCTCTACATATTAGCAAATATTCTAATTTTTCATTAAATTAATATTTAGTAGGATATCCTTTAGCATCCACAACAGCTTTTAAACGTCTGGAAATAGATTTCTTTAGTTCTTTTGTAATTTTTGCATCAATGTTCATCCATTCTTCCATCATAATTGTTTTTAGTTCGCTGTTCGTGTGAATGTCGTGTTTTCGTACTCGAACCTCCAGTTCTCTCCAAATATGTTCTATTGGGTTTAAATCTGACGATTGAGGTGGTGTTTTCAAAACTTGTGGACAATTATAGAGACACCAGATGCGAACGTTGAGAGCCGTGTGCTTAGGATCGTTATCTTGATAAAAAACAAAGTTGTTTCCAATACCCAAATTTTGAGCTGATAATTTTAAATTGTCTCTTAAAATATTTATCATGATTCATTATGCCATCAATAAATACAAAATTTTCTAGTCCTGATGCTGACATGCACCCGCACACAAGGATACCTCCACCGGCATGCTTAACTGTTCCTACTAAGTTCTTGGGATTAAGTTCCTCATTTTTTTCTTCTCCATACAATTATACGCCCATAAGCACCAAAAATGTTCATCGGCAAATAAGACATTATTCCAATAGGTTTGGGGCTTATATATCATTGATAGTGCGAAGGGAAGCCTAAACTTTCTGTTTTTCTCCCTCACAAAAAATTTTCTATGGGCAGAATGCCCATGTAATCCAGCTGTTCTGAGAACTCGTCAAAAAATTTCAGATGAAATTGAAGTAGAAAATGTTTCATTGAATTCTGCAAAAACTTTTACAGCACTCAAACGTGAATTTTTCACAAATTTTCTAATTATAAATCTCTGATCACGTTTTGTTAACTTTGCCGGACGGCCTTTTCTTACCTTGTTTTCGAACCAATTTTCTTCTTTAAAGCGTTTTTCTTCTTTAAAGCGTACTGCACAGTAGAATGGGATAAATTAAGTAATTTAGCAATATTCCGAACTGATTTACCACTACTCTGATGAAAAATAATCAATTTTCGAATGCTGTTTGTTGTTTCTTTACGACTTCGAGCCATTTTTAAATAATAAATAGAATATTACGGAGTAGGCAAGCAAAAATTAAAGCCAAACGATATTTTAAATGCCACCACAATTCAAAAATAAAAATAAAGTGCCAGACGATAATTTTAATTATGAATTTATCCGAAAATATTTCAGTGTACGATGACTTTTGTGGGATAAAGTTTTTGTTACTTTTTGATTACTGGTTTCTTAAAAATAAAGTTTTACTATGTTTTCAAAATATTTTATGTAGTTTTGTTAAGAATAGATTATAGATCTTATTATTAAATACCCATTCTGAAATATTCATTTTAATTAATGGATAGACCCCTATTTCATTGAAATTTGTAAATGTACGAACACTTTTGGGAGCCACTGTATATATTATATGAAAAATACGACGATCAATGTATACAATTAATGTAAAATATATATGTATATATTTATAAGAAAATCGTAAAGGATAATTTTATAGATAAAATAATGTAGAAGAAAATATTCAAATTAAATCTAATATAAAGAATACTAAAGAATATAGTACAGTTAATATAGTACAGTTTGTAGAACATTTCTTTTACTGTATTTAAAAAATTTTTTTGATAATGTCCAATCGTCTGCCGCATTAGCAAGAGAAAAAAATATTTTTTGTTTATTTAGTTGTTATGCACGTGACGATAAATTTCTTTAAAGGACCAGAAAAAGAAATCACGTGATCGGCATTTAATAAATTGAATTCTAAAAATTAATATTTAAAAATTCACCAAAAATCAGGAAATGGAGGTAAAGATTCGAAAAAATTTTCATTTTAAAGGAATTTTTATGATCTTTCTCGTGATATAAATTTTATAACCCTCAAAGTATAATTTTAAATGCAAACGTAAAAAAAGTTTAAAAAAAAGCTTAAAAATTTAATTTAAAAATATCTAAGAATTTTTGAAAAATCTTTCTTAGTGCACCCCTACACTATAAGAAGAATCGCCATGCAAAATTTCAGCCCTTTAGGTCCAGCGGTTTGGTCTGTGCGTTGTATGTCAGTCAGTGAATGAGTCAGTTACGGAACTGTTTTATATACACTGAAGTGCCACTGAATTAGGGATACCTACCTAGTAACGAGTTGGGCCTCCTCTGGCCTTGATAACGGCTGCCACACGACGAGGCATAGATTCAACAAGTTTCTGGAAGCGTTCCACGGGAATGGTTTGCCAAATATTGGCTAAAGCTGCCCATAATTCAGTAAGGTTCTTTGGTGCTGTGTGATGGTCTTTCACGCCTTGTTCCAAAATATCCCGGTGCTCAATAGGATTTAAGTCTGGGCTTCTAGGTGGCCAATTCATGACAGAGAAGTCAGAGGAATGCTCATCCAACCAGCCAGTAGCCAAACCGAGACTTGTAAGAGGTACAGTTGTCTTGCTGGAAAACTCCATTACCGTGCGGATATCAGAACAGCATAAACGGATGGAGGTGATCACCCAGCAACTCTACGTACCGAATTGCATTGGGATCTTTGGTACACGCACCAAAGATCCCAAACTGTGCCACGAAAAAACACCCCAGACCATGATTGAGCCACCATGCCCTTGTACAGTTCCAGCCAGGCATGCAGGATCCATGGCTTCATGAGCCTGACGCCATATTCTCAGCCTCCCGTCGGCGTTAAGTAGTCGGAATCGAGACTCATCACTCCATGCTACTCGTTTCCAGTCCTCTACACTCCAGTCTCTGTGCTCTCTTGCCCAGGCAAGACGTGCAGCCCGATGGCGAGTATAGAGCAATGGTACTCTCGTAGGTCGACGGCTCCCGAAACCCATACGGTGAAGCGAGCGTTGCACAGTCCGTTTACTGACTGTACGACTGGCACCGTCATTAAACTGGGTGGTAATTTGAGCTAATGTTTGGCTTCGCTGGCTACGTACAATACGCCTGAGCCGTCTCTCACCACGCACTGTCAAGGCTAATTGTCCTTTGTAGTTTGCCCGATCGCTAGTTTTTTTTTTCCACCATCCATGTATTCTTGGTATACTCTTGACACTGTCGAACTTGAAAATCCTAGCTGTCTGACGATTTCGGAAATTGAATGGCCCATGCGTCGAGCACCTACGATTTGTCCGCTATCGAATGCGTCTAAATCAGGCAGTTTACCCATACTGGCAATTCCAACAACTAATTCAGAACAACCACATTACGCGCTATATATGCAGTTACCACAGCGCCCTCACTTGCGCATACATGATGCGCAGCGCTACACAATTTGCATAGGCTTTGCTATCCCTAATTCAGTGGCGTTTCAGTGTATATAGACTAGCTGAAAACCCGCACTTCGCTACGGAGTACATTCAAATTAAATACAGCGGTCAATGTATGCAATTAATGCCAAAATAAATAAATAAATATATATATATATATATATATATATATATATATATATATATATATATATATATATTTATCTTATTAATAAAAGAGAGTGTTTGCGTGTGTGTGTGTGTGTGTGCGGCCCCCCCAGGCGAATCTGTGAAAATTACAGCCGTGAAATTTGGCACACGGGTAGTGCAGACTGTGAGAAGGTGCACCTCGAAGCCAAAATTTGAAATTTTATTCTAGAAAAATTTTTATTTTATGTTTTGTGCGATATTTTATGTTTTTTTAACTTCAGATTACATATTTCGGCAAAAAATGATCGCAGAATTTTGATCTTTTTACAGTCTAAGACTACAGACATTTCTCCTTCAAACAAGACCTCATTTGTTTAAAAATAATTTAAAACAGACTAATATTTTCATCAAAATATTAAACCCACTTTTCCGAAAAATTTACGCTCTTTTGAACATCTACGGTCGATGCTCTTCGTGTTTTTATCTTACAAAGAAAATATTTACGTCATCTGGAAGATGAAAGCTTTCTGATTCGTATGAACCTCATTTCAAGTCTCTATCTTAAAATTTCGATTTTTAATTGAATTTTAAAGAACGGTACTTCAACACAAATTTTGCTGCGCGGTTCTTCAATGCGGAAGAAGAACGGCAATTCTCCCCTTGGGTTGTAAACAACAATGAGTCATTCATTCACTTGATTCATTCATCGCCCTTAATGTAAGAAAAATTTAATTAGAGATCTTGAATTGATTAAATCTTCTTCACAGTTAAACAGTTTTCATTACATTATTTTTTTAATTTCGTTTGTTTACGTTAAAAACGTAAACAAACAGACCTTTTGATTAAATGTTACATACTTAGAAAGAGCTTCAAAAACTTTAAATTCAAAATTTTTAATATTATCATTTCAAGATTATTTAAATCATTTCAAGATGTACTGATTTTTGGGATATTTTGCCAGTTAAAAGTGAAAATTCGAATGGGAATCGATTCGCTTTGGGTTGACTGCGTACCATTTTCAAATTTGCAAAACGGCTGCTTGATGTTGAAACGTAAGTTGAAATTTTTATAAAATATTATTTTTTAATATAATTGTTTTCATTTTTTAATATAATTGTTTTCAAGTGTTTGTTTGCGTGTGTGTTTACTTACGTGTGTTAAAATCATTGCTAAATTCACTATAAGGCTGATTCTCGAACATCGTGATTAAAAAATGTGAATTTCCATTACTTCAGAACAGAGTTAAAGATAAGACTGAGAAACCCAACACCAATGATTTTAAAAATTACATCCCTCTCTGTATGTAGAAATGTCTTTTTCATTAAACAATCTTTGTAGTTTTAAGCTGTAGAATACGTGTTATAATTTTTTAAACAAAATTTTATTATTATATTGCTTGAGAAATGAAAGAAATTTAGAGTTTGAATGTGGTTTTTATATTATTTGTTTCATTTGTACAGTTTTAAATGACGTTAATTAATTTCTTATGTTTACAGTAATTTATGTTTTCGTATCGTTTCACATAATTATTTTTCCTTACGTTAATAGAAGTTCAGTTAAAATCGGAAATTTGTAGACAACTTTTTAAGAAAATTGGGTTTTTACGCTTTTTCAAACTGTGAAACTGAAGATTCCGATTATGCCTTTAGTCTTCACATAGTTTTTAACAATAATATGATCCATAACAAAAAGTCGATGCTGTTATTTTTTTTCTCATTTTATTTATATTATATTTATTTTTCTCATTGTATAACTTTTGAATACTACTGAAATATCAATTCTACTGTTATTCAATTTTAAAAAAATCATAATATTTCATATTTTAAGGACCGTCCGGCAGTCAATGTGCTGAGGAGGGCCCTAACTGAATTCAATTTGTGCATTGTTTTAATGTGTTTATTTTTTCAATAATTTTTTGTTTTGGTAACTCACTTTTTTTTTCTTTGCAGATTCAACGTCCATTGCCGTTTGCCGAATTTAATCATAGTTTCATTTCAGGATCTTTCATTTTATTTGCTTCATTTTGTGCTTAAGGTTTTACTAATGTTTTGTCCTTAGCATTTTTCTTTGAATATGCCACAGCCTCCGAGAAAAAAAAAATGTCTTCGGACACAATAGCGACAGAACAGAGAACGAAATCGAAGTAGGAGAGAAGATGAATCTACTCCAGAAAGAGACGCAAGACAGGAAGCAAACAGACAACGAGAGCAAAGAAGAAGAGAAATCGAATGTACTCCTGAAAGAGAAGCAAGACAGGAAGCAAACAGACAACGAGATCAAAGAAGAAGAGAAATCGAATGTACTCCTGAAAGACAAGCAAGACAGGAAGAAAACAGAGAACAAGATCAAAGAAGATGAGAAATCGAATGTACTCCTGAAAGACAAGAAAGACAGGAAGAAAACAGACAACGAGATCAAAGAAGATGATAAATGGAATGTACTCCGGAAAGATAAGCAAGACTACAGCAGGTTAGAACTACAATAAGTGCTGCTCGAAGGCGCATGTACACTAATTTTGAAAATGCAGCATTTCACTACGACCCATCGGCAGATTACGTATCTGATCCTTCGTGTTACATTGGATCCATGTCTGAAACTTGCCAACATTGTGGAGCAAAGAAGTGGAAAGGTGAAGCCACAGGTATGTGCTGCAGCGGCGGAAAGGTTCAACTGCCACAGTTGATGGATCCACCTGAGCCCCTATGTTCTTTACTCAGCCGCACTTCTCAAGAAGCTAAACATTTCCTTTCTAATATAAGAAGCTACAATTCCTGCTTCCAGATGACTTCTTTTGGCACAACGAAAGAAATTAGAGAGCCCGGGTACATGCCTACATTTAAGGTACAGGGTCAAGTTTATCACCGCACCGGCAGTCTGCAGCCTCTACCGAGGGAAGAGCCTAAATTTTTGCAAATTTACTTTGTCGGAGATACTACACAACAAGCAGAGCATCGCTGTAAAAACAAGCCACAAACCAGGCGAGACTTAGTACTACAGTTGCAAGGTATGCTGCATGATCACAACTGTAACATCCAGAGCTAAATCGGCTATGGATAAGATTAGCCCGGAATTCAAATTGGTGATCGTAGTGGACAGAACCTCACACGGTGAATATGAGAAGCGGTTCAACGCCCCCGCAACAGAAGAAGTCTCTTTGATCATGGTGGGTGAACAACATGGGACAAGATACATAGTTTTAGAAGAAAGAAGTGGCACCCTCAAAAAAATTCCCGAGACGCACAGGTCCTACGACGCGCTACAGTATCCACTCATCTTTTGGCAGGGGGAGGATGGATATCATTTTGAACTGCGATTAAAAGATCCAACTACATGAATGCCCGAAACTAAGAAGATTTCAGCTATGCAATTCTATGCTTACAGGTTGATGATACGTTCTTCAAATTTCAACACATTACTGAGAAACAAAGACCTGTTCCACCAATTTATCGTTGATATGTATGCCAGGATTGATTCGGAAAGACTATTGTACATACGAATAAATCAGAGGACTCTCGGAGTTGAACAGTATGCTCATTTGAGGGATGCAGTCATGAATGATGGAAATATCTCCGACATAGGCCAGTTGATCATATTGCCTTCCAGCTTTACAGGGGGTCCAAGGTACATGCACGAGCGTACTCAAGATGCCATGACCTACGTGAGAAACTACGGCAGACCAGACATCTTCATCACTTTCACCTGCAATCCAAACGGGACAGAGATACAGGCAAAACTATTTGTTGGACAAAAACCACAGGATCGTCATGATTTGTTAGCAAGAGTATTTCATCAGAAACAAAAAAACGCTTATGAGTCTCATCACAAAGGCAAAGATTTTTGGAGAAGTTCAGTGTCATATGTACCCGATAGAGTGGCAGAAGCGAGGATTTCCTCATGCTCACATTCTGATTTGGCTCAAGGACTCTGTACACGTTCACCGCGTGGATGATTTTATCAGTGCAGAAATCCCTAATGAACAAGAAGACCCGGGACTTTTTTCAATTGTAACTAAGCAGATGGTGCTCGGCCCCTGCGGATCCATAAATCCAACCTCTCCATGCATGAAAGATGGAATTTACACTAAACGATACCCGCGCCAATTTTTGAAAGAGACGCAATTAGGAGGAAACGGATATCCACTTTATCGGCGCAGATCACCACAAGACGGAGGATTTAAGGCTGACATCGTTTATAAAGGATCGCAAGTGTCTATAGACAATACTTGGCTTGTCCCATTGCCATCTACTAACAAAAATTTTCAATCCCCATATCAACGTAGAGTATTTCAATTCTGTTAAGTCTATAAAGTATGTTTGTGTCAGTATATTAACAAAGCATCTGACATGGCTGTTTTTCAAATGAACAGTGGAGAGAATGACTTAAAGGAAATTGTACAGTATAAAATGGGAAGATATATCAGCAGCAATGAAGCAGTATGGCGAATACTCAACTTTCCTATTCATGAGCGCCACCACACAGTGATTCATCTGAGCGTCCACCTTGAGAATGGACACGGACAGAGAGTCTACTTCGCATCAGAAAACGCTGCTGAACGTACCCAAATACCGCAGGAAACGACACTCGCGTCTTTCTTCAGACTTTGCACCCAAGATGAGTTTGCACGCACCCTGTTGTACAACCAAGTTCCCAAATACTACACTTGGAACAGTGGAAACAAGACATGGAACCGTCGAAAACAAGGACACGTTGTACCTGAACAAACAGGAATAAGGTGAAGCGATGCACTGGGCCGGGTGTGCACCGTCCATCCGAACAATTCAGAGTGCTTTCACCTGCGCCTCCTGCTGCATGAAGTACCAGGCCCAAAATCATTTGAAGACTTGAAAACATTTCAGAGACAAAATATTAAAATATAGTTAAAGAAATGTTCCTCAAACTGTGCTATATTAACTGTACTATATTCTTTTGTATGTTCTATTAGATTTAATTTCAATATTTTCTTCTACATTATTTTTGTCTATTAAAATATGTTTCGATTTTTTATAAATATATATATATATTTTTGGCATTAATTGCATACATTGACCGTTGTATGTATGCAATTTTAATGTACTCCGTAGCGAAGCACGGGTATTCAGCTAGTTTATAATAAATACGATGATCAATGTATACAATTGATATAGAAAAAAAATATATATTTATAAAAAAATCGTAAGGGATATTTTTATAGACAAAATGATGTCCAATCGTCTGCGGCATTAGCAAGAAAAAAAATACTTTTTTGTCTATTTAGCTGTTATGTAGGTGACGATAAATTTATTTAAAGTACCAGAAAAAGGAATCACGTGATCAGCATTTAATAAATTAAATTCTAAAAATTAATCTTTAAAAATTCACTAAAAATCAGAAAATGGAGGTAAAGGTTCGAAAAAGATATCATTTAAAAGGAATTTTTATGATCTTTCTCGTGATATAAATTTTATAACCCTCGAATTATTATTTTAAATGCAAACTTTAAAAAAGTTACTAAAACAGCTTAAAAATTTAATTTAAAAAATCTAAGAAGAATTTTTCAAAAATCTCTCTTAGTGCACCCCTACACTATAGCCCTACACTATAGAAGTATCGCCGTGCAAAATTTCAGCCCTTTAGGTCCAGCGGTTTGGTCTGTGCGTTGTATGTCAGTCAGTGAGTCAGTTACGGAACTGTTTTATTATAGACTAGCTGAAAACCCGCACTTCGCAACGGAGTACATTCAAATTAAATACAACCGTCAATGTATGCAATTAATGCCAAAAAATATATATATATATATATATTTATAATAAATACGACGATCAATATATACAATTGATGTAGAAAAAAAATATATTTTTAAAAAATCGTAAGGGATATTTTTATAGACAAAATAATGTCCAATCGTCTGCCGCATTAGCAAGAAAAAAAAGAATTTTTTGTCTATTTAGTTGTTATGCACGTGACGATAAATTTATTTAAAGTACCAGAAAAAGAAATCACGTGATCAGCATTTAATAAATTAAATTCTAAAAATTAATATTTAAAAATTCACCAAAAATCAGAAAATAGAGGTAAAGATTCGAAAAAGATTTCATTTTAAAGGAATTTTTATGATCTTTCTCGTGATATAAATTTTATAGCCCTCAAATTATTATTTTAAATGCAAACTTAAAAAAAAGTTACAAAATCAGTTTAAAAATTTAATTTAAAAAAATCTAAGAAGAATTTTTCAAAAATCTTTCTTAGTGCACCCCTACTCAATAAGAAGAATCGCCATGCAAAATTTCAGCCCTTTAGGTCCAGCGGTTTGGTCTGTGCGTTGTATGTCAGTCAGTCAGTGAATGAATGAATGAGTCAGTTACGGAACTGTTTTATATATATAGACTAGCTGAAAACCCGCACTTCGCTACGGAGTACATTCAAATTAAATACAACGGTCAATGTATGCAATTAATGCCAAAAAAAAAAATATATATATATATATATGTGTATATTTATAAAAAAATCGTAAGGGATATTTTTATAGACAAAATGATGTCCAATCGTCTGCGGCATTAGCAAGAAAAAAAATAATTTTTTGTCTGTTTAGTTGTTATGCCCGTGACGATAAATTTATTTAAAGTACCAGAAAAAGAAATCACGTGATCAGCATTTAATAAATTAAACTAGCCGCTGCGCGACCAGCATGGTCGCTTTTAGTTTTATATTTTCTTTTGCAAAACAACTCACCTGAAAGAAACGTATGTAAGAAATGTTACTATTACCTGTCATCATAAATATACGTTGTTAAGTGGTAGTGCGATCTCAGCCAAAAAATTTATAATCATTGCAAAATTCTCTATAAGGCTGATTCTAAAACATCGTGATTAAAAAAATATGAATTTCCATTACTTCAGAACAGAATTTAAAGATGAGACTGAGAAGCCCAACAACAAAGATTTTAAAAATTATATTCCTCTCTGTATGTAATATTTTTCAAAATTAAGATAGCTACACTTTATCATTACATCAAATAAGAAATTGTTGGAGACAAATTTTTTCACTAAAAAAGTAGTAAAAATTCAGCAAATACTAAAATATAGTGTGGATTACATTACTCTCTATATGTACTATTGTTCACAATTCAGATATCTACACTTAATCATACCAAATAAAAAATTGTTGGGAAAATTTCTTCACTTATAAAATGGAGTAAAAATTCAGCAAGTACTACTAAAAATAGTGCAGACAATTAACTCTTACTTACTATTAAGATATTAAATTGCAATTATTAATATTTTACTATGATATTCCTCAAACTTCTTGATATACACAGTTGAGTATTTCAGAAATAAGAGATACTACAGTGACAGAATCAAAAGAACGGACTCTAGATAAACCTACGTACAAACTGTCCATGATTAAACACTGGATTTGATAGGTCTAAACATATTTTGTCAAAAGTTTGTCCTCTTACATACATTTAGAAAAACCGATGGAACAAAAGAATAAATTATCTCGTGAATAAATTAAAATTATTCACGTGTAATGTACAACAATTAAATTCTACCAAATTACGTGCTATCGTCGAACCACTACACACACGCGGTTGGCCGCTAATGTTTACATCTGGTAGTTGCAGCCGTTGCCATTCGGAGTGTAGAAATATCGCCGATTTTTGTGTCCTATACCTACGCGTTTTATATATATAGAAGATTCTAAAAATTAATCTTTAAAAATTCACCAAAAATCAAAAAATAGAGTTAAAGATTCGAAAAAGATTTCATTTTAAAGGAATTTTTATGATCTTTCTCGTGATATAAATTTTATGACCCCCAAATTATTATTTTAAATGCAAACTTTAAAAAAAATACTAAAACAGGTTAAAAATTTAATTTTAAAAAATCTAAGAAGAATTTTCCAAAAATCTCTCCTAGTGCACCCCTACGCTATGAGAAGAATCGCCATGGAAAGAATGAATGAGAAGAATCGCCATTGAAAATTTTAGCCCTTTAGATCCAGCGGTTTGGTCTGTGCGTTGTATGTCAGTCAGTCAGTCAGTGACAGAACTGTCTTATATAATATCGATTATTTAAATGATTTTTTATTACACATAAATTCTAATAATTGTACTATGCCTATTACCTTCGCGCAAGTTCAAGCAATAAGTTGACCAAGTTTCATCGCAATCGGATGAACGGTACGGCAGCGCATAAAATATGAACAAACAAACATTCATTTATATATATATATAGATTTTGTTTAGTACTCTAAGTCTTCAAATTATCCATGAGCGATTAACCCATTTCTCAGATCTTTCATGCAATACTTTAAAAAAAATACTATAACAAAACAAATATAAAGAATGATTGAAAGATGTCAATATGTCTAGTTAACAAAGAAATGCGAAATCTTTTTCTTCCTGAGGAAAATTTAAAAAATAAATAAATAAACTGAAAATTTATGTAAGATTTATTATTCCAATTGTATTCAACTTAATAATGAATGTAATTCTTTTAAAAATCCTGGAGTATTTTTTCCCCTAACAAATAGGGTTTTTTTTTTGTTTATCCGAGTTTCCGTTTCCTCTCTTGAATACAAATAATTGACTATATAATCACTTGTGAAGTAGAGTAAATAACTCGTTTTCCTCCAAGTAAGAATGCATTTTTTTACAACTCGAAAAATTATTTTAAAAAATATTTATAGAAATACCAGAGAAAGAGAATTTACCTACTTATGTTAAAATAATAAAAGTAAGGGTTACAAAGCTTATCATCGATCGATCGATCTATAGATAATAAAGTAAATTGCCAAGTGAAATTTTTTTTTTTTAAATCTCGGATTAGAATTTCTCTGCAAATGTCTGATAAGCTATGTCCACACTTTTGCGCTTTTGCGTTCGCTTTCGCTTTCGACATGTCGCACGGAGAGAGAAATGTGAGGCATGCTCAGAGCGATGCGTCCCCATCTGCAAATTCCAGTACAGCGCATGCGTCGCGATAGAGCATGCGATATCGCAAGCGTATCCAACCCGAGTGGATTTTCGTGCGGAATTCCATGCGCTTTTCTATTCTGCAAAGCAATTTTCAAGCCAGTGTTCAGAATGTCGCAGTCTTCGGAAGAAATTTTAAATTTTATTAATGATTACAGAAATTTACCGGCATTGTGAGACGTCAACCACTCCCCATATACAAATAATATTATTAATTATTATTTAAAATAATTATTTAATAATAATTAATGTGTATTGTTTTAAAATTAAAACTAAATATATTTTTAAACAAAGCAAATTGAAAAAAAATTTTAAAACTTGTACTATATCATTGAAATTTTCTTTTTGAAATACAGGGAGAAGATTTCAAAAATACGCATCAGCTAATTTGTTATTATAAAAATACTGAATAAAAAATTTCCCCTAGCTTATCATAGGAATTAAAGACCCACTTTGAAAAAAAAAATAGATGTTTTAGTATTATAAAAGCAGGTTACAACCTGAATTCGCGTTTTGCGTGACGTAATTTTTCCCCTCATGTCATTCATTGCTTGTATCCAAATGCGTAAGATCTTGCACATATCATTTTCATTTCAAGCTAAATATCATCGACACATTTTAAATGCAGGCATTTTTTAGTCCATCATGGTTTTCTCGTCGTGTTCTTCATTTAACCCCATATTAAAGAAAAGTGAACGAATTTCATTAATAACAAAATATACTTCTTAACTTCTTACATATGTAGAATTTTTTTTTAATTACATATGAAAATTCAAAAGTAATTCTTCATGGCCCGCTTTGCTCAGAAAACAAGTAAATGTCTCGGTTTAATTCTTTACTTTATATTAAAGAGATTACTATATATATATATATATATATATATATATATATATATATATATATATATATATACATATGTATGTACATACATACATACATACATACATATAGTATGATTAGCTAACGATTTTTCTTGAGTTTTCTGTATACTTCAAAAGTAATAAATGTTCCTTTTATTCAGAAATAAATTAATATACCAGTGAAATTGTACACTATATATTTAAGAGATAGAATTTTAATAACAAGCAATATTCTACCGTTTTCTATTCTTAGTATTTGTTCGGTTTTATTACTTCATAAACAAAGCTATAAATTGTAGTTCTATTTCTAATAACTTGGCATATAAAAAAACAGGTCTTCTCTATATTCCGTATCACCAGTTTTTAATTTCTCTGTTAAACTACATTGATGTAGAACCTACGTGTATAAGAAAAACCATCTCTAATCGATTACTCGGGTATTATTTAAAAAATATTATGTTTATATTTATATTTATTTTTAGTCTTCTCACTTAGATCATTTTCCCCTGCACGTGCACACACACACACACAGATATATATATATATATATATATATATATATATATATATATATATATATATATATATATATATTTATATATATATATATATGAGGCATGCCGGGAAGCATGGGCCAAAAGCAAGTTGAAAGGAAAGACGAACCACCGCAAGTCAAAAGCGAAATCGAACTCGAAAGCGCAAAAGTGTGGACATAGCTATAGGGCAGTACCCAGAGAGGATCTTTAGAAGCAAGGCACGCGATAATTTGTATTTAAAATTCAACCAACATTTAAAAAAATCGATTTTAATTTTATAGTGGTATGCATTGATAGTTTAATGTCCTGTAAAAATGTATTCACTCAAAACTTCAAAATCCGAAAACTACGCGCACTTCTTCTAAATTTCTACTTTCTTGTGCAAAAAACGGAGATAAAAAGAATACGCATTCACTAATGTGCGATTAGAAAATACGGAGAGGAAAATTCCCCATAGCTAAACATAGGGATTGCAGATTGATTGAACTGCTATGTGAGATTTCGGATGGCAAACACGTGGCATTGAACATGTTCAATACACCTTTAATCGCAAACATTTGCCATTAAAATTTGAGTTGATGTTCTTGTATCTAGAGTTTTAGCCTCGTCGCACAGCTTCGCCACTGCATCGATCAATTTTCCAAAATTGTTCATTACAGGTTTCACAGCTGCTTGCTGTGCACTCCATCTTGTATCGGACAGCCGTTAAACCGCTACTCCCACAACGGCAGTCAAAATTTCCCATCTGTGAGTTGAGTTCCAGAAGAAGTTTTAACAATTTTCCAATGTGCCGAAAAATGTCACACTGGTTGGAGTGCAACTAAAAATGCGTGCACCCCACACAAATTGAGTGAGTGATTGGCACATGCCACGAAGAGGGCTCTTGGGTTTAATTCTCGAATCCTTGCTTGCACACCTGTGTGCGTACCAGCCATGGTCGATACGTTGTCGTAGTCTTGACTTCTGCAAAAAGTGATATCAAGCCATCACTTTCTAGAGCCTTTAAAATTTCCTTCGTCACTTCATTTGCCTTTTTCCCGCTGAGAATAAAAAATCCCAAAACAGAATCTTTGATCTGGACTTAGCCGTTCTCAATATGCACACACCTGATTACCTCACTTATTTGATACACAGATGAGATACATCATGTGTACTATGAAATAGTATATCACAGTACCTAGCTTCTTGTATTTCCTATAAAATAACATCTTTCACGCTATTTTCTAGAAAGAAAATGAAGTCATTTTGAAGGAAAAATAAGATGCCACAGCCCTCCCAGACGACTTCAGCTGTTGGATGCTTAAATATGTTCTTTCAAAACAGGATTGTAATGAGACATAAACTCTGCAAGTTCCAGAAAGTTCCCCCTGTTTTCAGATTCATCATCTTCTCTGTGACCTCTAAGGGGCAAATTTTGTTTAGCCAAAATCAATGTAATATCTAACAATCGATGCAAAATATCGTTCCATTTAATCCTTTCCTTTTCTACTTCAACCTGTTGCATGGCATCAATAGTCTTGTTTAACCTGGCACTTGAAAAGTTCCATTTTTCCAAGTTCTCCAAATGCTTGTCAGAATTTTCCTCTTAAGCTACTTTTGGATTCAATTTCCACCAAGATTGAAATCCTGTTATGAATTTGCACGTATCTGCCTCTTCTGTATTAGTGGAATATAGCTTACAACAGAAACAAAATACTTTTTTCTTTTGAGGAGAATATACCATCCATTTTTCTCAGCACTTTTTCGCCACAGGGTAAATGTTTGTAAAACCATATTGAAATTTAGTGACGAATTTCACCCTTTAGGTACTCTCCTGATCTCTGTGACGAATCCAAAGGGTCGTCTGTGTTTTGGAAAAACTCACTGCCTCGTTTTAAAAAATTGGTTTTCATACCATCCGATAGGGATGTTGGCCAGTTACCTACATCACAAAAAAAAAGAGGAACTTTACTTATTTCGCCTGAAATTTCAATATGAGGCTCTTCTGTTTCACCTTCTTGAGGTAATGCTCCGTCTCCGTCTAGGCCTACATATCCATTGACACGAACTCGAAGAGGAAGAGTGCCCTCTAAGTTTTGCTGACTTATCATGAAACTTTCTTCCTGTATTTAATTCCACAACAAATTCTAATTCCTCCAAACCAACTCCAGAACTAGTGGGCTCTTCTTTGCTTTTGAAAGTGGAAGGTGGTGGTTGTTATGCGAATTTTAAAATTGTTCCTGAGATCAGCTCTGTTCTTTTTTCTTCTCCTTTTTCAATTTCCTCTTTTGAGCCCCACCAGGCTGTTTATGTTTCATGACAGTATTTCTGAAAACAATAAGTACACATAACATCCTTTTAGTGTATTAAATCTCTATAGCCCAAACACTTAGGTGTGCTACTCGGAGTACCTGAGCGAGCGAAAGAGATATGATAGAGTGGACAGAAGTACATAGCATGCTTCCCCACTACCTTGCCGATCTCCTCAACCTACAGTAATCCCTAGTCTTACACGGTTTTGCTTTTCCGCGGTTATATATATATATATATATATATATACTTATTTATTTAAAAAAAAACCCTGTCATGGGGCCCGAGGCGGACCTCCCCACCCCCTCCTAGATCCCCCATTATGGGGCTAACCTGTGTGACTCGAAAGCTCACCACGAGGTACAATATACCCATTCTCCTCCTCACCTCTTCGGGCCTTTTACGACATACATATTTAAATGTCAAGTATGCAAATTCAAAGATTACATCAGAGGAAATAATCGATGTGAAGGCACAGAGTTTCACGAGCTCTTTTTACAGACTACAATCGATCACGTTTGACTTGCAACACTTCTGATGAATGGCGAAGTCAAGTGTTTTGAGCACTTTTAGATTCCAGGTAGAGAGTAGAAGATGAATTAGAATTCTACCTATTACATCAAACAG
Organism: Dolomedes plantarius; assembly: GCA_907164885.2. Lineage (NCBI taxonomy): Eukaryota > Metazoa > Arthropoda > Arachnida > Araneae > Dolomedidae > Dolomedes > Dolomedes plantarius. Next base: position 60,917,162 of record OU015492.1, read on the forward strand.
TGAGAATCAAACTATAATGTAAACATATAGTTGCCATTATAAGCTTCCATTTAACTAAAATCTTAGGGCCTTTTCACATAGGAGACCGGTAGCGGAAGCGTAAAAGGTTTGGTTTGGTTTGGAGCGCTACGGTCATTTTTTGCTACACGAGGGCTGAAAGATAGCGTTGAGACGGAAATAAACCAATCATAGGCGTTAAAACTTTCGTTGCTAATCGTTTGGAGGTTTGTCATTAGTTAAATATTTCAATATATTTCAATACTTTAACGCTTCCGCTACCGGACTCCTATGTGAACAGACACTCAAAGAATCTGTCAGACATATTTCCGCCAAGTTCTATTATTACTGGCTAGGGCTTGAAATTAGAAGCATGCCTATTATTCTGAAAATTGATTCACTTGGCCTTGTCGGTTCTGAGAGAAACTTAGATGGCAGACTAAAACACCAAACTAAAACGACCAAAGCCACCTGTAAAAAGAGTTTCACCATCCTCATAATCTCCTAGGTGTTACACAAAACCTCTAAGTTAACGGGCTCTGAAAATCTCAACCCCTCTTGGATACCGCTAACACAGTTGCAGACAGAAAAAAAAATTACTTTTCTGATCTTAGAACATAAAAAAGTGACAAACTATTTAAAACTCGAAACTTTTCAAAAAGTTACCGATATCCTATCACGGTACACGATGATTCAGTAACGATGCTTTCATACTGATTTCATCACGTTCTGCACCCTCTTGATGACGGCGATCTCTGTGCATGCGATCAATAACAATATTGTATGTCAGTAACAGAATTTAAAACACATAAACCAAAACACTTAGAACATCATGAATTTGAAATATATATATAATACCATCACTCACCATGATGAATTATGATTAACTTTAATACATGTGAATGTTTCCACACAGAAAAAAATTTCATTTCCAACAAATTCTTTTATAAAACTTTCATCGGTAATTTTTGAAAAATGCTTTACAATTTTTTACCGCAACAACGTTTTTATTAAATACTTTCTGACAGAATAATATGGGGAGCGAAAATAGAAAAAAAATGTATTTTGTTTGTTAATGACATAAGCCATCAAAACACAATATCATAGTTGCAATTTTGACCGTGCAATAAAAGGAAATCCAATCCATTAAATTATTTATGATCGGTAAGTGTATATGATGAGTATGAACAACACACTATTAATGAACAAATGCATATTCTATAAATTTGTTTTATTCATATAAATTTCTATTTAAACACCCTCTGTACAACAGTTTTAATCATCCATTTCGAGAAGACTAGAACATTTACCTCTTATGTAGCGATGGTACAAGATCCATCAATGGTCCAGAAACAGGGCATACATGTACAAAAAGGAATAATGCAAATTCCAGAAATGTCATGCACTTCTGAGATAAACAGACGAACAATTTTAAATAAAAATATCACAATTAAAAAAATTTATTATACATGCTTACAATGAAGCCACTACAACTTCAAAAGGTCACATTTTGGCCATTTACAAGGATGAAAGCAACACCATCTTTAGAAGGAAAAAAATTCTTATAATTTATTTGTGATACATTTTATGCTTTTATGAGAAAAATCCTCTTTTTGAGGTGGAAGACGAAATAAAAAAACAAGTTAAACTTTATGCACATGAAAATAACTTAAACCATTTAGAATAGAGCATGATACTCAAAACCCAGAAAAAAAAATTCAACAAAACTGTGGTGATCCTTCCACATTTATAAAGCAAAATATTTTCATTTGATACATAATAATTCCTTCTATTTCAAAAGTGTTAAAATCAAAATAGAAAAAAAAGGGAAGGAAAGCATAATTTAAAATTAATCCTGTACCTGATAAGGCAATTAAAATAAATAAATAAATAAATAAATTCTTTTATTGCAGTTGAACACATTGATTAAATTTTAAAAAAAATAGTCCTTCCAAAAATTTACTACATAAAATACAAATAAATTTTGAAATGTAGACATAAATTAAACTGAGATGAATCAATTTAAATTAAGCATGATAGCAGATGAAAATCACATGATTAGGTGATTTAATAAGCCATTTAAGGGTTATAAAATTTTTTTCTTTGTATGAAAATTCTAAAAGGATTTGAAAATGACAAAACAATTTGAAAATTATTTGTCACATAAGGGGAACTTTCCATGAAAGATTTAAATACATCAGATTAACCTCACATTATAAGGTGCTGCTTTCAGAAAGAGACTTTGTTTTAATTACAACACAATGCTGTTACATGGAAGCAATTTGTACAGTAACCTAATTCAGGTCATTTACAAAAAAGGTCTTTAAAAAAGCATGAAATAACTATTAAAATGAAAGACTCAATTATTCAACAATTATTCATGTACTTAACTCCTTACAAAACTTGATGTTGAGAACCACTTCATTGATACTCCAACCAAACTGACCCCATTCATTCAACAAATTATCATTGCTACTATTAAAAATAACAGTTAAAAAAATAAGCACAGAAAACATTTACTAAGATAATCTATACATTTAATGCACTAAGTTACACTTAATTTTAAAAAGTAGAAATTATTCTTTATGTTATTAAGAGAAGAAAAATTATTTGTTTAAAAGTAACTCATCAGCCTCCATTAAAATAGAAAAATTTAAATTTTGTTACAAATTACTCAACTAGTTACCTTTAAATAAGCAAAATTGAGTTTAGTTTAATTGAAAGAGAAAAAAAGAAAAGCAGTTGGCACCTCTCATATTGCATGTAACGTAAAATGCACCAAAAGATTACCTATAATAATTATAGGTGCATAGTGACAACAATGATAATTCACATTGGCACTAACTAAAACATAAAACTTGAGCAAAACACAGCATCAATTTCTTTTTCTTAGCATTAATTTTAATACCAAGAAAAATCACCAGGTATAATTAACTGACAAAATTAGAAATGTGAATTTAGTACAGGGCTAAATAAGTAACATGACAAAAATACCCCCCCAAAAAAAAGAAAAAAAAAAGAAGGAATGTTTGATTAATTTAACTTTCAAAAGAGAAATTACCTATATAATTAATTATAAAATACCCTTATCAAAGATCATAACACATTTTCATAGAATATATACATTATTTTGGTATTGTATATATTGAACTTAATCTGATGTAGAAGGTGTTATTTTTCTTTCCTTTCCTTTTGATTTATGACCTGTCATTCAAACTCAATATTTCTCATTCACCATCGAGTTCAAGGTGACACATTCAGGTTATTTAATGCAGAAATTTTTCCTTAGACATCTCAAATATTTGGTGACCCTCAAATTTTCTGGCTCAGCTCTCAATATACAAATAAAATAAATGTCAGGAAGTTAATTACAGATATTTATATCCTTCAATAAATTGTTGTCTCAGTTCAATGGAAACCCTAGAATGTAATTAATTTGAAAGCAAAAATTAATTCTGTTCCTGTCAGCCAAATTGAGAAATTTTTCAGAAGAAAAATTTCTCAAAAGAAAAGAAAAGAAAATGAAACATATTTACAATACAAGCCAATAAAATCACTATTATATTGGTCCACAAACCTTGATTTCCAATTTATCAAAATAAACAATGTACTTAATATTAATTCTGCAGCTTCAAACATATCAGGATAAATAAATATAAAACTCAGTGTTTAAAAATAAATTTTAATTTTTCACAGAGAGTTAAAATAGAAATATAAATAAATAACCAAGGTTGTCATACATTCATAACTTTATGAGAAATGTGTCTGTGTCTAAAATAATAAAACACATCATTTAGGATAGAATAGAAACATATATTGCACAAAATACAATGCATTGCTCCTAGAGGCACACACTATTAGTCAATATAATATAGTGTAGAAAAATGTCACTGCAAAGCCTCAATGGAAACTTTCAGAAATAATAAAATATAATACAGAAATAGTAGAATAGAAGAATTGATTAAAGCATATGATCATTACTGCAATGACTTTTACAATCTTCATTGCAGCATAGTAAATATATTTTTAAATTTTACTTAAAAAGGAAAGTGATTTGTACATTTTTCTTTCTTGTATACTCTAAATCAGGGGTGTCCAACCCGCAGCCCACATGCAGCCCAAAGCAAGTATTAGTGCGGCCCAGAAAGAGAGCTCAAAGCGGAAAAAATATCAATAGCCCTCCTCGGTGATGATGGCAGCTGGCCATTAGAGATCCTGCTTTGTTGAAAAATAAACAGTTGTTCTTCATCATTGCTACTCCATTTACTGTCGATATAGATATGCTACCAGCAAATTTTCAAATGGAATGCATAGAGTTGCATCTGATATCCAACAAAGAGAAATACATTCAAATCTCTTTGTTGGACCTTTGTAAATCATGCCTGCCCAGAGATAAATATCTCTCACTGCATAGTCATGCATTATTCACGTCATCATTGTTTGGAAGCATGTACATCTGTGAACAACTATTTTCACAGGTGAAGCACACTGATTCAAATTAGAACTATGATATCAGATGAAAATCTTGAGAGTTCCCTGAGAATTGCAACCACTTCAATTGACACAGATATTGATGCATTCATCTCTCAATGTCAAATATCACATCAATTTTATGACTCCAACAGTTATCTTTATAATTATAAATAAAATTTATAATGAAATAAATATATTAACTATATTTTATACTTTTTTTACTATTCAACTATTTTTAATGTTAGGTATATTTTTGTGTGGCCCAAAACAATTCGTTTTATTTCGATGTGGCCCAAGGAAGCTAAAAGGTTGGACACCCCAGCTCTAAATAATAGTGAGAAGAACACCTATCAACACATCACAGACATGAATTGTTCCTTTCTAGGATATATTCTGATTAAGATTACATAAATATAAAACAAGGATTTCAGAAATATAGAACTATATTGTGTGAAGCTCACATACCACTAAAATAAAATCAATTTCAGTTGAACACAATTTCTGGAGAGAATTATGTTATAAAAAAGAGAAAGAATTTTTTTTTTCCAAACAATATCTTATAAAAAAAAGGATGAGACAAATATAATAATAAAAAGACAATAAATAGAGCATATTACAGGAAAATTCTTCATTGAATATATTAAATTTTTTATAAAAAGTACAACACCTCTCATTATATAAATATCTGAAGAAATAAAAATGGATGCCCAAAACAAATTAAACAAATTTCTTTAGAACAGCATAAACACACAGAAAATTTTTGCAAATTACAAGCAAATACATAGCAACATAAAATTATATAAATATCTGATTCCTATCAATAAATAGCTTTTATAATGGTTAATCACTGATTCTCAAAAGAGTAAAACCAGAAATCCATTTACACTGCATTTATTAATTTTATAAAGTTAGTAAATTAGAGTAACATTTTGAAGAGTCATACAAAAATGGAATGTTATATTGTAAAATATGAACCATGGTCCAAGAAATACATTTTTAAAAATTTTAATTATTTCATGTCAAGAAAACTCACCATATATTAAAAGACCAATTAACAAATGATTTCACCACCTATTTACAATATTTAATATTTAAAAAAATTTTTAAAAGGAATGAATCATTAAAAGTTCACACCAAACTTAATTTCATTTTTCTCACAGCCCTTGAAAACAAAACAGATATAAAAGATAAATTTAATAGAAATTTTAAGAGAAATAAATCCATGTAAATATATTTTAAAGGAAATTACACATCTGTAACAATAGTGATAAAATTAATGTTAGAAAATTAAATTTGAAATTTTGTTAATTTCTCTAAAAACAGTTTCTCTCACAATAATAACCGTCACTTACACTTTAAAAAAAAAAAAAATAGCTACCAAGGAGTATCTCAAATTCATTACATATTTGAAAGAAAATTAAGAACTAACATTTTTATAGCATTCAATGAATGCGTAAAGTAAGAAACTTAAAATAGGTATGTTTTACAAGGGTAAAAAATTTGTTGAGCAAGACAGCAACTCAGAAATTTTGGAATGAATCAAAGATGTACAAATAAATCAGTGGAAAAATACGATTACATCAGATAAAACAGTACAAAAGTGAAATCAATCATTAACAAGGCATAGAGTAAGAGGATAAAACAATTTGAATAAGATATTAAGTACTAAAATAACTTTTTTCCAGCAGAAAATCTTGAAATTTTCAGTAAAAATTTAAATGCAACACCCAAAAACCTACAATGAAGAAATTTATGTCTTATATAGATATTAAATAACAATTAGAATCTTTGGTTCTGAACATCTCTAGAAGATTGATTATGAGCAGAAGTTACACAAATTAACAAAAATAAGAAAGTTCTCTGAGCATTCAAGTTTAAAAAATAAAAATGCAAAAAACTCAAATGCCTTTTTAAAGAATTTTACAAATGAGTTATTGGGGTAGTTTCAAAAATAACATCTTCCTCCTCTTCATCAAGGTCTGTAACACTTCTGTCTAGTAAGCGCTGCCACCCTTCATACTCCTTTTCATCCTCAGAATCTGAATATTAGATAACCATAAATTGAGAACTTTGCAAATAATGCATTAATTGTGAATTTCTTTTTAAAAAATACACAAAATATATACCTAATTTTATGCAAAACACATATTAATACATTAGCACTAAGGTGTTTGGGTTAACTTTTTAAAAGACTTTACTTTAGTCAAAAAAATAATAACATTTATAACTTGGGCTGCTAAATATCATAAAGAAAATTCCTTGGGTTTTTTAGATATTCTATACAGATTTGCAAAACTTTAACAATATTCATAAAAAAAAATCACATTACAAAATACAATCATTTTTTGAATTTGGTTTATTTATTTATTTATATTTTTTTGAAAAATAATGCTTCTGAATTCAAAATAAGCCCTTTGTGGCAATGAAGATGCATTTATTAATTTTTCAGCACCATTCGGTACTGAAATTCGACCAATTCGGTAATTTTTTTTTTTCTCGTTAAAAAAAATTCTGTTCAAGCATTATGTCTAAGATATTATTCTCAAAAGAATGAATAATATGCAAAAACTGAAAAAAAAAATACGAGATAAAAATGTCAAATTTCTGTGTTACTCTAACAAATTAACAGAAAAAAAGAGTAAACCTTTTTCTGTTAGAGGACAATAACACTCCTTAAAAAATAGGTGTATTTGTATATTAAAATATATGTGTTCCTTAATGCTTATTTTTAAAGCCTAAAATTTAGTGAGAATCATTAGAGAATATAAAGGTGGTATGTTTCATTATTCAAAACTGACAAGGGAAATTTCATTACACAAAAGAAATAATTCTTTTTTAAAAAAGTTTTACAGCACTTTCATATATCTAATGCTTCATTTGTTTGCCATATTTCACACAAAACACCACTTCTTATCTTTTGTAATTAATACAAAAAATTGGAATTTTTAACTCATTGCATTGTATTGTTTTCATTTCCTTCCATATCTTATATTTAAACATCCAAGTTCAAATTAAAATTGACCTAATACCATACCTATCTTGTATGAAAGCATATGAATCATGTTGTTTAGTGTTTTGCTTGTATGATAAATTTATAAAATTCATTGATTCAATTATATGCCTATACGAAGCTCCAACTAGAGATTGTGTAAATAAAACTCAATACAAGCCAATATTACCAGTGAAGCTCAATAATTTTGTTCACCTTATGATTGAACAGCGTAAACTTAAAAATAGCTAGAACATATACACTAAGTTATATATATTAAACAACAGATTGAACTAAATATTGATTGATTTAAATATCACAATGTTATCTAATGTCTGTCCATAAATCTACAGCTAAACCAAAGAAATTTACTATCAGAATTCCTTATAAAACTATGCAGAATTTTTGTTTAATTATAAACTATGACGACAAATTTTACTTGACAATTTTTTAATAACTGAAGTTTGGTAATGGATTATTTCTATGGGTAAATCTATCATGACATATATAAACTCTAGAGCATGCCTGAACTTTTAGCAATTGACTTCTTAAAAACAGTATTATCTGTTAATATAACTATTCTTTAAAAACAGGATTTATCAGCTTATAAACAAGAATTACACTCTGAGAGTTAAAATTTACAATAAAAATCAATTAAATGACAGCAGTTTTTTTACAAAGCTAAAATTAAACAGTCAATCTCAATCAATCAAGTAGTTTATTTTAATGCTATGCAGACAACCATGCACAGGAAAAAAAAGAAAAAGGCCATGCATTATAACACCACACACACATACATACATACATACATACATACATATATATATGAGTGTGTGTGTGGAATGTTTGTGGCAATTTTCAATAAATTATATATCTCGTTAATGAAGACATCTTAAAATTTTTCATGGGCTAATGTAGTGATTTACAGTTTAACATAATTTAGCTCCTGCAAGACACCCAAGAGCTTTGTGTAACTGAAAGCATCATCATATTCTGTTTTAGGTTTAAGGTTTGAAAAGTAAAGATACAACAGAATCAAATAATTTTGCAAGTTGGAATACAGAATTTAAATATTGATTTTTAAAAAGCTGATACATTAGGGAAAAAAAAAACATTACAATGTAGTCAGCAAAATTTGTGAGAAGCCAATTTCAATGTCTGCAGTGAAGAATACATCCATTCCAAAAACTAACAGTATAGATCTTACATACCCAACCTGTACACTTTCACAACAGAATTGGCAAAGGCACTCAAAATATTTCCAGGTGCCTCAAACACTTGAAAGAGCTTCACTGGGAAATTTGAGATGATTTAAAATTATAAAACTTCACACAATATGTCCTGTTAATGACAAGTCATAACTTTTAACCCTTTGGACTCCTATGTTGAGTCAGACTCGACAACAATTTCATTCACAGCAAATCCTATGTTGTGTCACACTCAACATTTTAACCTTTTCAACCATTTATGATGACAATGAACTTTCAGATATAAAGGCTCATTTCACATTCCCGCATCCAGAAGGAAAAGCATTAAAGATTGTGCAGTTTGTTCTAAAAGGAAAATATGCAAACAAAGAAAATAAACTAATTTCTAATGTACAACTTTTGAAAGAAAACATGGGTTACATCCTGGAAACTATTTCAAAGACTATCACACTCTTCAAGAGTATAAAATATAAAAAAAGAAATGTTAAATAAAATTGTTTTCTCTATGTATTTGTTTTTTCTTTATCTATTTAAATTCTTTTATTTTTCAGTACAAAATACCCATAAATTTCTCAAATATCATACTGCACATAAATATCGAATACTGTTATCAGTAAAATTTGTAAAAAAAAAAAATAATAATAATAATTAAATCCTTCTTTTTAAAAAATTTAATTTAAACACATAAATAGTTTTTAGAAAGAAAACTTAGAAAAAATTCATAGTCCAAACAGTTAATACAGAATCAGAAGAAATCCTTATTTTGATTCAGAGCAAACACTTTTATTTTGAGCAAACTGTAACAGGAAATACAGCATAACTAACCTTTAAGCCCTAAAATCAGTTTATTATCACTTCCCCAGTTATTCTCAGTGGATATAAATTATATAGGGCAGTAAATAAGAAATATAAATTGTTGTTGCTGTTCCAAATGTCCCCTGGCCAGAAGTTACAGACCAAGCCAATATAGGCTAGTGGGCTGAGTACTGAGACTCCAAATTATAATAGCACCACGAGGGTCAGAGTCCAACTTGGCTAAGTGCCACCATGATTTGGACCAAGCACCCCAGGGGTGACATCTGGGGGGATCATACCTTCCCTACCCACTGACCTGATAGAAGGACTTTCCCGTCTATGGATTTAATGTGCCCTTATCCAGCCTAGACACTGAGTATTTAATGACACTTGTTGGGATTCGATCTGAGCACCCTCAGTAACGAAAGCTGATGCGCTACCATTAGGCTACCATGGGTCGAAATATAGACTCTTAAGCATCATATGAAAATTAAATTGAGACGGAAATATTATACTCCACAAAACCTGCTAAAAATTCAAGTATATAGAACACTGACCTGGAGGAATTAAAGACAACAATTCTAAAACCCCCTTAAAAATCACCAATAAGCCACATCATTCCAGAGAAAAACTCATGTGTCTAAATAATTAATTAAAACTGCCTTTTTCTGAGAGTACAAATTATTATTTTAATAAGATACTTTAACTTGTAACTAATAAAAAAGGGTTAATAAAATTATTAATTTTTTAATATTTTGAGTGTCACTAAATAAATAAATGACTGTTTTCAATATTTAAGCCAAGTAAATTGCTAAGCCCAGAGAAACTTTTGATTAATAAAACCTTACAAAAAGAGAAAATTTTCAGAAAAAAAAATAAACCAGCACACAAAATGGTACTTTTGCATCTTTATGGAAAATTGCCATAAACATCCAGTTGACAAATGCATACACTTGGCTTCATTAAATCTCATTTCATAGTGCTGCACATAAAAGAAATTAGCAACAATTGTTTAAAAAAAAAAAACTAAAATTTGCATTACAAACACATGCTGATTTCTTTCTTTAAAAAGTAATGATGTACAGCATACAAAAAGTATATTTATTTTTAAGACTCATAAGCATTGGAATACACAATGACATAGCTGAATGTTAATGAGTACCTTATGTCCAAGAGCAGAGAGGTAATGAAGAGTGTTAAGATAGCAGGACATCAGAAAAGACCTCACAGAAGAAGAGTCTTTACCTGAAGATATGTTAGTGACAATAATGATACAGCTCATGCAATGGATAGTAGGCCATGCAAGCCCTTATTTGCAAGCTAGGATATTATTTTAACCATGGTAACAAAGCACACTTTTTAGTAAATTTAGATTAAAGCACTGATAGCAGAACAACTAACAGACAGGGTAATATTTCCTCTCTTAAATGATTTTAAAAGATTCTGGTATTGTTTTATTTAAACATTTTTGTTCAGGACAAAAACTGGCAAACACAAACACTCCATAAAAAAAATCATCATTATCAAGAATTAATTCATTTCATACTAATTGTGATAAATTAAAAATCTATATTAGTCAAAACCATGAATTTTGGTTCACTGAGTTACAAATTTATCTTTTATCTTAATAATCTTTTTATTTTTTTGGGATAGTTCATGAAATGAAATTTTAAATTTGGTTACCTTAAGCCAGAGCCTAATATACAATGAGTTATATGTTGATAAAAAAGAACAAGGCTGACATGTAAGACAGTGTACAATATTAATGGTAATGCTCATCTTAATAGATCAAGAAGTATAAATTTGAAATATATCTTTAGACAATCTGGGGCAATTTTCGGTTTCTTCAAAAAGTAAATATTACTGAATTTTCAATTTTTGTTTAAAAACCTCTTATTCTTGAAATGATCAAGTCCAATAAATGAAATCAACATGGAAAAATTACTAAAATATAATGAAGAACACTTATCTTTGTATTTAAAAAAAATTATAAAACCAACAAAAATAACAATTGAAAAATGCAGCACCTTTGAGTTTTTTTAGATGGTGACATGGATAGCAATGAAATTTAGTGTATGTGAGGGGGTGGGGAGATAATAATTAACATCCTAAATAAGATTTTAAAAACAACTGTTGTTTAAGCATTTCTGTAAGAATGCCGAAAAGAGTAAGCATGCATTAAGTTATAAATTAAAAAAACAGTCATAAATTTTAGTTCTCAACTGTCAGTTGTCCAATTCTTATTTCCTAACTAGGTAACACAAAGAGGCATAAATGTTAGAAATGGAAGCACTGTACAACATTTCTGCAAATTATGTGTTGATACAAACATAGAGAGAAAGCATAATTCAGAGGAAAAATGAACTACAAAATGATGTACATTAATTTTATGACAACTGTACAACAAAACAGGAAGAACAGAATATCTTAAAATAAAACATCAAAGAAAATGATTAAGATTTTCTCTCTTCTTTTCGTAAGTATAATTACCTAAAACCATATCCAACAAAAAATTCACTACCCATAACTAAAATCAGCTGAAAATTTACTTGCATATGTCAATGGTTTATTACATATTAAGTTAGATTATAATTTTGACATGGTTTTGAAGTTTCTAGAGGGTAAAAATTGCTAAATATAAAAAAATTTCAATCTAGCAGGTCTGTAAACTAGGAGGAGAAATTTCTGATATAAAACCTAAAAGTACATTAAAAATAAGGCTATAAATAATTTCAATGGTATTTTAAATGAGGGATATATTTTTTAAACTTTTTTTACACACCAATTTTATTTTAATTAAAGCTATAAGAAACATAACTAACTTTTAATGCACATGAAATTATTTTCTCATGGTGGTTAAAAACACACAATGCATATTAATTACAGCAATTTAAAAATATTCTCTTTTATTTTTGAATTCAATTTAAATTCTGGGTGGTCCATGGTATAAGAAAGGCAGCATGATCCCTAAGATGAATATAAAAAGAATACAAATGCTCTTAATATATGTATCTATCACAAAGATTGGAAATTCCAATTCTAAAAGTGCAACTATAAAATGATTGAATTCAAAACCTAAATAAATTAAAGAATGTAAGTTTTAAAATATAAACTAAATTTTATAAAAGCCTCATATAAATGAGAATTACTATTTAGATAAAGTTTACTAAACAGAAAAAATCTAAAATTTTTTTTTCTGAATATAAATACTATTATTTGAAAAGTAGCATTTTGACTTTTTAGTATTCATATTCAGTAATTGTATACATATTTCTCAAACACCAGGTTGCCATCTGGGACATTTTTGTTTATTTATTTATTTTTTTTTTTGTGGGAATGGGTCTGCATTTACAAGTAACACTAACATAATGCTAAAACCTTAATACTAATTAAAACACCATCATAAAAGGAGGTACTGATGCCTGAATAAATGCTAAAGGAACAGCAATTTTCTTTGTTCAGTACATCAAAAACTTAGCCACAAGTCAACCTTATAAATAAAATACTGGTTTATAAATAGCAGTAGTATAATTAAAAAAAAAACTTGTGAATTGTCTTTTCTAAAATTAAATTTGACTGCTTCATGAGAGTGCATAATTATTCAAAATGAAACTGATTCCTACTTGACACAGATATATCACTAATTGCTAATCATGCTGAAAACTATTCCAGTGCTAAATGCATGCTATGAAATAAACATATAAGAGAGCATTACTCTGTGAATATATTTCTACATAAAAGCATTCTTATATCAATTCATACACATCACTCAACATATTTAAGTTTGAAAATAAAGGCTTGCAAGACCTCTTTTGATTGTTATAATTCAAGAGAACATTAGTAAAATTGAAGAAATAGCAAGTAGTATCAACATTTGTTTTTGTTAATAGTATCAACAGAAACACAATACAAGAGTCAATATTATTCATTTAGAATTAAAATTTCAAAAATAGAAAATAACAGTAAAAAATGAATAGTTACCACTGGAGTAAAAAGTGATTCAAATGATACACTGCAATTTTATTTTTAAACTCAATATATATCAATTTTTATCATCACCAGAAACTAAAAATTTCAGATTTTATTTAATCAATTTAATACTTAAAAATAAAAAATAATAAAAAACCTTGAAATTTGAAAAACACAGTTTAAAAAAATAATGGTGATAATTTTATAAACATTTCAAATCTAAAAAATCCCAGGTTATATCATTTTATAAAATTTTACTGGTAAAAACAATACCTGCATATCACTTAAAATCAAAAAGCTATTATTCTAACTTAGAACACTTTTTTTATTTATTTATTTCAAAGTAGGTCTATCTTCAGATTTAAGCAGAAAAGAAATGTCAAACTTACAGATGTTTCAGGAACAGCAATAAGAAGTCTTATGGTAATTAAATTAATAGAAGTAATCTTTTAAAGCACAACAAAGACAGGACAAGATGATAGATCTTAAGACAAAACATTTCTAGGGTGTAGTGTGAAAAAAATGTGATGTGTTAAACATCAAGTTATATATATTTATGTGAAATATTATATAAAATAAACTAATAAAAACACACATGCAATGGTTTATTTTACATATTTTTCAATAGATCCTTATGTTGCTAATTTTCACATATTTATATGAACTATTTCAAAACAGTTTACAGTTCCTAAAAAACCATCTTAATTAAAGAATTTAAATGATACCACTTACTTGATTTTTAAAATGCATGTCAATTTCTTAATCCTAGAATAAAGTGGTTTTTTTTTCCCCTTATACTTAATTCAGTCAAATAGATATTAAATGAATGTAGATATTACAAATTAATTCTACAATTAAAACAGTAAACACTCATTTAAAATCTCCAGATGAATGTACAAGCCAATGACTGATTCACCTTAAAATTACTAAGGATTGGATAACTGAAATTCAGAGTAGATTCAAACATAAAAAGCATAAATGAATGAATGTGAAAAATAGCTTCAGCTTTAAGGTCCTAAAATGATATTTTTTACTAATTACATTTTATTAAGTTCATTTTAGAGCAAAACACATATGATAAATGCTCTTTGATTTTAACAAACTGATTAATACAGTCAAAAACTAACTTGCATGACAAAAAGCAAATCAAAAAGCAACAGTTCATTCAAAATGTTTCATGTTTTCCTATTCTACCAAATTCTTAAACTTACATCTCTTATGAACTTTTAAAAATTTCTGACACTATAACTTTAAGAACATGCACTAAATCACATCTGTTTCAAGATATTTTTTTAAATACATATACATAAATTTTAGACCTTTTCTTGAGGTTAAGATTATGAGTTCATACTACAGTAGGACCTCGATCTATCATTTTTATAGGGACCTATTGAACTGAATGATCAAGGCGATAACATAACAAATAATATCATTCGGTCAGGATGAAGTAAACAACACATATGGGAAAACGATGATTTGGGGAACAATTGATCGATATCCACTGTATGCGATATGCATATTATTCAATATGCCTATTGCATTCCACATTACTGATGTAGACATATTATTACATGTTTGGGGGTAAACAAACTCTAAATTTAATGCATTTGTTTTATATTTTATGACTTTTAAAATTACATAAGCCAATACTTTAAAAAATCATATTTAAAAAATAAAAAGTAAATTTGCAAAATTTTTAATCTATTTTATACACCTCTTATTTACTTTATGAAGTTCATACAAAAACATACAGTTTTCTTAAATAGAAAGTAAGTAATATAATTAAAGCCAAAAATGACCATACAGATTTCAGAGAAAATTCATGAAATCTCAGCCCTTACCATTTGAATGCACAGCTTTCATCACAACATGAATGGAAATTCCAATAAGGCACACAATTAATCCTATAAAATTTATAGTGGTCATATGATCTCCAGTGTATCTTACTGCAAGGTAGAGTGTGCAAACTTCCTAAAGAGGAAATTAGAAAGAAAGAGAAAAGAGTAAAAAAAAAGAAATAATAAATAAAACTGAACCCCAAAAAAGTTTTATTTACACAATACATGATTGGTAAGGAATTTCAGAAAAGCAGATTTAAAAAATCAGCATTTAAAAGTATAAAATGCAACACAACAGATTTAAGAAAACTAGACAAAAAAGCCATCTAAAACTAAGGGAATAATTTTTTCCAAAAGAACTGTATAGCTGTATACTTATTTACTACATTTGTTCAGTATTAAAATCTAAGATAAAAAAACAATGTAATTAAATTTAAAGTATAAAGAAAAATTACACAATATATTAAAAAAAAAAAGAAAAAGGTTTCCCTACCTTAATGACACCTGCGATGGACAGAGTCAGACTCGATGTGTGAAGGAGCAATAAGTACTCACTAAGCTCCATAAGGAATGCAATAACAGACCCAGCTAAAATATAGCCTAAAGTAGTCAGAATAACACTAGTCTCCTTATAACGGAACACCCTCTCAGTTGTTGCAATCGGAATACCTAACAATTAAGACAAAAATCAAAACAGAGGTCTAAAGGCTAACATATAATTTATACCACTTGTAAGATAAACATGCATTTTGAAAATTTCAAACTCATACATAAGATGTCTCTTGGTTAAATTAGTTTAAACAGGAAAATAAAAAATTTATTATCCTTCATATATATATATATATATATATATATATATATATATATATATATATATAATTTTTCTTTTCACAAAACAACATAAAATCATAATTTATTTCTCATTTAAAGATCCTAGTTTCAACTAAATGTTACATTAATTCACACCTGGACCAGCTTTTAAATTAAAGGTCACAATATTTATATACTAACAAAATTTTCAGCTAAGCTAATGTAAATAATCATCTATCTGTTTGCAATTTTAAGTAAAAGATAACTATACTAAATAGAAAAATAGAAAATATTAAGAATACAGATTTGCTGCTTTTGAAGTTTTAAAACAATTTCTGCTTGAAAATATTACTGCAGCAAGACAGCATTATATATTAGACAGTTCGCAAATGATAAAAAATAAATTAAAGAATCTACAAAGATAAATTGCCTTATCATTACATTATTCATAAAATATATACAATGGCTTTCCTTATAAACTTTTGTTCCTCAGAGAAAAAAACATTTCCAAACAAGGGCTTAAAATTAAGGCCTTTTTAATATTTTAGGACAAAAATAAGCCCTCCAAAATGGATTCCTTAAAAAAAAAAATAGAACTTTTCTAGGAATCACTATGACAATTTTTTTAAAGAGACTTTTGATGGGTCGTAGAAAAACCCTAGAGTACATTAAATAAAGATAATTTCTTTGTTATTTATAAAAACAGATGAAACTTGTCAAATATTTGAAATAGCCTTCAATGTACAAACCAATAAGATTAATTTTTAAGACATTGCATTATTTGACTTCCCGGATCATCAGTTCCTGTGTTAAGGGGAATTTTCAAGTTGGTCATTTTCCAAATTTTATATGAACAAATTGAATTCTGATTTTTGCATCTGAAAGTAGGTCTTATAAAGCTGAATGCATGTTTTTCAACTTTCTTTTATTACAATAACTTTTTCAAAAAAATATTTTATTCCTTAGAGACAGATATCGATAGTTTATTGTCTTGTAAATAAAACAACTACAAAAGATTTCAAAATTTGAAAAACAAGCTTTTTATTTAAAATGTGCTAAAAGCAAAACTTACGAATAGCCATTAGCTAAAATGTGGTTAGAAAAATACTGAGAGGAAAATTCCCCCATAACTAAATGTGGGCTTTGAAAATTTTTGAGGCCAAATGATGCAATGTACATAACATTTCACAATACCACAAAATTTTCTGTAGCAGAACACATTTTAAGAAGTTATTTAGAAAAACATATGAGGAGTACCTCAAAGAGGATAACTGATACATGCAGATGAAAATAGATTATAAGATGCAATTTTAAATAAATAGAACAGGCCATTTCACTTAGACAGGTGAAACAAAATACTTTAAATTGTGTATGATAACTGTAAATGTACAGTGATTATATTCAGAGAAGCAAGCACAATTATGTTTTAGAAAGAGGAAGTTTATGTAGGCATAATAGTTATGGTTGCCAATTTTAATACTTTTGTAGCTTTCAAAAAACATGTTTTTTCTCACTTAAGAGCTTAAGAACAAAAATAAGCCATTTGAAAGTGTCTATTTTAAAATACATTTCTGAAACTGAATCTCAAAAATGCATGCTTCCCAACTGTACATTAATTTTGAATGAAATACCTGAAACATATTTAGATTGTCCTTCATCTTCCAAATAAACACATCAAATGTCTTACCTCAAAATTAAGGACAAATTCTTTTGAAATTGTACAATGGCAATAAATTTTAACTGCTCTTTTTGATAAGTATTATTTAATTGAATCAAAACAACTCATTTAACATACTACACAAAAAAATTGCAGTAACTATATATATAAAAATAGATGTATGTGTGTGTGTATATATATGTTCCAGCATCACTCTGGAAAGCCTGGAGCAATTTCAACCAAACTTGGTACACATATCACTTACAATCTGGAAAGAAACATTCAGGGGGGGGGGGGGGAAATACCCCTAACATCCCTAGGGGGGGGCAGGGGGCACATGTAAAAATAATCGAAAACGACTGATATTAGTGTTGAATCCATAGTTTTTGGGGACACTGAGATTAATAGTGACACTTCTGATGATGTTTAAGTGCAAGTTCAGCCCCCCCATCAGAATTGGGGGGGAGGGGGAGGGGGAAGAAGGGGTGCATATAAAATGCCCAAAATACCAAGAGTCATGTTCAAACCATAGTTTTCGGGGGTCGCTGAGACCAATAGTGACATTTCTGAGATGCCGTTTAAGTGCAAGTTCAGCCCCCCCACCTGTGAGCATTGGGGGGGAGACAAGGGGGGAAAGAAAGGATGATTAAAAAAGTCCAAAATGACCGAGAGTAGTGTCGAATCCATAGTTTTCGTGGTTGCTGAGATGAATAGGGAGTCTCCCAATGATATTTAAGTGAGAGTTCAGTCCCCCTCAGTATTGGGGGGAGGAAAGGGTGAATATTAAATGTCCAAAATGAACAAGAATAGTGTTGAATCCATAGTTTTTGGATTCGCTGCAACGAACAGGGACATTCCCGATACCGCTTAAATGCAAGTTCAGCCTCCCATCACCATTGGGGGAGAAGGAGAGGAGGAAGAAGTAAAAATAAAATATCCAAAATGACCGAGAGTAGTGTTGAATCCAAAGTTTTTAGGGTTGCTGTGATGATTAGTGTTACTCTCGATATCGTTTAAGGGAAGTTTTGCCCCCATCAGCATAGGGGAGCAGGGAAAGAAGGGTTGAAAAATAAAATGTCCAAAATGACCGAGAGTATTGTCAAATCCATAGTTTACGTAGTCACTGAGAGGAATATAGGAAACTAAAAATGTTGTTTGTAATCAAGTTTTAAGTTAAATTAATAATAGAGTGAATTTGTAATTTTACTTTATCATTTGTATACTGTATTTACTTTTAAATACCTGTGAATTAAATTACTTAGATTTTACACTATAGGTAGAATCCATTCCTTTTGCTGTAATAAAAAAAATGGGATAAATAAATACCAGGGCAACGCAGGGCAAACAGCTAGTATTGAAATAAATCTGCATCAGCATGTTGGTATGTTACCTTCAAATATGGCAGCTAAAGGCAAAAGTCCTATAACCATCCATGGCTGTACATGATAAATCATATCAAGAGGATTACTAAGACCTAAAAGATTAAAGTTAATATTACTAAGTATAATACTCTTAATCAAAATAACAAAAGATTTTATAAATTGATGAAAATAAACTGCCTTTTATTATTAGAAAAGTTTCAACTAAAAAAATAATAAATAGACAGTTATATTCTAAATATATTTTTCAAAAATTCTTTTCCAAGAAGTCATTGAAACATTGCATTTTCTAAAGGACAAAAAGTTTATATCAATTTTCATGTTAAAAATAAATTAAAAAAACCTTTTCAAAACCAAGTTTTTTAATGCAAACAGACCTTTATCTAATATACAAAACCAATTTACATAAAAAGGAGCTAACATTTTAATTACATACATGTGTGTACCCCTTAAATTATGTTACTTGAATTCCCCCCCCCCCCCCCCAAAGATTTCTTGATTATGAGTAAAATAAGAATCTATTCCCCATGTTGTCTAGTACTTTAGTAACATTTATCTTTCAACTAGATGTATTACCCGGCTTCGCTCGAGATTCAGTTTCTGTTATTATTTTTTTCAATGATTAGCCTCGTGTTATGATGTTCTACAGTTTTCGCTAAAATTCTTTTGCGGTAGCAAATAGCATTAGTTTGTTGTCGGTGCTGTCGTTGTTCATCGCTTTCCTCTCCTTTCGATGTTGAAGCTTGATGACAATCGTATGTTCGACGTGTTAAAAGTTTCTTCATCAGTCTCACTGCTTCGGATCACTACAATTCGAATTCTGTTATCTTCGAGCTCTTGGGAATGTTTTTTCTTTAGATTCTTGTGTGCGTCTAACTGCATTTCAAATTCTGTTGGCTTCGCGTTCTTTATTTTTCATCACATTGCTCATTTCTCAACAATCTTTGACATTTTCCCCTTACTTCTGCATGATTAAAAGTTGCTCTCCTCTTTTTGGGCATTTTAAAGCATTAATTTACAGCTAGTCAATAACGTTTAAATGGATTTATTATTATAGAAAAAGAATCAATAATGTTTGAATGGATTGAGATCACATTCAATATTAAAACACAGCAAATCTGGTAATTATTATAGAAAAAGTATATACACGTATTTCATGCTCGGAATTCTTTCTCAAAACTAAATCGCCTGCTATGTTTCAATGCCACTTTCAGACTTTCTTAATTATAATATACATGTATTTCATGATTGTAATTTTTTCTCAAAACTAATCATCTACTATGTTTCAATGTCAC
The DNA here is from genome assembly GCA_907164885.2 of Dolomedes plantarius. NCBI lineage: Eukaryota > Metazoa > Arthropoda > Arachnida > Araneae > Dolomedidae > Dolomedes > Dolomedes plantarius. The sequence goes on from OU015492.1 coordinate 60,937,572, forward strand.
TTCAGTTATATAAATCATCGCGTCAAGGATAAATGCATATGTTTCTAGCTAAGTCAACGTGTCCTGCAGTATATTTGAGTTTGAACAGGTAGCTTGGGATAGTTTCAATTCATGAAATGGATAGATAACACATTCATTGAAAATGAATGAGTTTCCATCCTTATATTTTCATTTAAAAAAATAAACATCCGGCGTTGCCACGTACATGAAAATAATATATCAAATTCATTCTTGTATGCGCCAATGTATGAATAAATCACGTTTTTAATTCAGGTCTATTTATTTTTACGGAAATGTTATAATTTAATTGGCAACAATGAAATGTTACAATGGCTTTGAACAAAAATATCCGGGGAAATTTGGTGATTTGTTTGGGCAATTTTCAATATCCATTGATTTTTCTAACATAATTCGGGAATGGAACATCGTAGCGGAATGAAAATAGTCTATAACCATCATGCAAGTTCAAGCAATAAGTTGACCAAGTTTCATCACAATCGGATGAACAGTACGGCAGCGCATAAAATACGAACAAACAAACAAACAAACATTCATTTTTATATAGAGAGATATATAAATTGGCTCAAGGATAAAAGCATTTGTGAAATACAGAATACTACTTAGAAATGTACATTCAAAACAAGCTACTGTAAATAAAAATCAGTGTTACTCACATTTTCCAAAAGTAAACAAAATCAAAAAGTTTTGAAAAACAATATTGGTAAGCCTATATTTTAGCAGTTTCTCTCCAAGCTCTACAGCTGACAATCAAGTTATCAACAATGCACTTAATGTCAGGCCAAAACAAAAACATTTACTTCCTCTGAAAATTTTCATAAAAATACTAGACTTTGAGTCACTGATACTCTGAGTATATATCAAATAAGAAACCATTATTAAAAATAATAAAATAAAATAATAACTGTCATAATTCAAAATCTATTGAACTTTCTACTGATTCTAATATTCTAAACACTAAAATGCTTTTTCAAACAATCATAAAATTTCCCTTGCTAAAAAAAATATTAATACCAAATACATTATCTTTTACAGTAGAATAGGAAAATTTGAGATTTTCATACCTAGCTCTTTCCGTTGAACAATCATTTGGGCTAATGTCCATCGTAAACCAGCGAGAAATGAGGCACTGAGAACAAGCAGGAAGCCCTCCAGCTTAAACTGTGTTGACTGGTAGGTAAACATAAAAAGTCCAGTGGCTATAAGAGCAACAACAACTACAAGCGAAAACCTCTGGAAAAATAATTAAACAAATATAACAAAGCATTTTAAATTGTAATCATAATGTAATCTAAAAACATAATGATTCCAGTTTTCATAATTATTTTTATAAAATTTCACAAGAAAGATATTTCAATCTTGATATACAAGACTTTTTGGTACTTATGTATTATAGCTGAAACTTGGCAACTTTTTACCCTTGGTGCAATATCTGCCCGCCAACACCTAATTTCACAGTGGCAACCTATTTTCTAACCGGAAGTTCTAAACAACATTTCCAGCAATAGCATGTTTAAAAATTACAAATATGTGGAAAACGTGTCAGATGAAGAACAAGTTTTCGATTATAAATAATTTTAGCTGTAATTAAAAATTGCGTACTAATGACAAAACAGAAATGCATGAAAAATATTCAAAATGAGCATGTAACAAACGCAAAACTTTCAAAGCTTAAGTCTTAGGATGCTAAAATTTTGCATGGTGGTTACTCCTAAGTCTTACGTGCCCACTAAAAAATATTTTTTAAAAATTACAAATTTTCAGGGTGTTAAAAGGGGCTTAAACCCCCTCTCCCATTAAAATACATCTAATGTATCTCTTGAACAAAAGGGTCCGGGAAGTTGAAATTTTGTACGGTGGTTCCCCTTAAGCCCTAGGTGCACACCAATCTTTTTTTAAAAGTTCAAATATTAAGGGGTTTAGCCCTGCCCCCCCCCCAAAAAAAAACCCACTGTATCTCTAGAACCATAAGGCCTGTGAAGCTGAAATTTGTTTGGTTGGTTTCCCTTAAGCCCTAGGTGCACGCCAAAAATTTTTTTAATTTCAAATTTTAAGGGGTTTAGCTCCCCTCGCCCCCCCAAAAAAGAAATAAACCCACTGCATCTCTGGAACTATAAGGCCTAGGAAGCTGAAATTTTTGTTGGTTGGTTTCCTTTGAGCCCTAGGAGCACACCAATAATTTTTTTTTAGTTCAAATTTTAATTCCACGGATGTGGTAAAAAGACACTGCATCTTCTTCCTTTTGGCCTATATTACACTATCAAAGTTCTTTGACAAAGATATTTTTTAAAAGTTGTTTGTATCTTTTATAACAGTTATACATAAAAGAAATGCTATAACCTCAAAATACCCCTATTACACTATCAAAGTTCTTTGACAAAGATCTTTTATAAAAGTTATTTCTATCTAAGGGGGCTAAATCCCTTAATATTAGAGCTCTTAAAAAAGATTTATTGGTGTGTACCTAGGGCTTAAGGGGAAGTTCCATACAAAATTTCAGCTTCATAGACCCTATGGTTCCAGAGATACAGTGGGATTTTTTAGGGGGGAGGGGGCTAAACCCCTTAAAATTTGAGTTCTTAAAAAAGATTTATTGGTGTGTACCTAGGGCTTAAGGGGAACCACCATGCAAAATTTCAGCTTTCTAGGCCTTATGGTTCCAGAGATACAATGGGGTTTTTTTAGAGGGGGGGTTAAGCCCCTTTTAACCCCCTTAAAATTTGCATTTTTCAAAAATATTTTTTAGTGGGCACCTAGGGCTTAAGGGGAACTACCATACAAAATTTCAGCTTCCTGGGTCCTATGGTTTCAGAGATACAATGGGTTTTTTTTTCAGTGGGGGAGGGGGTTAAGCCCCTTTTAAAACCCTTAAAATTTGTGCTTTTTAAAAATATTTCTTAGTGGGCATGTAGAGCTTAGGAGTAACCACCATGCAAAATTTCAGCATCCTAAGACTTTTCCTTCGAAAGATTTGCGTTTTTAACATACTCATTTTGAATATTTTTCGTATATTTCTGTTTTGTAATTAGTGCGCAATTTTTAATTAGAGCTAAAATAATTTTGAATCGAAATCTTGTTCTTTATCTCCTGCATTTTCCACACATTTGTAATTTTTTAACATGCTATTGCTTGAAATGTTGTTTATAACATCCGGGCACTGAAATCTTTTATAAAACTTTGACAAAGAGCCCAACTTTTATAAAAGTTATCTTTTATCAAAGTTGAGGTATTACACTGTCATATTTCTCATCAAACTTCTTTTTTAAAAGATCTTTGTCAAATAACTTTCATAACCTAAAAAAATAAAGAAAATCTTCAAAACGAAACTTAAAACGGGAGCGAAAAGCAATGAATGGCGAAAACAATACTATAAAAAAGGATGGGGCATATAATTGGCGCTTTATTGCCATTTTTTTTCGCCAAACAGCAAAGTTTCAGCTATAATACATAAGTACCGACTTATTTTTTAATGAAAATTTTTTTCCTATTCATAAAAACACAACAAAAATATTGAATGAAATTACAATCATATTTAAAAATACAACACAAAATAAATTTATAAATATAAATATATTAATAAAATTTATAAATTATTAATATTGTGTTAATTGTTTGAAATATTATTGTACTTTCAATGAGAACTGAGAGGTAACACAACTTTTCTGTTATGTTACTGACATAGTCTAGTAGGCTTTGTAGTTGAATTTTTGAAAATAGATAATGGCTAATTATGGCTACATAGGTTTAGCACATTCCAATTTTCTAACAAATTGCAAACTTTACTTTTATATAAAATGGGTGCATTTGTGTATGCACTCCACTTTTGATTATCTATAAGCAAATTATGTATGCATCACAAAGAAAAAGATAAAAATAAAATACAAATTGTCAGAAAGGATGGCTTCATGGATTGTAAAAATAGGAAAATATAACAAACCATTACTATAAAAAAAAAACTTGAAAAATTTTTCAAGCTTTTTTTTAAGTCATCATTAAAATTAAACATCACCTAAATCACATGAAGTTCCTCTAAAACCTCAACATTGGTAATTTTTCACAGTGTACAGGGCTATTATAAGCTTATTCATGTTTTCAGATATTCTCTGCATATATATGCATTATTAAGGATAATCAACATTTAGAGTTCCAATTTTGTGAATAGTTGAATAACTAATTCTCTCCTAACTGTGGATTTTGTGATTTAGGCCAAGATAAACAAAAGATTGCACATCCTTGGTTCTATATGCAATTATATATATTACAGTTAATCTTTTGAGAATGGTTATACTGATAAAATTTTATGATTATATAATACTTCATTTTCCAAAATTGTATAATAAATGAATTTATTTTGAATTTATTTAAAGCACTCACTCCACAAACATTTATTTAAAAATTTGATACTTAATACATGTTGTTGACTGTATTCAGGTATATTTTCCCATTTAATAACCTTTTAATCATATTTTTGGAACATTACTCTATATTTTTTATACAAACATATAGACCATAATAAATGACTATAAGAATGTTCAGAGGATACTGATAAAAAAATTTTTTATAATAAAACTGGAAAAAGTATAAAACATATTTTATACATAGATTTTTTCATGCAATAAAAAAAATTAGGCAAAATCTTTTTAAAAACTTTAAAAAGATTTATATGAAAAAATGTTTATTACTTTTAATCTCCAAAAATGATAGAAATAATTATTTTTCTATAAACTATTGAAATAACTATTTCTAACTATTTGTTAAAACAGTTTAAAAATGAAAACTGATTAAAATTAATACGTTAAAATGACGATTTTGAAATGTGAACTATATATTCATATTGGTATCAGAAAAAAAAAAAAATTCTTCTACTTAAATACATTTGTTGGTTATTGTTATTTTTACTTCTCAACCTATCAGATTTTCTGAAATACTGATATCAAGAGAATCAATCAGTCCAATTTAGTAAAGGGCAACGGTAAGAATTTAAATTAAACAATTGTAATTTCTAATATCTTAACTACCTCACAATTTATCTGTTGATTGAACACCTCAACAAATTTTGTTAAAATAGGCAAAAATTAAAATTTTAAGGTTGAGGAGATGCACTAGGATCATCATTAAGAAACCTTAAATGAATTGATATTATACAAAGTAGCATAGAAGAAAAAACAGCCTTAATTTCTAGTTACTAAAACTCTTGACAGTTATTCATATAATATGTAGTCCAGTAAAGTAAATTTGATTTCATTATTATAAACTGGCTGAACAGGAATCATACAACTTACCTTTTTCTCAAGTCCAAATAAAAGGGAAAATCCTAGTATAAATATAATACAAGTAGATTTTGTCATTGTGTACCTAAAAATTAAAGTAAACTACAATGAATTTCCAAAGTATTAATTTATCTAATGCAACAATATCATATATGACTATATTTGATTTTATAATAATTAAAAACTTTTTTCTTCTGCTAAGTTTAATGAGTTTCTAATGAAATTAACAATGTTAAGTGGCATCTTGCATGAAATACAAGATAGAATCATAAAGATAATGAGGCTATTGGCTAAATTTATCTATAATAATAGGACATGGCATACGCAAAGCAATTAAGTTAAAATTTATGCAGTTTTTAATTATTTCAAAGATTTTTACTAAAATTCTTTTTACCAAACAAATACTATAATCATTCAGTACAATTGGGAAAATTCTAAAAATGCTTAGGTAAACTACAATTTTCTCTGTTCAGGATAATTTTAAACTTAGTTCTTACTTAAAATATAGTACCAATTAGTAAGGAAGAAATGATTTCCATCCTCAATACAGATAATTTTGCACATGTACTTTATTGGTTGAATACTGCAATATGTAAATGTCTACATATCATTTTAACACAGGTATGGTAAACAATTTTATTTTAGACACACAGATCAAAATAAAATATCGATAAATTTACAAAATATTTTAATTGAATATCATATTCCAGAAAATACCACATAACAACAACGTAAGTAAACTACAAAACTAGTATTATAAAGTGACAAAACATATAAACTTTAAATGGAAAGTAAATATCAATAAAAAAAAATACAAAATATAGTTGACAAAAAATATTACATTTGAATACATATAGCGAAAGCAAATGTTTAAGTAATACATAAACTAAAAAAATTTAGCTATCATAAATATGATAATAACAATAATTTAAAAGCATTACTTTTTCCAAATGAGGCAGCAGCAACTACACTTGCACACTGGCGTTTAAATTTAAATAATAATAGTATAAGCATAGGATTTAGTTTGGTTTGCAGAACTACGGTCAATTTTTGCTACCCGAGGGCTAATTAAACTGGGACCTACTGCTTAAAGCTGATTTTGAAAGGCTATAAACGTCTATGCCAAGATTGGGATTTGAACCCACAAACTCTGGTACCAAAAGCCAACACCCTAGCCATTCGGCCATATATATAAACATAGGAATGGCACTATCCTAAAATAACATACTTTCAATTATGAATTATTTTATAGTAAAACTAGCTGTACCCGGCCACGCGTTGCTGTGGCTCAGTCTGGTTAAATGGAAAAGAAAGAAAAGAGAAAGCACGTTTCTAATATGTTAAATTTATAAAGGCTGCAAAGCTGTTACTCATTTAGCACTACCCAGGGGACACGTGTAGCTTAAAGTATGCTACGGACGCGAGTAATGTTATCCACTAACATATTTTATAGTTAAGTTTTTAGTACTTGCTTGTTTTATGTAATATGTTGGAGAAAGAATTGTGTTCCCTTTCACCCGCTGCATTGGAAATAAAATTTTTTTTTTAAATATTTAATTTTACAATACTTGTGGATATGCAATATTTTTTGTTGTTCCATTGTCTGTGCAGATATATAGATTGTCTGGTTTGCGGACTCTAGAACACACAACATATAATTGTCCATGTGAGAAGATGAACAACATTAATAATTTCGGTGATATTAAACAGTTGACTTATGATTTTGGAAATGCAAATTAACTTTTAACTAAAAAAAATGTTCTTAAATTGATGTCATCAAAAATATTAATGTCTAAACAGAAATTTTTTATTAAGAGTAATATTTTAATGCTTTTTTGAATATTTCAAATAAAAGATGAAAATAATTAATTTGGCATGGAATAATCTAAATTAAAAAAGAATAATAATGTATCAGAAACAAAGTTCATACATTCAATTACCACAATTTCAACTTCAAACAAAATGAAAAAAAATAAGTCATCTCAAAAAGTAATTTAGGTTTTGGCTTAAAGGCAGCCAACCTTTGTATGTCTTTTATACTAGTAACAATTATAATCATTACAAAGTCAGATTCTTCATTTTGTTCCAAGTACCATACAGTATAGTTTCTTTTATTCTTTACAATCAATAAAAGAAATGATGCAGTATTTTATAAATGTCATAATGAAGAATAAAGTAAAAATTTTAATAAATAATTTAAATCATTAACATGACATTTACATGAAATGTGTGGAATACATTACAGGAACACACAACTTGTAAATGCTTGTAAAACTGCCTCTGAGGGCAATTCATAAATGTAAGAATCATCTAACTCGTAGATAAAAATGACAGAAATAACATATATATCCAGATGGAAGTCATGGAAAGTGGTGTAGTAATGGCCATGTGAAATGGAAAATGCTCGTGAGAAGAATGAGGGGGAGAGACAAGTTTTATGACCACCAGCCCATGCAAAGCAGATTTTTTTTAGGGGGGGGGGTAGAAAATAGAACTAAGAACACTAAATTGTGATAGGGTGAAATGGGGTGAGAATGCAAAACCATATAGTTCCACTTTGAATCTAAATAAGCTTTTAACAAGTTGTTGTATTTGTATGAAAATTTGCATACATACTTTTGGTTATGTTTTTACATTTATAGTTTTATTTTTTTTAAATCTATTCACAACTTTTTTTGTCATAAATATTTAAAGTTTTTGTTTGTGTTTTGCATGTTTAGTTGCTCCAGCACTTAGGGCAAGTGAGAACACAGGTCCCAATAAATCATAGTTGCTTATAGCGAAATAAGTAAGGCAAGGGAAAGAATAGATATTTCAGGCTGAACAAAAAGTTTTTTTTTAAAATTCTTTCCTTGTGGAGGTATTTGTTGTTCCAAGTTAGCAGTGTCAGTAACGTCCAAATATTAACAAAATTACTATATTTTTATTATTTGTTTTAGAGTAACAAATGTATGTTAAAAGTTCAAAAAAAGTTTTTTTCCCCTTTGCCTAGGCCCTACTGAATATTGTAGGACCAAAAAGACACAGAAAAAATTAGTTTACCATGCCTTCCAGGCCTTGGCTCTTCCAGGAACACTAATAAATTATCAATTGGTACAAAAGGCAACTCAAAAATAGTGACAACAGAATTAGAAATTCAATATATTCACACACAGTTTGTAATGTCCACTCTACTCAGACTCACTAACAGTTAGTCCAAACAAGGAAGTTTATTACAATTCACTTCTTCAAACCTACAACAACAAAAAACTAGTTTCAGTTGCATAATTTACTATTTTTGAATGTTAAGAAAATGTAATGCAATCATCAGCTGTTAAAGAAATATGGCAAAAGGTGGTTGGTTACGAAGTTTCTCCAGCTAGAAAACATATGTTGGAAAGAAAAAACTATTTATATGGCTGTTATAACATAAAAGTAGGTTTTTTTTCAGTATATGGGGCCAGTTCTCACTTGCCCCGACATAAAATTTTTATAGGGCAAGTGAAAATCCTGCAGTACTGAAGAAGTATTGCAAAAAAATGGTTCTTATACTTTTATCTCTATTCTTCATTTCTCAATGAATAAGTGGGTATTTTCAAAATAACTGTGTTGTGGTTAATTAATTATGATTTTTTTTTTTTTGACTAGTACTCGAACTTGGGTAACTTAGTTAAAACGCAAGGGTTTGGTAGGTACAAAAATTTTTCATTTTACAATTTTTTTCTATAAATAAAAACTATGCATAACAGTAGAGCAAGAATTTTCCTACAAAGTACACTTGGAATTAATTTTTTTTAAGTTACATTTTTTAGGGTTTTAGCCCACATTCTCACTTACCCCACTTCACTCTATAGACTTTATAATAAAATAAGTTCAAATGATTAGACAGGAATCTGAAAAATTAAAAGATGCATCTACATGCAAATATTTTCCAGACAGATAAAGATAATGTAGACATGTTATTGACTAAAACAGAGGAAGCAGAATAGAGGCAAAGTTTTTATGAAAATCTAATTCAGATACATTCATATGGTGTATAACTTTTTCATCAGAAAAGAGTTTATGATTCAAACATTTGTGAATTGTCTGTAGAGAAAACGGCACCTAATGCTTCTTGCTCTGATGAACTATATTAATTAGTTCAAAACTAGTTACGACTCTTAATTTTTATTGAGGATATTAAGAAGTTGTGTATCCCTGTTATACACATATCTTCTAAGAAATTAAACATATCAAGCAACTCACAAGGATACTGTGATGTACTCAAAACTCCAATTAGAGAGCCCTATATCTAAAGCACTTGCTACTCCTGAAATAGATATTAAATCTATAATCAATAAATACAAAAGATTCCACACATACATTTATAGTTATGTCTGTGAGTATGTTTCATGTGTTATGTACAAATAATTAAAAAGGAAAAATGAAAAGAAAAAAGGTCTCTGAGAAAATACATTAAGAACTGAAGCCCAGTATAATTGTTATGTTGAATCACTAGCCATTAAGCTCAACACTATAAATGAATATTGACTTTTAGATGAGTAACACATAGTAGATGAATATGATACGTGACAGAATGTAACTTGTTTTCCTTGAATGCTCCTCAACTAAGTTAAGCTTAATGTTTCAATATTATATTTGGGTGTATGTTCAGTTCAATTAACACTAAAACAGTTATCTTCATGTGTGTGACTTAATTAACTCAGAAATTACAGAAAGGGATACAGACATTTTTATACCCACTAGTGAGTAGAATTATTTGCAAAAAGCATAGAGGCTGTAAATATACGACCTATATTTACTTCTTGTAGTATTCAGATCAATGGCATTATATGATATAATTGTTCATAACACAGCCACTCAGCCTAAAAAATTAGACACTTCTATCAAAGCATTTGTTATTCTGGCTTCAATCAGAAAAATTAAACAGAGAAAAAAAGTTACAGAAGTTTTTTCCATAGATCACTTGATCACAGAAAAAAAGTTACAGAAGCTATTTTCCCCAAATCATTTAATGTTTGATTTTTGAAAGAAAACATTTTTCAATAAAAAGATTTTTTTTCTTTTATTAATGTTAATGATCTATGCTTGGTACTTGAATTTAGCTATGATTTTAAGTGACAATCATTGCCTAACGTTCATACTTAGTAACATGAAATGAATCTTAAATAATTAAAATTCATTTTCAAAACTAAATTCTATATTTATTAAAAGTAAACAAAATTGGTTCTAATAGCAAAATTCTCAGCTAAAATAGAATTATTCAGAAAACTGGAGGAGAATAGACTTTTCATCAAACCAAAAACGGGGCTGGGCATTTCTAGCAATAAAAAATGAGGCAGAATGCTACACACTACTGAAAAAGATTAGGGAGAAAGACTATCTAATACTTGATTAAATACTATACTGTATAAAAATCCAAAAATATTATTAGAAGTTATTATTTGTAATAGATACAAATAAAGTAGGAAAAAAACGAGAATTTTAAAATTTTAATGCCCTACTATTTTCTAAACCAGCAAACGTAAACTATTAAACCTATAAAAAATATATAACTTTCATACAAAAAGTTAAATACAGTAGATTATAAAATGTATAATCATTTCAAATACAGTTATGTGTACTGACTTTTATGTAACTGACAGTTTTACATAAATGTTTGAATTTTTTTCTTGTAAAATATAGTATTACATATACATAAAGCATTAAAAAATACGTAATTATAAATTTTACAACCTGTTGGGGCTAGCTGCTTCACATACGTAGGCCAGTCTAATACCACTCTCTGTTTGCCTGTGTACATTTGGTAAATGGCCCTTATTAATCCTGATAGCACAAATTTCACAACCAAATGGCAAATGACTACAGTTAAAGGAAACGGGAAGTCCTATAAAGTTTAAAAAAGAAAATTATATATATATATGAATTATTATTCTTATTTTCAGTACATATACAAGCTTAAGCTATGCAGGAAATTTAGTAAAACATATAGCTTACCTATATGTATACTAACATACATTAATATGCATCCTAACTACATTGAATTTTCAAGAAATTTTTGTACATATATATACTTGCTATTTATTGTCTTACAAAATAAGCATGTAAATGAGTTAAAGAAAACTCATCACCTCACAGTCTATAAAATATGAACTCTAAATGAAATAAAATATTATGTGTACATTTATTTATTCATGACACTCTGAGCCAAAATCATTTAGACAAATAAAAAATATATAAAATCTTCTAATTCAAGATACTATAAAAATTGCTAAGGATATTTGCTTTTAAATTCCTTCCAAAACATTTAACAGCCAGAACTTTAATTTTTTAATATTCAATTAAGGTATCATGGGAATTAAGAGAGCAGAGTTTCCCCCCCCCCCCCCCACATACACACACACAGATTCTTTACCAGAGAGTGAATATATGAACTTATGAATGAGAGGAAAAGCATCTTGTTCTAAGTTTGTGTTATTATTTATATATATATATATATATATATATATATATATATATATATATATATATATATATATATATATATATCAATTATTGATCTTTCATACAACTAATGTAAGGATGAACTGACACTCCAAGCCGAGAAATACTGATCTGGTGTTGACTGTAATGGCTGTAAGGATAAGAGGATATCAAGTGAACTCATGAGGATTATGATCAAATCATCATTTGTTACTTGTTGTATTACTGTATGAATTTAAGAAAATACATTTTCTTAGACCATCGTCATACAAGCACCACCATATACCTTTCGTCATATACCTATTTAATATATTATAAATATCCATATTATGATGTTCCTTAGAACAGAATTTTTTTTTTTTTTTCTGGCCTATGGAAGGAAGAATATGAACTATAGAAAATGTCAGATAATAAATACACTTTTTTGAGATTTTTAATGGAACCTAAACATAAATAGCTGCACTAATCTCTCTCAGAACAATATAATATCTTTAACATCATAAACTGAGGTCATATTTTATTTCACCCTTTATTTATTCTGCTACTTATGTTGATTCTTCCTCAGCATTCAAAGTATTTATTGCAGAATGAAATCAAATCTGCTGTGTAAAAAAGTAACTCAAAGCAGAATTAATTTCAAACAAATACTACTCATGGCTATTTCTTGGAGGACTAGGCAAATGGTTGTTGAAAGATTGTTTTGATCTCTTGAGGTAGCTGTGAATGCTTTATAAGAGAAAGCTACAAAGTATATTACTACTTCCAGTTTTAGGCTAACATATGCTTGATTAAATATTTAGCACTTAAATTTTATAGGCAGTGCCCACAACTGTGGTATTTTTGAAATGGTGAAAATAAAGTCTAAAGTTTATGCCTTCATCAATATAGTCATACTGAAAATAATAAATTAAGATGGGGTTGAAGAGGAATGGTCCAGTGAGATGTTATAAATTCCAATTTTTTAAAGAACTGTTTTTTCAGATAGTAAAACATGAACTGAATAACACACAGCCATATATAAATTACAAAATGTTACAGAAATACTTTGAAACTGTATCATGCAAAACTGTAATATGAATCAAGTTAAATATAATTCAGATACAATTTTAAAGTTTTATCCTACAAAGTTTTTAGGTATCTAGTATAAAACAAACATCTATTATGAATGTCTTTCATTTATATATATATATATATATATATATATATATATATATATTTATAATTTACATAGTTACATGCAAACAGATTTTGAGGGTGATGATTTTTGATATGATAATATTGTTTACAACATTTCAATATATATGTACTTATAACATTTTAATTCATTTCACATACAAACCACATTTCTAAACAAATAAAAACCATGAGGCCAATCAGACTTCTTGATGCTGCCTAGAAATCAACAGTCAATTGTCAAAATGCTTAATATTATTATGTGTTTTCAGAACTCGTCATTATTGATGAGACAACAAGTCTGCATGTAATACTAATAATATCATTGCTGAATGCATGGACAAAATAAATAATAAAAATAGATTACAGAGATAATACCTACATGAAAGTACATGAAACTAAATTTCCCCTCAAAATCTAACCAAAAGAATACATTATTACCACATACCATAATTCAAAAATTTTCTGAAGTACATATACTTTTGACTTTTTCAAAATAACTCATACTGTGATATATGTACTCCATGCATTGAATGAAAAATGTCCATATACAGACGATGAAAAAATGTAATCTTACAAGCAGATAATTTCATATTAAAAGGAAAATTTTGTCCTACTCCTACCATTCAGTAGAACTTAGAAAAAAAGTCCTTATAAAGATATATTAACAGAGAGATGTACTAGCTCTTCATCTGCAACATTCAGTTATTCATCTTTCTCCACATAATAGGAAGCAATTCCAGCTATACTTTTTCAAGACAACATATGAGACTAGCACTCATGCTACAATAATATTTATAATAATAAACTGGCTAAATGAAAGATAACAATTGATTATGACATCAAATTTCAAAGAAATGAGCAGCATATGATCTCTTAATTTTGATTGCTGTTTGTCAATTATAAATTGGATGACAATCAAATATAAGATGATATGAAGATTGTAATGAATAAACAATAATATCATATCAAAAATGTGCCTTCCCGCTTCTCATAACACTTTTAATATGATTAAAGCACATAAAATGTAATTTAAAGTACAACAAACATATTACAACTCAGTTATTTGAATAATTATAACAATACCAACCTTAATAAACCATTTCTGATAAAATGTGATACCTATAGAAAAACAATAATATAAAAACACGAGTCCAATTGTTCTGAGAAACATCAAAGTAAGTCTGACGGTACAAAAGCTGTCCATTCTTTTCATTTTGGAATCGTATCTTTCTGGACACGGGAAACAACAAACACTTAAGTGTTTCATATACGACTGGAGAGATGTAGGTTCTCTAGCAGGAGAAGCAGGTTGTGTTACCTCTCTGCGTCTCTTCATGTTCTTGACATTATACTTTTTGTCATCACAGATTTAAGACTGGTATAAACATCTAATAACGAATGGAACAAATATGAAGCATATTCACAGGAAACATTTCTACGACTCAGTTTACACATAACACCGGCTGCAAGAGACTACTTAGAAAAGCTGCCACATATTCATTTGAAGAAAACATATTCTCAACTGCAATCATTTAAAAAAACATCCATAACTAATCTATATGAAAGAATGTTGATACTTTACACATGCAGAGAATATATCTGTAAATAATTCGAGATCAACTAGAAAAATCGCATAATTTCAACCACCACATAAATAATCAAACCCGCAATTTACAGAACACGAAAAGAGAGAGTTGCCAGTTCCAAGATACTTTATTAAATCTCAAAACAGAAACCAAAAGCCGAAGTCTAAGTGAACATACGGTCGAATTTAAAAACAATTAATTCCATTTTTATCTCCTTGGTTTACATCAATGCCAAAATTAATCAAGATCATCTTTTCACAAACAGATTTAGTTTTGAGGCTGTATATGCTTAAATAGAGGTGTAAAATCACAAATAATTTTAAAAAATACGAATGCATCCTTTGCGTCTTTTCCAGGAGTGACAGCGCTTATCGTAAAGTGGTGCTTAGTTGTGAGAAATTTTCCGCTTATGTAACACATCATTCATTTCTCTGAAGTTTTCTCAACCTCCTGTAAACACTCTAACCTAGGCGTCTCTAACCCGTGGTCCGCGGGTCGCATCAGTGCCTGGACAGTTAATAATATGGCCCCAAAAGATTGTAAACTTTGTAAGGCCTATATTCCCAGAGAAAAATATCCCTTATTCACAATACTATCATTAAAGTCATCCCTTTTTGGCACTATGCATGCTTGCAACGTACGTTGTTGTTGTACGTAAACAATTATTTTCAAAGATGAAGCATATGAAGAGTAAAATTAAATCGCAAATTCTCGATGAGCATCTTAAGAACTCTGCAACCACTTCCATCAAACCAATTATTGATGCATTTGTTTAAAAAAAATTTTAAACACCCCACTAGGTTTATGTTTATATTGCCCTCTTTTTTTAATATTATTAAAAAAAATAATATATATATATATATATATATATATATATATATATATATATATATATATATATATATATAGTTGAAGATTTGTTACTTATATACATTAATTAAATCATATATTTTATAAACGGCCCAAAATAAATACTTAAGAGGTAGCCTAGTGGTAAAGCGACGGCTTCCAGTGCAGAGGGGGCTCGAATCCCGACAAGTGCCATTAAATACCTCCATGTCTAGGCCGGATATGGGCACATTAAATCCGTGTACCGGAAAGTCTCTCTATACGTTCAGAGAGGATGGATGAGGGTACGACCCCATCATCAGATATATATATATATATATTTATATATATATGTATATATATATATATATATATATATATATATATATATATATATATATATATATATATATATATATATATATATATATATATATATATATATATATATATATATATATATATATATATATATATATATATACACATATATGTAACAAGAAAACGCATCTTCCTAAATTACTTTACTTTAAAGCATATTCTATTGTTAATAAAGTATGACACCTTGTCCAAAATTGCGACCTAAAAGTGAAATAAGATAATTTTTCGTTAGCCCTGCAGATCATTAAGCAGGCATGTGAAGTATCTGAACTCAGCTCATTTCAGGGCTCATCATTCGAGGGCTCTTGAAGAGCCCTCGAATCACTCTGAAGTTATGTCTTTATAACGTCAAAAACCCCACTTTGCAAGAACTTTATGGCCACTTATCCTACGCCCAGGCCCTTAACAGTTCGCAGTTCTAACAAGCGCGGGATCTAGCAGCTAAAGCAGTTTAAAGCAGTTAAAAGCAGTTTAAAGTAACCGATAAACTTAAGTGGACACGTGAACTCCACAAATCTAAAGTCGCCCAATTAAAAATTAAGTAGTTTAGGCCCTCTGGCGTCAATATGGCAAAACACCCATTTAATATTGCATGAACAGAAGACTTTTCTCTCTCTTCGTTTCTAACTTTTGTTGCTGTCGGACCTGCTGTCCGCGCCTGTATGTAATCGGCGTCCCGTCCTGGCATGTACGCCGGACAAGTCATGTGGCCGCTGCAGCCTTCGCGATGCTTCATAATTGAATAAAAATGTTTTCCTGAACCACACTCAGCCCGACTGCGTCACTCCTCGTACCGACTGCATCTCCCAGTTCCAAATGTGATTATTATCACATTTATAAAGTCGACAGGATTATGGACTAGTGCTAGCTAACCCCATGGATTAGTGGTGTTTTAAGCTATTTCGATGCATCTTCGTTCCCAGACAGCTAAATATACGCTAAGTTTGCCTGCTGATGATAAACCTTTAGCTTCCCCGTCACTAGTCTCATCACTCGAAGTTCGTGAGCACTGCAAAAACTCTCCTACTCAAGAATTATCACAATTAGGAACTATGGCGGAAGAAAATTTTAAGTGTCCATTATTTGTGCCCGATGGTGAAATTGAAATCGAGGACTGGCTGAAGTATTTTACAAGAAAATGCAACGAATTAAATCTGAGTGACGAGAAGAAACTTTCTAAATTTCCGGATTATTTAGGACCTGCAGCATTGAACTTTTTTATTTCTGCGTGTATCGACTTACAGTCATGGAGGGATGTGCAAAACAAATTCATCGATCAGTACACGTGCGGTAAGAGTTACACTTTTGACAACTTTATAAAGATAACATACTCTGCGTGTGGAGATATTAATTCCTACTACAAATCGAAGACTGAAGTCGCCTCAAAGCTTAAACTTTCCGAGGAACTTACGGTGCAATCTCTAAACGGGGGACTGCCTCCACATTTCCGAAGCATTCTCGTATCCCACGATCTTGAAACGACGTCCGAATGGATAACAGTAGCAAGAGTGTTTGCCGATGTTCCCCACGGTGCTTCAACGAGCCGAGATGTCATAAATCCATCACGACCCATAAACTCAACACGACCTTATGCTCCCAGGATCCCATTTCAACCTCCCGTGCCAAGGGAATTTGTTCCTCGCTACCCGCAGTATCAGCGATCCCAATTCTACCCAGCAATGCACTATCAAACCACAAGGCCTCCGATGAGACGAGATAATTTCCAAAATCGCCGATGACCTTACTTCAAAGTGAAAATTATCTTAAATGAACAATTAATTACAGGACAAATTGACACGGGATCCACAATTAATGTAATCCCTTATCATTTATTGCCGAATCTCTGCGAAACTACCATAATATCGAGCGCCGAAGAAAGACTCCCTAAGGTAAAAACGTTAAAAGGTGTTGTTGAGGTAAGAAAAATTGTCCTCTTGAAAACAAACATTTCTAAGATTACAAAATTTATCAAGTTTTATGTGATTGAATCTAATTTAAACTATGCATTATTATCAACAGAATTTGTGAATCAGTTCAAATTAAATCTAGATTTTAATACCCTACAAGTTTATCAATTTAATAGAAATGTAACCTCAAACGAAGTGTTAACCTATATAGATAATAACTTTGCATGCTTGAATTATGATTCTAATGGCAGTAAATGTAAGAAAGGAAATTTTAAAGAAAGTGTATATAATGTTGAATGTAATGAATATAATTTTGAGTTTCATGATGATACTGAAAAAATACAATTAAGTGAGTTGTTAGAGGAATATAATAATGTGTTTGCAAAATCTAAATATGTTGTTGGTTGCATTCGACTGGAACCCCAAAGAGTTATTCTAACGTCCGAACTACCTATCTCATTACGTCCGTATAGAGCATCTCCTAAAGATAATGCAGAGATAAAGAAACAAATTGATGAACTTCTAGCCGCTGACTTAATAAAACCCTCCTGTAGCCCTTTTTCATTTCCTATTACCTTGGCATATAAACGAGATGAAAATTCAAAAACTAGATTATGCATTGATTATAGACAACTTAACAAAATAACCAAAACAGATTCTGAACCGATTCCCAGAATTGATGCCGTCTTAGATCAATTAACTCATGCTAAAATTTTTTCCACTTTGGATTTAGCATCAGGTTATTGGCACATTCGACTTAATGAAAACGATACTGAAAAACTAGCCTTTACATCTAATTTCGGACTCTATGAATGGAAACGATTGCCTTTTGGATGGAAAAATGCTCCAGCCATTTTTCAAAGAACTCTCAGACAAATTCTTAATAAATATCAAATTAAGTTGGCCTTAAATTATTTCGATGATATAATTATCTTTTCACAATCTTTTGAAGAACATTTAGAGCATTTGAGAATTATATTTTCAGTATGTGAAAAAGAAAACATTAAACTAAAACGGTCAAAATGTCAGTTCGCGCGAAAAAGGATTAAATTTCTAGGTTATGAAGTTGAGTCTGGAAAATATCATCCCAGCAATGACAATATTGAAGTAATTAAAAAGTTAGAGCCACCCAGAAATGTTAAAGAATTACAAAGATTTTTAGGAAGTATTAATGTGTATAGTAAATTCATTCCAAACTACGCCAACATCCGAGCAACTCTTAACAATTTACTTAAAAAGAATATTAAATATGAGTGGAGTGACCAGTGCCAACATGCTTTTCAAAAGTTAAAAAATATCTTAATTTCTAAGCCAGTGCTAACTCTGTTCAATTCTAATTACCCTTGTCATGTTTTTGTTGATGCATCACAAGAAGCGGTAGCTGTAATTTTAAAGCAAGAACACCCCGATAATACGCTTCATCCTGTAGCTTTTCATTCAAGAAAACTTATTATGAACCCTATGAAACCTATGGCCCTATGAAAAAAATTACGCTATAACGGAATTAGAGTGTTTGTCCATTATTGATTCTGTCGAAAATTTTATTGTTATTTACACGGAAGCCACTTCACAATTCATACGGACCACGCATCTTTGGTTTGGTTAAAAAGTATCAAACACCCTACCGGAAGATTATTTAGATGGTCGTTAAAACTGTCAATGTATGATTTCTATATAAAGTATAAGAAAGGTTCTACGAATATTGAAGCTGATATGTTAACACGTAGTCCTATTTCTCATCATATTAGTTTAAGTTCTCATTTTTTATCTACTGAAGAACTAGAAACTCATCAAAGATTGGACAATGTTGGGTGTAATAAATTTCAGAAAATTAATAACTTGTATATGATCAAAAAGAAAGGGTTTTATAAGATTTGTGTTCCATATTCTCTACGCTTAAAGGTACTAGAAAAAGCTCATGTAGAGCTTGGACATGTTGGTGTTTCTTCCATGTTGAATGTATTATCACCTCAATATTACTCGTATGGTATTATTAATGATGTCAAAAATTATGTCAAACATTGTGAAATATGTCAACTTAACAAAAAATCGCGACAGAAAAAATATGGTTTGTCACAAAATTTACCCCCTGCACATAAACCTTTTGATGTTGTTTCTATTGACACTGTTGGTGGTTTAAATTATTATAAATCCACGAAAAAGTATTTACATATTGTTATTGATCATGCTACTAGATACGTTTGGACTTATCCCTCTAAAAGTGTATTCACTGATACATACATAAATTGTCTAAAGCAATTATTTCAGATTCAAGTACCAAAGAAATTATTAAGAGACCGTAACGCTGCCTTTACTTCCACAAAATTTAAACATTTTTTGAGAAATCATAATGTTAGTCAATTATTATCATCCGCACACCGACCACAAACAAATGGTACTGTAGAAAGAGTAAATTAAACTATCATAACGAGACTAAAATGCAAACTTAGTTCATATGAAGGAAAAATAGCATGGACAAAATTATTGACTCAAGTAACTGAGGAATATAATAATACCCCTCATTCCGTCACTAAATTTCCTCCTTCGTACCTGTTGTACGGCAAGTTACCTTACGAAAATTTAATTCAAAACCAAGAAATGTATCCACCAATAGAGGAAGCTAGGAAAATTGCAGAAAAGAGGACTACACAATATCATTCGCGTAATAAAGATAGATACGATACTCATTTTAAAGTAGCTGATTTTAAACCCGGAAACCTAGTAATGTATGAAGAATTCCAATATCCAAATACTCGTAAACTTACTTCCCCTTATTCTGGACCCTACACCATTTTAAAACAATTTTCTAATGTAACTTTTGAAATTAACAAACCTAATCATTTGACTAAAAAACTTACTGAAATCGTATACTCGACCAAATTAAGACACTTTAATCCTGCAGAAAAGTTTAAATTATCTACAAAAAAGAGTAAAATTCCCATAGCTATTAAAAGGTCGTAGAAGCGAAATCTCTACGAGAAAAGAGAAAGAAAGAAAGGAAAGTAGGTCACAATTCAAACCACCCCGCCGTTACGCTTACTATACACACATGTGAGAGGTTAAATGTCAACAAGCTCGGAAGAGAAATTTACTCATCGCTCCCGAAGGAAGGAGAATCACTTCGAGCAAAGCAACGTGTCATGTTAATATTTTTCTATAAATACCCGCAATAAAGCTGGTGTGAAAAAAAAATTGTTTTGTTCATCAACTTCTTTTATTTTGTATTATGGTTTTACAGTGTTTCTCAAGTATTATAAGATTTATTGTTTATTAAATATTAAGAATGTTATTATATTATTATATAATATTAAAATGATATTATTATATAATATTATTATATTATATTAAAATGTTTTTGAGTACAACAATGCTAACTTGGAATCCTATACAACTTACCACAATTTTGTACTTATTATGTTTTATGTTGGAGAATATGGTTTTAAATCCTCAGGTTTGCTATGTTTGAAAAAAGGTAAAGGTATAATAATTTTATATGCATAAGAGATTTTCTTGGTCAGTAGATAATAAAGGACGCAGTTGTCCACGTATTTGGCATCGGAGCGTCCTTCGTAAAAGCTACTAAGCGTCCCTTAACCACGGTTGGTTTTTTTGACATCCGTTTGTTAATGAGGAAAAGCCCATGTCTAAGGAAAGTCTCATTTCTTGTGATGATGATGATGAAAAAAAATGGTAATAAGGATATTAAACGAATACGTGTTGAATTTACTAAGAAGAGACGGAGTTATATGAGTAGAGGATTTAAATCATATTGCATACATTTTGGTAATCTTGTTGAAATTAAAAACTTATTTGATGTTCTAACAAAAAAGCAAAATATCGACTCTTATGATATACTAGCATATGGACTTCTATAAATTGTAAATTTTATCTATTTTAACACAGAGAAGAATTTGTCACCTATTCTTTCTTTGTTTATTATGGAATAAAGTCCTCACTATGACGAATGATGGAAAAACTCAAGTCCGTCATTTTGATGTATAGAGACTGTTCTTCTGTCAACATATATAATGTATAAGTGTTATATTGTTGTATATTTGTATCAGTTGGTAAACTTAAAATTTTGTAAAATTTTATGTCAACGGAAAAGTTTTCCTTTCAGCAAGAACTTTTCTTATTTCGATTGGGGGGGGGGGAAATGTAACAAGAAAACGCATCTTCCTAAATTACTTTACTTTAAAGCATTAGTAATTTTTAAGCTATTGTTAATAAAGTACGACCCCTTGTCCAAAATTGCGACCTAAAAGTGAAATAAGAAAATTTATCGTTAGCCCTGCAGATCATTAAGCAGGCATGTGAAGTATCTGAACTCAATAACATCCCCACATATGAGTGTTCAAAGTTTATGAGATTCCAAATGTCAGTATAGTGTCAAAATTCTTGAAGAGCCCTCGAATCACTCTCAAGTTATGTCTTTATAACGTCAAAAACCCCACTTTGCAAGAACTTTATGGTCACTTATCCTACGCCCAGGCCCTCAACAGTTCGCGGTTCTAACAAGCGCGGGATCTAGCAGCTAAAGCAGTTTAAAGCAGTTAAAAGCAGTTTAAAGTCCCCGATAAACTTAAGTGGACACGTGAACTCCACGAATCTAAAGTCGCCCAATTAAAAATTAAGTAGTTTAGGCCCTCTGGCGTCAATATCGCAAAACACCCATTTAATATTGCATGAACAGAAGACTTTTCTCTCTCTTCGTTTCTAACTTTTGTTGCTGTCGGACCTGCTGTCCGCGCCTGTATGTAATCGGCGTCCCGTCCTGGCATGTACGCCGGACAAGTCATGTGGCCGCTGCAGCCTTCGCGATGCTTCATAATTGAATAAAAGTGTTTTCCTGAATCACACTCAGCCCGACTGCATCACTCCTCGTACCGACTGCATCTCCCAGTTCCAAATGTGATTATTATCACACACACACACACACACACATATATATATATATATATATATATATATATATATATATATATATATATATATATATATATATATATATATATATATATATATATATATATATATATATATATATATATATATATATATATATATATATATATATATGTGTGTGTGGGTGTGTGTGTGTGTGTGTGTGTGTGTGTGTGCTCGCTCAGTCAAAAATGAGGTGGCGCCAGGTTAAATCGGACTCCGATGCTTGTGGCGCCATTATAAACCGGAGCCGCACCCATCAGCCCGCTAACCTGCATGGACCTGGTCTGGAATACTTCTGGCCAGGGGCAGGAGATACAACAGCAACAAATACTCATCACCAAATGCGGCCCAAGAGAGCCAAAAGATTAGACAACCATGCATTTAACTCACTGATTGTCAATCGGTGTGACGCGAAACACATTAAAGATCACAAATTAAATTATTTTCAAAAAAAGGTCCAAAGCACGGTAAGTGTACTTTATCAAAATTAATACCCCTTTTATTGATTACACCGATATATCCTTGTTAGAATAAACGTATACATAATATATATATATATATATATATATATGTATATATATATATATATATATATATATATATATATATATATGACTATATACATAGAAGGCCATACAGTGCAATGTTTTTGCGATGACTAGCACAGTTGGTCGCTAGTTAAACCGCGACTACGGCATGTAAGCCGTGATGGCGCGGTTTTCATAGATTAAGGCAAGGTACCGCTGTCAGCTTTCGAGCTGATAGCAATACGATGGATTTTCACCGGTTTTGAAGGGGGAAATATCTTCTGCCGCTGCATTTCGAAAGGAATTTGGTGTTCGCATCCAAAATTCTAGTTTGGCTTTGTTATATTTAGATTCGAAATATCC
The DNA here is from genome assembly GCA_907164885.2 of Dolomedes plantarius. Lineage (NCBI taxonomy): Eukaryota > Metazoa > Arthropoda > Arachnida > Araneae > Dolomedidae > Dolomedes > Dolomedes plantarius. Next base: position 60,961,037 of record OU015492.1, read on the forward strand.
AGTTTCGATTTTATTCTTTTCAATTGGAGGTTAAAGTGGGGTATGTTCCATCGCGCTAGGTACTCCAAAAATCCCTACCTTACCGTACCTTACCTTGTCTTGCCTTGCCTTAGGTGCGATTCACTTGTGTTAATAAATAAATAAAAAAAAGGAATTTTTATCATAATTTAAACGTGCCGCGAAAACCCCTTCTACACTATTACTTTCTCAATTATAACTGCAGTCATGCAAGATACCGAAAAACTAATAACACACAAATTACAAAGCCATTGTATGTTTCACTTAATTAAACCTTTCATCGGAGGCGAATGAGACCTATAACATATTCCTCGTACTTGTTTTATATGTAGGAGGACCTATTGTGCCTCCGATCTCTTTTACTTGTGGCTTCCAAATTTCTCATAATTACGTCCTCAAATTTCTTTTGAAGCGTTCGAAGCCAAGTTTCACCTGCCATTTGATTTCTATCCCAGGATAAATCATATTTTTATTACTTGCCCTTGTGAATTGCAAGGCTAACTGGCAAATTTGTTTTAAGTTTTCCCAAAATGAACTTGACCAGCTCTTAGGATGCAATTGATTGATAATGATATTCTTCGTTTGTAAAAAATTGTTTCATATTGTTATTTTAGGAATATGGAATTTGTACGCATTTCAATTCTAATTTTTTTACTTGCCTAATTATACTTTTAGATATATTGAAATGTTTAGCAGCTGTAAAAAGTGTCATTTCTTTCTTGAGAACTAAATCAACAGCTTTCTCTATCTCTTCTTTATCTATGCTTTCCTCTGGACATTGGAAGCACTCCGAGGCATGATTCTCTCCAGATATACCAATAAAATGTGAATTAAATAGCAGGAAGTTGTACCTTGGACCTAGGACCAAGGTAAAAAAGGATTTCAGATCAGTGGTACAACAGGTTCTCACTCCAGGCATTTCTCCAACCTGAATGTTACGTTAAAGTCATGATTTTGTGACTGATATGTTTCTAAAGGGTGACTTATTTAAGAAGAACATTCGTCCTGTATTAAAATGCTGTTAAGATCTCAAGGAAAAACAAAATTAGAACATTAAAATACATTGTATAACAAAACAATTCGATGCACCAAGGTGGAGTTCTCCGATTGTGACAAAAAATGGTGGATGTGAAGAACATGCACAGAATAAAAAAGATTAAAATTTCAGATCAATTGAATGATTTATTCAAGAATTTGATCGTTACGAAGTGAGGAAGTCAAAACGGCGTTGGTCCAACTCTGGCCTGGATATAAACTGTCACCTGGTATGGTATAGACTGATAAAGTTCGCGGACTGTGTCCTGAGGGATTTCTTGGCAAGTTGTCTCCAACTATCGGGCTAAAGCGGCAACATTCCGGGATAAATGCAATCGCCTTCCCATCCCGTCCCAAATGTTCTCTATAGGGGGGGGGATAAGACGACATAGGTAGACATGGAAGTGTTCGGTAAGCTTGAGGACAATTCATAGCAACACGTGTAGTATGCGGCTGTGTAGTATGCATTATTTTGTTGGAAAGTAAGTCCGGGATAGCGCAAGAAGAACGGCAACAAAATGGACCGCAGAATGTCGTCTTCATACCGCTGGGCTGTAAGTGTGTCCCTAATGATTACCAAAGGGGTCTGGCTATCAAAGAAAATGGCGCCCCAGACCATAACGCCCTGTTGTGGGCCTGTGGGGGGTGCGATAGTAAGGGCAGGATCCTCACGTTGTCATGGACGTCTCCAGATACATCTTCGGCGGTTTTCAAGACACAGTTGGGAACGGGACTCGTCATTAAAGAGTATACGTTCACAGTCAACGCAGTTCTAAGTTGGTTGAATTAATCACTACTGTAATTGGACTTGAGATGTACAGGCGTGAGGAGTAAGTGGCGTAACGGTACGCGCTAGCGTAGATTCCGCTCTTTCAGTCGTCTGTCAGTGGTCATGTTGGACACTTGTGGCTTATGGGACACGTGTTGGACTGGTGTGCGGGTCACACGTCGCATGGTTGATAACAACGAATCCGTTACTGTGATAGCTGATCTGACAATCGCTCTGTCCTGACTCTTAAACCTGCCGTTGTTGAAACACTCTTGCCAGCATCATCTAATTGCTGCATCCCTTCGGCCCAGATGTTGAGCGATTCTTCAATATGTCCAACCAGCATCGTTCAGTCCAATGACACTACCTCTTTAAAACTCTGAATTATGCTCGTAATGATCACTAATCCTTCGGAGAGGCAATGTTACAGTCAACGTAAGATACCCGCAATTGAAATGCAACGGAAATTTTGAACATCAGATCGAGAATTGCTCCTTATATACACCTGCTGAATGCCAAGTTCTGATGCGCTGTAGCTGCACTATTCATTTGTTGGACACCAAATTTTAATCATTTGCACGTTCGGTCGAAACATCTTAGTATACTAAATTTCATTAAAATCGGACAACTCCTTCTTGGAGCGTCGATTTTTTTGTTATAATGTACTGTTAACATACGAGATTTAACAAATACGGATAAGAGTTAAACTGATATGAGGAGGTTTTTTTTTATACTAGACACATTAAGTAGCCCTAGTGACACAAACATGAATGCTTAGAACTTACATAAAAAAAAGAAAAACTAAACAGATAGAGCTAGCGACGGCCTAGGACCAAGGTACATCCCGTGCAAGGTACAAGTTTCCATATACAGAGGCTGTTCACACATTTTTTAGACGATGTATATTGTATCCACAAAACTAAATTACATAAAATTCTTGTGTCTTAAATGTTCTATTTGACATCCCTTATTCTGAACTATCTTTCGACACCGCAATTTCCAGGATAATAATGCCTTTTGAAGTGTCAGAAGAGGTATTCTATCCCATTCCTCCTGAACAACTTTCCAGAGTCCTGTAAGGGTTTTGGGACGACGTTTGGATAATGCAGATTTCAAACGTCCGAAAGTAAAAATCCATAAATGATACATCGGGAGATTTAGTAGGGATATCAGTGAAGGGTATGGCCTTGATACCAGTTTTTTGTTCCATTTCTTTTAGGAAATTTACAGTGGATTTTGATGTGTGACTGCTAGCTTTGTCCTGATGGAGTCTCACAGATTGATGGCACTGTGGGTAAAGCGATGGTATTTCATTCAGAAAAATTGGCGATAAAATGTTCCTGATAGTATTTGGAGTTAATCTTGACATTTTCCCCACTCTCTTTATTTTTAACTTGCCATTATAAGAAAAACCAGCAACAATCATGAATCCCTTAGAAAAACTTTCTTTCGATTCTTTGAACCATGTACTTAATTTTTTTCTCCCCTTTTATGATAATATATGGCTCTTTTTTTGTTTCAATCATTTAAATACACCCATGATTCATCTATTGTGACAATTGTTTTCCATTTTTCTTTGGATAAGTGTTTCTCGTATAGAATTCTGCAGCGTGTCCTGCGTTCAGAGATATGATTTGGAAGAAGACGATGCACATTGCGTTTTTTCGCTTTCTTAAGATTTAAATCAACGTTTATCATTTTGTTTACAGTGGACACCGAGCATTTTAATGATTTTGCAACTGTCTTTTGACTAGGGGGATTTTATTTTACCATTAAACAACGTACCTTTGCAATAGTCGAAGATGTCCGTTTTTTCCTTGGATACTTGTTTGGAATTTTCGTCCCACTTAAGGCTCCAATTTGACGTTTTTTCCCTTTCTTGTTGACGATATTACCTATCGACGCTTTAGATATCACAAAACCATGACTCTCACATCGTTTTTGGATAACGGAGTATGCATATTTCTCTTCGGAAAGAGCATAAATGTAGCCTTCAAACCACTGCTTTGTTAAAAACGCCATTTTGAATAAAAACAAAACTTTCAAGCAGCAGACGATAATTTTGAATTTAAAAACATAGTACAATTGCAATTATTTCTTTTACAGCAAACGATTTTTTTTTACCGCTTACCAAAATCGTCTAAAAAATGTGCGAACAGCCTCTGTACATATATATATATACTGCTGGCCACTTTAAATGCAACACCCTGAAGGAAACATGCAAATAACATGAAATTTACAACATGCATTAGAGGAGGTGAGATTTCAAATGATTAGAATTTCAGCGCAGACGCACATCACGCGCGCCTGTGGCGCCACTTCAAAGCGCTATTTAAGGCTTGGAGATTTCGACGATTTCAAGTTCGGCAATTGTGTTTTTCTTGTGGTTTAAAAAAAAACGATCAATTATGCCTCGTCGAAAACAGCGATCATCTTTTGATCAAGTATCCGAGTTCGACAGAGGAAGGATAGTGGCCTACCGAGATTGTGGATTATCTTTCAGGGAAATCGGTAGTCGTGTTGGACGAAACCAAACAACTGTAATGCGGATATGTGATCGTTGGATGCAGGAGGGTACGACGGACCGGCGTGTTCGATCGCATCCACCTCAGCGCACCACTTCACGTGATGACAGGCAAATTGTGCGCATGGCAGTGACGGATCGCTCAGTCACATCACGAACCATAGCACAGCACATGCAGTCTGTAACGCATCATCCAGTGTCTAAGCGTAAAAATTCGACGCCGTTTACAGCAGAGTGGTCTGTCCGCAAGACGTCCATTGCTTTGTCTACCCTTGGCGCACAACCACAGACGTCTCCGTCGCCAATGGTGCGATGACAGAAGGATGTGGACGGCAGAATGGAATGAAATTGTCTTTACTGACGAGTCACGCTTCTGTCTGCAACACCACGATGGTCGCATTCGAGTCTGGAGACACCGTGAAGAGAGGATGCTGAACAGCTGCGTTATGTACCGCCACACTGGTCCTACACCGGGTATTATGGTATGGGACGGTATTGGATATCACTCTCGCACACCTCCAGTACGCATTGCCGTTACTTTAAACAGCCAGCTCTACATCTCCGAGGTGTTGGAGCCAGTTGTCCTTCCTTACCTTCAGGGCTTGCCCACAGCCATATTTCAACAGGATAATGCGCGACCACACGTGGCACGCATTGTCCAACGGTTCTTCGTCAATCGCCAGATTGAATTGCTTCCCTGGCCGCCTCGCTCTCCGGATCTTTCGCCGATAGAAAACATGTGGTCCATGGTTGCTCTACGATTGACCCAGATTCATTCCCCAGCTGCCACAGCAGATCAACTTTGGCAACGTGTGGAAGCTGCTTGGTCTGCTGTACCCCAAGAACTCATCCAAAGTCTCTTTGAATAAATGCCGAGGCGTGTGGCAGCGGTGATCTCCAACAATGGCGGCTACTCTGGCTACTGATTTTGGCAGGAACCACACTTCACAGAAGTCTATAAATTTAATCATTTGATACTTGGTCAACATGTTACCTACAAAATAAATTTTGTTGTGATTTCTCTTGTCTTTCTTGGTGTTACAATTTGGGTGGCCAGCAGTGTATATATATATATATATATATATATATATATATATATATATATATATATATATATATATATATATATATATATATATACATATATATACATATATTTATCTATTTATTTTGTGTTACCTGTGGTGATTAAATAAACGCATTGGTATGTAAAGCCCAATGTTATTGAAAAGGGTCAATTAATATGATTTTATGAATCACAATTAAATCATTTGAAAACGTTTTACATAAATATTTTCCTTATGAACGTAAATCCTTGATTCATAGGGATGTCATATTTGCCTTTCTAGTTATTTAGAAACTGTTCATTTACAAATAAAAGTGTAAAGTACCTAATTTATTTAACACAAAAAAATTGCGTTGTAATTTGTATTCCAAAAATTAAAACCATAACATTCATTATAGTCTATCAGAGGGAATTATTTATATGTTAATGCATGCTTCTTCTAAATTACTTTGAAAGGGGGAAGAATTTTACAATAAAAGTAAGTAGGTAGAATTCATTTCTAGGAGGAATGAGTTTTCTTGTTCGAGCCATTCCACTTCTAGGAAAGAGAAAAAAGAGATCTAAATGAGATTAAGAAATGCACGAAGCAATGGGGCCTTCATAATTCGCGTCCACTAAAAGCAGTGAAATGAGCTAATGTTAATTATTTTTTCTTGCTTATAATGAGTTACACGCATGCATACATCGATGCCACTCACATTCACACACACACACACACAGACACACACACACACACACACACGCATATATATATATATATATATATATATATATATATATATACATACACACACACACACAGTGAAACTTCACTATAGCGGCCAGCCATGGTCCCGAAAAAAGTGGCCGTATTGAGGGGTGGCCGGCTAGAGAAGTTTCACTATATATATATATATATACGGATACATAAAGTTAAAATAAATAAAAAGAATTTTACTAATGGAGCGATGCACACAAATGGCCAGAGGGGGGTTGTGACCCCTCTTCCCTGGTTGAACATGTTTTCGTGCCAAGGCGAACACTCCCAGACGACCAGAGCATCGCGAGACCGAAGACTCGATAAAAGAGTTCATCTAAATCATTTGTACAAAAAGAGCTGAATGAAAGAGTGAATTTTTTTATGCCTAAATAACTAAAAAATATAAAAATATTTAAAAATACAAGACCATTTAACAGTACATCAAGAACGACCGAGCCACTCTTCATGTACACAAATCTGCCAGATCTGTTACGCCCATAAATTCGTATACAGTCACTCACGCAGTTAACTCAATGTTAATAAGGAACTCATCACTAGTAATATTTAAAAATCTACACACGTTTTTCATTACGAAAAAGTAAGGATAGTGATAATTTAATGATGACTTTATATACTCGAAGATATTATATTTTTTTATCTCGTTATTACTGTATAAATTTTCACATCGTGTTATGTGGTTGAAAATGACATTTCGAAATATCGATTTATGTATTGCAGACCGCCAATCTGTCAATTTGTTAATTTTAATGTTATATTTTGTGCGTTTGTCGTATATTCTATATTCTATCATGTCATTGTTTCCACGTCTTAGATTTATGTCAAAGTAATCTATACTCTCATCCGTATTTTTTGATGTTTCTGTCAACACTAAGTATTCCGGGTAAAAGTCGAACTTAATAACAGATCCGCCATTTCGGAATAATATTAAGACATCATCTACGTATCGAAGGTATATCATCTCGTTATTAAGGTCTATCCCGCTTTCGTATACTTAGTGTTGACAGAAACATAAAAAAATACGGATGAGAGTATAGATTACTTAGACATAAATCTAAGACGTGGAAACAATGACATGATAGAATATACGAGGGTTGGGGCATAAGTCATGGCAACTATTTTTTTTCTTGTAGTTATGTGAACGGATCACAAACGTATATGTGTCGTGTGGAAGTTCTGCAGGCATAGTGTGTATGCAGAACAACAGATGGCTCTGTGATAGCTGGTAATAGCGCAGAGAGGGCTCTGAAATCAGTCAGTTGGTGAGTGTCGTGCGAGATGGAAGTAACCCGTGTTGAGCAGCGCGCTTACATCAAAATAGCCGTTTTCCGAGGGAGAAATGAGATGGAATGTCACAAAGAATTAGTAGAAACCCTTGGGAATAATGCCCTACCATATCGTACAGTAGCACGGTGGGTAGAAAAGTTTCAGCAAGGACATGTGTCAACCAGTGATGAGCAACGTTCGGGACGACCGGTGAGTGTGCGGACCGACTTGGCACGTGCCGTCATCGAGCAGCTTATGGATGAAGACAGACGATGGACGTTACTGGAGTTAGAGAGGGCAAGTGGCATCGAGAAACGCACCGTCCACAGGATATTGCGTAATGAGCTACAGCTACGCAAAATCGCTTCGCAGTGGGTACCGCATGCACTAACGGAAGTTCAAAGGTGGGTGCGCTATGCAATATGCTCCGACCACTTTGTACGCTGGCAACAGGACGACGATCAATTCTTGTCACGAATAATCGCCATCGATGAATTTTGGGCCAGGGCATACGAACCAGAACTGAAACGTCAGTCCGCGGAGTGGCGACATCCTGGATCACCAAGGCAGCAGAAGTTCCGTCAGAATGCTTCCCCAGTCAAATTGATGGTGATCGTCGCGTATGACGTCAGGGGTGTCATTTTTTGCCACTTTGTTCCTCATGGCAGAACAGTGACCGCACAGTACTACAGGGACTTCCTGGTGCGACAGGTACGACGTGGCGTTCGGGATAAACGTCCGGATCTTGTGGACAGTGCAATAATCCTGCACGACAATGCAAGACCACATAAAGCAGGGTGTGTACGGCAGCTACTCCGACGTTGGGGATGGGAAGAAATGGAGCATCCACCGTACTCTCCTGACCTTTCGCCCTGTGACTTTGATCTCATTCCCAAGATTAAGGAACCAATACGTGGTAGGCGGTTTGCAACACAAGAGGACATTGCTAATGCTGTGCGCCAACAGATGACCCGATTCACACATGGTGCGGTAAATGCTGAGGCTTATGGTATTCAGCGCCTCCCACATCGTTGGCAGCGTGTGGTGACACTAGCAGGGGAATACATTGAGGATCTTTAGGCCCAGGTTTGTCATGTCAACTTTATGTGTACTGTGTTATCATTCTTTTGCACGGTGAAGGCCATATTGCCCTGTATACTACCGTAATAAATTAGTGTGTTACGATATTTCAGTGCTATTCATTGTCCACACATGTAGTTAAGACCTTGTCCTTTCGTCTGTATATGTCACATTTTCCAACCGGACTGGTATCTTCAAGAAAGAAAATAGTTGCCATGACTTTTGCCCCAACCCTCGTATAAACAGCATGATTCATTATGCCATCAATAAATACAAAATTACCTAGTCGTGATGCTGACATGCACCCCTGGGGTGGTCCATGGCATAATGTTAAAAAATAAAAGTGTAAGAATCTGCCGTCTTTTTCTCTGGTGGTTTTAAATTAAGGGGTTTTCGAATAGAGCGTCGCGTTACTTCGTACTCATCTAATTTCTTTACTAAGATGTTAGGGTCCACGATAGCTCCCAAATCATCTAAAAAGTGTTCTCGGATTTCCGCCGGGACGCGTTTTTTAATCTGGTCTGCAACCATGAGATTCTTAAGGGCTTCAAAATCTTTTACATTTACCCCTTCTACCCATCCCTCTAGATAGCTTCTCAGCTCGAAAATTAAATCTTTCCATAGGGCGCCTGGCCGCCTCTGGTGTTGATTTAGTTTAACTCAGAAAGTCTCCGGACTTAACTTGAAACGGCTCAGGAGTAATTTCTTTACCTGAGCGTAATAATCTGCTACCTCGATGGGTTCGCGAATAATTATTTCAGCGATCTCCGTGGGTAATAATGAAAGCAAATGCATCATTCGCTCCCTGTACTCAAACTGAGCCTTGCGCGCCTGATTTTCGAAAAGAGTTAGGAAGAGCGAAATGTCCTATTTTTCCGGATCATATTTCTGCATTAGGGCTTTGAAATTTTGTACCGGCCTAGCGCTATCATTCTGGGATGAAGCTACACTGGCGGTTTCGGCTGCATGAGTCAGCCGCAACCTTTCCAGTTCAAATTCTCTTTGTCTAGCTTCGCGTTCTAATTCTAATTGTCTAAGCTCGGTCTTTTCGCGCTCTTCCTTAATGATTTTTATTTGAGCCCTAACGCTCTCTTCATCATACCTCGCACTGGGCAAAATTCTGTCGTATAGGTCACATTTCTTATCGTGATCCTCGAAATCAATTCCGAGATCATCTGAAAGAACCTGGAGATCTTCTTTCTTATAAGTCATTAAAAATGCCATTTTGCCTATCTTAATATAATCCAATTACACTAGTCCAAAACCAATTCTCCAAAATAATACACTCTAATACAATACGTTAATAAAGAATAATAAAAATGCACTTTTCTTAATTTCTAGCACAAATACACTTAATACTAAAACACAATATGCTATCTCGGTTCAATAACATGTTACACAATTCTACTCAGAAAAAATTTCATGTAATACATTTCCCCACAATAACATACACTTGCAAAAAAAAAAAATTCTATGTTTTCAATAGATACACTTTTCTAAATTTTGTAACACTTCGCGACTTGTTCATAAACCAGATCACATATAAAACCACAATGTCTCGAATTTCTCGGACTCAAGAAAAATATTACTAACGAGCTGATGCTCTATCGTTTTTCGAATTTCTCGAATTTGGTTAAGTATAGAGTTAATTATTACAGCAACTATTTTGTCGACTTTGTCGACCACTCAATTAACTAAAGAGTTAATAATTAAAGCAAATATTTTGTAGACTTTCTCGACCACTTAATTAACTAAAGAGTTAATAATTTAAAACAAATATTTTGTCGACTTTCTCGACCACTTAATTAATTAAAGAGTTAATAATTAAAACAAATATTTTGTCGACTTTCTCGACCACTTAATTAACTAAAGAGTTAATAATTAAAAAAACACTTCAAATGCACATTTGCCTGTAGAGAATGAAAAAACAAGTACCTGTCCTCGAAGCTTGCTTCTCTCCTCGGGTATGTTGGCTTTCTCGGCTTAGTAGGAATGGCTCCACACTAGTCAAAGTTTAGGAAAGTTCTTTTCACAACAGACACCCAAACTATGGCCTTGAACAGTTCATTCACTATCAGCTGGATTCGTCGAACGCTGCCACCATAAATTCTAATATTAGTTTAGCTGTAACATATTCCGTGCTTGGTGTCAAAGCCGACACGCTAGGTAGCGTCACATCGGTTATGTATAGTGTTAAAACAGCTTACAAATAAGAACTTGTTACACTGATACCAATTTATTAGGGATTCTGGATTAAAATACTTCACGATTAAGTCGTGTTCCGGAACATCAATTTACACTAGTAATGTCCGTTGAAGTCTGCGACGCACGTTAAAGATTGTCCGTTCAGCTGGCTGGATGCTCTGTCGCTACGGATCGTCGATCGGGCCTTCAGGCAATAAAGCTCTAATCGCAGAAGTCTCAGTTGCTAGGAACGGATTCCACTCGTCGGAACCGGCTGGAATGAGGTGAACTCGAACTCCAAACGCAATTTGATCTAATTATCACAGAGTAGTTGACGGCTCGTTCCACGCTCTCACCAAAGAAACTAGCTGCTTCGAAAATAGGGAAGATCAAGCTTTGATCTCTAACCGACCCTTCTCAGCGAGAAAGAGGTCTTCACCCTTCGGACACAGGATCGGGATCGGCCTAGGATCTAGATCAGATCCAACAGCAAAAACAGTCCCCGACTCTCCTCTCGTCTCGTCTCGTCTCTCGTCTCCTGTAAAAATCTCCTGCATACGCTTTTAAAGCTTTTTTCCCTGGCGGGATCTGTAACAACCCCGCTCTTTGATCTTGGGCTCCTCATAGGTCCTTGGCCCTGGCCCGTGTGCAAAACGATGCTTGTTCTTTATATCGTCACCGCACGTTGGGTCATTACGATGTCTCATCAGGGGGGTGGTCTGCTTTTGTTAGTCTTTTGTGTTATAGTGTCTTCGCTCTAGACATCGGGGCGCCTCGCTAATGTAAGTCGCTCCTCGCCTGCGACTCGAAAAGCTGACCCTTTTGTAAGCCACCCCTCGGCAGGGGAAAACTATTGCATCTTCGCAGTCCGCCGATGGGCTTACTCTGTTTCAAGCCGAGGTTAATAAATTTCCTGGGCCATGAGGAAGGGAAATGCCACAACAGCAAGAGAGAGCGCGAAAATCTCTGCTCAATGTTTTATACCAAGGGTTCACGATTCTGACGCTAGGTGTTTAGAATTCTATAATTGGTTAGAATCGAACATATGACTTGACCATGTGATGTGTGATCTATGACTAATACTCCCGTGATTCTGGAACATGCGATACCTGACGGCATAGGTGCGAGGTTCTGAGTCATGTGGCTAATGAGTAATCTTAATGTTCCGTGCGAGTCTTAAGGGATAATTTAGCTGGTTAGTTAATTTATTTATAGGTCGCAATTTGGAATAGGGACTGTGCTTTATTGAAAGGATAAAATGATAATTTAGAATACGAGTTAGATTTTCGAAGACAATAATGGTGGGGCGCTATCGTTACTTATATATTATTTCCAATGGCTAGGACATATTGCAAACAATAGATAGCGTAGTAACTAGATATACATAGATGCGTATGAATGAAATACAGTGTCGTTAGGTAAGTCCATGGGAAATGATGCGTTTTTTTGAAAAAAAGTTTCTATTTATCATTTTATATAATTTTCCCTAAGGTTGATGCATTTGCCCAGACGATATTAAAACTTTTTTATTCTCTCCAAAATATTATGACTTGTCCAACTCTGCAAAATACGTGCTATGAAAATTTTCGACCGTAAGAAATTTTTAATATTTGAAAATAACTAGTAGTCCAGGGGGTGGGGGTGCAAATCTGGAGAATTCGGTGTGTATACAACATATTCGTAATTCTAACAGTTCGACCTCCATAATCGATTATGAATGAGACGGAGCAATGTCATAATGGTAAAGAATCTTTTTTTAAGCTAAATGTGTGTTTTTTCTGTTAAGTTCACTATTTAAAAGATCCATTAAAGAGTACTCTCTTGTGATTATTCTTCCCTTTTCCAAGGAGTCAATATAGACTATACCACGGATGTCCTTAAAACAGTGGCCATAACTGTTCATGCTGATGGAACACTTTTCGCTTTCTTGGTGCAGCTTCACCTGCTTCCACCCTCTGCTGACTATACTTTTGTTTTTGTCTGGTTGTGATCTATCGGTGTTTCACCAACTGTTACGAAAAGACGCAATTCGTCTGGATTTCTTTGAAATAATTCCAAATTGTTTTTCGAAAGTTTTACAAGTTTACGTTTTTGATCGACTGAAGGCAAACGATGACCACCTTACCCACAGTTCTCTCGTATCTAAATATTCCAGCAAAATAGCATGTGAGCACTCTAGTGGGATGCCAACAGCTTTAAAAATCGTACGCACTTTTTATCTTCTATCCTACATCACCATATCATGGATTTTTCAATAATTCCTGTAGTAGTAACCTCTTCAGGGTGACCAGAACGCTCAGCTTCACACGCACCCATTCGACTGCAACGGAAATCAACAAATCACCTGTAAATTATTCTAAGCGAAGGTGCAGGTTCGCCAAAATATTTATCAAGACTGGATTTAGTTTCTGCTGTCGTTTTGCCACTTAAAAAGTGATGTTTTATCAACTCGAGGAACTCTTTTTTCTCCCTTGTGTGAGCAGAAATGACCAACTGAAATGGTTGTCAATCATAGACTAAGCGTCGAATCTGTTAACCGTTTGACATGCGTGACTTTGAAACTTGCTATATGTGAGAGTGTCAACCATTTCAGTGGAGTGGTGCCATGTCTAGCATTCGGCAGAGATTTATCAAACGACCCTCGAAATACATGATTTAGAGAACAATATATTTTCTTCCCTTCTTTGACTTTATAAAAAAATATTGTTTATTTATTTTTAATACAATTTAAACTTTTAAAGTTTTACAACGCGAGTCTTTAAAAAACTCTAATTTAAACCAAAGGGCCTGTTCAGATAGAATCCGCCAGTGTCAGCGTTACTCGTATTGACATATTTTAAACCAATCACAGACCTTAACAATTTCGTGGTTAATCGTTTGGTGGTTTTTAATTGGTTAAATATATTTCAATACGAGTAACGCTGACGCTTACGGATTCTATGTGAACAGACCCTTGCTCGTTAAACATTTAAACTAATCAAAGCAGGTATTTAATACATCCAGTGTTTAATATATGGTTACGTAGGTAATTAAAATTTTGGCAGAGTAGCAGCACAATATGATTTAATGCAGAGCCTAATTATCCCACAACTAACAGAACTCACGTACAATCTATCTATCTGTATTATGTTACTGATAATAGATATCCGCAGGTCTCAATATAGAACAGAAATGGGTGGAAGATGGATTTGTTCTTCATAGGAATAGGATCGCCTTCAACTTGAGTTATTAGATTAAGTTGCTTCACCTGAGTTTTGTGTCAATTCGAGAACAGTGCCAATAAAAACACAGGTGCAAAATGCGACGTGAAAGTGAAAGATACACAGACACATGCTTTGATCTGGAACAACTGCGCGATTAGCGTTAGTCCTCGTTGAAACAAAACCAAGGCTCTTTTTTTTTTCCTGTCAATTCATAATTTTTTGCAGTGGTACGCCAGATAAAAGTATGAATCAGCTGCTCATTGTTGTTGACTTAAAGAGCGCCATATAAAGGCAGAATTCACTTTGGTAAACAACTTTGAGGCAAAAGTAACGGGCTTCGAACGCTCGAGTTGCATGTCTTTATTACTTTTTTCCCAATTAGTTCGTGATGGTCATCGGGATTTCCTGTCATCTAATTGTTACTTGTTTCTTTAGTCCTTGTTCATCATGGAACTAGAAATGATATCAGTCTTTTGAGGATTGTTAATAATTATCACGAAAAGTCTTTTTTCCCGATGAGTCAATATTTCCTATAACGCGTTTGATGGAATCCATAATCGTAAAAATTATGTCATATTCAGATTTGTATAAATGCTAAGTTTAAACAGAAAAAATAACTTTATAATCCTTTTTTGAGTTTTTGTATTTCACCCATAATTTTTGTGGTCCAATGATTTTCGATTCGTACAATCCCTTTACTCTGCTAATGAAGTGTATTTCTTTCCATTAGTGGAGGTCTTGATTTCCACGCATACAATATTCACCGAAAAATTACTATTTCGTCTAAGTGGAGCACGAACATATTAAATTTGCGATGTTCGGAAGTCAACAGACTATTGTGATAGATGGAGTTAAATGCAAAAATATGACTTAATAGGAAATTATCCTATCTATATACATATGTATAAAACACAGTTCCGTAACTGACTGAGTCACTGACTGACTGATTGACTGACTGACATACAACGCACAGACCAAACCACTGTCCCTAAAGGGCTGACATTTTGCATGGTGATTCTTCTTATGGTGTAGGGGTGCACTAAGAAAGATTTCTGAAAAATTCTCTTTAGATTTTTTAAAATTAAATTTTTAAGCTGTTTTAGTAACTTTTTTTAAGTTTGCATTTAAAATAATAATTTGAGGGTTATAAAATTTATATCACGAGAAAGATCATAAAACTCCCATTAAAATGAGATCATTTTCGAATCTTTACCCCCATTTTCTGATTTTTGGTGAATTTTTAAAGATTAATTTTTAGAATTTAATTTATTAAATGCTGATCACGTGATTTCTTTTTCTGGTACTTTAAATAAATTTATCGTCACGTGCATAACAACTAAATGGACAAAAAATATTTTTTTTCTTGCTAATGCAGCAGACGATTAGACATTATCCAAAATAATATTAAAATACAATAAAAGATATTATGTTCCTCTAACTGTACTATATTATCTGTACTATATTCTTTAGTAAGTCCTATTACATTTAATTTGAATATTCTCTTCTACATTATTTTGTCTATAAAAATATCCCTTGCGATTTTTTAATAAATATATTTTTTTGTTCTTTTTGCATCAATTGTATACATTGATCATTTATTATTATAAATATATATATATATATATATCTATTGTTTTGGCATTAATTAAATACAATGACCGTTGTATTTAATTTGAATGTACTCCGTAGCGAAGTGCGGGTTTTCAACTAGTCTATATGCAAAAAACAGTTCCGTGACTGACTGACAGATAACGCACAGACCAAATCTCAGGGACCTAAAGGGCTGAAATTTTGCATGGGATTCTTCTTGTAGTGTAGGGGTGCACTAAGAAAGATTTTTGAAAAATTCTTCTTAAATTGTTTTAAAATTAAATTTTTAAGCTGTTTTAGTAACTTTTTTTAAGTTTGCATTTAAAATAATAATTTTAGGGTTATAAAGTTTATATCACGAGAAAGATCATAAAAATTCCTTTAAAATGAAATCTTTTTCGAATCTTTGCCTCCATTTTCTGATTTTTGATGAATTTTTAAAGATTCATTTTTAGAATTTAATTTGTTAAATGCTGATCACGAGATTTCTTTTCGTTTTGTGATGCTTTAAATTAATTTTGCGTCACATGCATAACAACGAAATAAATTAACAAAAAAATATTAAAATACAGGAAAAGATAAAATTTAACCACTAGACTAATTGAGATGGAAGTTTTTTTGAGAATTTAATTCAAATTAGTATGTTTTATGAATATTAAATTAAACCTATATATAAAACAGTTAAGTGACTGACTGACAAACCACGCACAGACCAAACCGCAGGACCTAAAGCGTTGAAATTTTGACAGTCGATTGACACCATATATAATTCAGATGATGCCGTTAACTATCCGGTATAGATTTTAAATTCTCTTAAACCACCGGGTTTTCCATACCATAAGCTCTCTTTGCGGAAGGACACAACCGTAATGCTTCTTCGAAATTTAAAACCACCGAAATTGTGTAATGGCATTAGACTACAAGTCAAAGACCTGAATAAAAATTTAATCGAAGCCATTATTTTAACCGGGTGTGCTCAAGGAAAAAAAGTGTTCGTGCCACGCATTCCTCTAATACCCAATGACCTCCCCTTTGACATTAAGAGACTGCAATTTCCCCTACAAAGTATGCTTCGCTATGACGATAAATAAGTCTCAAGGCCAAACTTTAAAATATACTGGCGTAGATTTAAGAGAAAATTGTTTCTCCCACGGTCAGTTTTGCGTAGCTTGTTCACGCGTAAGTTCGTGGACGAGCCTGGTAATATTAGTTATGCCCAATGAAGAAACAAAAAATATTGTTTATGTGGAAATCCTCTAAAAAGCAATTTCATTATTTTTTCATTGCAATTACCCTAAAATGTACTCCGTAGCGAAGCACGGGTATTCAGCTAGTTGAATCGTACATTTGATTTAATAGGTCCATTTCCTATTGAATGATCCTATTATTTATTTTCTCCGGATGCAATGTGAACAGGCCTTAAAGGCCTCGGTTGGCTTCGAGACTGTTGACAGGACCTGTGATTGGTTTGTTATATCACGTGGTCAATGAATTGAGCTTTGTGATTGGTTAAAATTTGTAACGCTGACGCTACGTAATGTTCCGGATTCAGTGTGAACAGGCCGTTAGGGTATTTTCAAGAGTTTTTGCGGGAAATTTCTGACGCGAGATAGGTTAAACTGAATATGTTCCAAACCTATAAGGACCAATAATCGATAAGTGACATCACGCCCTAATAATAATAATAATAATAATAATAATAAGCGATGCGTCCGTAGAACTAGGTTTTCTACTAATGTAGAACACGATGTTGCCAGATTTTTCAAAGAAATTCAAATATCTTTTAATTTTATATTAAGGTAGTTAATGATGAGTATCACACCAAAAGATGTCGTTTCGTTATCAATAGTCTCCATATCTATTCTGAGAGTTTGTAATATACTAACAATATATTTTTTTCCCCAAACTAACATGTTAACAACAGTTGCTGTAAATGTGATCGACCGATGACCACAGCAAACGAAATTAATTGTTGATACTGATTTCAGCTCCTATAACTAAATATTATTATTTTTTTCAAACCGACAAAAGAAATGTTTAGTGGTAAAATTTGTAATTTTTAATCTCCTTATGTAAATTTCCGATATGAGATTTTTGGTTCCCCACATTTTTGTAATTTTCATTGAAAAAAAAACACGTTTCTACTTTAGAATGATAATTATACTCAAAGTTTTATTTCCTATTAAAAAATGTAAAATATTAATTTAAAGTCTAAAAAAATAGGTAAAACCAAAAAAGGGTTACGAGGTTTTGACGAACTGCACTTATTATTTACACACTACGTTATGTGTGACACATTTGTTTTTGTACTGCAGAACCAAAAAGTAATAAAAGAGTTTAATTCATTGCTTAGTAAAACAATAGAATATACAGGAATGAGTTATGAATATAATCTAAAAACGTTTCGAATTTTCAGTTTAACCATCTGTTTCTATGTATGAAACCTTATCTCACAGATGGTAAGAATATGAACTGATGTATATTTGATGTCTGACACAGGTTTAATATACATACGTAATCGATCATCTAAATGCCTTTTGTTTTGTTACGAAGTATAATGTAAAATATTCGTTGCCACATTATTGCAAAAGTGTCAATACAGATATGCTAGTAACAATAGTTAAGCAACATATGTGTTACAAAATAAGCTTTCACACTAACTAGGATTCTCTCTGATAGTGTTATACTTCTGTTAAGCTGAAACAGAGATAACGTCACAGACCATTTCAAAATCAATTCCAAAACAAAATCATGATTACGCATCTGTTTTTAGAAAACCTATTAATCTGTTATGAAGATATGTTATCAAACATCTCTGAAAAATAGAAAATAGGAGAATGTTATATCACTAGTATTAGCTTTTCCCCTAATCTGTGTTTCAATGTTTTTCTACATAGAAACACAAAAGACTAACCCCCAGACGAAATGATTTATTTTTTTTACGCTATTTCAACACAGTTAGAAAGAACATTCGCTCCTTCTGTTGTCAGAAAGAACATTCGTTCAGAAATAAAACGTTTGGAGCAATAACGGACAGACTCTTTATTTTACAGAATCTTAGTGGAGATCAAAGTCGATATTGATGGTAATATTTGACAGTAGACAGCAGTCAAATTCGTCTTTATTTCTTACATTCTGGAGCTAGTGGTTGTAAGTGCTTAATCAAATACCTCATTCATATCTTACCTGAAAAGTCTGACATTAAGCAAATTTTATAATGGATTGATGGTTGGAGGACCGCTAGGGCTCAAGCATTCTGTAGGAATCCGTGGATTCGAGTTCTAGTGTTGGCATGGGCGTTTGTAGCCGTTCGGAATCATCTTTAAAGTGTACGTTCTGATCTAATTATACCTCGTGTAACGAAATATGACCGTACTGATCTGAACAAACTAACTATAGTTGGTTATGGCATTTTATAATTGTTGGCCCGACATAAACATTTTGCAGTTGGCCCATATTTGTTTCTGGAAGTTCTACCAACGGTAACCATTCCCCAATGATGTAACGAAAATTTTATTTTGGGCCAACGATGTGTGTTACTTCGGTACCGTAAAATCTCCAGTATAATACGCACTTCATTTTCACATTTTAGTCGGAAAAAATGAGGGTGCGTATTATACTAGTGTACAAAAAAAAAGTTTTAAACATTGAATAAACGAACGTACAGCAGCTGTAAGACATTGTCGCAACACGGGTGCGCGCGCATCTGCACTCCGTGATTCATCCACCCGTATACTAAGCAGGGGTTCCTTTTAAACAAACGGAACTCACAGTTCCTATAGCACACGCTTTCGTTCAATAACAGGTCCCTTGAAATAGTAATACAGGTAGTTCCTAGTTGTTGCAAGTGCCAAAATTTATTATTTTATTTTATTTATTTCCCTCTAAATGTCTTCAAGACGGTCCTATACGGCAGCAGAAAAATTATCAATTGTTAAATGTGAGACGGCAGTGAGAACGGCATATTATTGGAGGATGGGCAGGTGTCATCAAATGAGGATGACGATGGCAATATATGAGGCGCTGAAAGGCAAAGTGGTGAAAGTCACATTTTCAACTTTTTTCATTTGGGGGCAAATATGTAATCTCCATGTTCAATTTATAGTGGAATTATAAATAGTTATTATTTGCAATATTGTAATAATTGTTATGAATTATAATTTGTTCAATTTATGGTAGAATTTTTTGTAGTTTTTGCAGTTAAACTCTTTTGACTTACACCACTTGACTTACTGACTTACACCACTTTGCCTTTCAACCGCCTCATATATTACGACGGCACCAATACTTATGACATGGACGCAACAACAATAGATGAGCTGTATTCTAGTGAAAGTGATTAAGACTGATAATTTGACAGTATTGTTTATTTTGAATTAAAAATTTAAGTTTTCTTCTACCAAATTTGACGTTTTTATTTCTTTTTATTACAAATTTTATTTCTGTTAATAAATATCTGTGCAAGTTTTAAATAAAATATCGAAAAGTTATGGGTGCGTATTATAGTCAAATTTGAATTTTTTCCGAAAATTTCTCGCAAAATTAAGCATGCGTATTATAAACGTGTGCGTATTATAGTCAAGATTTTACGGTAGTTCCTTAAGCGTAACTTCTATTTAGCATGATTATATTTATGGAAAATTTTATACTGAAGGCTATTCACCCTTCTGCCTTCTATGATACTTTCTATTATAGCTAAGGTTATGAAAAGGACGGCAATTTCCTCTCAAAAACCGATACAATAACGTACATTGACTCATTTTTCTTACTGAATGTTTAAAGGATTAGAATACGACTTCTTTAGGATGAACGTACTTCTATGAACTTACTTTTCTATTTTCATATGTGTCCCCATAATAACACATCTTTAATCTCAGTCTTTGACATTATTCTTAGAAATCGTCTTTAATTTTTTTTCAATTTATTCAGCTAGTTATTGTTGTATTTAATTGAAAAAAGTCATAAATTCAAAATACATTGTTGCCATCTGTCGGCTGAATGAGGAATCTTTCCTATACAGATAATAATAATAATAATAAAAATAATAAAAACAAATTTGTTGGCAATTCAGGAGGCTCAATGGAGGAAACTGTTCGAGAGTTTTGAAAGAGAGCAAACCATTCACAAATTTTTCCATCAAAAGCCTCGTGTGATACTTTCAAAGAAACTACGTCTCAAAACTGCACACAACACTTCATTCTTCTAGTACAAATTTTAAATACACCATTAAATATTTAAATACTCATGCGATCACCATTAATTTTGAAAAATGTATTGCTGTCTTGTTCACTCGTAAATTTAAACGAAAATTCAACAATCGTAATATAAAAATAGGAAATGCAACACTTCCCTGGTCTGGCACCGCAAAATATCTCGGAGTTATTCTTGATAAAAAAAAAAAAAAAAAAAAAAAAAAAAAAAAAAAAAAAACATCACGTGGAAACAACACATCACACATGTTAAGGATAAGTTTCGAGTAGCTCGTAGATTTATTTACTCCTTAATTGCTCGAAACAGCAACTAAACATTAATAATAAATTGCTCATGTACAAATCCTATATTTAAGTTATTTTAATATACGAAGATCAAGCGTGGGCATAGTGTGCAGAAACTCAAATTAAAACGCTATCCACTGCACAAAGCAGTACTATTAGGCAAATCGAGAACGCTTTTTTGAATTTTAGAAATGCTGATATCTACAGGGAGCTTGGACTCCCTACTATTCGAAAATTTCTCCAATAAACTTTTTTTTCTACGTCGGGGGAAAGTCCAATGACCATAACTCCCCACAGGCAGCCCAGTAGAAGTGAGCTCTATTATAAAAAATAGCGACTGAAAAGAGCTTGTTTTGAAGAGAACACGTTAGAAGGTGTTTGAAATCCGTAAGTAGGGGTACGTAAATTTCGCATAAAAAATATCGAAATTTCGCCAAAAAAATAATTGCAATATATAAAATTTCGCATTTATTCGCTAAAAAATTAGAGCGCAATATATATATATATATATATATATATATATATATACACTGCTGGCCACTGTAAATGCAACACCCTGAAGGGAACATGCAAATAACATGCAATTTACAACATGAATTAGCGGAGGTGAGATATGCAAATGATTAGAATTTCAGCGCAGACGCACATCACGCGCGCCTGTGGCGCCACTTCAAAGCGCTATTTAATGCTTGGAGATTTCCACGATTTCAAGTTCGGCAATTGTGTTTTTCTTGTGGTTTTTCAAAAAAACGATCAATTATGACTCGTCCGAAACAGCGATCATCTTTTGATCAAGTATCCGAGTTCGACAGAGGAAGGATAGTGGCCTACCGAGATTGTGGATTATCTTTCAGGGAAATCGGTAGTCGTGTTGGACGAAACCAATCAACTGTAATGCGGATATGTGATCGTTGGATGCAGGAGGGTACGACGGACCGGCGTGTTCGATCGCATCCACCTCAGTGCACCACTTCACGTGATGACAGGCAAATTGTGCGCATGGCAGTGACGGATCGCTCAGTCACATCACGAACCATAGCACAGCACATGCAGTCTGTAACGCATCATCCAGTGTCTAAGCGTAAAAATTCGACGCCGTTTACAGCAGAGTGGTCTGTCCGCAAGACGTCCATTGCTTTGTCTACCCTTGGCGCACAACCACAGACGTCTCCGTCGCCAATGGTGCTATGATAGAAGGATGTGGACGGCAGAATGGAATGAAATTGTCTTTACTGACGAGTCACGCTTCTGTCTGCAACACCACGATGGTCGCATTCGAGTCTGGAGACACCGTGAAGAGAGGATGCTGAACAGCTGCGTTATGCACCGCCACACTGGTCCTGCAACGGGTATTATGGTATGGGGTGGTATTGGATATCACTCTCGCACACCTCTAGTACGCATTACCGGTACTTTAAACAGCCAGTGCTACATCTCCGAGGTGTTTGAGCCAGTTGTACTCCGAGGTGTTTGAGCCAGGACCACACTTCACAGAAGTCTATAAATTTAATCATTTGATACTTGGTCAACATGTTATCTACAAAATAAATTGTTTTGTAATATCTCTTGTCTTTCTTGGTGTTGCAATTTGCGTGGCCAGCAGTGTAATAACCACTTTAATTTTCTTTTTAAATAAACTGTAAAACGGAAAATGTTAAAATGACACGCATTCTTTTTAAGATATAAAAGTTAATATTAACTGATATTGACACTAATATTTAACGTTAAATTATCTACTTATATGTGTAAAATTGCTGCTTATTGGTATTATATTCTTAAATATATCTACTTTTCTATGAATTGATTTTGATGACAGCAAATTTGTATTTATAATAAATTGAAGAAAGGGACAGTATTTCTCGGTTTTCTCTTTTTAATACATTAAAGTTATATATTAGTTAATACAGAGACAATGTAGCCACTAACATCTACGACGATTGTTGATTATAAAGACGACAACAGTATATTAACCTTCCTTCTCCTCATCATCTTGACATCGACGGAAATGAAAACAAGGAAATGATATCGAAGAGGATGTTTTTGAAATGATTTTTATTTAATTTTCTCGTAAGGTACATTTTTTTGTTGTAAATTACTTGTTTAGTAGAAGTCCCATATCCTGTGCCAGAGATTTAGCGATTAATATTAGGCGATAAATATTTCTATATGGTGGGGGTTTTGATTTTAAAATGTCCTTTAATTTAGCTTGATTTCGATATATTCAATGGTATCTTGAAAAGTGTTATTTATCTACTTGTTGTGTATAAATTGTACTGATTTTACATATTTTTGGCTCTCTTAGCTAATTTGTTTTGCTTTAAGACGGCGGAAAAATGGCTTCGCTTATGTAGGTTGTTAAAACCTCGATTTGGTGCGATTTCTGTGTTTTACACCCGATACGCCAACGGCACAGAATACGAAACTTATACTGTTTTATAACCTATCAGCCTGCAAGAGTAATGTTATCTCTTCATGGGTGTGAACTTTAACCTATATTTTGTGATGTATTAACCTCCAGGCAAAAAATCTAAAAAGAGAATTGCAGATTGTTTTAGTGCTGCCATCTATTGAGTAAAGAGCACAATATTTAGTGAATATTGTGCCATTTTCCTTTATGTTAACTATCATTTTTAAACACTAATTATTTAAAACCAGTGAATACTAATTTCTATAGAATGAAATGCATTAGAATAACTGACTATATAAAACTATTTTACAAATCTTGTAACTGACTATATAGAAAATACTTTTCTGAAAAGGGATGGCAGGTCTTGTATTTTCTTTTATACAAAGATTCAAGTTGTAAAATAATTTTTAGTATTTGTAAGAATTTAGACTTTTCAAGGACAAAAAGTAATTTCCGTTTTTCAATGTGTAATTGAATTTCACAGAATCCTTGTTATGTACATAATGCAGGAAAATGTGCTCTCTATAAAGAGCACTTTTATATTTTGCACAAAATATTTATTTTATTTTACACAAAATACATTTTATACAATATATTTTCTCAAATTTTTTACAATTTTTTTTTGCAATTTTATCCAATATATATATATATATATTTTTCCACAAAATTTATTTTGTTGTTATGATATTTTAACTTTTCGAATTTGGCCTCCTTCAAGGAGTAGGATTTTAAATAGTAATTAATATAACTCCTCAATGATTAGGTGGTGAAAAAATTTTGCCGCTTCATAGAATATTTCAATTTACACCTTCAGAAAACGTAAAAGCAGTTACAAAGCTTTAAAACAAAGACCCTCTCCCTACAAAATTGTAAGACACTAGGATTTATAATTCTAAAAGAAAGAGATCACGATTAACCAATATTTCTATTAACAGATGTTTTTAAACTTACCTGAATACGAAAATATTCATGGGAAAAAGAATCATCAGTGAATCTATTACAACTTGTTTTCTCACAGACGTGTACTTATTCATATTTGACTAAAAATTCAAGCTACTGGATTATTACATTGATTTCATATCTTTTTCGTTATTTTTGAGATCAATACACTAAAGTACTGGAGATGTTTTTAACCTGAAAGTAAAACAGTCACAAAAAATAATTATGATTCATTTTACGAGTTTTAAAATTTTGTGGCGGATTTTTAAAGAAGATAACTTTTCAAGTTTATTTCTCGAATACAAAACAAAATTTGTTGAAATTCACAACATAAGAACTGAAATCAAATGTTAATAGTTCTATCCTAGTCTTTATGGTGCTACAGTGAATACGGAATAATTATATTTGAAACCGCTTACTACCTTCGGATTTTCTTGTGTTGTGTCGCCATCTATATATCAGTACATAAACTATCATGACCAGATACGTTTTTAGCATCTAAATATTCTTTTCAAACTTATAATACATTCTAGATTTATGATCCTTGCAGATAAAAATTAACATTAAAAACTTAACAAAAGAATCAAAAAAACAGCAAACGCTAATATAATTTAAATTGAGAGGAAATTTTGAAAAATTATGTCTCCCTTTTTTTTTTAAATGTCAAAAAGATATGTTGAATTAAGTATCAGAAGAGTTTATATATATATATATATATATATATATATATATATATATATATATATATATATGTATATATATATATATATATATGTATATATATATATATATATATATATATATATATATATATATATATATATATATATTTATTTTTTTTTTTTTTGGGGGGGGGAGGAAGTTTTAAATTCAGTCCTGCATAGTACTTAATTTCTGTAGATTTTGAAAGCTCAAAAACTCACAATTTTCGCCTAGATGTTCAACCCATTTATTCTTGAACTCTAGTCTAAACAAAAGCTCTTTTCCTTCTCAAATATACCTTATACCCCAAGTTCCTAAATGATCCACATTTCCCTTTCGGTTTTTTCTACAGTTGTCATACTTGCAAACACTCTTAGTCATAAATAATAAGCTTGGTAATACAATATAATAAGACATATATTTAACATGATTGGGAATTGATTATATTCAATCACTCATTGAATTCCATAATACGATGCTCGCAAGTTACTTTAACTGGCAAGTAAAAGAAAATTAACTTGTGATATTTGCATTTGGAATTAACGCAAGATTAAAAGGTTCGTCACTACCTACGATGAAGCTCTTTGCTCTTAATTACAGAGAAAATTCAGCCTGCTTTAAAATAATTTTGACAAAATAAAATGTAAAAAAAGAATGAAAAAAGTTGAATATTTGTCATGCATTTCTTAGCTTTAAAAAATATTCAAAACAAGTAGAGAGATTAACTTAATTTCTGTAAGGGATTTTTTACTTTATTTTTTTCCTAGAGCCTGTCAACAAGCGCCACGAAAGTGCGAGTAACAAGGATGTATGATACGTGGCAAACTAGAGTAAATTAATAGACATTCTTGTTTTACAAAATTGTTGTTGTGGTTACTAAGCCTCCTGGTCTAGAAAATGCTAGCCCAGATCCCTGTCGTATGAGCAAATGAGTGGCACCAGCATCCTGATCCTTTGCAAGCATGATGACGGGGATCCCCAATCAGTCCAATTTCTAAGACGGATTTGCAGGAGCAGCAGAACAAGGGCAAACCTTTGTAGAATGCTGGAAGCTCATACTATTTGTATGGCCACTTTGTAAGTGAGTCAGAGCGGTCTTAATTGGTCTCGGACCACTACAGGGGAAAGCCATACTGGGACACAGGGCCGCCCAGAGAAGGGGGCAACTCCCTAACTGCCGGAGGGCCCCAAAAAATTTTTAAAAAATAATTTATTAGATTTCATCCAAAAGAAAATTCTGAAACTTGTACCGTACTTCAAAATTTAAAATAATCTCATGAAAAAAAGGGGCCCCCCAAAAATATAAAAAAAAATTATTCCATAAATTAGATTTCTCTTACTCCAAAATAGTCTTCTAAAAAATGCGCGATTTAGTTTTAAGGAAAAATATAACTTCACTGCTATAAAACTACATTCTCTCTAATAAATTGAAGACAGTACTAACTACTAAAATAGATAGCAAAAAAGCTTTGTGGATGGAAGATGTCATATTTATTGGAGAATATAACAAGAGAGCAGTGCAATGAAATAGTATAGTAATTATGTTAATCATTCGTATAATAAAATTTTAAGAATGAGTAACTAAATTTGAATGTGTGTTTTCGTCTCTTTCCCTTTTTAATTTTTCTTGGGGCCCCCAACAGAAGTTTGCCCCAGGCTCCGTAAAGTCTATGGGCATCTCTGCCAGGACGCTTGGCCGGATACCAGTGATGAGCAGGAGGCTCTCTCCCAAAACAAACAATTTTGAACAAAATTGTAAAATTAGCGGAAAAAAGGCTTAGAAATATATATAGCACCTGAATGGATTTGTTCTTCGTTTTCCATATTTGTTTTTATTTAATTTTGCTACTTTTCGGATTCTTTAAATCATTTTGAATATCTCTATACCTTAACTATTTAATTTTTTTTTGGTTTCAATATTTATTTGCTAAGAAGCTTCGAATAGGATTTATGTTGAATGCAATTGGTTTTGTAGAGCATTCTATTAGATGTAGCATCACAGAGACTGTACTTCTGAAAAAATTTTTGTTTTTAATTAATTCTCATGTTTCGAAATTGAAGAATAATAGTTAATGAAAAAAGGGGCAAAGATTAACTTCTCTTCTACAAAAATTTTTCTGCTTTTAAGGCGGTCCGCCCCCTTACAGCCTACTGCTTTGGGCTTCCAACCCTTACGGGGAAGCTTAGTTGCTAGCTCGCTAAACGCGAAAAATATTTACACATTTTTTTATGAATAAACTTTATTTACAATTTTCAAACGAAGAATGCGCAACTGGACTACATACTAAATAAGACGTTTCAGATTTCATCTCATTTTTTTTTTATATTGTATACTAGGGGCTTCGAACCTAGGCTCGCTCCTCTGTTATGGCTAATAGCGATATATATATAGGGGTGATTCTCGGGCAATGTAACAGCTTCCATCCATTTACTGTTGTCACCATGAATGCGAAGGACGTTTCATCACTGTTGAATTATCAGCTTTAAAATTCAATTAAAAATCGAAAATTTAAGATATAGACTTGAAATGAAGTTTATATGAATAAGAAAGCTTTTAGCTGTCAGATGATGTAAATATTTTCTTTGTAAGATAAAAACTCGAGGAGCAGCGATATTACATCCACATAGGGGGCGATATTTCTTGAAAAACTGTGTTTCATTTTTTCATGAAAATATTAGTCTGTTTTAAAATATTTTTAAACAAATGAGATCTAGTTTGAAAGAGAAATGTCTGTAGTCTTAGATTGTAAAAAGATCAAAATTCTACGATCCGTTTTTGGCGAGTTATCGTAATCTGAAGATGAAAAAGTCAATATTTTCCCACAAAACATAAAATAATAAAAAAAAAAAACTTAAAGTCCGACGAAGATGAGACATGTCTCACTTTGGTCCACCTATTTTTCTGCATCCATTGGTATCACTCTCGACCCCATACCCCCCAGTGGTTTCGGAGGAGATAGCGTGACAAGCTTTTGACAGCGGCAGCGGGAGTTACTTTTTTAGATTATATATAGTCCAGTCAAATTGTGTTTTTACGAGGAAAATTTTTGGGTAGTTTTGATTTCTTCCATTTTATATGTTTTTTGGGGTGCTGAATCCGAATCTGAGGTTTTCTAACAAAATTTCGGGACGCAACATTGAAAAAAATGCAAAAAAGTTAAAAATTTTCATTCTTTGGCCGTTTTTTGCTTATAACTCGGAAACTATCAACTTTTCGTATATAACCCCCCCATATTCAAAATGAAAGTACATAAAATTTCCTACAAATTTCACTACTTAGGTTTATTTCTCCGACGGACCGTTTGGGCTCAAGTGCTATTTGAAAATTGGCATATTTCGGCTGTCTCCGCAAAAACCCACTTTTCCCACTCCAAAATTCTAATTTATTATTAATGGCTGTCAATTAGTGAATTCCTCCCAGTTCTCTGCACATACGTTATTTAGATCGTATATGTAGAGGTACAGGTAATTTTTTCAAAAATAAAATAATGTTCAAGTTATTTAATGAAGTCCAAAATTGTACAAATTCAGTTACAAAAAAGTTGAAATTCCAACGAAAAATCTTGAAAAATTATTACATTTTATTATATTGTATTACAATACATATAAAAAATATATATTATAAAAAGATCATATATTACATTATTATATGAGCCGTTGTCATTTAGAGGGTTCTGGCTGAGGTTCTTCGAAGGCGGCGAGTCCTGGCACAGGTTCGGGTTGTTCTGTCGTCAGCGTCGGGGCTTGTTCATCTGGAAAATGAAAGAGGTGGTGAGAAAACAACAACTTGTGATCATATCTTAAGGAGAGATGAGTGATTACGAAATAGATTGTGAGATTAGACATACCTTCCGCATCATGTAAGCGTATTTCTTCAGTCTGTTCTTGGCCTCTTTCTTCGGTCTCTTCTTCGTCAAAGTCAATGCTGTCTTCCGGGAGCTCGACGTTCTCACACAGCCCTTCGAACGATGTGCAGATCGGGGAGCAATGGAGGCCAGCCTTCCTGCATCCACAATTACGTTGGCAGCCTTTTTTGCATTTACAAGAAATGTGCCGAAGTATCGAGTACTGTGCAAGGTTTAAAGTGGTTGGCACTGGCACGAGACCATTCCTTATTTTTTTTTCAACCCCACTCGTTCGGGTCTTTTTGTTGCTCGTCGAGTGTGGTTTGACCGGATAACCACTGCTGCACCTGAAAGTAAACTCTCAGTGAATATTGTCGTGCAGCAGCTTCGGTGGGGGGTAGTGAGGCAATGTTGGTTTTACTTTTGTATGATGAAGATACGTATTGCCTGTATCTCAAATCGTTCAGGCTAGTCTCATGTTCTTTCCCACACAGAGCCATGAGAAACACGTTTCCTGCTTCGGCAATCTCGTCCTGGTATGCATGGGGGTCTTTGAAAGCATCAATGACTGGTTGCAAGTCATTCTTCCTCTGCAGGACTTTAAGAAATTTCGGTTTCCCCTGATTAAACAAAGCAGAAGTGATGTCTCAACCACTCATCGCGTGCAGGAACAATATATGGTCTGATAGGATTTTGCCCGTGGCAAGATGGGGATTGTAAAGGGTTTGAGACATCTTCCCTTTTCCTGGTTTCAAAAAGAAGACATTCTTTTTATCAGGCCTACCCAGGCCAATCAAAATCACCAAAAGGTCGATATCTTCCCCCACCACTGTCACATATTCATTTGACGGGACTAACATAAGAGCTGTTGTGATAATTAGGATATCAGCTTGCTG
The DNA here is from genome assembly GCA_907164885.2 of Dolomedes plantarius. NCBI lineage: Eukaryota > Metazoa > Arthropoda > Arachnida > Araneae > Dolomedidae > Dolomedes > Dolomedes plantarius. Next base: position 60,990,813 of record OU015492.1, read on the forward strand.
ATCCTCCACAGCTTGCTGTGAATCAATTTTTGCATCATCAAATCTTTCCATTAGCATAGATATCAACCGGCTCTTGTTTTTGGAGTTTGCAATGAAACTCTCCTGCGAGACAGTGGGAACCATCGATTCTGTAAATGATACTGCAGCAGATTGTTTTCTTTGCGCTCTTCTCAATTGTTCTATGCGCTTGGTGCTTCCCCAAGCTTCGTCAGGGTAGTCATCAAAAATGACAACGGCATTTGATTTGTAGTTCGACTTGACATATGATACATAACTACTGCAAATTTCTGCATATGTCTGGCCGTGGTGCCATTTGACCCGGTGTAACAAAAACCCTCCGTCAATGACATATTTTGTATCGCTCAAGTTCCCCTGTTCAGTAGGAGTCGGTGTAAAAGCCCTGTACAAGCTCGATTTTGTGCCTTTCCCCATCCCATGCTCATCGAAATGAGAGAGAGGGTAGGGGCTAAGTTCGTAACCCAAAAATTCTAGCAGCTCTTCATATGAATATTTCACGATGGTCATTCGTTGGAAAAGTGTGGTTGGATTGATGACTACATCCCTGTCTTGTATCTGAATAGAGCTGTTCATGATCGTAAGAGGCTGCACTCTTTCGCTTCGTTTGAATTTTACAGCTTGAAAATCACCACCAACAATGCGCTGTATACCTTTCATGCCCATCTCCTTGGACAAGTGGCAGTTGATCCATTCATCTGCGACAACACCTGTACTTAGTGACATTAGTTCAGTGGTCTCTGGGAAAGGAGGTTGATCGTGGAACTAATTCAGCAACTTATCTGCGTCAGTGTTGTTTCGCTATTGCATAGCATCTCTGCTGCCAACGTGTTGTTCTGACGTTGTGAGTTCCACTCCTGTAAAGCGCTCAATCTCTAGGCACAATGAGAAGATGAACAAGACGGAATTATATTTACACAGAATTTAAATACAATGTGATTTTGAAAATCCTACATTGTATTGGAAGGAGGAATTAAATGACAGCCTTTAATGATAAATTAAAGTTTTGGAGTGGAAAAAGTGGGTTTTTACGGAGATTTTTTTCAAATAGCGCTTGAGCCCAAACGGTCCGTCGGAAAAAAACCTAAATAGTGAAATTTGTAGGAAATTTTATGTACTTTAATTTTGAGTAATGGGGTTATATACGAAAAGTTGATAGTTTCCGTGTTATAAGCAAAAAACCACCAAAAAATGAAAATTTTTAACTTTTTTTTGCATTTTCTTCAATGCTGCGTCACGAAATTTTGTTAGCAAACCTCAGATTCGGATTCATCTCAGCAAAAATTATATAAAATGGAAGAAATCAAAACTGCGCCAAAATTTTCCCTCTAGAGACCCTTTTGAGCACAAATTGACTGGACTAATTTATATATATACACACACACAGTGATGGTCAAAATTGTGGACACTTTTTGAAATTTGAATGTTTTTCAACTTTGAATGCTTATAAAAACCGCTACACTTCACGCAGTGAAATGATTTATACATCAAATGAAAGGAAATTTAATGCTGAATTCAATTCAATAAATAAATGTCAAGTATTTGCTTTACAAGGGAAGTCATGCACTGTAAACAGCAGTTAGGGTGAACTGTTACTGGTCCCTGTGTACTTACGATGTTACTGTCCTATCAGTATTTCGTTAGGTAGCCTTTATTTTTCAAGACAGCAGCACTGCGATGTGGCATTGAGCCAACCAATATTTGGAGCTCCTCCTTCTTTATTATGTGGCACCATGAGACAATTATAGCCTCAATTAATTCTCTTTTTCGATGGACCCCTCACATGTACTAGTTTTTTCAAACGGAACCACAAATGTTTAAAGGGATTCAGGTTTGGCCTTTTTCTTGGCCATCCCAGCACCTGTGTGTCTATCCGTGTACCACTGTTGGCATATCTGTGTAGTGTGGCAGGGAGCATAATCCTGCTGGTAAAAAATGGGGCATTATCTGGAAATAGATCCCTAATAAAAGGTAGAAGTTTTGGTTGTAGAGTAATGTCTATGTACTTTCTGCTCTTACATGACATGAAGGTGGCCTACAGCATTTGCTGACATACATGCCCAGATCATATAACTTGAAGGATTCTTTGTTGTCGCTTTAATGCAATCGGAATGTACCTCCTCCCCGATTCGACGTTTCACATATTTTCTCCCATAACTACCAAATATAGATATCTGAGTTTCGTCACTCCATATCTGTCACGGTTAAACAGTGACGTTATATAGAGTAAAAAGTATAATGAATGGACCATTGAAAATGTCGGAAGATGAAGCGAACTGGGGAAAATAATAGACCATAGAAGAGGGTAAAAGAGAATATTGATGGATACAGGAGGTGAATAGGCGGCGAAGATAGCTAGATCTTGAAGGAGTAAAAAGGCTATTAGGAGACGCCAGATGATTCAGGTGGAACGAAGCAATTATCGCACGGAAAAGGAGATTACAGAGGGGGAAATGTTTGAAAAGAAAAATAGGTCTTTAGGAAAGAAGAAGGTGAATAGGGAGGCATGTGAGACGGAAGAAAGATGACTTAGTCGAAATAATAAGAGGTCGGAAGTAAGAGGAGAGCGGCATAGTTCAAATGCGGTCCCGGGAAAAGTAGTGATAATGATATTATGAGACACGCCTTCAGCAAGGTGGGGTAGATACTCCCAGAAAAAATAATGGCCCAATCAAGAGAATATAGGAGGAGTTAGCAGCAGAAGAGAAAGATATAAAAAAAAGAAGCGGGATAAAGATTAGACACAGAGATTTTGTTTGGCCTGAGAAGGATGACCGAATGTCCGGATACGTAATGAAAGCTCTACCCAGTCAGCTGAAAGAGTGATATTGGAAAGAGGTGATGCCCGACGATTGACCCATCGACAGTGAATGTGAACCAGAACTGGGAGTTTGCTACGAGACGAGCCCACCGACCCGACGGATGACAGATAGATGCCCGAGAACTTACCGCTAGATTAAAGAATGACTACCCGCTCCCTGGGGACCAGATGAAGGACGTTCCGCCATCAGCTACCTGCTAGACCCCCCGCCTGTTTTATAGCCATCCGTAGTTCAACGTGATTCTAGACGCGTGCCCATATCTACAAATAAAGTGTCAGTAAAGGTACGTGTGGCAGTTAATCATTGATCCTATGATACTGTGCCTATCTACCACTCATCCATTAACAATTTAAATAATACCCCAGTGATAAATAAGTTAATTATATGTAGTTTCGTACTATGAAGTCCACATATAGATATTGAAAAAATAGAAGAATTAAATAAGGTAGTTAGGATAACAGTTATGACATGTATTGTAATGTATTTATGTGTGTCGTTATGTTCAATAAATCTATCCATTTACAATTTCAATCAGATGATTAGATTATTTTAAAAACACAACGCAATTCAAGAATATGAGACTAATCGATCAAACAATCAGGTAGTATGTTAAATAATTTATATATTGGCAATACACCCCAAATTCAACTACCTTGATACTAATCATTTAATGAGCAAGATTAACAATTTTAGTTATTGCGGAATATTCACTAAAACAATTAAACACCCATTATAATATCATTTGTTTCCACTGATACTCTATCAATGCAATGTGTTCTTTTGCCCACTGTATTCGTTTCTGCCGCTGCTTTTTAGTCAGTAATGACTTTTTTCGGGGAATCCTACCTTTTATGCCAACCTCCGTTAGTCTTCTCAGTAACGTTTCTGCACTGACAAAAACACCAGTTACACTCAGTTCACTGCTAAAGGCCGCAGATGACATCCATCTGTCCCTGGGGAAAATTCATTTTATTCTCTTATCATCAACAGATGTTTTGTACTTATTCCGATCTTTTCCTCCTTTTTTTTTTGGTATAGATTGTGTTTCCTGATAGCATAAACAAAACTTTCGTTCTCTTGATGTTGTCATATTCCCACCAACTTCTCCCACAATTGTTGCATACGAAAGGCCATTATGACTAACATAATAATCTTGGATCTCTTCCTGGGTGACCAGTCACTTTTTTCGTGGACGGCATTGTTTTATTTATTTTTTACATCGTCAATAGCACTAAACAATACACACAAACATCCAAACGTAATTGCACTCCAGTAATCAACTTTATTCTGCAAAATGAAACAGCCAATCTGACCTGTCCCACCCTCGAACATGACCTTGCACCGGATCATAAATGACAGCTGATAATTGGTCCTCAGAATGACGATTCCGATTGTCTGGTAATAGCTGCAACTACAATCCCCATCTTGAATTTTACGCACCTGTGCTTCTTTGTTTGATGAAAATAGCATAAATTACCTTGTAAAGTAGATGTTTGACCTCTGATTAGAGTGTTGAAAATAACATTAAATTTCCTTTCGTTTGATGTATGAATCATTGCACTGTGTAAAGTATATATATTTTATAAACATTCAATGTTTATAACATTCAATATTTTATAAACATTGAAATTTCAAAAAGTGTCCGCAATTTTGGCCACCACTATATATATATATATATATTTATATATATACAATATATATATATATATATATATATATATATATATATATATATACTGTACCGTAACTAGGCAGGGACAACAGGGGTATCTGCCCGGGGCCCACTTGGAAGGGGAGAGCCCAAAATGCTGTATCTGTTTTATTATTTTCCTAAACCTAATTAATCAAGAGGTCCAAATGCAAATTATTGCCCAGGGCACAGGAATGGCTAGATACATAGATCCATTCATATGTATGTGAGCGTGCATCTATGTACATTAAATTGCTTTATTGAAAATGACAAATTTGCATTTTCATGTAGGCTGCAGAAGGATTTTTAATGAGAGAGAAGCAAAAGAAACAAATGAGATGTTTTTCAAATATAAATATTAATAACTTTTAAGTTATTTATATTCATTATGTGAAAATAATTTTAAATATGACTAGGTAAATTTTCCAGTGTAATTAAAAGTAAATAGAAGCTTTGTTTCTATATTTTCTTATTTCTTGTGATGTCTTTCAATGCACATCTCAATACAAAAAATTTGTTTGTGCAACTCCATTATTTCTTAGATTCATGTTTATTTAGAACACTATTTATTGTTTTATACTGTTAAATATTAAAATATTAAAATTTTAAGTATAGCAAATGCTTAAAAAATAATTTAATATCTTTCAAAATCTTTGTATTTTGTTTTAGAATGAATTGCTCTAGGCATTAGTTTCTCCTTAAAAGAAGTTTCGATGGATTCATGAATAAATTACATGAATAATTTAAGTTTGTCTTCACACAAAAATTAACTGGTAAAATTTATACAGGTAATGAACTTTTTTCAACACGGTGTTTATTGTTTACAATTGAAAACATTTAAATTACTTGTAATCTATTAATCAAAAGGGATTCTTTTTAAGCATATATTTATAAACATGAAGACGTTTCACGATTGCAAACAAATTTTGATTTTTTGAAAAGCGGTGAAATTTAAGATTGTCTTCCATATAAGAGGACGTTTGGCTCCCTTTACACACAGTTTCGGTTTTTCTACGTTTCGGGATCTTTCCATTATTTATTTAATATTATATTATATTCTTCATTTCAACAGAATAATGGAGAATTATTTATTTTAATAATTTTTCCAGGTTATTTACCTACACTTTGGAAATATGCCCTTTTTTAAAAGCATGGATGATCTGGAAAGGAAATTCACCAAAAATAAACCATGGAACTATGGGATTGCTTAAGAGAGTGTGTGCCCGTCTCGAGGTGAAAAGATTCTTGTTCGAATCCAGCTCTTTATAGAAACTCATTATAATGACACCCCACCTTTAGAAATGAAACTTATGGGACCGTTACGTAAAGAAAGGAACTTAAGGTAATGAAGATAAAAAAGTCTTGGGAAGAAAAAATATGTACAGCGAACATAGGCGTAGCGTCGGGGGGGGGGGCACAGGTGGGCACGTGCCCCCCCCCCCAATTTAACTTGAAGTAAATTAAAACGTTAATATAAGTTCAGTGAAAATCGGAAAATTGTAGAAAACTTTTAAGAAAGTTGCTTTTTTTCCGCTTTTTCAAACTGTGAAACTGAAGATTCGACTATGTCTTTAGTCTTCACATAGTTTTTAACAATGATATGATTCATAACAAAAATTCGATGCTGCTATTTTTTTTCTCATTTTATTTATATTGTATTTATTTTTCTTATTGTAAAGCTTTTGAATACTACTCAAATATCAATTCTACTGTTACTCAATTTAAAAAATATAATATTTCATATTTTAAGGCGACAATGGACGTTCAGATTGACAAAAATATGTCCCAAAAGCGATTGTTCTTCCTTTCAAAAAATGATTCTCCAACTCATCTGCTTTAAATTTAAAAAAAAGTATGTTGATCCGATCATTATTAACGGAGTTATAAGTATTTTTTCAAACGTAAACAATAGAAATGTTACGTTAAATTAAAACTTTAAATGCTTTTTTCTCAAAACAAGTTTTCATGTCGTTTCGGTAAGTTCAAAATGTTTCATGCGTCATAATTTTTCTTGAATTTTCATAAAATTTCATAAAATGATTATCTATATATGTTAGAATAAAACTTAGTAATAAATTCCTTATATTATTTTAAAACACCTTAAAATTTTTACAAATAACAAAAAAAGTTTTGATAAAATTTTGCATAAAATGACCTATTTTTTTCGATTTCTTTTCTAGTTTTTATAAATATGACTGTAAATATAATATTGCTACTAACTTTTATTATAACTATATAAAGCTAGCTTAAAAAAGAAAATTAGATATCTGAGACAAAAATTGATGCGCATGGAGCATTTTTAAATAGAGTAATTAACAAACAGATTTTAATTGATATCTTAATTACATTGTGATTGTTTTAAAATTTTGCATTTTCATCTCTAAACAACACTGTATAAGTATACAAAATTTCATAGCAATTGGTTGATAAATAAAAAAGAAAGTTTTTCATGGTTCATTGTCGCCTTAAGGACCGTCCGACAGTCAATGCGCTGAGGAGGGCCCTAACTGAATTCAATTCTTGCCCCCCCCCCCCCCCCCCCCCAAAAAAAAAAAAAAAAAAAAAAAGTTAGAAGCACGCTACGGCTATGACAACGAACATATCTTGTTGCCTTGGTGAAAAGGAGTTAATGAAGGTGATAAGAGTTTTTCACAATGCCTACATAGATCAGCGGCTGAGACTCGTGAGAATAACCGGGCTCGTTACCCAGTCCTGGGAGAAATTCATTAAAACATCTAGTTTGCCCTGGGAAGGAATAAGATAGCTGATTTGGAGAACTACAGTTATCTGTTGAAACGCGAGTGCGGAACTGACTGATATTTACATTAATTCCAATTCAAAAAGGAATAAGAAAAGGAGCGATTGCTGAACCTATGCTGTTAAACCTTGTGTGCTAAGGTGAGATTAATTGTAATTTCTTAAATCAGTCGATATTATCATTTAAGATTTTTATGCATGGGCGCAGAGACCCAATTGGCAAGAGCAGCGGATTAGTGATCGGAAAGTCACTGGTTCGATGCTCGTCGCTGACAAATCCACTACCGTGTACACTAACGGCGGCTGGTGCAAGTAAAATATATCATAGCTGCAATGTCCTTCAAGTTCTCAAAATTACCTCTGGAGGTGCAGGGTAAAGTGTTCTGGTCTCGTCATTTGATTCGGTTCAAAATTATGGGACTGGTCCTTTGCCGAGTCGGACTCTTGTGGTGCCAGTCAAAACAGGAGCCGCACCTTCATCGCCCATAGCCTTCGAGACTTGATCTGATGTTTCTGTTGGTATAGTGACATAAGCAACAACAAACAACTAGATTTTTGTAGTTTTAGAGCTTTCATTATTGTCAGTAAATTTTGGGGAAATCCTTCAATTATAAATATATCCTTTAATTATCAATTACTTGGAAAACACTCTGATAAAAGAAATGACTTATGCAAAGATATGTATCTATATCATGTCCAACAGCGATTGACCTAGGTTTCGACATTGTTATGGGCATGTTAGAATGGAACAGCTGAAAGAAAAAAATATTCCAAAAGCAGAATGAAGATAAATTCTTACTGGTGAGTGACAAGGTGCAGCCAGTCTCACCGGCAGAGAAAAATAAAATAATTTTCTAGGGTATGATCCACGCTGTTTTTTCATTTTCAAGGAGTTTAAGGATAAATTTTGCACCACTATTTGTCCAAGATATTATATTTTTCCATTGGGGGCTGGATTCTTTACACCTTGTCAGCACCAGTAAAAATTTGAAGTAATTCTTCTTTTATAATTCTTTTCCTGCTAGCGTAAAAATGATGGATTTTGATGTTTGACTCCCGAACGAAAGAGAGAAAAATACACCGAATTGTTTTTAATTTTACACTTCGAGCTCGATGGAAAAAATGCCGATCGTCTAGACCAGTGGTGCGTAAACTTTATTCGACCGTGACCCACTTTCTTTAAATAAAAAATCACTCGACCCCCAATAAATTTTTTAAAAATAGTAGCAATTTTTTTAAATGTGAAAATGTTTACAAAAAATTAGAAAAACGAAATAAGAAAATTTTGACAAACTTTTGTAAAAATCGATGAACTGTAGATTTTAGGTATATATTTAGTTTGCATAGTTACAACAAAAAAAAATCTCTCTTACCTTCTGCACTTGTTTTTAGGCCAATCTCATGGGACTAAAACTTCTATTTAAATTTGAATATATATTTGTAGAGTTAGCCCTCCTACAGCACGGCATCTTATAACACGGTTTCGCTCTAACACGATAGGATTAATTGCGGGAACCCTCGCATAACACTGCAACCCGTAACACGGTTTCTCTCTAACACGATAAATAAATTGCGAAACCTGACTTCTAGAGCACTAGATAACATGCTTTTTGTTTAACCCATTTAAAAACTAAATTACCTTAAAAAATGACGGGAAGGAATAATGAACTATAGTGCCTTTACATGAAAACGTATAAACAAATTATAATTCATTCATTTATAACTCTATAAAATTACAAGAATGCCTAAGCTTAGCTGAAAATCTTGAATCATTTTTCTTGAATGCAGAACCTTCCACTGAAAGAAGCCGAAAATTCAAAAAGGAGCTGCAAAATTAGCTATCTCCATACCGCGATATCTACAATGACCTTGTAAGAACCAGCAAACAAACCCAAATTACAAACTTTTTAAAGAGGACAGAAAGCGCAAAATATCTAAATGAAGAAATTTTGAAAGTGAAGGTGATATTGTTCAACTGAATAAACGCTTTTGTTTGATTGTACTGAGCAGTGATGAGGAAGAAATTTATTAAATTAAGGTCGCATTAGATGAAAATATTATTTTTTGTTTCTTTTCGTTTCGTGTTGTACATACATTTATATTTTTAATAAAAATTAAGTTGCTTATATGGAATTTAAAAAAAAAAGTTTGTTTTTAATAAGTTTTCCGAACGTAACCCCCCTTTTTGTACTGGCTTTGGGTCTTATATAACACGGTTTCACAGAACACGGCATTTTCTAGGAACCTATCTACCGTGTTATAAGGGGGTTACCTGTATTTCATTTAGGTAAAAATTAACAAAAATTGAAATTTGAAAAGATCATGATTTAAAAAATATTATCATATTTACAGCAAACTTTTTAACAAAATAATTCAGTACGATATGAATTTACATAAAACTATCCCCAGTGACGTAGCGAGCATAACTGGAGCCCGGGGCACGATACCTTTTTGGAGCCCCTCCCTTGTAAAACATATAGTAATATATTATGTAGAATTAGTTAAAAGGATCATTTGGCGCCCCTCTGCAAGTGGCGCCCGGGGCATGATAGACCCCCTTGCCCACCCATCGCTACGCCACTGACTATCCCCTCCAATTGATTTTCAAGACCCCCTGTGGGTCACGACCTATAGTTTGTTCACCTTTGGTCTAGCCAAGTAAGACAGGCTTCTATACATATATAAAACAAGGAAACTGAAGAAATTCATTCCGTTACAACAGAGAGGACGTTCTGTTACAACCTCAGATCTCTGTATTGATAGAGAGGGCAGAGTTAGAAGCCTACAACCAAGCTACCATAAATTCAAATTTCTAGTATTAAAATATCTCCACTCAGTGCGAGACTCAAAGGCAGTGATAATTATCAATATTTCGAAAACAGATTTTTTGTAGCAGTGTGCCAGACTTCTTCTAATTCCCTTTTTCTAATTTTTCCTATAGGATGTTTTTCAGCGCTGTGATTTAAGTTTTTTTTATAAGCTATTTGTGCCTGCATGCTTTTAAAGCCGTTTTAAAGTAATTCAAACTGCTTTCCTTCTGGGTCATTCAGTAAAGGGAAAAATCTAAAATCAGTGGGAAATTTCGTGGAAGCGAAACACTGCAATAGTTTGTATTTTCAAGTTGAGGTTTCAATAACAATTGCATTTTTTTCTCAAACTGAACGGGAGTAGGTTTCTGAGAGCGATCTGGCTGTAATTTTACCGGACGAAATTTTCCTTTTAAAGACATTTATGATAGACTAGCTGAAAACTCTCACTTCGCTACGGAGTACATTCAAATTAAATACAATGGTCAATGTATGCAATTATGCCGAAAAAAATAAATATATATATTTATCATAAGTACGACAATCAATGTATACAATTGATGTAAAATATATATATATATATATATATATATATATATATATATATATATATATATATATATATATATATATATATATATATATATATATATATATATATATATATATATAATTATAAAAAATCGTAAGGGATATTTTAAAGACAAATTAATGTAGAAGAAAATATTCCAATTAAATCTAGTAGGACATACTAAAGAATATAGTACAGTTGCAGAATATAATATAGTGCAGTTTGAGGAGCATATCTTTTACAGTATTTTAATATTTTTTTGGATAATGTCCAATCGTCTGCCGCAATTAGCAAGAAATTTTTTTTTGGATCTATTTCGTTGTTATCACGTGTCGATAAATTTATTTAAAGTACCAGAAAAAGAAATCACGTGATCAGCATTTAATAAATTAAATTCTAAAAATGAATCGTTAAAAATCCATCAAAAATCAGAAAATAGAGGTAAAGATTCGAAAAAGACTTCCTTTTAAAGGAATTTTTATGATCTTTCTTGTGATATAAATTTTATAACCCTCAAATTATTATTTTAAATGCAAACTTAAAAAAGTTACTAAAACAGCTTAAAAATTTAATTTAAAAAAATCTAAGAACAATTTTTAAAACATCTTTCTTAGTGCACCCCTACACCATAAGAAGAATCGCCATGCAAAATTTCAGCCGTTTAGGTCCAGCGGTTTGGTCTCTGCGTTGTTTGTCAGTCAGTCAGTGAGTCAGTCAGTTACGGAACTGTTTTCTATATATAGATTACCTTACTCAGTAATTGAATCCTCATTATGTATATCTCCAGTTTGAAACACTTCAACGATGTTTAATAAACTACATAAAACTCTATCTTAAAATGAGACTAATATTGATCAACCATATCAGCCATGTTACTTCACAGAACAAGTTCTTCTATATGACAACTAACTAACATAATTTAAGAGAAATACATCATTGAATAGTTCATCACATCAATGTTCCTGGATGGTATGTAATACTTAATTCTCGATTTAATATCGCATACTTGAAAAGTTCAAAGTGGTTTAATTTTTTTTGCATGCGTCATAGCTATGTTTAAATATTAGATGAACAAAATTTATATTATTAGACAAACGTAATTTTTTTTTTGCCCAGCACTCACGTTCCCCCGTTTTTATCATAAAGAAATATTAGCTGGAAATTAATTTATTTAAGCAAAATTCTCCCCAAAGCATCAGAATGCACGATTATTAATTATTTCTTTAGAAAGAAAAATATCTGTTTCTTGGAGCATTACTAAGGCTTAATGTGAAATCGTTTGAAGTAAATCATTTTAAGATGCATATGTTTGAAGATAAATGTTTAATTTATAACGCAAGTGACTTATTAATTTTCATGAAAAATTTCCTCAACCACGCAAGTTTTTTTTTTAAAATTCGTTACTTTCAGCATAATTGAGAAAAATGCCGATTGTCTAAAGCAGGTAAGATAGGATCCTTGAAGGGTATTTATCATGATTTCGCTGGGATTTTATCAGATGGTAAGGGGTTGTTTTTTCTTCTCTCAATGCCCAAACTGAAAAATTAGTGCTTCAAATTAAAAAGGATGATTGAAACGTGGAAAGGAAGAAAAAAGATGTACTTTTCAAGTCCCATCAAAAGTTTACGGTCTAATATAATTCATTTATAAGTTAACATTGCTGAGACAAGGAAAGTAAGTTTTGTTTATTAATTTATACGAATTCCTACATCATATAAGAGCTGAAATAGTTTTCTTATTAGGCACGATAATACAATGTAAAAGTTAAAGGAAAGTGTAATTTTACAATTTTAAAATTTCGTTTAAAACGTAATTCTTTAGAGATTTTGTCAAGGTTTTTACAAAAAGTGTATAGTCAATGTCACAAAAATATAGATACCATGCTTAACACATTAAAAAAACATTAGTTATCTGGAAGATTAGTGCTTTCATAAATGTATTAATGTCTTCATCAGAACCAAATTTTTCGTATTTATTCAAGGGCATAAGCTCGATGTAAAACAGCATGAAATATAGATTAAACAATTTAGATTGATAAAAAACTAACAATTTTTAGAAAGTTAAATACGTACTATTTAAAAAAAATAGAAAATAATAATTTCTCTCATAGATATTTGAGTTTTAAAATTTATAGAAGTTACAGCTCAATAAATTTCTTTCACATAACTTTTATAATCTATATATATAAAACAATTACGTAACTGACTGACTGACTGACATACAGCGCACAGACCAAACCGCTGGACCTAAAGGGCTGAAATTTTGCGTGACGATTCTTCTTATAGTGTAGGGGTGCACTAAGAGAGATTTTTGAAAAATTCTTCTTAGATTTTTTAAAATAAAATTTTTAAGCTGTTTTTGAAACATTCTTTAAAGTTTGCATTTAAAATAATAATTAGAGGGTTATAAAGTTTATATCACGAGAAAGATCATAAAAATTCCTTTAAAATGAAATCTTTTTCGAATCTTTACCTCTATTTTCTGATTTTTGGTGAATTTTTAAAGATTAATTTTTATAATTAAATTTATGAAATGCTGATCACGCGGTTTCTTTTCTTTTTGATACTTTAAATTAATTTATAGTCTCTTGCATAACAACAAAATAAATTGACAAAAAAAAATATATTTTTTTCTTTCTAATGCGGCAGAAGATTGGACATTATCCAATAAAATATTTACACACAGTAAAAGAAATGTTCCTCAAACTGTACTATATTAACTGTACTATATTATTTAGTATGTTCTACTAGATTCAATTTGAATATTTTCCCCTACATTATTTTGTCTAAAAAATATACGTTACGATTTTTTTATAAATATATATATATATATATATTTTTTTTTTGGCATTAATTGCATACATTGACTGTTGTATTTAATTTAAATGTACTCCGTAGCGAAGTACGGGTTTCCATAGTTTTACAATAAAATACTGCATTTTTAGTTTTAATCTGTTTAAAATTAGCAATTAAGAAAATCTAGTCTTATTTATTATATTATATGCGTTCATAAATCTGAGTAAATTCATATAATGTAATAATTGAGACTAGAATATTCTTAATATTCATTGCATTAATATTTCTAATGCAGTATTATACGTCTTAGAAATATTAATGTAATGTTAAAAATAAAAAGAGGTACATAAATTTAAAATTTTGATTTAAACGTAGTTCATTAAAAAACTTGTCAAGGTTCTTACAACAAGTGTGTGTGTGTGGGGGGGGGGAATATAAAATAAATATGTATGACGAATGTAAAATAAAAGATTCTCAGAATTAAAGTAGAAACATTTTCAACCAGCATTGGACACATCTCCTGTCTTTTTGCAAGGTTCATCTAGTAGGTGCCATGCTTAACCACATTTGACATTTTAGCTTAGAGAAATTGCTAGTGCTTCCATAAATGGATTTACCTCTTTAACAGAGCAAAAATTCTCTTTTCATCTCGATCATACAAGTTCAAGAAACTGAAAAAAAAGAATCAAAAATACACTCATGGACAAAAAAAATAGCGCACCAAGAAGGAGTCGTCAAAATGAAACTAAATTTTTCATACGTAATGACTACTTTGATATAAGTAAATGATAAGAAAATCAAAGAAAAGGGATAATTTATTTCAGAGAAAAAGGAAAAAGAACGGAGGAGTTAATACTCCGTTGGACCCTCTCTAGCGCGAATGCACGATGCGATACGATCGGGCATTGAGTCATACAAGTTCTGTATGATGTCTTGAGACATTTCGTTCCATATTTGCTGTAACATTGCCTCTAGTTCGTTCAAACTCGTGGGATGCCCAACTCGTCGTCCCAAATGATCCCAGATATGCTCGATTGGAGACAAATCTGGGGATCGGGCAGACCAAGGAAGTAGTAGTAACAGTGCGGAGACAGTCTTGTGACACCCTTGCCGTATGTGGCCGAGAATTGTCTTGTTGAAAAATGGCTCGTGGGAGCCGTTGCATGAGTGGCAACACATCTGGTTGCAGGATTTCATGAACATACCGCTGGGCTGTCATGGTGCCACGGAACAATACTAGGGGTGACCGTGTTTTGTAGTCAATGGCACCCCATACCATCACACCAGCTGTGGGAGCGATGTGTCGCTGTACAGCAAAGGCAGGATTAAAGCGTTCACCACGGGCTCTACACGCACGAACACGATTGTCATCACTGCCGAGATTGAATCTGGATTCGTCACTAAAGACGACCTGGTTCCATTCCGCTGCAGTCCAGTTTCCTCGTGCGAGGCAAAACTCCAAACGGAGGCGTCGATGGGTGGGCGTCAAGGGCAGCACACGTTATGGGCGCCGCGATACCAACTGTCCTTCAGCCAGGCGCCTTCGTATGGTTCGAGAAGACACAGAGGCCCCTAGTCAAGGTGCTACCTGTGCCTGGATGGCGGCCGATGAAGCAGTTGGCTGTACGCGTGCATTTCGTACGATGTGGCGGTCTTCTCGACGACTGGTCTGTCGAGGGCGTCCTGAGCCTGGTCTTCGTGTACATGACATCTCTCGGGTCCACTGGTCCCAACACCTCCTCACAACACAATCGGAGCGGCCTAATTGACGAGCTACTGGCCTAGCTGACCACCCAGCTTCCATCTTCCCGACGATTCTCCCCCTCTCAAACTGCGACAACTGCTTATATTGTCATGGAACACGGCGTAATGACATGTCTATCTCAGCTCTTCCTTTGTAAATGATTCAGCACACTCAAACAAGCTTTGGTTACTTGTTTTATACTCCACAGAGTACGATGTTCAACGCCCTCTACCGGCTATACGTAATGCGCAATCACGCTGCATTTCTAATCATTTGCATATGTCCCCGACTTGTACCTTCTTTGCAAGTTTCGTTACGATCCTGCAATTATTTCTTGGTGAGCTATTTTTTTTGTCCATGAGTGTAGATTAAATAATTTAGATTAACATAAAAAAACGAACAATGAAATACGTGTTCTATTTCTAAAAAAATAAAAATAAATATTTTTTTAAGGATATTTAAGTTTTAAAATACCCAGAAGAGATTATAGCTCAGTAAACTTGTATACATCAGTTTCTATAATTTTATTTTTAAATATTGCGTTCATAATTTTATATTTTAATCTGTTTTAATCTATCGTAAGTTTTAATCCTTTCGCAGTTTGAAAAATTCGAAGGAAAATTTTCGTAAAATATATCAAATAGTTACTAACATTAAAGCACGTAGAAAAGAGAGATTTTAAAATAGATATTAATGTATCAAAGGATTTTCAGACTGCTATTTCCTAACACCAAATAGTTCGTCATTATAACTATAAAGTATGACGTCCTCAGTTCCGTTCTATTTTAATGTTACAGAAGGTAGTTCGCACTTTATGGAAACGATTTTGATAGTTAAGTTTTATGTATAAATGCCGTATTTTATGCAATGATTTGCTTCTATATGATAGCCATGGTTCTTGACAATAGCTCTAGCTCGAATTTTCCATGAAATTAAATTTTTGTTTAGTACTGTCATGTCAGTTTTACCTCATTCCTCTTGGAGCGTTTTCCTAAGTCCGTTTAGTGTTTTTAGATGCCGTTTTCCTAAGGCTCGTATTAAAAAACGGAAATCGCAAAAGTCCACTAGAGAAGAGTCAGGTAATTTTATAGGTATTTCATTACATGGGATACATTTTATTCCTGTTTCTGATTATTTCTTTGCAAAATAAGCGGCAGTTGATTTAGACGTGTGACTAGAGGCTTTGTCCATAAGAAGCTTAACTTTATCAATGTCCTTTCCATATAAGGCTGGAATTTCTTCTTCAAAAATTGGTTCTAAAATATTCTGCTGATAGTAGAGTGAATTAATTTGGGCTTTACTTCAGACTTTTTTATTTTTAATTTGTCGTTGTAACAAAATCCTGCTACTATCATGAACTCCTTTGAGAACTTTTCTGTACACTGACGTAGCCATTTCGTACGGTCACTCCCGTCAGTTGAGCAATAGAAAATTGATCTTTTTTTTATTTCAGTCACCTAAATGCACCCATGCCCCATCGAGTGTTACCACAAATTTTCATTTTTCAGCAGCTAGGTGTTTTTCATATAAAAATATACAATTTGTTCTCCTTTCAGCAATATGCTTTTATAAAAGCAGAGGAACTTTAGGTTTAAGCATCTTTTTTAACTTCAAATCTTTATGAATGATTTTACTTACAGTGCCAGAAGACATTTCTAGTTTCAATGCAAAGGATCTTTGAGTGGGCGTATTTTCTTTTAGGATCAGAGACTTCACTTTCTTGATATTTGCATGCGTTCGAACAGTCTTAGGATGAGGTTTAGTGGTCATTTTTTCATTTTTACTTTCAGTTAGACGTTTTTTCCCTTTCAAGTTTCATATATTATGAGTACCTATTTTTGAAATGCCATAACCGCAATTTTTACACAGCCTTATAATTTGTTGATACGAATATTTCTCCCCGGAAACTGCAGTTACGTAACCTTCGAGCCATCTATCAATTTTAGGAGCAATTTTCAAAATAAATCCTTCATTTTACATTCCAATCAAAGCAAAACAATAGAAGACGATTATTCTGAAGTTGCCAAATATTTAACTGAAAATGCAAATGCCAAAAACAAATTACAAAATCATTTTCATAAAGTGCGAAGGACCTTCTGTAGTCATATAAAAATTAGAGAACAGATGTTAAAGGATTGAATAATAATTTATTTACAGTTACTGACTTTATGTACTAACAAGATATATTAGATGAAAAGTTTTTTATTATAATTATGTAAGAAAAGTAACTATATTGTGAAGTAGATTGATTTTCTTCTTATTAGCACTACCTATTTGGCTACTATTCCAAGGTTTAATCATATGAGTAAAACAAGTTTTAACTAAAAAAACGCAAAACAGTAATAACCATTTATTAAAGCTGAAGGGGCCCCAGGTTGCCCAATTTGGTCGGCAGATCTATACTGTCCGCCCGGCGCCCAGGCCTATACTATTCATAAACCGAAAAGGGGCAATGAACCTTCGGCTGAGTTTGCAGGTTTTGCTACGCAGCGACGGTCTAAAGTTTGACGTTGTCGTAGGAACTGAACGCCCAGGCCAATGTAATATTTTGAGATTATTAATGCTGAAATTGAGTTTAGAAGTAATATTTATAATTAACGAGATGATTAAAATTCGTATTTGGGAGGTGAACACTTCACAAACGATGCTTTAAATCCTAATCTAAATCTCATCCAAAGTGCTCACAGATGGTTCGTTTAGCAGTCATTGGTGTGCCAGGCTTGGCTTCATCATCAGAATGTAGTAAAGCAATACATACTTTACTGAAGTAATCGTTAGGTGACTTACGAAAATTCGCTGAAAAAAAATTTTTTTTTTTAAGTCTGAGTATCATATAGAAGCTTATGACATCTCAATTTGAGCTTAAAACTTAGGAAGATGTGATAATATTTCAGACTAAAGATTATGTAAGATCTCAGGGGTCATAGTAATAAATGAAACCCCCAAAGAATTCAATAAGTATCAACGAAACACATGACCTATCAATATCTAGTTTCTCTTCTCGTGTCAGTAAACCGTTCTTTTATGAGCAGTCTTGCCTCCTCGCTGAATCCATAGACCTTGTCTATCGACGCGAGTCGATTTTTCCTCGGCTACACCGAGCAGCTTTACCGAGCCTTGAAATCTCGCTTCACTGCTTAGCAGCTCTCAGTCGAAGGATTTTCTATTACTCCTAAAGGGCGCTTGTTCTGTGTTGGTGTCGTTCTCCCTATCTATCATTCCCTTGGTACGTCTTCGGATTAAGTACACAGACCAAAGGATGTAAGGGTTCAATGAAGAATTTTTTACAGTGTAGTGATTGAGAATTAAACTTAAAAAACTGGTTAAAACATAATATAATTACATTATACATAGCGAGGCCTTAGCTTGCTTTGGATATAGAAGAATCTGCGTTCACTGGAAGACTTTTTATACTCTACGCGCGGTTTATGTTCTCGTTCTTGATATGTCACAATCCCTTGCTTTGGTTTCTTTATGGGTCCTGGGAGTGTAAAGCTTTGTGAAAGATTAACAATAGTTGTGACAGGATAGAAGACTTAAGCAAATGTTTGCTAGAAGAAAAAAAATAATTTAACATCTCAGAAACCCAGTATCTCCTGCTAGAGAAATTTTAGCTTGATACATACGATTTCTTGTACAATGATGCGTCATCTGTAGATAAGAAAATATAAAAATATTTTTTCTCACTGAAAAGGATTCAAAGGCTATGCATTAAATAATACCCGAGCATTACTGACAGGTAAATTCATTTACTTCTTTTTTCATTTCTATATTTTTCTTCCATTTTCACACGTTTTGCTAAAGAAACACGACAAAACCCTTCAACGTTCACTTTTAATGGATTTTATTAAATAAATATATTGAGTTAGAAAAATTTTACTTTATATAGCACGATATCTGGTGTCTCTTATTCTGATTTGAAAAAAATCGAATCAAAGTTTTCTCTCTCATTTCAAACGTTATAACAGAAAAAAGCATATGTTCTCAAGAGATTTTTACAACCCCCAAAATTTTTTCCCCTCTCTGTTGAGTTCTTTATAGATTAGATAATAAATTCCAGTCAAAATATCAATAGAAGAAAAGCTAATTTTCTCTCGAAGTGTGTTCTCTATGCAAACAAAATGACTGCACGCTTATAATTCTTGCTTATGAATATTCTTTTTGTTTAACATGGACTTTTATCAATATTGACGGAAGTCCTCCCTCCCACGTATTTTGAAGATGTTAAATATTATATTAAATATCCCTGAAGGAAAATCGATGCGTAAAACAACTTTCTTATGTAAACGGCCGTAAAGAATTTTTTAGCTTTTGTCTCTTGCAAAACGCATTCAAAATTAACTTGCTCTGAGCAATGTATTCAAGAAACGCGTTTTGCAGATCCAATAGTTTTAGCCTTACCAGAACTATGCATGATACATAAACATACTGTTATATATTGATTTAAAGTATCATTTGTATATACGTACATCCTCAAACACAATACGTGAGTATTGATATTTACTGAATGATATGTATGAAAAAAAAGCTAATAATTATTCTCATTTTCTTTCCTTTCGATACTGTAAATTTATCTTTTGTTTAATAATCAAATATTTCCTTTTATAGCCACTAACTTTGTCTAAACGCGTTAAAAACCTTTTCTATGCAAACGCCTTGCTGTGGATTCACTGTTTGTTAACTCTCTATAGTTTATCTGCCCCAAGAAAAAGCGGACCTTGTGCTTGATACCGACGTTCAGTGATTATTTACTGATATTTATTATCTGGCCTATCCGGGCTGAAATCTTAATATTATTGGGAGCAATTTTCTAATTCAAAAGTATCCCCCAACTTTAACCCCCTGTGGCATACATCACATTCGCACTTACAATTATTCTAATAAAATTCAAGTACCTGTAATAGTTTCGATAAAGATTCTTATCCAAGCAGAAAACAGAAGAAAGCTGATTTCTTATGCATTTAGATACATTTTCTTCTTGCTTCACTTAGCAACGTCGATGTACTACATTTATAGGGTATTGTTCCAGGATCCTGATGGTCCCCATCAGGATTCTGATTGGGATTCACAGTATGTCTGATTCACACGCAAGTCGTGTTTGCTTTTAATGAGAGAAGAGATATGAATGCGGGTTGAGTGGAGAGATGTGGTCGTTTTCGTGGATATTATTGAAAATTTATCGATTTACGATGCAGATATGGATCTTTAGCCGTTCTTTTTGGGTGGGGAGAATGTTGAGAGGTTGTTAGATGACGGGACATTGTAGTTCAGTGGTGTTAAGGCTGCTTTGTACTAACCGTATTGGAATCGCTCACCTCAATGTTAACCTATGGAGAAAATTTGTCTACTATTTACAGCTATATAAATGCTGATAATGCAATAAATATGGTATTTCTAGATAGCTTGAACTTTTCTGCACTTTGCAACAGGATTCATTTTAGTAAATTTCATACTCCAAAGGAATTAATGAGCGTTTAAAACACAATATACTTATATTTTTTCCCAGAATAATCTAAATGTAAAAATATTATTTACACTTTTTAAAACGAAAAATGTCCCAAGGTGTAAAATTTCTTTCTCTATTACGGAGTACAAATTAAAAAAAATCTTTTAATCCAAGTCGGCAATCCTTGGACACATTTTCTCCATAGGTTTAAATTGAGGTGAGCGAATCCAACAGGGTTAGTACACATCGGCCTTAATTAATGCTCTACATCTTACCTTCCTACAGAAACAGTGGTTGAAATATTAATGTTATTATGAGTGATTTCTTAATTCAAAAATGTCCTTCAAGTTGGACCCCTCCCTCTCTTATCACATTCACACATATGATAATGAAATGCGTATACCTGTAATATCTTTCCTAGGTTGAAAAGAGAAAAAAAAGCTGCATTCTTATGCATTTAGATACCATTTTCTCTTGCTTCAATTAGCAAGGTCGATGTACTACATTGGTAGGCTATTGTTCCAGGATCCCGATAAGGATGGGTCTGATTCACACGCAAGCCGTGTTTGCTTTTAATGAGAGAAGGTACATGAATGTGCGTGGAGTGCAGAGATTTCGTTTTCGTGGATCTCAACGAGAATTTAGTGACTTACGATGCAGATATGGACCTTTAGCTGCTCTCTTTAGGAGAGGAGAATGTTAAGGGGTTGTTATATGACGGAACACTACAGTTCCGGGTAGGAATATCGGTCCTGAAGGCCGAAGATGATGGTTCGACTCCTACATATATCATTGTTTGCTTTCAATGCTAAAAAAAGTATAAATGAGTACAGTGGGAAACATGTGTTCGTTACGACTTGGTAAGATTAATGTTGTTGAAAATCTACCACAATCATGACCAAGTGAAATTAATAAAACAAGTTATTAAAGAATAGCATAAAAAGTCTTAAAGGGGTTGTATTATTTACATACTTAATTCTATACTACTAACTCTATATGGTTCAGGAATTAATGGGAATACGTCAGTTGAATTCGCGGATCTTCAATCCTCACGCTAAGTAAGTGGGAATTTTCTTCTCAGTATTTTTCTAACCACAGAATAGCAAATGTATATATTTGAATTCTGTTTTTTTACATTGAGAATAAATCTTCAAATGTAATGCTCGTGTTTTCTGAAAACAAATGTTTTAATTAAATTTTTTCAAATCAAAATTTTTATTTTTTAGCGACAGACATCAATGTTGTAAAATCTAACCCTGAGAAAAATTTAAATTTTTCTAACTTCACTCTCTTTATTAAGACGTATATCTTCACATGGACAAAACAGAATTGAAATATATGAATCTGCTAATCTATGATTAAATCCCTAGGAGAAAATGCCCCGATAAACTTAACATAGAAGTTGAAGATGCAATTTCAACAAATGCTCCTTTTTATGTATTGAACCACTCGGACATCTGCAGATGAAATCCATAATTACACAGAAAAAGCAACGCCATTCAGCGATCTGCGTTAAACTTTGCCCGTAAAAAAATATTATTATTTTCCGGTACCTTAACATAATCCAATATTTTTCAGTGACTCTTTTTGACTCCAGATTATGTTCAACTACAGTTAGGCAGCAATGCTGTGAAAGAACACACACCGAAGCTAACCTTATAGGCTCGCACACCTTCTGTACGTAAGCACTCTGTACTCGCTAGATAAACCTTAAATACAATTCCAACATGTCGATTACGGTTATGATTACACTTCACTTCTCATCTGTAGCTATTTCGGGACGTGTGTGGGTATAACGAAAGGAAAAAAAGTATTAGTTTTGAATTAGTTTTGAATTAACGGCGGTACTAAGCAAATCACTCAACAGCAGTCAATATTAATCACAGTTGGAAATTAGGCAGATTTGTGTAAATAAAATTACATTTTAATATTTAAAAAATATATTTAAATTTTTTTTTCATCCAAGTAGTGAAACAAAATTTTAAATGTCTTATGCCAGTTTAGTTGGAGGTTTTTGTTTTTAGAATTTGTGAGAACTATTTCACATTACTCTTTATGAAACTTCATAGCTCGAATTCATAATCTCAGGATTCATGCTAATTCATTCAGTGTGAGACTACGTAGTTGGGGGTGGGGGTGGGGGGGGGAGAGGCCATTGTGGGATTTAATCCTCAAATGGTACAGTTGGGGTCGGATCCGACAAACGGATGTATCTTCCCCCTCCCGCCTCTCCTCTCTCATTGCAAGAGATCGTGTTGACAAGGAACCCTACCAAATAGAACTACTAGACCACCCTACTAGATATAAGAATAAGTAAATACGAGTGTCTTTGTTGAAAAACATTATTCATGATCACTAGTCATTTTTCAAACTTTTTAATTTTTTATTCCGATTTTGAAGACCAAAAATGTCAGAATATATTATTTTTTACATTTTTGTGCTTGGAATGTTGGTTTCACTAACTTCTAAAACTAGGTAGACTAAATTACATATTAGACCTAATATATACAGCATTCTATGTAAATGCCAAACTGTTGGATTTTGATTTTCTATTTTCGCATTTTTTTGTAGAAGTTTAAATAACTCTTTTAATTGTCACTAGATGGCGATACTGCTGCAGTTTTGCCATCGCTAATCTTCCTCCCCGCGATGTAATCAGTTGCATGTAGTTTTGTAGGGAGGAGTGTCGTGTCTTTTTACTCGCCGTTCTATGTATTGTATTGATGTACTGCAAGAGCACATTTCATGCAAAGTTCTGTTGGAATGCTTCTTCAAGCTTCAAGTATAGAAATGCCGACATTCTTCCGCGTGAGTATCCAAACATTGCCTTGTACTAAGCGGAGTTTCGCCTTTCAATAGTTTTTTCAACATGCTTGTCATCATTAACAAGTTTGAGCATTGTCAAGTTGTCATCATTGAAAGCTTTCAATCTGTTGAACATTAAATTTTTAGTATCTAGAATAGAGTCATGGGAAAAACCCAGCGACCTTATGAGTTGTCTTAGAATCTTTTATCCCATATTTGCTGTGTGGTGCAGTTCGTTTCTACTAGTAAGAGTTCTGTTTAACGTTAAGTGAACTGAATCACACACAAAGAGATTTTCTTTGTTTAGCAAAATTACAATTCCGTGGTCATTTTTTCTACAAAAAGGGTTATATATCATGTAAAATATTATCAATAAATGTTATTATACAACAAAAATGCTTATTGTGTATTTATTTCTACCAAAAACCTCATCAAAAAAGAGATCGGCTTGGAACCGACGCGACTGTACCATCTATTTCGTCTCAAACCACTGTACTGTTTGAGGGTTAAGAATGCGCTCTGCCGACGTCAGTTAGTTTTAAGTCAACAGGGAGTTGAGCTGGTGAGTAGAAGGTACATCAGAGCAGACAATACAACTTTGCGTGGAAGCTCTGAAGTCGACGGAATATCCTTACAGTGTTAAACAACATGAAATGCGGACTTTAATCCTTAACTGTTATGAAACGCTGGTTATATGCCTAGGAACGAAAATTTCAACTATCCTCTGGTTTCCTGTTTTTGACGAATTTTAATCAAACATAATCATTGCATTGTTATTCCTGAATGCATAGAACATTAGTTCAGGAAAATTTACCCTGAGAAATTCCTCATAATATGTATATAAATCTTCTCAAAACTCTCATAGAGCATTGATCGATAAGGTAATTAAAATACTGAATGTTTTCGTAAATTATAATAACGCAGAACAAAACAGAAAAAGTATTTTTTCTCGACTCTTTTGTCTGGATTTGACAGCTATTTTATCGATTATAAAAGTTCAGGTGCGAAAAACTCCAAATTTGTTTTTCAGTTTGTTTTCCTTTATAAATGAAATCAAAATTCATGGAAATGAAAAATCGGATTTCTTTATTTATTCGAATGATATATTCCGTTCCAAGTTATATACCAATCGATTTATACATCACCATTTCATAACGAAATCTCGCTCTCATAAATTATTAATATATACAAAAGTAAACGGCTTACGAAACTCCAACTTGCTTGCACACTCCAGATTCCCAGCTATAAAGATTTACTGCATTTCCAAGCCATTCGAATTGAATTTGCATTTTAGTGTGGCTCAAAAATTTATCGTCTTTACAATTAAAATAATTACCTTCTTTCATAGAGTTCTGTAACATATTTTCACTTCCTATTCATTTCTTTTCTGTAATTTATAAATTAAGAGATCAATATCAACTAAGGGATTTCTTTTAATGTGAAATATTTTCATAAATCTGAATATTCTCATTTATTTAACTGAAAACGGACTTTTATAACACCAAAACTTCTTTTGAAATTCTCTAGAAAGTTAAATTTCTATGACAAATTGAAAGATTTATTTTAAGGATGGAACATTAATAGTAAGATTTATTTATAAATTGTAAATATTTTAAAATTTCAATAATGCTAAAACTTCCTATTATATAAGTTCTAGGCGAGACACCTAAATTTTATTAAATCTCTGTCACAAGAGAAACCTTTTAAACCGAAGGAGTATACCAATACTAATAGTTTCTTTTTTATAGAATATAAGAACGTGTCATGTCAGACAAATTCTTTTAGCATATCATATATTTGTATTATATTTGTTTCCTAGTTCTTTGTTTCTTTAAGATTTTGTAGCAGTTTATGAGACCTCTAGTATCTCGTAATACTTTCATATCTTTAGCACATAGTTTCATAATCAAACTCGAACTCCAAGAAGGTTACTCGACAAAGGAAAAACCTCCAAAAACCTTTCTATAACACAAATTTATATACAAATGGCCTAGAGAAGCTTGGTAAAACTGTAGAAACTCCACTGAAGGGGGTCCGGGACACATTTTAATTTTTTTTATTTATTGAGATAAAATTTTGAATTTTTTTGTGATGGTTAACCGTATAATTTGTAAACAAAATTACACCATGAAACTTCTCATAAAGTTTAAAAAAAAATTTTAATTTAAATTAAAAAAAAATTGGGTAATGTAAAATCGTTATAATTCGAAATATTATTTGTCGAATTTCAAAAACTTTTCATTTAATTAAACAGAAATATATAAGTTTGAATTCTGATTCAGAATTTTTTTAAATATTAATTGTAAAAAAATGAAAATATTTATAGTAAAAATTTCAAAAAAGTGATAAAACTTATTTTAAAAAAATCATATTTTCAAAAGTATATATATTTTTTTTCAAATTTGCTGAATCAAAATTAAATTAAAGTAATTGAAAAAGATATGCTTCAAGTTTGAACCATTTATCTTTAACGTTTCATGATTTATAACAATGACGTTAAATGGTGAAAAAACCCATCATGCAGAAAAACGCAATTAAAGGTTTAAACAAAGATTGGCTACTATTAGAATGTTGCAAAACAAAAAAATTAATATCTCCTGTTCTAATTAGGATAGAAAAATGATTTTAACGGGATTTTAAACGGGATTTTAAGCGGAAAAGAACTCAAAATTGTTTAAAGCATAATTTGTCTTCGAAAATTTGAAGAATTTTGTGTCCTGGAGCCCCTGTCACAAGGAAAAGGTATATTTTGTTCTAAATAAAAAAATTCCTAATCATTTTATATTTATACACCCTTGCTTCTCCAGTAAGTATTCGAACTTAGAGAAGTGATTCTTTTAACATTTGACACCATTCTACAGGAAAGTCTCGCTATTTTTCGGTTAACGGCTTTTTAAAACCTCTTCAATATTCTGAACAGACCACAATTATCCGAAAATGTTAAAGCTATGGAACTTCGATAGAGATAGATTGTCTTTACTAATTGTCACTTTAAACAAATCTTATGTATATACATTTAACAGATTAAGAAAGGAATTTGATTATGATGAAAAACTGTGTTTTATCTTTCAAACTGTTCTGGGAGAACACCGCAACGCTGAATCTACGAAATTGATTTGTTTATTTAAAGATGGATTCACCAACTGAAGAAGAAGACATTTCAGGATATGGCCATGCAGAGTAAACTCAAAATATCACTTTATGCTGTCGAAGTTTTTGTTTTTTTAACGGGATACGAATTTGAAGAGATTATATTTGCTCAATTGGTAGGCTGACTGAAGATTCTTAGCCCGATTCTTAGGCTTAGGAACTATAGATAACTTTTGGAGATTATTGGTTTGAATGACTGTCAGACATAGGGTATCCCCTAGATTTGATTTATAGTATGAAATTACGTTCACACTGACATAAAAAGTGCTAAAATATCCCAGTTGTTCACACTGATACCTGAATTAAGAAATAAACTCAGCAGTAGAGGTGGGGTGGGGTGGGATTTGAGGGTAAACACTTACGAAAGCGAATGGTGCGAGATATACCAATCGTAGAAATTCAAGTACTTTGGTTTCTATTTCTTTTTCATACACGCATTTCTATCATTAACAATTGTCTAATTCTTCCCACTGCAGGTTTCAAATAGAAAAAGAAAATCTGGAATGAAATTTCTCCATTTTCAAGACACGCGAATAGAGGATTTGTAACGGATAATTTTAAACGAACAGTGAAAGAGAAGTAATAAGACTGAGTTAATACAATTGAAAGATCTGTTTACTATGAATTTTTGTTTTCATTCTGAATTTCTAGAAAAAGCAATTTATGTGCAAATGGAAGGATCAGTCTTTAATTCCCGTTTTTATTATTTGAGCACAGAACCGATCCTTTATTTCGGGAAAAAATGTCCCTTTTTATACGGGCTCCAGAAATTTAGTTCTTTATTGACTTAGTTTTCACGCTTCTATCATTAAAGTTTTTTATTAAGTTACACAGACTGTTAATGTTGAGTCGAACAAGATTCGTTTTTACGTTTGTAGCCAAAGAATGCCCAAATATCTTTCAGGGATGGGAGGTTTGAAAGAATGATATTTTAGGGATTAAAAAAATAGTACTCAATAAAAGTTAATTATTATTGGTACTGGGTAACTGTGAATCTTAGATCTTCTAAATGGGATGTACATTTAATATGTAAGATGTTCTTTTTAATTTCCTCTTTTATTATAAAAAAATCTATAACACTTTTTTTTGGCAATTATTTGAATTTATGAATTAAAATTTATGGATACAAAAAATAATTTTGTTTGTTTCAAGATTTTTATAAACAGAAAGTGTATGATAGTAAATATTGTTTCTTTTCCATTGTTCATGTTAATGCTTTTTTGCGGATTAATTATTAACACATTGCTGATCGGCAATTTTATTTAAATACATACGCAAGTCATCGGCACAGACTGAAATTTTGGGATAAAATACGGCATTTATACTTTTTGTAATCTGTTTTCTTTATATGGGGGTCTGAGATTCCCAGTTTAAAAGATAAAATGGAAGGATTTGCTTGAAACTCATTCAGATCATAGGAAAGGTAGTTTTCAAGTAAAGCAATGTCCAGTTGATCAAAAATTTCTCCAGTATGACTTACCTTCATCCTAAATTATCCTCAACATTTGAGTGTAAAAACACAAGTTTACTCGATACCGGTCAACAATATGTTAAGAATTAATCTGTGCTCATATTTGAAACATAGATAAATAGATGAATATAACCACTTAAACGGCAGTAACAAAAAAATAAGACAAAATAAAGACCATAAAAGTAATGAAAATCTTGTTTTATAAAAGTTATTGTTTGGGTTCTATTGCACAGGGTTTTAAAAAGTGGCTAAGATCCCACTAATGATTACGCCATGCAGGAGAAATAATTAAAACTCCCGGAACAAATTTTAAAAATAAGGGAAGAAATAAATAGCATTCCGGATTAAATGACTGTAAGTGTAATAAAAGCTAACGTCTACTTGATTTCCCCACAGATCGGCTATTTAAATTAATAATTCATAAAAGACTTGTAATTAGTAAAAAAGGACAGTTCTTACATTTTTGCTTCGTAAGATGTTCATATATTCACGAGACAGGAAACATTAAAATCTAACGTTTAACAGAAATTTCACAGGGAAAGAGAGCGAAATGCTTATGTCGTTAATTTCATTTACTATTATTTTTCTGTGCTATCATATTGTCTGGTATATAGAAAAATAATCTTTTTCTCGAGATGGTGTAAGAAATAACAAGCTGATTTCTTACATGTGTCATCTTACGTGTGATACATATTCAAGTGTCCCAAAAATATCCCTTTTTCTAAGGTATTCCGTAGCATAAGACTATTGTTTTTTTAAAACTTTTGTTCGCAAAAATTGCAAGACAGTGTAGGATTCTTAGAACTGGCACATAAATGAAGGAAACTTCGTAATCTTTTATGATAAAAAAACAATTAAAATGACTGGCTAAATGCTGATTCAGTGTGTCATTCCTTTCCTCAAAATTGACATGGGCTGAAAATATGACAAACAACAAGAACAACAACAACAAATACTCCTCAAGTGTAGAAGAGGGAGTCCTGTTTTTGTTTTCTTTGTGGTGGAGAAATGTATGTGCAATTCTCAAAACTGACTACAGAAATATTCCGAAACTGAAAGAAGGTGAAATTTTCTTTTCACAAAGCCTCTGCGCTTATTTGAAGAAGTGCAACTACTTTGATCAATGCATGGCCTAAGTAAGTCATGCAAAGCGATTAGAATATCGTGTGCAACTTCCTGCCAAGACTCTCGAATATCCCATGGGAATTTCAGCCAAAACGCCTGCATGATAAACACGATATAAGCCAGCAGGAGCTAGACCGAATACTTTTCAGTACTAATAACCTTCTTGTATTATAAACTTTGTATGTACTTTGACAACAGAACATAATGTTCTGGGACTGACTCAAGTTATTTTCCCTTTCTCTGACAATACCTGGCTATGCGTTTCGGTAGGAAAACTTTTGTTTCTTGACCCGCATCACCGTTTTTGTGGAGTGTAGAACATGTTGGATATAGTAGTCTAAAGACAAGTTCATTACAGATGACTACCATACACCATTTTTTGGGAATAACACATAGACGCTTCATGAAGGTCATTACTCAAGAGGACAGGATCCTGTTTCAGTCAATGCCCCGACGGGTACACGGTTTACTCGACGAGGACTAACAAGATCCTTTGTATTCTGCTATTCGTTATACGAGGGTTGTAAATAAAGTAATGGCAACGTACTCGTAAAATTTTTTTTAATGTACGTACAAGCAAAATTACATTACATTCCTTCAATATAATAAATAGCAGAGTCATGTACCTTTTGCCAGATGTCAGGAAGCCGTAGGATACCGTTGGCAAGGTTTTGTGTGTTGATGTCAGCGACGGAGCGCCCTAATGCTCGGATCACAGACGGCACGTCAGAAAATCTGATGCCTCGGAGGGTTCTTTCAACTTAGGAAAGAGGTCGTGTCAGGAGAGTACGGAGGGTGTTCCAACAACTTCCGGATGCAGATGGTGCTGTAGCCACGGGCAATCTTGATTTTAATCCCCGACCGCTGATCACTTTTTGTAAACATTATTTAGAGCGGTGGAGACGACACCGTCCACTTCAACGTCACGCAGCTACTACCCCTTCTACTAGATCTACGGTTTTATGTACTCTACACATTGACAACAGCTCCACCTCACTCCTCTTATATCCTGTTTGAGCATGTAGGAAGTTCTACGACTTCCTGGGTGACGTTGCAACTACTTTATTTACAACCCTCGTATATGCCACTTGAAGGTCAACATTTGAATCTTTTTCAATAAAATGTTTATGCCAGGAAACTTCTTCAATTATGTTTTATTTGGTTTGGGTAGTAAGATTTTTAAAACAGCTAATATTTATAATACACTGAAGTGCCACTGAATTAGGGATAGCAAAGCCTATGCAAATTGTGTAGCGCTGCGCATCATGTATGCGCAAGTGAGGGCGCTGTGGTAACTGCATATATAGCGCGTACTGTGATTGTTCTGAAGTAGTTGTTGGAATTGCCAGTATGGATAAACTGCCTGATTTAGACGCCTTCGATCGCGGACAAATCGTAGGTGCGCGACGTATGGACCATTCAATTTCCGAAATCGTCAGACAGCTAGGATTTTCAAGGTCGACAGTGTCAAGAGTATACCAAGAATACATGGATGGTGGAAAAAAACTAGCGATTGGGCAAACTGGAAAGGACAATTAGCCTTGACAGTGCGTGGTGAGAGACGGCTCAGGCGTATTGTACGTAGCCAGCGAAGCCAAACATTAGCTCAAATTATCACCCAGTTTAATCATGGTGCCAGTCGTACAGTTAGTAAACGGACTGTACAACGCTCGCTTCACCGTATGGGTTTCGGGAGCCGTCGACCTACGAGAGTACCATTGCTCTATGCTCGCATTCGGGCTGCACGTCTTGCCTGGGCAAGAGAGCACAGAGACTATAGTGTAGAGGACTGGAAAGGAGTAGCATGGAGTGATGAGTCTCGATTCCGACTACTTAACGCCGACGGGAGGCTGAGAATATGGCGTCAGGCTCATGAAGCCATGGATCCTGCATGCCTGGCTGGAACTGTACAAGGGCATGGTGGCTCAATCATGGTCTGGGGTGTTTTTTCGTGGCACAGTTTGGGATCTTTGGTGCGTGTACCAACCTCCCTCAATGCAATTCGGTACGTAGAGTTGCTGGGTGATCACCTCCATCCGTTTATGCTGTTCTGTTATCCGCACGGTAATGGAGTTTTCCAGCAAGACAACTGTACCTCTCACAAGTCCTGGTTGGCTACTGGCTGGTTGGATGAGCATTCCTCTGACTTCTCTGTCATGAATTGGCCACCTAGAAGCCCAGACTTAAATCCTATTGAGCATCTTTGGGATGTTTTGGAACAAGGCGTGAAAGGCCATCTCACAGCACCAAAGAACCCTACTGAATTCTTTACAGCTTTAGCCAATATTTGGCAAGCCATTCCCGTAGAACGTTTCCAGAAACTTGTTGAATCTATGCCTTGTCGTGTGGCAGCCGTTATCAAGGCCAGAGGAGGCCCAACTCGTTACTAGGTAGGTATCCCTAATTCAGTGGCACTTCAGTGTAATTCAAGTATGATTCACTTTTACTAAGTTATTATTGTGTAGAAATCACTCTTTGTCATATTCACTTATTTTGACCTTTAGTTTTTCATGAGCACTTAACTTATTTTACCTGACAAAAAAGTCCTGATTCTATGTGTAGTATTTTTTTCTTTATTTTAAATCATCTTACCTTTTGGTTGGACATTTTGGTTGGATGAAAGCCCATTCATTAATAATTAGTAAAGTTAGAATCTCAAACCGAGTCATAATCAATGATGTAAAGATTAGAAAGCCTATCCGATGAGGGGAAATCTCGGGTTTAAATCTCACTTGTGGGATAATCTATATATATAAAACAGTTCCGTAACTGACTCATTCATTCATTCATTCATTCATTCATTCACTGACTGACTGACATACAACGCACAGACCAAACCGCTGGACCTAAAGGGCTGAAATTTTGCATGGCGATTCTTCTTATAGTGTAGGGGTGCACTAAGAGAGAGTTTTGAAAAATTCTTCTTAGATTTTTTAAAATTAAATTTTTAAGCTGTTTTTTTTACTTTTTTTAAGTTTGCATTTAAAATAATAATTTGAGGGTTATAAAATTTATATCACGAGAAAGATCATAAAAATTCCTTTAAAATGAAATCTTTTTCGAATCTTTACCTTCATTTCCTGATTTTTGGTGAATTTTTAAAGATTAATTTTTAGAATTTAATTTATTAAATGCTGATCACGTGACTTCTTTTTCTGGTACTTTAAATAAATTTATCGTCACGTGCATAAAAACTAAATAGACAAAAAATAATTTTTTTTTCTTGCTAATGCGGCAGACGATTGGACATTATCCAAAAAAATATTAAAATACAGTAAAAGAAATGTTCTAGAAACTGTACTATATTAACTGTACTATATTCTTTAGTATTCTTTATATTAGATTTAATTTGAATATCTTCTTCTACATTATTTTGTCTATAAAAATATCCCTTACGATTTTTTTATAAATATATATATATATATATATTTTACATCAATTATATACATTGATCGTCGTATTTATTATATATATATTGGCATTAATTGCATACATTCACCGATGTTTTTACTTTGAATGTACTCCGTAGCGAAGTGCGGGTTTTCAGCTAGTTTTTCCATAAACGGGAAAACTTGAAAATACAGAGGCTGTTCGCACATTTTTTAGACGATTTTGGTAAGCGGTAATAAAAAATCGTTTGCTGCAAAAGAAATAATTGCAATTGTACTATGTTTTTAAAATTCAAAATTATCGTCTGCGGCTAGAAAGTTTTGTTTTTGTTCAAAATGGCGTTTTTAACAAAGCAGTGATTCGAAGGCTACATTTAAGCTCTTTCCGAAGAGAAATATGCATACTCCGTTATCCAAAAACGATGTGAGATTCATGGTTTTGTGATATCTAAAGCGTCGATAGGTAATATCGTCAACAAGAAAGGAAAAAAAAAACGTCAAATTGGAGACTCAAGTGGGACAAAAATTCCAAACAAGTATCCAAGGAAAAAACGGACATCTTCAACTATTGAAAAGGTACGTTGTTTAATGTTAAAAGAAAATCCCCCTAGTGAAAGGACAGTTGCAAAATCATTAAAATGCTCGGTGTCTACTGTAAACAAAATGATAAACGTTGATTTAAATCTTAAGCGAGAAAACGTAATGTGCATCGTCTTCTTCCAAATCATATCGCTGAACGCAGGACACGCTGCAGAATTCTATATGAGAAACACTTATCCAAAGAAAAATAGAAAACAATTGTCACAATAGATGAATCATGGGTGTATTTAAATGATTGCAACAAAAAAAGAGCCATTTATTATCATAAAAGGGGAGAAAAAATTTAAGTACATGGTTCAAAGAATCGAAAGAAAGTTTTTCTAAGGGATTCATGATTGTTGCTGGTATTTCTTATAATGGCAAGTTAAAAATAAAGAGAGTGGAAAAAAATGTCAAGATTAACTCCAAATACTATCAGGAACATATTTTATCGCCAATTTTTCTGAATGAAATACCATCGCTTTACCCACAGTGCCATTAATCTGTGAGACTCCATCAGGACAAAGCTAGCAGTTACACATTAAAATCCATTGTAAATTTCCTAAAAAAAATGGAACAAAAAACTGGTATCAAGACCATACCCTTCACTGATATCCGTACTAAATCTCCCGATGTATCACCTATGGATTTTTGTGCTTTCGGACTTTTAAAATCTGCATTATCCAAACGTCGTCCCAAAACCCTTATAGGACTCTGGTAAGCTGCTCAGGAGGAATGGTAAAGAATGCCTCTTCTGACACTCCTAAAGGCATTATTATCCTGGAAATTGCGGTGTCGAAAGATAGTTCAGAATAAGGGATATCAAATAGAACATTTAAAACAAAAGCATTTTATGTAATTTAGTTTTGTGAGTACAATATACATCGTCTAAAAAATGTGTGAACAGCCTCTGTATTTCGAGTTAAACTTGAAATTTTTTTCCACTCTCTTTATTTTTAACTTGGCATTATAAGAAAGACCAGCAACAATCATGAATCCCTTAGAAAAACTTTCTCTCGATTCTTTGAACCATGTACTTAAATTTTTTTCTCCCCTTTTATGATAATAAATGGCTCTTTTTTTGTTGCAATCACTTAAATACATCCATGATTCATCTATTGTGACAATCGTTTTCCATTTTTCTTTGGATAAGTGTTTCTCATATAGAATTCTGCAGCGTGTCCTGCGTTCAGCGATATGATTTGGAAGAAGACGATGCACATTGCGTTTTTTCCCTTTCTTAAGATTTAAATCAACGTTTATCATTTTGTTTACAGTGGACACCGAGCATTTTAATGATTTTACATCTGTCCTTTGACTAGGGGGATTTTCTTTTAACATTTTACAACGTACCTTTGCAATAGTCGAAGATGTCCGTTTTTTCCTTGGATACTTGTTTGGAATTTTTGTCCCACTTGAGGCTCCAATTTGACGTTTTTTTCCTTTCTTGTTGACGATATTACCTACCGACTCTTTAGATATCACAATACCATGAATCTCACATCGTTTTTGGATAACGGAGTATGCATATTTCTCTTCGGAAAGAGCATAAATGTAGCCTTCGAACCACTGCTTTGTTAAAAACGCCATTTTGAATAAAAACATAACTTTCAAGCCGCAGAAGATAATTTTGACTTTTAAAAACATAGTACAATTGCAATTATTTCTTTTGCAGCAAACGATTTTTTATTACCGCTTACCAAAATCGTCTAAAAAATGTGCAAACAGCCTCTGTACTATCAGGAACATATTTTATCGCCAATTTTTCTGAATCAAATACCATCGCTTTACCCACAGTGCCATCAATTTGTGAGACTCCATCAGGACAAAACTAGCAGTCACACATCAATGTCCACTGTAAATTTCCTAAAAGAAATGGAACAAAAAACTGGTATCAAGGCCATACCCTTCACTGATATCCCTACTAAATCTCCCGATGTATCACCTATGGATTTTTGTGCTTTCGGACTTTTAAAATCTGCATTATTCAAACGTCGTCCCAAAACCCTTACAGGACTTTGGAAAGCTGTTCAGGAGGAATGGGATAGAACACTTCTTCTGACACTTCAAAAGGCATTATTATCCTGGAAATCGCTGTGTCGAAAGATAGTTCAGAATAAGGGATGTCAAATAGAACATTTAAAACACAAGAATTTTATGTAATTTAGTTTTGTGAATACAATATACATGGTCTAAAAAATGTGTGAACAGCCTCTGTACAACAACATCAACTCCAGAATACGCTGAAGAAGAACGAAATAAGAACAGGTTGATCGAGCCGTTCAAAAGAGTGAAACTAGTA
Source organism: Dolomedes plantarius (assembly GCA_907164885.2). NCBI lineage: Eukaryota > Metazoa > Arthropoda > Arachnida > Araneae > Dolomedidae > Dolomedes > Dolomedes plantarius. Next base: position 61,026,281 of record OU015492.1, read on the forward strand.
AATTGCGCACGATATACTCTTACAGAGGCTGTTCACACATTTTTTAGACGATATATATTGTATTCACAAAACTAAATTACATAAAATTCTTGTGTTTTAAATGTTCTATTTGACATCCCTTATTCTGAACTATCTTTCCTGAACACCTTTCCAGAGTCCTGTAAGGGTTTGGGGTCGACGTTTGGATAATGCAGACTTTAAAAGTCCGAAAGCACAAAAATCCATAGATACATCGGGAGATTTAGTAGGGATATCAGTGAAGGGTATGGCCTTGATACCAGTTTTATGTTCCATTTCTTTTAGGAAATTTACAGTGGATTTCGATGTGTGACTGCTAGCTTTGTCCTGATGGAGTCTCACAGATTGATGGCACTGTGGGTAAAGCGATGGTATTTCATTCAGAAAAATTGGCGATAAAATATGTTCCTGATAGTATTTGGAGTTAATCTTGACATTTTTTCCACTCTCTTTATTTTTAACTTGCCATTATAAGAAATACCAGCAACAATCATGAATCCCTGAGGAAAACTTTCTTTCGATTCTTTGAACCATGTACTTAATTTTTTTTCTCCCCTTTTATGATAATAAATGGCTCTTTTTTTGTTGCAATCATTTAAATACACCCTTGATTCATCTATTGTGACAATTGTTTTCCATTTTTCTTTGGATAAATATTTCTCATATAGAATTCTGCAGCGTGTCCTACGTTCAGCTATATGATTTAGAAGAAGACGATGCACATTGCGTTTTTCGCTTTCTTAAGATTTAAATCAACTTTTATCATTTTGTTTACAGTGGACACCGAGCATTTTAATGATTTTGCAACTGTCCTTTGACTAGGGGGATTTTCTTTTAACATTAAACAACGTACCTTTACAATAGTCGAAGATGTCCGTTTTTTTCCTTGGATACTTGTTTGGAATTTTTGTCCCACTTGAGGCTCCAATTTGAAGTATTTTTTCTTTTCTTGTTGACGATATTACCTATCGACGCTTTAGATATCACGAAACCATGACTCTCACATCGTTTTTGGATAACGGAGTATGCATATTTCTCTTCGGAAAGAGCATAAATGTAGCCTTCGAACCACTGCTTTGTTAAAAACGCCATTTTGAATAAAAACAAAACTTTCAAGCCGCAGACGATAATTTTGACTTTTAAAAACACAGTACAATTGCAATTATTTCTTTTGCAGCAAACGATTTTTTATTACCGCTTACCAAAATCGTTTCAAAAATGTGCGAACAGCCTCTGTATATATCTAATTTAACGTCTTTACGCCCAGTCAGTGAACGGTGTGACTGAATTCTTTAGGCTTGAAATTTGCATATGCATAGGACGTATAAGTATAGGAGTGCTTCTTAACCTTTTTAATAGTCAACACCCCTTTGAATCTTAAAATATGCTCTCGCCCACAAATGTTTTTCTATTTTTTATTTAGGAAAAGACATTTATTGCAAAATAATTTATTTATTGCATAAAAAATATTAATACATTTACAATACATATTATAATATATATATATAACAGTTCCGCAACTGACTGACTCACTGACTGACTGATTGACTGACTGACATACAAAGCATAGACCAAACCGCTGGACCTAAATTTGTGAAATTTTGCATGGCGATTCTTCTTATAGTGTAGGGGTGAACTAAGAAAGATTTTTGAAAAATTCTTCTTAAATTTTTTAAAATTAAATTTTTAAGCTGTTTCAGTAACTTTTTTAAGTTTGCATTTAAAATAATTATTTGAGAGCTATAAAATTTATATCACAAGAAAGATCATAAAAATTTTTTTAAAATGAAATATTTTTCGAATATTTATCTCCATTTTTTGATTTTTGGTGAATTTTTAAGGAATAATTTTCAGAATTTAATTTATTAAATACTGATCACGTGATTTCTTTTTCTGGTACTTTAAATAAATTTATCGTCCCGTGCATAACAAAGAAATAGATAAAAAATATTTTTTTCTTGCTAATTGCGGCAGACGATTGGACATTATCCAAAAAAATATTAAAATACAGTAAAAGATATGTTACTCAAACTGTACTATATTAACTGTACTATTTTCTTTAGTATGTCCTATTACATTTAATTTGAATATTTTCTTCTACATTATTTTGTCTATAAAAATATCCATTACGATTTTTTTATAAATATATATATATTTTTTTACATCAATTGCCTACATTGATTGTTGTATTTATTATAAATATATTTATACATATTTTTGGCATTAATTGCATACATTGACCATTGTATTTAATTTGAATGTACTCCGTAGCGAAGTACGGGTTTTAAGCTAGTATTACATATAAAACAACATCTACATTTTTTATGGCTACAATATTGCTGTTTGTTCATAATTATCCTTTTAAAACGATGCTCTCTTTTTGAAAGAGCCACGCGTAAGTCATCAGCACGGTAAGGAGAAAGTAGAGGTAGCGTTTGTCCGTAGGAGTGCAGGAGAAGAAAATAAGGCATGTTTCTCATAAGCGGTTAGGCGGTAATTTTCATTAAAAATTTAGAACCTTCTCTCGCCCCCCTAGATATGCTCTCTCACACCCCCAGAGATACCCGCACCCCTGGCTAAGAACCACTGCCATATAGGATTGAAACCAAATCATTGTTTATTTCTAGAGCAATTCGACATAAAATCCTTTTCATTGACAAGATAAAAAAATTTATAATATCCAAAAGTCCAGAAAAAGATATTAATCTTGAGGCCTAAACATTTCGGACTTCTTTTTTTAATACTATTTTCTTCCCATTATACTTATTTCTCACACTGATGCTTCTGAGTTGAATAGCTCTTCTTTAGTGAAAGAATGAACGAGAGCTCTGTCAATTTACGAAATAATTTGTATTATCTGGGAAGAAATATTAGTATTTGAAGATGATAAATGAAAGTGAGTTAGAGAGACATCATAATTTTTCAAAATCTCAAGAAAATGATTTTAAACATAAGGGCACATACCATTATAGATGAAAAATACTTTTGAGACAGGATATGAAATTAATATGATCATGAATTTGAGTTTTCTTATTGAAAAGGACTTGTTTTTCTAAATACAACGTTGGAAATTTAATTTCAAATTTCCTAATACTTTTTTCTTGTAAAATAAAGGGAAATAGAAAATACATACATAAATGAGTTACTGAATTATGAAATATTTTGTTTTTTATTCAATCTCACAATTTTTCCATGTCATGTAAGAAAACCATAAAGATAAACTGTCTAAGGAAAAAATGTTCAACAAGACTAAATTGCCCCATGAGCGACAAATGAAGTTATGTTCAAAAAATCTTTCCTCAGTAAGAGAAAACATGAGTACGCCGGCATACAATTTATTTTTCAGAAATATATACCGAGCATAAAACGTTGAAAATATGTGTAAAGAGGAACAGAGAACAATTAAAGGTAAATTACTTTGTACAGATTGTTGCTGATAGTTGTTAATGCAGAACGCTTGTCAATGAAGACACTTTCACTTTAACCGCGAGAATCGTTGGTTGCTGTCAATGCCGGCACCGTCTAGGTTAATTTACATCACATCCTGGTGCAACCTCAGTTTTGACCGAGCACTCTCAGGGTTGACATCTAGGAGGTTCGTACCTTTTCCCACCCTCTGTGGCATCATAGCAGGACTTTCCGGTCTACAAATTAAACTGGCCTATATCGGGCCTACATTTGGAGGTATTTGATGGCGTTCGTCGGGATTCGAACAGATCAACCTCAGTCCCAAGCGCAACGCGTTACCACTAGGCTACCTCGTGCCCTTGTACCGATTGTTTATTCAACACTTTAAATAAAATTAGATCGAAATAAATTCTCTAATATTGTACGTAAATGTTAAATTGATAATTTGTGATTAGAAATTTAGAGCGTACAAAATGAAAGGTATCATGAAAATGGGGTGTACCCCAACCGAATTATATTACATCTATTTAGATATAATGTATAGTCGAACCCCGTTATAACGAACTTCAAGGGACCAAAGATTTTGTCCGCTTTATCCGGTGTTTCTCTATATCTGAACCGTTAAGAAAATTACTAGAGTTCCCAAAATGTATAACTCATTAGTTGCAATGTGTACTCAATAATGATGTATTAAAAAATGATAAACTCTATTAAAAATGATCATTAATGAATTAAATAAACTAAAATCGATTACATTAAACTAGCACATTAATTAAATTACGTACAATAGGAAAACGGTGGGACCAAAACTTTAATTCGTTATATCCGTGAGTTCGTTATATACCGGGTTCGCTATAACGGGGTTCGACTGTATCACATCTGTTAGATTTAAAACAAGGATTCATCGAAAGAATTATTTAAACCATGTCTTTTTTTAATAATATACATCACTGATACTAAGGAAACATGGAGGGTTAAATAATTCCCTTTAGCTCAATATAGCGAGACAAGAATAAAATGAACATTAATTTATTAAAAACGCGAGCGTTAAAATAAACGACACTCACAACCCGTGAGGGATACGAATATACGGCAGGAACCGATGTCTTTCGGTATACCGTTCACATTATTAAGGACGACCAGGAGCAACAATAATAGTCATCAACACAGTAATGGCGGTAAGTATACAGTGAACACTGATACTCATTCTCAATGCGATGCAACAAATATTATACATTTAAGTCAACAGTTACTAACTCAACTAAGCAGCCTTAATCGGCAATTAACTTAAGAAGCCGTAATACATGCAATTGTGACGTCATGGTTAGTTGTTGGGTAAGTGCATTTTACGAGGGGTTAATCATATTGAATGACACAAATCAGAGGAGTTAACTTCGACTGTGTAGCCTTACTCTAACAATCATTTTACGAAGATTGATATCTACTTGTTAAAGTGTTAAATTTATGTTTCCTATCATGAAATTTTGCTCTGAATATATATTTATTTGGCGAATTTTAAAGAAAAACTAGTTGGTACCCATCAAAACATGACGGCTAGATAGTAAATAAATGTACTAATACACAAATTATACTCAATACATCATTGCCAAATGTTGAAAATCATAATAATGCGCCGAAACAAATTAATGTGTTTAAGCGGCCTTGTGCTTAGTTAATGTCTAAAACCAGATTTAAAAATGTCCCTGAGCATGTGCAGAAAGCAATTTTTTTAATTGTAAATTATCGTTAATTAAACAGCGCAAAATAAGCAATTTCCACGAGTTTTAATCTTATATTTCACAAACATAATTATCATAAAAATAAAAATGGCAGAGAGAGATCTAGAGAGACTCCTCGGAATAAACGTGTTTATCATTAAAACATGTCACTGAGCATGCGCAGAAACAGTGAGTTTCTGAAGACAGATTTAAACATGCCACTGAGAACGCGCAGAAATCAATTTTTAATTGTAAATCATCGCTAATTGATAGAAATTGCGATTATCGCTAATTAATAGGAATTGCGGTTAGAAAACCAAATTTGACAAATCTACAGGTTACAATCTTTCGTTTAAGACCAAAATGAAGTAAATTGATGCAGTAGTTTTCCCTTACGGACTGCCCCAAAAGTCGGCGTAGCAACTTAAATATATAGATATCCATGTTAAGTGGTTTAAAATGTTTTTAAATATTAAGCTAGCTTTGCTATTTCCATATGTAAGAAAACAATTGCTAGAAATTTATTATAGAGAGCTCCAGAAACTATGTTCGCAGTCTACAGCATATCGAATGAGCACTTTAACAGTGAAAAATTTGTTTCCAGTTTCACCATCAAGTTCAATTTTGAAATGGGCTTTCTGAAAATGCAAGTGAAAATTTCTTAATGTATAGGTCAGTAATATAACTGCAAAAACATATAAAATTAAAAGAGAAAGCCCCCATTGGAAATTGTTTCTAGTCTTTATGATTTTAAAAATATCTAAAAAGGAAAGTCTCTCAGAAAAAGGAACCTAAAAAATATCTCGTTACATTAGTGCAAAATTTCGCGAGAAATCCTCTCCTGAGACTACTTACAATTTCTTTTTAGCAAAAGATTCGGTCCCGATCATCTGCTGATCAAACAGGTGCTCTAGGCTGTTACACCAACAGAATTTACTCTCATAACGTCGTAAAAAGACGTAACGTCATAAAAAGTTTAGGATATGGAAAAGTTATATTTCTGAAATAAGTTCCTTTTGATGAATAAAATAAGTTGTACTCGATCGTTTCGTATTCTGAATTTGTAAATGACCCGATACAGCTGTTAATTGCAGTTAGAAGGAAAACACAGAAGGTATTCGAGTGTCAAGTTCCAAATATTGCCACTGTGCAGACTTTAAAAAATTTAGGATGTGGGAAAAGTTATATTTCTGAAATAAGTTCCCTTTGATGAAAAAAACCGATATGCCAAAATATGGAGTGTAACCCTAGCTATAGCGATGTGAAACAGCGTAACTTTAATCTATATAAACGGAAATCTCTTGAAGTTGGTTAAGTAGTAGAGGAATGACTGACTAGATTATATGCAGCACAAATCTTTCTGTATGAGTTTGTTTAATTTTGGACAGAATTTAATTCTATAATTTATTTTACTCTTTGGAATTACTGCTTGTAACAGTTCTCTCCGATGCACGAATAAATATTTCCTTGTCAGTGGATTGAATAATGAGCAATTATCAGATCCAAGAAATGGGAAATAAACTTATGAAGTTGATAAATGATTCTGTGGGAGATAAATTTGTCTCGACATTGCATAAATAAGTAAATAAACATTCTCATTTATTTACATGACTGCGTGAGTCTACCATTAAAATAAAAAAGCGATTAGAATTTTTCCTCTGCTTATGATAATTGGAGTTTCCAGACTATTTTTGTCTGTGAATTTATTTCTAGTTCAATTTAAAAATACTTAAATGTTTATTGAACTTCCACTAACTTTTAATAAAGTTTATCAAGGTTTTTCAAGAGATTTCAAAAGAATTGAGAGATATGTAGATATATCTCTCAATTATTTGACTTTAAAATAAATAATAACATTATTATTATTTTTTTAAGAGAACATTTGCAACAAAAACTTTATACAATTGTTCAACAGAAATTCTTGCCTTAAGAAAATGTTAAGGGAATACTAACGGTAATAACTGGGGAAAACTGCTAAAATATTAGAAAAATTAATAAAAAATCATTAGGAGAATAAAAATTTGTTTATATATATTCAAATCCTGATATCTATAAAATTTTAAAGTGACCAGTATTTCACTACTAAAGATAAAATAATGCATGGAACACACCCTCTTAAGAGAGATTTCTTATGCAAAGATATACACCTCCAGTGCCCTTGCAGCCATGGACATAAGTTTCACTCTTTTTATGGGATCCTCAGCATGGGAAGTCCGACAGGAGGATTAAAATTTCGTAAACGCAACTTAAAAGCAAAATTTAAAGAAATCTCGCTTTTGGAATTCTTTTTCCTCCAAGCATCTTACGCTTAGGAGTCCGTATGAAGGGCGAAACCTTCATATGGGCTTCAACTGATGGGCACGTTGGAAGTTTATATCTTGCCATTAACCATGAGGTTTTGTGTCAAGATAGTTTAATTTATCACCATATCTTTATTTATAACAATGAGGTCTATCTTTATGCACAACATCTTTCATATTTTAACTGTATAGGTGAATTACAAGATCCTTTCCAAACGCAGAAAATTTTTAACACATAGTGGCATCACGTTTATATGCTTCGATGAATTTTACAGGGACATGGTTAATGATATAAAATTTCAGAGCATAGCATAATTTCGTATGTTTCTATGGATCAAGGTGTAGCACACAGTAGTTGAGATTATAATAAGTAAAAGTGAATAACAATACCATGGATAGACTTCCTTTCTGCAGATTTGTAAAAATCAGGGAATTTTAAAATCCTGCGAAAAAGTTGGTAAAACTTGAGACATAGTCAACAAAACTTCTATAAAACTTCAAGTACCATTCTTAAAAGTTTTTAATCGCTCGAAGTTGTATATTAAACATTATCACTGAATCTTGTAAGAATATGTTCAACCTCAGGATGTCTCAAGATGATTCAGTTCACAAACAAATATTAAACCCCTCTCATCCAATGCGATATTTTTTTTTCCAATGGCTGGGACCTGGGCGTAGGTCCTTCTCCGAGAGAAGCCAGAAGTGTGCGACCACTTAGCCGCATGCGTAACATGGGTTGCCCCTGGTGCACCACAGGGGGTGGGTCCACGCTACACCCATTTGAAACATACCGGTTCCGAAATTTTGATCCGAGTCAAGTGACGAGACCGGAACACTTGACCCCGCACCTCCAAAGGTATTGTTTGGGAACCTGGAGGACATTGCAGATACAACAGATTTTTTCCATGTACCAGCCGCCATTAGTGTACACGTCGGTTGTTTTGTCAGCGTCGGGTATCGAACCAGCAACATGCAGGTCAATGGCTTGACGCCTTTACCGACCGGGTCCATTGCAGAATAACTTCTATGATTATTCACTAAGCCCTGCAATTTACCATGAGTTATCGTAAATATGGAAGATAACCAGTGTATGAAAGCAGTTGACACATAATCTTGATCAAGTTATAACATTATTATTATTATTATTTTAAAGAGAACATTTGCAACAAAAACTTTATACAATTGTTCAACTGAAATTCTTGCCTTAAGAAAATGTTAAGGGAATACTAACGGTAATAACTGAGGAATTCTGCTAAAATATTAGAAAAATTAATAAAAAATCATTAAGAGAATAAAGATTTGTTTGTATATTACATGCCAGAATAAGATGCATGTCTCTTTTGATTTGAAATAACTGCTAATAAAGTTTCGTGGTAAATAATATTACATTTAACTCCAGATAACCAGGGATAATTAGTACATGAATGTACAAGGAAAAACAGAAACAGATACCTGTATTAGATAAAATTGACTAGTTGTTTTTTTTATGTCCCTTGGGCCTAAGTACAAAGGTCCCCAATCCGGAGTGAGCGCATATGAAAGGAGAGAAGACAATATACAGAAAGAAATACACAGACACAGATCATTCATTCTTAAACAGATGATAACCTTGGCGATTTACAGTGGTATTTACAGTGGCGATTTACAGTGGTACAGACGGTGTTCCTATTTTAGGCGGAAGACTGACTTTACTCCATTTGACAACCAAGTCTCACTCTGGAATCGAAAAGGCCCTGGGTTGCCCAATTGTCGGTAGATCTGTACTGTCCGGCCGGCATCCAAACCCATATGAAACATCACCGAACATGGGAAATTAACCGTCGGCTGTGCATACAGGAATTGCTACGTAGCGCCCGTCTCCAGTTTTGACAATTGTCGAGTGGACAAATAATCCGGGACGACGTAATCAGATGCATTACTCTGGAATCGAACTGAAGCGGACGTGGAAGGCGAAGACGATATCTACTATGCCAAGTGAGCAGCAAAAATGACCACGGATTAAAAAAAAAGTACGTCGCAAAAGTATTAAAATATTTGAATGAATTGCATGTAGTAGTTTAAACTGGGTTTAACTGAAATAATAAGAAAACTCGAGAAATTATTCAGATTTTTTTTTCTAAACTCGGTCTGTTATATTCCTTTGTTTACAATCCATGTTTACACTGTTTCGGAAAACTTATTTTCTGATTATAACATTTCTTTTCTTTTTTAATGCACGTACAGAGGCTGTTCACACATATTTTAGACGATGTATATTGTATTCACAAAACTAAATTACACAAAATTCTTACGTTTTAAATGTTCTATTTGACATCCCTTATTCTGAACTATCTTTCGACACCGCAATTTCCAGGATAATAATGCCTTTTGAAGTGTCAGAAGAGATATTCTATCCCATTCCTCCTGAACAGCTATCTAGAGTCCTGTAAGGGTTTTGGGACGACGTTTGGATAATGCAGATTTTAAAAGTCCGAAAGCACCAAAATCCATAGGTGATACATCGGGAGATTTAGTGGGGATATCAGTGAAGGGTATGGCCTTGATACCAGTTTTTTGTTCCATTTTTTTTAGGAAATTTACAGTGGATTTTGATGTGTGACTGCTAGCTTTGTCCCGATGGAGTCTCACAGATTGATGGCACTGTGGGTAAAGCGATGGCAATTCATTCAGAAAAATTGGCGATAAAATATGTTCCTGATAGTATTTGGAGTTAATCTTGACATTTTTTTCCACTCTCTTTATTTTTAACTTGCCATTATAAGAAAAACCAGCAACAATCATGAATCCCTTAGAAAAACTTTCTTTCGATTCTTTGAACCATGTAGTTAAATTTTTTTCTCCCCTTTTATGATAATAAATGGCTCTTTTTTTGTTGCAATCATTTAAATACACCCATGATTCATCTATTGTGACAACTGTTTTCCATTTTTCTTTGGATAAGTGTTTCTCATATAGAATTCTGCAGCGTGTCCTGCGTTCAGCGATATGATTTGGAAGAAGACGATGCACATTGCGTTTTTTTCGCTTTCTTAAGATTTAAATCAACGTTTATCATTTTGTTTACAGTGGACACCGAGCATTTTAATGATTTTGCAACTGTCCTTTCACTAGGGGGATTTTCTTTTAACATTAAACAACGTACCTTTGCAATAGTCGAAGATGTCCGTTTTTTCCTTGGATACTTGTTTGGAATTTTTGTCCCATTTGAGGCTCCAATTTGACGTTTTTTTCCTTTCTTGTTGACGATATTACCTATTGACGCTTTATATATCACAAAACCATGACTCTCACATCGTTTTTGGATAACGGAGTATGCATATTTCTCTTCGGAAAGAGCATAAATGTAGCCTTCGAACCACTGCTTTGTTAAAAACGCCATTTTGAATAAAAACAAAACTTTCAAGCCGCAGACGATAATTTTTACTTTTAAAAAGATAGTACAATTGCAATTATTTCTTTTTCAGCAAACGATTTTTTATTACCACTTACCAAAATCGTCTAAAAAATGTGCGAACAGCCTCTGTATAAAGAAAAGTATAACCCATCTGCCTATAATCGGGAGTTCAGATAAGTAATTCAAAGTATTTTAATGTGTAGATTGCTCCCTTTCGTTTGTTTCCCTCACTCAAATGAAAATATTCTGTCATTCATAAAAATTTGAGCTCTGTTTCTGTTTTAAGTTGATGAAAACTCCACTGGTGCAGATTTGTGTGTGAATCTGCCACCAGTATTGTTGTAATTCGTAAGGCATCTTTTTGAACCAAGAATGAACAGCTTATGAACAGATTTCAGCTGAAATAAGTTTTTCAGTAAGCAAATATTTTGTTTTCTCTTGTCCTAGATTGCGAAAGCCAGATACACATATTAATAAATAAAAATTATTTTAAAAAACTCTCGATAAACTAATCCTTCCCAAAGGATGATTAAACCAAATTCATGATTAATCTGATCTTATAAAATTAATTAACTTCAGATAATTTTTTTTCATTTTAATGCGCATCAAAATATTTGTAACACGAAGTCTTTGAGAAATGAAAAATATTTTTGAAAGTAGTAATTTTCACTAATGCAAACAGTAAACATATAACTTTCCTCCGTTGTTTTGCTTTTGTAAAAAGTACGTGAGAAGATTTTCACATCAGACAAAATAAGATTAATTTTAGAAAAACCCTTGTTCAAATAGGCTTAAAAATAATTTTGAGAATAAAATGTAGAGCCTCTCGAATATGAGATTAACCTCCTGAAACTATGATTAATACATTGTAGTTTTCAGAGCACTGTAATTTTTTAGCATCATTTCTTAGAATAATGCAAAATTTATGAAAATTAAGGATACATTACCTTCCGTATGGCAAGTAAGCCACTTTCAAAATGAAGCATTTAATGATAAAAGAATATAAAGCGAGATTTTATTTATGTAAGTTATTGAGCGTACAAATTTTTAGAACGGTGACAGAAAGTTTTAACAATTAGATCTTTTGTAAAATTAAAAAAAAACTGCATCCTTGTAAAAGCAAAAAATAATTAATATGGGGATTTATACGCCCTGTGTTGCAAACTGTAAGTTCTGTGAGAATCTAATGTAATTTTCAGAGAAGAGTCGTTATATGTCGCTATCAGTCTTAAGTCATGATTTCTTTTCTTCAAATTTTTCTTCTGCAATTGTTAATTTTATGTTATTTCTATTCCTAGATTGCTAACTTTTTGAAATACTAAATTTAAATATTGAAACATTTACTAGTTAATTAAAGATGAATTCACAAGGGAAAATGAACGATGGTAAGTCTACATATGATGTCATTGTCTTACATATATCTCGTATGAAAAATTTCAAATCTAATATTGACTTTTTACGTCAAAAAAATAACAGATTATTAAGAAAATTTGAAAAATGCCGAATAAAAATTTAGTGATACTTTGACTAACAGTGTAATTTCTATTCTATAAATCTTAATAACGTTCAAGCTTCACGGTTCAATCTGTAAATTTTGATGTGGGGTTTAAATGCAGGAGTAACCAAACAAATAAAAGAGAAGCAAAGTCCCACGAACGTTGGTTAATGACATAATGTCAAGAACCTGTCATTTGTTTAAATATATAAGTTCCATGAACATAGGGTAATAAGGATTTCTCGAAGACGTTTATGTTGTATTTCCTCCGATTGACTGAATTTACTCTATTGCAATCTTAGCGTCAGATTTGTGACAATTACTGACTAATAACAGTTGATCGTGATTTCAAGTCAATGTTTTATCAACGTACACCTGCCCAACCAATTTAATGTCAGAAAATTAGGAAAAGATATGACTCTATTCTCTGATTAATATTATGCATATTAGGAATGAATTTTGTATAATAAATTTGTTAATTTTATAGAGATTTTTTGTTGTCGTGCCTACTATATTGCATACAATTACTAACGTAACTTACTGCTAAATCGATCGTTGAGATTTACTTATTTCACTTAGTAAATATTATCTAGCGTGATCAAATATTAATCAAAATTAAATCTGTAATTATCAGTAATGAGATTTGAAATCTGAAACAATAAACAGAAAACTATAACGAGTGTCTAAATCAAAACAAATAGCCTAAAATAGTCGAAAAGATATCATTACATTTCACAAATCAGCTTACTGACATCGATTATAATACTAAAATTGGACCATGATCTGCCAATTTAGGGTAAACTGAAAAACCATGGATGAAATAACTCGAATTTTTCAATATTGCGCCATGGTTTCCTTGTTTACATGTAACATTTGGTAACTATTAATCGATAAATATAGATACATTCACATGTGAATGTATCTATGTGTGTGTGTACGTACACACACACACACACATATATATATATATATATATATATTACAAAAACTATATAGTTCATGGTACAAAAATATATCTTCTGATTTATGTGTTGTATTATGGAGATAGAGCATTTTTCTTTTGCCCTATCTCTCGGATAAAATATGACTTTCGTGATAATGTTTTCCGTTCTGCTTTAAAATGGTATTTTAGTTCTTTAAAATGAATAAAACCCGCAATTTTCACCCACCTAACCATTAGAGAGAAAAATAGCTTGGTCTGTACCTCTTCATCAATATGAAGTGCAAATACCAACAACTGCACAATATTTTACAAATATTATAATTTATCAGTAAAACAAATAAGAAAAAAGAAACAAAACTATGAGTTTAAAAGGATGGATAAATACAGAAATTTTTATACATTCTACAACCAGACGTACACATAACCATTATATAAATAAACCCTGATCGTTAAAACACAGATTTAAGAAACGGATAACATTTTAAAAGTAGAAATAGGTATCAGAGGAGTAGCTTATTTATTCCACGGATTGGCTGTATATTACCGAAGTTATTGTGAAATTAGTGGACTAAAAAGTTTCAGTTACCTTCTTTTACATAAATGTTAAATTTTGTTCCTACACAGAGGAATATTTTGAAGTTGATTTAGCTCTTCTGTATTTACCATTCTGTAATTACCAATCTTTCTCTTATTTTTTGACATTGCGATATGAAATTAATGAAATATACGTATCTGTTAATTCAATAAAGAAGAAATGAAGTACTACATAAAAATATAATTTTTTAGGTACTTTAGGTAAAGTTTTTTCTTACTGACTTTTTGTTTATTTTTACATACTGATGAATGTTTTCCCTTTAAAATTTGTTTTTAGTGTAACTGGAAAGACAATAAATTAAAATGAAAGTGAAGAAGACATCGAAGTTAAAGCTAAGTCGGAAGAGAGTCCCATGTACTTTTTGCAAATGTAATGACTGTTCTGTTAAAAATAATTTTGATATTAGTTTTCAACAGTCATTTTCCTTTTCTACTCACGTTACTTTATGCTACTAAAAACTTCCTGGAAAAAAAATGACTTACTTTAGAGTGTATTGTGATTACTTTTTAACACCTTCATTTTGTCAAAAAAAAGCATTTAATTTTTTTTGTAAACTTTTAGAAATTGCTTACTGTGGAAATAAATATCCCTAGAGGCACTGAGATGTCTTCCGCAGTAAAGTTGTTTATGTGGCATCCCATACTTTTGTGACTGTTAATTCAATGTCCAGCATAGGTAATATGTCCCGGTGCAGTGACACATGGCCTATAAAAATACTATTTTACAAATAATGTGATCAAGTCCCTATAATATATATATATATATATATATATATATATATATATATATATATATATATATATATATATATATATATATATATATGTGTGTGTGTGACAATTAATTTAATCATACAAATATATGAAGAAGTAATTATTATTTTTTAAGTACAGCATTAGCTTTAAGAAGAACAGTATCATATTATAGTGTAATTCACCTTATAGAGCAGTGGAATCTGATAATAAAAAGACTTTGAGACCCTTTACCACTTTTAAACTTTTTATACCCATTATCACCGAAAGACGGAAAAGGTGCAGCTATATACCAAACAGCAAAATACGTTGCCATTGCTGATATACCATCTCTTTCGTTTCCGTACTCTAGTCAGTTTCCGAAACTGTTCTCTTACCTCGAAACAGGTTCAGATATTTACAGTCACAATTTTGCCCACTAATAACATGCAAACTTTAGAATATTTCTAAATACACATAATTTTTTTCGCAGGAAATTTAAGAGTAATAGCTATCACTAGTTTTGTTTTTAAGATACATCTAGATTTACTTTCATTTGTTTTTGTCAATTACGAGTAAAGGAAATTCTCTAAATACAAAAAATATGTAACTAATATTTCGTTGAAATTTTTCTGAAATAAATTTTGCCCCTTGGATGTCAACAATATTTTGTCTTAACCATTTTGTGCCTAAACTAACTCTGGTGAAGCATGTCAGATTGATAAGAATAAAAGTACATTTTCACAAACGTGAAATATAAAAGCGCATACACACGCATACATGTTACTAAAAATAAGACTCGTATAACATTTTGAATGTGCATTATACACATGACAGATGACACAGCATATGGTACAGATGACATTCAAGAAAAAATTGAATGCCAAATTTTATAACGCATTGTATTGGGAACTATAAGAAGTTCATGAAATGGAAAAGCGAGATAAATGATTTGTCCAAAAATTTTATAGCAACTAGATATGAAAATGACCTAAAAAGATTTAAGTCTCTATTTGATAAATGAGTTTTTTTTCTAAATTGTAGTATTTTTTCTAGTAAACAGACAGACAGACATCAATGTCAGTCTGTGTTTATCTTCTGACGTAGAAAGTAAGGGAAAAAATCTTTCGTTATATTTTGAATTACGTGGATATCGTATTCTTTCTTTTAGCAGTTTATTCAGCTGAAAATATGCTTCGGTGTATACGATTATTTTTATTTAACTTTTCACTTTAAAACAGTTTCCTCCAGGCATCTTTTGAATGAATAAAATTTTGATACCTAAAGTATCTTATGATAGGAAAGGAAAATATTTTGTTACGGCTCGCAGTTTCCTTTCAAATTTCTCATTTTAATGTGCATTATCAAAGAGCCAATTTTTTAAAATATTTAAATATCTTCAGCCCATTTGACGTGTTTAAAATTTATGAAATTCCTTTTCCTTGCTTTCATCAGCTTTTGGGGGATTATTCTCAGTTGTGCATAATAAAATAGCTGGTTATATTGGTTTTCGAGATAGACTGTTATGTGTCCAATTTCTCTGTGTATATTTTTGTACAGTGAAAGGTGAAGGTTTTAAGGAAAAAGTTCGGTATGCAGACGTAAGGATGAAATTATTTCAAATTTCCTCTAGTGTCTGTGATAAAGGGTTATTTTCTTTCTGTATACCAAACAGTATTTTCAATTTATATCTATCACTCTGTATTTTTTTGTGAAGGTAATTGTTTTCTGGCCATAAATATTTGTTTCTATCACAACATAATTAATCATTATAATGATTAAATGATTCTGTTATGATCACATCAATATGGATTCATACCCAGGATAATTGCTGCACTATATGATGCCCACATCAACAAAAAATACAAAATATATATGAATTCAGATCACATGTTGCATGTAAATGGTTATATTTTGAGTAAATGTAAACACAAACTAAAAGAGAAAAATATTATAATCTTTAATATTCTTTAGGCCTTAAACTGTCCTGACACCACCAGTAATGTAATCATATGGGGGCTTTGTTTGTTTGAGACGAGCCTCCTTCTCTACTATTAGGGTCCCTTGGGTTACAGTTTCCATTAAGTTAATAAAATACTGCTGAAAACTGTCTCCGTTTCTAAAGTTCAGTTGACAAATGGTAGCTGGTTGGGCACATCTGTCTCTCAATGAATACTTAAGGTAAAACAACAAAAAAAATTTCAGGTAGTCTCTTCTCACGAAACTACCGCGGGTTATTAACGTTGGATTATTTATCGTTGCTTACCTCTTTTGTATGTATATATGTATGCATGTGTTATGTACGTATGTATATATATATATATATACATATATGTAAGTCAAAATTCTGTTTAACTGTTTACTGCTTGTCCAAGCGATGCAAACTGGGTTTGGCGTGCTGCCAAAATTATAACTCGTGAGGTACGGACGGACGGTTTTAGCGTCTGAAATTTTGCAATCCGGAGGACCGTTATGGAGGAACGTAATCCTACGTAAAATAATGGCATTTTGTAATTTCGTTTTCCATCGAGTAAGTGATATTTTCATATTATACCTAGGTTTTATTCGCATAAAATGCAGAACCTCACTCTCTGATTCCAACAACTATCATTTTAACAGATAATTATCTGCTATACTATTATAATAGTATTTATGAATCCTAATTACATTTGTCTTTTACTTAAAAAACATTGTTTTGTTGAAGCTCCTCAGATATAATAATATTTCCGATAGCATTTCGGGTGTGTGGTGGGTGCATTTTTGCACCAATTTTATGGCTAACTAGAGATTTGATAAACTCTTTATGAGTATTTACATCTGTTAATAAGTTCACAGTCTATGTGCCTATATATGACTTACAATGACTTTAACTCTCTACAATGTTCAAACAGACTTAAAAAGCGCTTACTCATATTTAATTCAGCACATACCAGGGTATCTGGGTCAGACGGTCATAAACATATTAGGCTCATGTGGAATGAGAGTGGGAATAAACATTAACTGTCTTTGGTTGTAGAGCGAACAGCGTCCTTTACATTTCGTTAAATAGCTAAAATATTATCCATTTTCTTGAATAACAATTTCAGATCAGTACGATGTCTTTTTTTCCATTGTTTAGAGGTTAACCTCATTTTTCCCCATTTGTTTAGAGTCAAAATTATAGTTAAAGATATATATACTTGCTGAATATACAAATATGCAGTAATTGAAAAAATAATAATAGTTGTGAATTTAGTAATTGAAAAAATCAGAATTAAAAATGTTCTAGTTGTATTTTATTCAAATAACAGTTGAATATATTGCCCTTTTAAAAAGAAAGGTGTTGTATAGAATTTTCGTCCACAAACTTGTGCATTCAGCAATTTTTTGTCATTGTTTCAAGGAAATGTCTGCCGACAAACAGCATATGACTGAATTTGGTAAAATATATATTTTAAAGCAAATAAAGTATGATAAATTTAAAGATTTTCAATGCTTTAGTGTCTTGAAAAAGAGAAGCTTAGTGACTAGCGTCATACCCTGCAAAAATTACCAATATCATGGGCGCTAGAGAAATTGCTCTTATATTACATTGCTCAAATGTAAAAACTAAATCCTTAACAATATCTTGTAAAGTTGCAATGTCATTTCTGTACATATGTTTTTTAAAAGATTTAATTATTCACATTACCCATGTAGTTGATATGAAAAGCCATTAAATATTTTCACCGAGTTTCTCATATTGAAAAACTTTTATTAACTTAATATTAATGACCTGCTGAAACAATAATTTCACAAATTTCTTTTAATATTTTTATTCCGAGAAACATTCTCAAAATGTTCAGTGTATAAAATTATTTGCTTATGGAGCGAGACAGAACTCATTATAGGCGGCTCATTTGATGTCTCTTGATTTTCTATTTCTTATTTTACCCTGACTTTTTATGAGGTAAATAATTCCTAATCATTTCTATCCATTCCCTTATTTTAGATTCCAATTAAAGATAGAACTGAAAGAGGGGTTTTACATTTTAAAGGTTTATTTGCACTCGTGGATATTAAAATTTTTTTTTTACTATTTGATAGAACTAGGATAAAATTCTAAGACTATAGCAAAACTTATTTTACTTTATTTAATCAAATTTCACGAGTTAATGTTTGAACTGTAAAGATATAGTAAAACCACCTTTTCATCCTACAATTCTCTTGTAACGAGAAAATGAATAAGAAATGCTTTTAGCTTTGTAAATGAGTATTACAATTGCAGTGTTACTTAAATAGTAGAAATTAGTTACAACACTTTGGTAAAAATGTAATAAAGCAATTTTACTGCATAGATTTTATATTTCTGGACACTATTTTATATTGTATTATTTTCACTTTAGAGTTAATTCGATTAATATCAGCTAAATTATCACATCTCAAAGTCTGATGAAGCAAACACAACTCCCCAAAAAATTCTTTTAATTTTCAGTGAGTTGGAATATTTGCTCTTATGTAAAATTAAAATCAATACATTTGATTTAATGTATGGGCCTTTTTTGAAATTAATTAAAGTACATTCCAGAAAAGGCTATTCAGAACTGACTCAGAGAAAAACACACTTGATTTCAACCGTATAATTTTATAGATGAAACCTCCTTTGTTTATTTGAATACTAGCCGCTGCGCGACCAGCATGGTCGCTTTTTGTTTTATATTTTCTTTTGCAAAACAACTCAATTGAAAGAAACATATGTAAGGAATGTTACTATTACCTGTCATCATAAATATACGTTGTTAAGTGGTAGTGCGATCTCAGCCAAAATATTTATAATCATTGCAAAATTTTCTATAAGGCTGATTCTAAAACATCGTGATTAAAAAATATGAATTTCCATTACTTCAGACCAGAGTTAAAGATAATACTGAGGAACCCAACAACAAAGATTTTAAAAATTACATTCCTCTCTGTATGTAATATTTTTCAAAATTAAGATATCTATACTTTATCATTACATCAAATAAGAAATTGTTAGACAATTTTTTCACTTAAAAAGGAGCAAAATTTCAGCAAGTACTAAAATATAGTGTGAATTACATCACTCTCTATATGTACTATTGTTCCCAATTCAGATATCTACACTTAATAATACCAAATAAAAAATTGTTGGGAAAATTTCTTCACTTATAAAATGGAGTAAAAATTCAGCAAGCACTACTAAAAAAAGTGTAGACAATTAACTCTTACTTACTATTAAGATATTATAATGTAATTATTACTATTTTACTATGATATTCCTCAAACTTCTTGATATACACAGTTGAGTATTTCAGAAATAGGAGATACTACAGTGACATAATTGAAAGAACGGACTATAGATAAACCTACATTCAACTGTCCATGGCTAAACACTGGATTTGATAGGTCTAAACATATTTTGTCAAAAGTTTGTCCTCTTACATACATTTAGAAAAAACGATGGAACAAAAGAATAAATTATCCCGTGAATAAATTAAAATTATTCACGTGTAAAATGCAGCAATTAAATTGTACCAAATTACGTGCTATCGTCGAGCCACTACACACACGCGGTTGGCCACTAATGTTTACATCTGGTAGTTACAGCCGTTGCCATTCGGAGTGTAGAAATATCGTCATTTTTTGTGCCGCATACCTACGCGTTTTATATATATAGATTCCAAATATAAAGGTTGTTAACATTAGGATTCTTAATGCATTTTGTAATTATTATGAAAAATGAGCTAAAATTTCAAAACATGAGATAACTGTTGTTTGAAATTCAACGCATCTTTCAATCTTTTTGTAATTTGTTTTTGATTACTTACTTTTTGTTGTATTATATTTTATTTATAATTATATCGCAAAAAATCAAACTATTGTAAGAATAATAAACCCCAAAAAATTTTCTGTTGAATTTAAATGTAAGCCAATATTTTTTTGCATCGTTATTATTTTTGTTTTTAATGATAAAAAGAACGCAAAAAATTAATTAAGAAACCTCCTTATAGATCAAGTTTCTCAGAAGTCGATAACATAAGAAAAATGAACAATGTTACTGAAAAAGAATTATTATTCTTTCATGATCGGTCTTAAACGTATTTTTTGAGATTTATGGGAAAGCTTTGGTTTCATATTTCAGAAATTTTGTATTAAAAGCATGTGAAAACACTCTTATATCATAAGGAAATATGATAATATATAGGTATCATTCTCGTTCGGGTGGCAAAATTTGAAAATTTATTAGCTACGTGCTTCGGAAAAAATATGCTGTTTATTCTTGAACGTTATGTTAACAACGGAATTTATGAATTTTTAGCGTTTATTTTGCTTAACATTTAGTATGTTTTTATTCGGAAATTTTCAAGATGAAATATGTTGTATGCATGTAAATTACATTAAGCATTATATCGCTTATGCATTTGCTAGTAAACTGACGTTTACAAGGTTCAAGAACATTTTGATCCGTTTAGATGAACTGAGAAAAATCGATACTTGGGTCTTGAAAAGATATTGTCAACAAGTTTCATGACAGGAAGATTTATAACCATTTATTCAAAATAATATATTTAACTCTTATTCCCTTATTTTTCTGCATCCATGCACTGACACGTTCTTGATAATACATGCCATGGGATTATAATTTTAATTTGTAGTTGTGATTTGTAGATTTACTGGTACTTCTCCCAGTCATTTCACATTTATGACTTTTCTGTATTTTAGCAGAGTCGTATTGGGGCTAACGTTATTGCAATTTTTGCACTTGATCTTGCCTATTTAAATATTTTGGATTAAAAATCCACGATAAATACCTGTTGATATCAAGGAATATGGGCCTGTTCACATAGAATCCGCCAGCGTCAGCGTTACTTCTATTGACGTATTTCAATCCAATCAAAAGCCTGAACAATTGCTTGGCTTATCGTTTGGCGGTTTGAAATTGGTGAAATACACTCATGGATAAAAAAATTAGCGCACCAAGAAATAATTGCGGGATCGTAACGAAACTTGCAATGAAGGTACATGTCGGGGAGATATGCAAATGATTAGAAATGCAGCGTGATTGCGCATTACGTATAGCCGGTAGAGGGCGTTGAACATAGTACTCTGTGGAGTATAAAACAGGTAACCAAAGCTTGCTTGAGTGTGCTGAATCATTTACAAAGGAAGAGCTGAGATAGACATGCCATTACGCCGTGTTCGAAGACAATATAAGCAGTTCTCGCAGTTTGAGAGGGGGAGAATCGTCGGGATAATGGAAGCTGGGTGGTCAGCTAGGCGAGTAGCTCGTCAATTAGGCCGCTCTGATTGTGTTGTGAGGAGGTGTTGGGACCAGTGGACCCGAGAGATGTCATGTACACGAAGACCAGGCTCAGGACGCCCTCGACAGACCAGTCGTCGAGAAGACCGCCACATCGTAAGAAATGCACGCGTACAGCCAACTGCTTCATCGGCCGCCATCCAGGCACAGGTAGCACCTTCACTAGGGGCCTCTGTGTCTTCTCGAACCATACGAAGGCACCTGGTTGAAGGACAGTTGGTATCGCGGCGCCCATTACGTGTGCTGCCCTTGACGCCCACCCATCGACGCCTCCGTTTGGAGTTTTGCCGTGCACGAGGAAACTGGACTGCAGCGGAATGGAACCAGGTCGTCTTTAGCGACGAATCCAGATTCAATCTCGGCAGTGATGACAATCGTGTTCGTGTGTGGAGAGCCCGTGGTGAACGCTTCAATCCTGCCTTTTGCTGTACAGCGACACATCGCTCCCACAGCTGGTGTGATGGTATGGGGTGCCATTGCCTACAATACACGGTCACCCCTAGTATTGTTCCGTGGCACCATGACAGCCCAGCGGTATGTTCATGAAATCCGGCAACCACATGTGTTGCCACTCATGCAACGGCTCCCAGGAGCCATTTTTCAACAAGACAATGCTCGGCCTCATACGGCAAGGGTGACACAAGAATGTCTCCGCACTGTTAGTACCCTTCCTTGGCCTGCCCGATCCCCAGATTTGTCTCCAATCGAGCATATCTGGGATCATTTGGGACGACGAGTTGGGCATCCCACGAGTTTGAACGAACTAGAGGCAAGGTTACAGCAAATATGGAACGAAATGTCTCAAGACATCATACAGAACTTGTATGACTCAATGCCCGATCGTATCGCATCGTGCATTCGCGCTAGAGGGGTCCAACGGAGTATTGACTCCTCTGTTCTTTTGCCCTTTTCTCTGAAATAAATTATCCTTTTTCTTTGATTTTCTTATCATTTACTTATATCAAAGTAGTCATTACGTATGTAAAATTTCGTTTCATTTTGACGACTCCTTCTTGGTGCGCTAATTTTTTTGTCCATGAGTGTATATTTCAATAGGAGTAACGCTGACGCTGATGGATTATATGTGAACCTAAAGAAATGGACCTAAAGAATATTGAGGTCAGTTTGCAGAGAAAAAGCTAAATTTGTCCTTCTTTGTCTATGAAAATGATGTTATAGTCATATCCTTTCAGGTTTCCTTAGTGGATCATAGAAGGAAGTATAAAAATGCGTCGTAGACAGCATAAGGAAAATATAACTGTGTATATATTTAAGTGTCCTTATACTTACAGAAGTCTTCATTGAGCATTGAAAGGACTTGATGCTTCTTCCATCTATGAACTGAACACAACTGAGAGTGCATAAGGTCTGATGAAGTGTTTGATCATCTAATACCTGATAAAATAAGTGTCAGATCGTGAATACTTGCACCCTTCATCATTTCATGCGTAGAAAGATTCAGGATGTGCCGAGTTTCAAAGAGATACAAAATATATAATTGGATGTTATTTATAAACTATTAATTTAAGCCTAAAATACCAGAAGAATAAATTTGTATATGTATTGTTAGCATTTTACACTTGCATATAACTAAAATTTCAATTTATTTTATGAGCTTTGGGGAGTTAATTTTTTCATGGTTGATAAATGCACTACGTTATTTTAATAATAAT
The DNA here is from genome assembly GCA_907164885.2 of Dolomedes plantarius. Taxonomy (NCBI): domain Eukaryota; kingdom Metazoa; phylum Arthropoda; class Arachnida; order Araneae; family Dolomedidae; genus Dolomedes; species Dolomedes plantarius. The sequence goes on from OU015492.1 coordinate 61,049,856, forward strand.
CTACAAAAGCTTCACCAAAAAGTTTAGTTGACTTCTCTAAAACAAATCTCTATAGGAAATGCCACTAAAATTACAGCAATTGTAAGTTATAAAACACGCTCACCGACCGGAGAATTCGGATGCGTTTGGGATTTGACAAAATTTTTAGCAATTTTATTTTCCTTTTCCCAACATTTTACACTGATTTTCTTATTCTCTGAGGCTAGTTTTCTTTTATCTTAGCTGTAATAGTCAGGAGAGCCTGGTATTTTTGTATCTAGAGCATCTCATCCGGGGAAATGGGAAAATCACAAAATAAAATATTTAAATTTATTCATGGTGATGTATAATTTAGCGATTAATTTTCTCTATTATTTTGTTTAATTATAAAAAATAATTCCCATATTGTCTAGAAATAAGTATTTTGTTACTCTAACTCTCTGAAAAACATAAAATGTTTGATTTATCCCTTAGGGAGGAAAATGAATAAATCTAACTCCTTTTCTTGTCTAGTGATAGAAACATAGTTGGCGTTTAGATATCAGATAATTGTTGAATTTCAGAAAATAAGCCATCTGGAAAAAAGTGAAGATTTGAAGGTGACTGTGATTATGACGAAGGGTATAAAATCAGCTGGAAGAGAGTGTAGGGAGAAATTTTGAAGTGGTGTAATTTGTTGTAGGTTTCTAAAGAGAAACTGTTCAAAATTTGGGGTTGATAATTTTGGGTTCAAAATTTGGGATAGATAAAAAGGGACTAGGACTGTGTAGAGAACATACAAACCTACTGACAGAATAAAATATATATATATCTGAAGATAATCAGAGTTCTAGCTGTTTTCACAATTCTATTTTTTAATTGCTTCCAAACAAAGAATGCTGATTTATCGTGCCGCCACAGTTTTAGATTCTTTTAACACTGAAAGTCGGATAACCAATGAAAACGCATTATAATTTTGCATTCGTCTATAATATTAAATTGTTATTGAAGTCAATTTTAATATATGCAGAAGTTTTGATTATGCTTAACTCGAGAAATATTCAGGATCAAAAATACTGCCCGGGATAACAGAATTCAAAGTCTGTTCATTCAGCATATTTTCTCTAAACCTTCAAAACAAAAGTTTTAGATGGATAGACAAATTAGTTAGTTTTAATCGACTGAAAAATATAGATCGCGAAAATATTTTCTTTTGTCGATGTGATAATTTACTTGAATTCAGAATTTCAGATGAGTTGCAATTTTCGAAATTTTAGTTAAGAGAGCTACTTGCATGTGCACCAGTTTCATACGATTCACTTAATGGTATTTAGGTATTGCAAAATAAGTATTACTTTGGGATTGCATGAAAGTAACTAAAACATTTCTTGCCGATGAAGTACTAAGTTATTAAGTTAAGAGAAAAAATAATTATTAATATTACCTAGTATAAATTTTACATTTTCGGTTATGTGAATAATTTACTCACTCCTATAATTATTTTTAAGAATTGTATGAATTCATTTTTAAATATTCAACACTATTATTGTTGCCATATAAAAATGTTATCAATTTGCAATAGAAATACTATAATACATAAAATATGAAACATAAATATAAAATTTATGAAAATTTATTATGGCAACACTAGCTGAATATCCGTGATGTATGCAATTAATTTGCATGTTTAGTATCCATAAAACATACTAATTTGAATTAAATTCTTAAAAAACTCCCATCTCAATTAGTCTTGTGGTTAAGTGTTATCTTTTATCGTATTTTAATATTTTTTGTCAATTTATTTCCTTGTTATGCCCGTGACTCAAAATTAATTTAAAGTATCACAAAAATAACAGAAATCCCGTGATCAGCATTTAATAAATTAAATTCTAAAAGTTAATCTTTAAAAGTTCACCAAAAATCAGAAATGGAGGTAAAGATTCGAAAAAGATTTCATTTTAAAGAAATTTTCATGACCCTTCCCATGATATAAATTTTATAACTCTCAAATTATTATTTTAAATGCAAACTTAAAAAAACAGCTTAAAAATTTAATTTAAAATAATCTAATAAGAATTTTTCAAATATATTTCTTAGTGCACCCCGACACTGTAAGAAGAATCGCCATGCAAAATTTCAGTCCTTTAGGTCCAGCGGTTTGGTCAGTGCGTTATCTGTTAGTCAGTCAGTTAAGGAACTGTTTAACTGTTTTATATATATATATAATGTAATTTTTTAATTATACATCCTTGAAAAATACACTAATTGCAATGTAATCATATTTCCGTTCGTCTCCCTTATATAGTATTGACAATTTATTGGGTCAAAAGGCACATCTAAGAAATTATTTTTCTTTCTTGTTTCCCGAGCAATGTTTTTACAAGAACGATTTTTACTCAATTTTTTTTGAAAGACAGATTGTGTCCTGAAAACTGTCATAACAACTGCAAGTTATTTATTATACCTCAAATCGAAGAACTAGTTATTTCCACTATACTTTATTTTATCTAACTATATAAAAAACATTTCCTGAAAGATTTCAGAGAAATGTTTTATTTTTGTTCAACATCCTGTTAAAAGGAAGAAACATCTTAGTTTTAAAAGAAATTCTCTGACTCTTTTAAGTACATATTGTCTCAAACATAATGGAAAACTGATGAAATGTCTGTTTTAGTGGAAGTACGTCAGCGAAAGGGTTTTTGGTGAAAAAATGTAATACTTTGATGAAATTTTATCAGTATAGCATTCTTTTTTCGCCCTTTATTTCTTTCTAAAAGTTATTGTCACACGACAATCGACTATGCTTTTCACAAAGATTTTTTTATAGTACATCGATCTAGTCTATTTTTTCTAATGTTAAAAATTCGACGCAGGTATTTTTTGCGAATGAAATAACTAAGTTAAGTTGATGTTGAAATAAAAGAGTAATTTATTGAGAATTTGAGAAAAGAATTAGGAGTCTGAGTAATTGAATTTACTAGAACGTTTAAGGAATACCCTTTTCTTAATATATACTTTTGAATAGGAATTTTTTTCTCGAAATTTATCGTTATTTTTGTTGCATTAACAGTTTCAACAAATAGCTAAAATTATTTTGGAATTAATTTGTGACTTATCAATGGGGTTTATTTAAATGGCGGGAGAAGTAGCACTTATAGTGTGATGAATTTGAGAGCTATGATCTAGTATAAAATAGACCCCTCCCAGTTTTAGTGTCATGCACCTAAAGCTACTGATAACGGAAAAACAGAATTGTTGAGATGTAATGTAACTTGATGAGACGAAAGTTACCTTTAATGTAGATTTACAGTTGATATTTAGAATTTCAATATGAGTACAATTCTACAAACTTTATATACACTTTAAAATAATGATAAAATACTTATAAATTAAAGTGCGTTAAAACATTTAAAGCCTTATTTCCTACTAATTTTTTTCATAACCTTATTCACAGAATGAATATCTGATCCTGAAGTTCAATGTTACTCAAATGTTGTCGATTTATTCGTTGAAGCTGCTATGGATGGTTTATAAAAACTGTAAGGAGAATGGTAGAAAATATGATGTGGTAAGCAATTTTATTGTTGAATTAGATTTTTTATGAAGAAATAAAAACAGGAAAATAAACAAAATACTGAAAGTTATGTATTTTGTGCACTAACTGATACTGAATTTGAGATGTAATCTTAATTCCTTTCTAAGCAGTTCTGGTGGGGAAGAGAAGGGTTTCTTTTGACCATCCGCCAAAACGATGCATCGAACATGCACTCTATCGTCTTGGAGATGCTTGCGCTCCCAGTTGATATATACAATGATATACAGATATATACAATGATATTTCGGCTAACGAGTGACCTTGTTAACGAATTTTTCGCTATTTTTTGGACTCGGCTAACGAATAGAGATTCGGCTATCGAATGTTTTTGGGGATGCGTTCGCTAACATAAAGCAACAAACAAGAACGGTCGGGCTATTCAAGAAGCTTATCTTAGTCTACATGTGTATGATAGAGAAACGAGCTGACCACATCACATAAGGGAGTCCCACCAACCCGACGGTTTTATTTACGTTCGTGAGAGAGAGAAGTGAAACGCCTGATAACATAATATGCTTCGGATTTGATGACGGATGTATATCAGAAGGTGAGAGAGAGTCGTCGCCTTGATCATCTAGAGAGGAGCTTCCAGAGAATCACAGAGAGAAACTTTTCTTGAGATTTTGACCTTTTATGTGTGCTTTTTTACTATTTTGTAAAACTCATCTTTGAATAGTGGGCAGCATCCAGAACGAGATGAACGATTTTCTATAGAAACCTACGGGAAATCATATTTCGGCTAACAAGCGTTATTTCGGAACGAATTACTTTCGTTAGACGAGGTATCATTGCATTGGCTAAAATATATATCCTTATTTGCACTTACGTCCCTCATTGATTGATAATGAGTAACTCTAGTATTACCATTTTTTCTCCAAAATTTCAAGAGCTCCTCTGGGGTTTGACCCTAAACATACTTTTTGTTTCGAGCGCTTAAAATAGAATTGTGTTCTTGAGGAAACGTCAGTGAATTAGGTGAAATTTTCATTTTTGGTAGGTTTATAAGTGACACTTAAAATAAATAAAGTCAACAGTAAAACAATCTAGATTTCATGTATAGTTAAAAATAAGTAATCCCTCCTTCATTCATTGGGTCAGTCACTATTTATGTGTTTAAGAAATAATCCCCAATAATTTCTTTATTGTATCGAGGAAAAAATGTTTTAAGATAATACAGTTAAACATTTAAGTCAGATCGTGTAATTCATAATTGAAGAACCAGAAATAAATTTTCCTCATTATTTCAGTAACTTCATACGTGTTCATCACTGAATGCTTTTAATGGAAAGACTTTTGATTGATTTGTTATCTTTCAAAATACTCGAGCATTTTCTTTCCTTTTCCTAATATTCAGGGCCAATTTCTGAATTAGCAATATTTCTATTAAAGTAAAATAGTTTTGTCGTGAACGGAAGGATTCTATTACAACATATGGAGGAAAGCAAAGAAATTTTTAGTGAACTCATCTTGAGAGTTTAAACTGAATGCGGAATTTACCGTGAATTATTATTAAAAATTCCAATAATTCGAAACCGGTGTCTCAGTTTAAATGAAACTTGTTTTAATCTATTTCTACTCATATCAAGTGATCCGTAGAAATATGATTAAGTTGTGATGATTGAATGAGAAACAAACACAGAGATTTAATAATTAGGTAATACATTAATTTTGCATATTAAAGTATTCAGATACACTAAAATATTTAAATACTTTCTAGTGATTTTTTTCCTGCATATTATAGCTTGAATAAGTATCTAAAGATGACACCTTACGAATTTCAAACATTACAGAAATAATCTAATTTAAAACTTCTATCATGAATTGTTTCCACACATTATCTATTGACATACATTTAGATTTCTTCTTCAGCTGAATAAAGTAAGCGATGACCATGTTTGTTATCTTATGATTGATTACCATGATTGCAACTGATTAATCTTTGACACTGATTTTATCTTCAGATGGACCTTGCCGTATATAGTAACATACAGCCCTGATGTTGAAAAAGATGCCTATAGCGTGCCAAGTCAACCAGCTGACCATTATTCAGTAACGATGACATCGATACGATAATGATGGTAATTTTTTAATTATCTGTAACTCTAATTCCCAGATAAAAATCATTCTTTTTGATATTAAATCCCAATATTGCAAACAGAGGTGAGGAAAATTTTAGTGGTCTGAATATATCATTTTTGGATATCGTAAAGTACAACTATAGAATTTCTTTCTGTTAATCCCATTTACTAAGTTTAAACTTTTGTAAAGCAAAATTCTGTTTTGAGGAAAACGTTTCAATGACACCGAAATTAGTTTCTTCAACGCAGAGAAAAGCAATTTTTCCCACTGTGAAATCAGGAATCGTTTGCATGTATTTACCAGTAGATTTTGGCAGACATGAATAGGATGATCTTAAACTGGAAAGCAAACCGAGACAAAAATGCCATACCGAAAAAAATCCTTAAACAAATTTCTTATACATCCTAACAAATTTAATCCAATAGCACCCACTGAATGACACAACATTAGATAAACATAAAATGACAAACTCAGTTCATGCATTATTTAGAACCTACCTTATGCTGGTGTGAATAATGAAAATTTAACTCGTGCGAATAAGCTTTCAAAGTCTCTATGGAAGATGTCTTTTCACAATAGATTAAAATTCAGATACGAAGATTACTTATGTTTCCCCTGTGGAGGTTCAAAATAAATACATTTACTCAGATACTTCTCTCATAAGAGCAGACTTCTCAAAACTTGGGTTTATCCTTGGATTCTGATCAGAGGCCCATTGAAACGTATTTACTTGTACAAAATACCTTTCTTTATGGAACGCTGCATATAGATGAAAGAATAGGAATCAAAGTCTGTAAGAAAAGGAAGAATATGCTAATGCTGACTGTACAGTCTAACCTTATATCTCCGCATAACTTAAGAAACAAAGACTTTATTCTAAAATATTTTGAATTCTTTACTTTTCAGAGAACTTCATGAATTTATAATGCATTCGATTTGTTTTTATTTTTCTATCTCTCCGCTTCTTTTTGAGTTTGACTAAAGTATAAGTCCATAAAAAAATATTTTCTTTCCCTGAGATTATTTAAATATTCACATATTTGCAAAAAAATATATTCTGAATACAAAGGATCGCCTTTCTTTGCATTTAGATATTCACTGCTCGAGTAAAATTGAAATTTAAAAAAAATTGCATTCTGTCATTTTATGTATTATGTATTTGTTGTTTTTGATCTTATAAAGTTCGAATACCATAAAGTTACCTGATAAAATACAAAATTTATATTCCATAATTTGATTCTGAAATTTGCTTTTAAAATTTGAGGATAGGGTACAATTTTCTTTAAATTTTTGCTTTATTAAGTGTATTTTATTTTTTTTAGCTGTCAGCAATACTTTTTATTGTAGAAATGCTATTTTAATTTCGTCATAATAATGCAAATTTTTTCACAAACTGCCTTTTGAGGGCATAACCAAACAAAAATTTTAAATTTTCAAAGACACATTAGTATGTTAATCAGTTTCTTCAATTTTATTTACTTTCACAGCCCATTGGCATTCTAGCTCTCCATCCTTAACGGAAGAATAGAGAGACTGCTGCTATTCCTGTGCATTGTACACACACGCACGCACACACATGTATATATATATATATATATATATATATATATATATATATATATATATATTCACGGGTTGTCCAAAATAGTGGAAACACCTTGCAAAAGCATGTATTACGTTCTTATTATGGTGTTGAAGCGTATTTGGTATTTAAAACTGCTTGAATGCTCCTTGGTATGGACACATAAAAGTGTTGGATGGTGGTAATTGGAATGTTACACATTCCGTAGGGAGATACTGTTCCATTTCCTTGAAAGATGCTGGAAGAGGATGAATAGATCTCATTCTGTTTTTCAATACAGACCACAGTGGCTTGATTGTGTTTAAATATGGTGATTGTTTAGGTCAGAGAAGGTGTCCTACTTCATAATAATGTTCTTCAAACCATAATTTAACAGTTCCAGATGTGTAAATGCGGGCGCTATCAACTTGGAAGATGTAATCGTCTACAGGAAATAATGTCTGCGTCACTGAATGGACACTGTCGCCCAAACCTGTTACATAGTTCACTACATAGTTATCTTTAGGTGGAAATAGAACCTGCTGAACACCACAATATGACCACCCAAAGTGTTATGGAATATCGATTATACTTTGCTGCTGGAAAGAGAGAGTTTGGGTTGTAAGCTTCTTCTGATGTTCTCCACACGTAAACACGTCCTAAGGTTGGGAATAATTGAAGGTTGATTCATCTGAAAATAATACATTCACCAGCATTCCATGTATTATATTCATGGCACCACAGTAGCCTTCGCTTTACTTTCATCTGTCACATAAGGAGTTTTGGAAAAGCAGCTCTAGTGTAGATATTTTACCTATAAAGTTACCTTCTCCCTGTATGAGTCGAGACTTGGTTCTGTGCATGCATATTAAACACAGCAGTTCCCTTTGTCAAGGTGGTCTTTCTGTTTGACGTGAGTAATAAATAGCCTTTAATGTCCTTCTGTCTCTATCAGTGAGTTTCATTTTCCTTCCACAATTGTGTCCTGCAGATAATGTTTTACCACGAACTTTGCACGTTGTGATGAAGTTAGACGCCGTATCTCTCGATATCCGTAAGAACTTTGCAACCTAGGTTTCCAAAACCCAAAATAGGCGCGCACCTACAATATACGCTTTTTGGACTCTGGCAGATCGTTCATTTTGTTTCCATTTTGAACCTATTTTTGCAAAACACAGCTTAAAATGCAATGAAGCACAGCCTTAAGAAAATAAACTAAGTGATTTTACAAAACAAGTGGTGGCTATTTGTGCAATAAGCTCCTTAATCAGCAGAAACGGGAATTACTTTTTTAAGCAGAGTGTTTCCGTTATTTTGGACAACCCCTGTATGTATATAAGCAACTCCGTATAATCATGCCTTAACATTAATTTGCATGTCGGAAACAGATGATTCTTTTTGTCAGAAACGTGAGATCTTACAATATCCTACACTTAATTTAATATTATAGCTTCATACAAAAATATTTCCTCTATAATTTTTTTTAACTTTAGAAGTATTAGTTCTTATCTTGAAATATTTTGAAATTGGACTAATTTAAAAATTCTCTATATTCTGCGATCGCGTTTCTTCCGATGTATTCTCTAATCCTATTTTTTTGAGATGTTGGTGAACATTATTTCATATTTTTTTCCGGTTCTGCGCAATAAATCAAAAACGCATACATCAAAATAATGTATCAATATTCACCCCGAGTATAGATTTCGAAACGATCGAGTGAGGTTTGGAAATATGATTCATACAACACAATTCCCACGCATATTATGGCAGTCGGGCGAATAAATCTGAAGATATATAATTTTGTTGTAATGAATAACGACAGAACTGAACGTTTGTCTTCATCAATCTGCAGTAATTGGGATATACTCATATATATGCATATTTCGTATATATATATATTTCACTCTGCGTCATCCGACACGGTTCACGTAAATGTCGAACTGAACCACTGTTTAATATTACGTGAATATTGAACATTGCAGCTCTGAGGATTCCTATGGCATTAGGGGGCTAGCGTTTGACAGGCCAGTTTGCAGGTTCGACATCTGAAGTCAGCGTCATTGTTTAGACTTTTTAGATTTTTTAGACTATTTTTTGATAGAATTTGCTTTCATCAGCAGAATTTTACAGTTTTACTTCTAATAATTAATTTTATGTTTCTCTCCATAGTTTTGTTTAACTATCGTTAAAGTATGGTTTTTCCTTCGGTCTGCTGCTGATTTTCGAGACATTTATGTTTGTGCGGAAAGAACAGAATTCATTAAGAACAAAATTATTTCAAGACAAGAACTGTTCAACACTGATTTCCATGTCGGAAACACAGGATCATGCAATACAATACTCTATCATTGAGTAGCAGCAAAAAAAAAATTTCTCATTATTTTTTTGGGCATTGAAAATGTAAATCCTTTTCTTAAAATTTTCTGATATTTAGGTTCTATAAAAAAAAATCTGCGATCGCCTTTCTTCCAATGTATTCTCTTAATTTTTTTTTTTTGCCATGTAAATGGATATTATTTCATTTTTTCCGTAATAAACCTCACACGGATATATGCCAATATTCTCTAGGAGTATACATTACGAAGCTAACAAGGGAGCTTTTAAAATAAACGATTCATACAAAACAATTCCCATCCGTAATATGGTATCGGCCAAATAAATATGACAGATATATAACTTAGCTGTAATGAATATGGACGGAATTAAACGCTACTATTTATTAATTTCAATAATCGAGAGATGTAAATGCATATTTTGTTACCGTAACTGTCGGGCGTAAACATTATTTAAGTATGCATAAACAGTGCGCATTTCTAGATTTCGTTGTTTAAGTGGTTAGAATGCTGGCGTGCGACACCTGACGTCAGTATTTTTTTTTTTTTTTTTTTTAAATTTAGAGGTTCGTGGTTTGTTACTATTTTCCGATAATTTTTGCTTTCCGACCCTAGAATTTTACAGTATCGCTTCTAATGGTTTTTGTAATGTATTTCTATATAACTAGCCGCTGCGAGACCAGCATGGTCGCTTTTAGTTTTATATTTTCTTTTGGAAAACAATGCAACTGAAAGTAACATATGTAAGGAATATTACAATTACATGTCATCAAAAATATACGTTGTTAAGGGGTATTCTCTATAAGGCTGATTCTAGAACATCGCGATAAAAAAATGAGAATTTCCATTACCTCAGAACAGAGTTAAAGATATGACTAAGAAACCCAACATCAATGATTTTAAAAATCACATCCCTTTATTAAGATATCTAAACTTTATCATTACAACAAATAAGAAATTGTTGGAGAAATATTTAAAATATAGTGTTGATTACATCATTCTCTGTATGTATTACTGTTCTCAATTCCGATATCTACACTTAATCATATTAAATAATAAATTGTTGGGAAAATTTCTTCACTTATAAAATGGAACAAAAATTCAGCAATTTTTCAAAATTAATATATCTACACTTTATCATTACAACAAATAAGAAATTGTTGGGGAAAAATTTTAAATATAGTGTCGATTACATCACTCTCTGTATGTAATACCGTTCACAATTCAGATATCTACACTTAATCACATAAAATAATAAATTATTGAGAAAATTTCTTCACCTATAAAATGAAGTAAAACTTCAGCGTGTACTGAAAAAAGTGTAGAAAATTAACTATTACTGGTTGTTGATTGCTATGCCGGCAACGGTTAAGCCTAACCTCGCGATTATTTATACTCTCTCTTTCAAGCCTCTCTCTTAATGAATTATTTCTTCGCTTTCTTCCTTGAGACTGTTCAAAATTTTCACTTGATAGTGCAACGCGCGTTCGAACATTCCTGATTTCAGTGGGTAAATCCATGTTGACACGCGGTTGCAAATTGCGGATGGCCGCTAATATTTACATCTTGTAGTGGCAGCCGTTGCCATTCGGAGTGTAGAAATATCGTCGATTTTTGTGCCGCATATCTACGCGTTTTACATTTATAGATTTTTGATTAATTTTCACTAATCTACTTTTTACCTTTACGTGTGACCATTTTTAGAGAAATTTGCTTGCTTAAACTCTTCAGTTCAAATTATTTAAGGGCATCTAGCATTTTGAACAATGAAAATGCAGGCCAGGAAACGGTTATTTGAGGGAACATTTTTTATTATAGGGTGGTTTATTATAGGTTTATTATAGGTTTATTATATTTTTATTATATTATATTTTTATATTTTATTATATTTTTATTATAGGTTTTTATTTAGGGTGGTCATAAAAGAACTTCGCCGATATATGGATCTCTAGCGGCCGTTCCGTTCAACCGATCTAAATAAGATTTCAGATATAGTTAGAGAAATTCAAAGTTTTCGAATGGCAACGCTCACTTTTTCCCGTTGTAAAATGCTCAGCGCATGCGAAAACCATAAATAGTGTTGGAACGATACGTGTATCACAAAAAACGGACGTTTTATGCTCGTACAAAAAACTGCTCTTCGAATGGCCAACAAAAACAATACCGGGGCGCACGGAGGAAATTTGCATACGACTGAGACGAGACACCAATCACTGATGACTACACAGATACGACAAGAGAAAACTTTTATTTGAATTACACATTTTCTACATAGGTGCCATCACCGGCCGTTCGCAGAGCTGTTTTTTGTGCGTGCATAAAACCGTTTTTTGTCCATTTTTTTGTGATACACGTATCGTTCCAACGCTCTTTAGGGTTTTCGCATGCGCTGAGCAGTTTGCGATGGGAAAAGGTGGGCGTTGCTATTCGAAAATTACGAGTTTCTATACCTATAACCGCAACCGTGAGCACCAATTTGCTGCCGTTCACAGAATCCCAAGCTTATACCTCTAAATAACTGTACTCAAAATCTCATCTCAGTCGGTTGAAAGGAACAATCGCTAGAGGTCCATATATCGGTAAAGTTTTTTTATGACCACCCTGTAATTATAATCCACTATACTGTTATTTGTGTTCAGAGACGGTAATTTAAAAAAAATAATATAATATTTACAAGGATCATAATAAGTAAACATAATTTTGATAGTTAAGAACACGGTGTTTAATCGATGCTTAATTAATACAAGGCATCCTGGATTTTAAATTGATAATTTTAAAGTTATACAACTTACCGATTCAAGAAGAGAATAGATAATGAATTATCCACGTGTTTCTACATTCTTTGAGAAATTGCAAACAAAGTAGGGAAGAAAAGTATTTTAATTATATAACTGAAAAATCTGTATTTGTGTGGAAGAAATTATTAAAAACCAAATAAAAATAGCAAAAACTTTAACTGCTGCATAAAAGAGCAAAAATGAAGGAATAAAATGACATTATTCTATATCATTTTAGAAGATAAATTAATAAGTTAATTCTTGGCTTCAACATCTGTATTATTGGATTAATTCCTTTCTTTTTACAATCGATAATATAATTTGTTAAAAAAACAGAAGAACCGTTTCGAACAAAAATGATTGATTGTATAAAACCGAAATTTTTTTTCTGTCAGTAAGTATGTTCAACAATTAATTTTGAAGTTTAAAATTTAATTAAGGGTCTTCCAAATTACCATAATGCTTTATTTAAACCTTAAAGCTTATCTTATCTGTGAAAATCACATTTGTATTAAGTTTTATTAAGCATCCAAAATAACAAGATTCAGAAATATTATTGAGTAAGGAAAAAAAATACATCATAATACAGAGGCTGTTCGCGCATTTTTTAAACGATTTTGGTAAGCGGTAATAAAAAATCGTTTGCTGCAAAAGAAATAATTGCAATTGTACTATGTTTTTAAATGTCAAAATTATCTTCTGCGGCTTGAAAGTTTTGTTTTTATTCAAAATGGCGTTTTCAACAAAGGAGTGGTTCGAAGGCTACATTTATGCTCTTTCCGAAGAGAAATATGTATACTCCGTTATCCAAAAACGATGTGAGAGTCATGGTTTTGTGATATCTAAAGCGTCGATAGATAATATCGTCAACAAGAAAGGAAAAAAACGTCAAATTGGAGCCTCAAGTGGGACAAAAATTCCAAACAAGTATCCAAGGAAAAAACGGACATCTTCGACTATTGCAAAGGTACGTTGTAAAATGTTAAAAGAAAATCCCCCTAGTCAAAGGACAGATGTAAAATCATTAAAATGCTCGGTGTCCACTGTAAACAAAATGATAAACGTTGATTTAAATCTTAAGAAAGCGAAAAAACGCAATGTGCATCGTCTTCTTCCAAATCATATCGCTGAACGCAGGACACGCTGCAGAATTCTATATGAGAAACACTTATCCAAAGAAAAATGGAAAACGATTGTCACAATAGATGAATCATGGATGTATTTAAGTGATTGCAACAAAAAAAGAGCCATTTATTATCATAAAAGGGGAGAAAAAAATTTAAGTACATGGTTCAAAGAATCGAAAGAAAGTTTTTCTAAGGGATTCATGATTGTTGCTGGTTTTTCTTATAATGGCAAGTTAAAAATAAAGAGAGTGGAAAAAAATGTCAAGATTAACTCCAAATACTATCCGGAACATATTTTATCGCCAATTTTTCTGAATGAAATACCATCGCTTTACCCACAGTGCCATCAATCTGTGAGACTCCATCAGTAAAAAGATAGCAGTCACACATCAAAATCCACTGTAAATTTCCTAAAAGAAATGGAACAAAAAACTGGTATCAAGGCCATTCCCTTCACTGATATCCCTACTAAATCTCCCGATGTATCACCTAAGGATTTTTGTGCTTTCGGACGTTTGAAATCTGCATTATCCAAACGTCGTCCCAAAACCCTTACAGGACTCTGGAAAGTTGTTCAGGAGGAATGGGATAGAATACCTCTTCTGACACTTCAAAAGGCATTTTTATCCTAGAAATTGCGGTGTCGAAAGATAGTTCAGAATAAGGGATGTCAAATAGAACATTTAAAAAACAAGAATTTTATGTAATTTAGTTTTGTGAATACAATATACATCGTCTAAAAAATGTGTGAACAGCCTCTGTATATCTCTTAAAAAAGCCCTAATGCAGTTAGTTAGATTGTTTAGATGTAAAATAGAGCCTTCTTCTCATTTATAACTGAAAATATTTACAGCTACATTCTCAGAAACTGGCTGGTTAGAATAGTAGGTTTTTAAACAGGGTGTGTGTGTGTGTTGTGTTGTGGCTTATGCCCCTTGACCGACAGCAGTATCGGAACAAGGCCATTATAGGCTATTGGGCTAGAAGATACGGCTCCGGTTTTAACGCAGTACCACAAGGGTCGGAGTCCGATTTGGCTGAGGGTCCAGTCCCGTAATTTTGAACCGAGTCAAGTGACGAGACCATTACGCTTGACCCTGCACCTCCAGACGTATATTTTGAGAACTTGGAGGACTCTGCAGCCACGACAGATTTTGCGTGCACCAGCCACCATTACCGTACACGGCGGTGGAGTTGTTAGCGGCGAGCATCGAACCAGAGACGTAAAGAGGGAGTTAAGTTTATTGCTCATTTTCACATAAACTCTGCTTTTTTAATTGGTATTTCCCATTACAACGATGCACCTTACACAAAGGGCTTTGTCTGAAGGCTGTAGTTGTCAGCGTTAAGGCAGAAGAAAAAACCCTGAAGTGACCACAAATATTCCCCTCTGTAACTGAAAACATATTAATCCGAGACAGCAGTACCCAGCCGTATTAAACATCAATAATAAACCGAACTGGGTGTCTATCGTGGTGGGTTAAATTATGAAAGGCGTAGGAAATTACGCTAGAAGGGCTTGAGGGAAAGGCTTGATAGACTTTTTGATGCCTTTGCTCCATAACCCGGAAACTTTGACGGATGAACCCGACACAAAAGTTATTGAATTTCTAAAATTAACAGAAATCTCGCATTTACAAAGACATTTGAGAAATGTTACTACTTGTATAGTGTTATCTAATTAACTCACTAGAGATCTTCCTGGTTTGAATAAAAGAAAGTTGTAGCTTAAACGAACAATTTGTTTGAGTGATTTGAACAGTTTTGAGTTTTTATATTTACATGCAAAATAATAATAGCATTGTAAAACTTAAGAATATAAAATATAATTTGTTATGTACGAGGACTCACTACAAAAGTTTAGCCCTAACTGTACTCAATTACGAACTAAAATATCTGGAAGCTCTTGGCATCAAACTGATTTCCAACACAACGCCATTGACAGCACTAGTTTATGGACAAATTTAAATTCTGTAGAACTTTCTGAATAGTTAGGAACACTCTCTTTTATCTGCAGCTCCCTTGTGCACCATCGATCACTGATCCTAATTTCTTGTATCAACTAGTTTACTTCTTTCTCGAGTTTGAGTGCAAGTGGTATCAGGAAATTGCAAAGAATGATTCAAGAATTTTGAAGAGATGAGAAACTTAAAAAATCAACGTTTGTAATAAAAAAAAGTATAATGAAATAACCTCTGAGTGCAACAGATAAACTAAATTTCCATTTTGTAGATAATATTAATGTATCAGAAGTATGTTTATAATTGTCTATAATATTACGTTAAATGTTTCTATTTTTCGAATTTACAGTGAAAAACAGTTGGGAAAAATTTAATGAAAGACTCATAGGAAAAGCAATGCATAAATGGCGATTTCCATATTTAATTTTTGGAGAAGATCAGTTCTAGAAAATAAAATGTAATTGGCCAGGTAAAGGGATAAGGCAAGGTCAAATCTGACAGTTTTAACATTCCTGTGATCTGAATTTTATAAAATAGTTCAAGTTTTATCGTTTCCCAATACCCTTAGATTTTTGTTGATGTAAAGGAACTGTCATAAGGGAAAGAAAATTTTAAACAATTTGAATTTGTTTCGAAAGGGCAAAATATGTATGGAAGTGAATATTTCTATATTAACTATGAAGTTAGAGTGTGTCTTTCATTTTCTTTCTAAAATGAAAATTCAAAATTCTAGTCGCCAGGGAATGCTTTTTGATGAAAAATGTTAAAGATATTTTATTCTGTGAACCAAAATTTTAGGAATGCGTGGAAAAATGCATGAAATTTAAATAAGGTTTTCAAAGAAATGTACGGCGTAAAGCGCTCCGAGAAAAATAGCTCTTGTTCAGTCTCTCAAAATGGTTTATTTTACAGGACATAAGTTTTTACGAATCCAGCATTTCTTAGCAGGAAAAGTGGCTTTATTTTTAAATTGAGAGAGAGGGCAGATGCAAAGACCTTAAAATACATAAATTTTATATTCACAATGTTTTGTAAGTTTTATTCATTTTTCTTGATTTCATGAAGAAATAATTCTGTTGGTTCAGTCGTTAGACCACATGTCGTTTGCTATACTCTATTTTTGTCATATCTTAGTGACATCATGTACTCGAAGTTTGACTTGTGTGTTACTTCCTGTGAAGTGTTATAACCTTTCCGAAAAAATTACAGGACTCATTTTTTAATTCTTTACCTGTGATATTCAAACACAGGAAACGGGTGTTATTCAGTCACTTGATATGTGTTCTGAATAGACATGCCCTTGGAAGTGTTTCCATGTAAACTCACTAGGTGGCAGGGCTTGCTTAGCAATCCACTGTTCGGCTTGTTGGAGAGGCAACCCTCCTATAACACGGAAGATAGGTTCCTAGAAAATGCTGTGTTGTGTGAAGCCGTGTTATATGAGACCCAGAGCCAGTACAAAAAGGGGGGTTACGTTCCGAAAACTTATTAAAAACAAACATTATTTTATAAATTCCATATAAGCAACTTAATTTTTATTAAAAATATAAATGTATGTATAATACAAAACGAAAAGAAACAAAAAATATTATTTTCATTTAATGCGTCCTTAATTTAATAAATTTCTTCCACATCACTGCTCAGTACAATCAAACGAGAACGTTTTAGGGTTGATTTATACAGGCACGTGAAACGTAACGGGAACGAGCCGAGCGCGCGACGAGTCGTCGGAATCATTTACTACCTGTTTTTCAATGGAAGTGTTTATACTGCGCCGTGACACGTCCGATTCTCGGCAGATTCCCGGCCGAGAATCGGCGCCAACGATTCGAAGCAGGAAGTCGTTCACTGCTCGGCCGTCTCTCGTTCATGGCAGAAATTAAAAAGTGGCTATTCAAGATATAATTTACATACTGTTATTTATGTTTGATATTTAATATGGATGATGAAAACTCATTGAGCTGGTGAGAGGTTTTGTACGATTTGGCCCATCAAAATACATGAATCCAAAGTTCAAAATGACAATTCGGAAGGCAATACGAGAAAATTATACTTGAAATTACAATTGGTCCACTAAAATATAAAATTTATCAATTTGTATGAATAATGAAACAATGGAAAAATTATTTACACGATTTAGAAAGTGTAAATTGTTAAAAACAAATACTTACATGTATGGATTTGTTGGTTATAAAGCAATTTTTCTTGCTTTCTGAGCAGCAAAATTGTATATTAAAAGAGAAAAGTCCAAAGATGATGAGAGATCATTTTCATTAGAAATAAGTGCCAAGGAGGACAGGCGTACAATCCGTATTCAAAGCATTCTGATTGTACCTGCTTTGTAATATTTTCAATTCTTGTGGGAAAAGTGGGAAATAAAATCCATTATAATGATAGAGAGAACAAGTAAAAGCCATTTTTTGTTTACCCCACTCCTTCAGCCTTCAAACCCCTTTCTTCCTAGCAGGTTTGGAGCCAGGGGGGGGGGGCAACTGGAGCACAAACCCCCAACTGCCGGAGGGCCCCCCCCCAAAATTTTTTTAAAATTATCTATTAGATTTCCTCCGAAAGAAAATTCTGAAACTTGTACCGTACTTCAAAATTCAAAATAATCTCCTGAAAAAAGGGCCCGCTCCCCCCCAAAAAAATAAAAAAAATTATTCGATTAATCAGATTTCTTGGGGCCCCCAACAGAAGTTTGCCCCAGGCCCCGTAAAATCTCTGGGCGGTCCTGTTTGGAGTGCATTTACTTATTTGTCTTACACTCCCTGGAGAAATGTCTTGTCTATTGTTTGCTTTGAATAGAGCAAACATTTGACCAAATGGTATTAGTATTCGTTCACAAGGATATGTTCACGTTTTTATCGGTTTGTAACTATTCCGTGAAAACGAACAAAGTCCGACAAAACGGTTTATAATTCTTCAAATGACTGTATGTAGTGACTGACAGATAGTAGAAACTGATATTGAAAAAAAGGATTGATAATCAAGGGTTTACTATAACTGAATTGAAGATAAATCATATTTTTTTAACCGAGAAATTTTTCGAACCAAAAGGGTAGTTTGTCAATTAAGATTCTTTCTGCGATTCTTTAGAAAAAATCGAAACATATATATTTTTAAAAGTTGAATTATAGAAACCGCGAAAAATGAGGGATTTCTTTAAAAACCCGTAACATTTAGAAAAGTGTTGCTATGAGAAATAAAAATGGTGGCCCTGGGCGGTTACCCAGTTTGTCCACCCCTAAGCACGGCCCTGGCTCTCCTCTTCCTCCTCCTTTAACAAAAGTGTGACAATGGCTAAATCTTTAACTGAAAAACGAAACCGCGCCATGATGTTACAAATCTTTCACAACTAATGAAACACGTTCCCGCCACTTTCTACTCCCGTCTCTGTATAAACACATGCATCCGGCGCTCGGGCTTGGCTCGTTCTCGTTACGTTCCCTTTACGTGCCTGTCTAAATCAACCCTTATCGGTTGAAAGAACCATTTTCTTCATTTAGATTTTTTGCACCTTCTATCCTCTTTAAAAAATCTGTAATTTTGTTCTGTTTGCTGGTTCTTACAAGGTCATTGTAAATTTCACGGTATGGAGATAGACAATTTTGCAGCTCCCTTTTGAATTTTCGGCTTCTTTCAGCGGAAGGGTCTGCATTCAAGAAAAATGAATCAATATTTTCAGCTAAGCTTAGGCCTTCTTGTAATTTTTTTGGGTGTTAAATTATTAACTTCACAATCTTCACCAGTGCTATTGTCCTCAGAATCAATTTGATTTACTGCTTCGGATACCATTTCCATGAAATCCGCTTCGTCAACTTCTTCCATTAATAAATCTTGAACGTTCTCAGTAGCCACAAAACATTCGCCTCTGATTGATTTAACAAGTTCTAATATGCTACCAATTTGATTTTCTGACAATTCTATTTCAAATGAAGATAGCCATATCTTCTTCCAACATGCCTTTAACCTTGATGATTTTAGTTCTTTCAGCGACAAAGATATGATGTCGACGACGTGCTTAATTGAAAATTGCTTCTGAGGTTCCATTACCTTAATTGATTTCGAATCGGTTACGTCTAAAATTCACTGTAATGCTCTTCATATGTAATAAGTTTGTGCATGACGTTTTCCGTTATGATATCAGAATAGAGTCATAATGAATAAATTATAATCAGTTTATACATTTTCACGTAAAGCCACTACAGTTCATTATTCCTTTCCATCATTTTAAGGTAATTTAGTCTTTAAATGTGTTAAACAATAATCATGTTATCTAGTGCTGTATAAATACAGTGTTGTAGAAAAGGTTTTCGCAGATTTTTTTTATCGTGTTAGAGCGAAACCGTATAACAGGTTGCAGTATTATACGAGGGTTACCGCAATTTATCCTATCGTGTTAGATCGAAACCGTGTTGTAAGATACTGTGCTCTGGAAGGGATACCTGTATTTAGTTAGAAGTTATATGAGTGACATGGTGGGCGGGAATTTCACGCACAGAGTTAATATTAAGTTTTGCGTTAAGCTAGCGAAAACCCTTAGTCTATCCCTGCTCTACCACAGCTCCCAAATTCACCCGACCTGTCGTAGTATGAAAGCGAAGCGTCACGAAGAAATAGCAGCAATCCAAACGGCTGTGACAGATGTGCTGAGAAGCATCCCGGATGAAGATTTCTCTGCTTGCTTCTGACCACCAGAAACGGTGGCAGTTGTGCATAGATAGCTGAAGGGACTACTTTGACAAGACCTACAACCATTCGTTGCTAAGTTGAATAAATTATTATTTTTTTTTACAAGTTCAGTCCTGAAACTTTTATGACAAAGGTTATAGTTAAGAACACTTAGGAACCATTTAGGAACTTCAGATCCCATATCATCTATGCACTGACGAAGCTTTGCTTGAACCTTAGAGAAAACTTCATATATATAAAAAGATAGCATCCACAGAAAAATGTAATAACCACAGGTTTATAAAAAAGGGAAGCAATGTTATTCATATCAAGTTTAACAGAAAGTTCGATCAAACACTTCCAGTTTGGCATAAACAATCAATTTTCTGGCATTTTATATGCAAGACAATTTCTCATCGTAAATGTTTATATACAGGTGGTTATCAAAATAATGGACATACCAAGGAATCATATGAAATCTGTTATTAATATGGCCTAGGACAACCTTTGGCAAGTAATACCGCCTGATATCAACTAGGAATAGATTTATACAAGTCATGAAATAGTGGTTTAGGATTATTATAGCACTCTTCGAGGAGAAATCGTGAAAGCTCCTGTAGAGATGCTGGTAGTGGATATCGATAGATATTGATACCTGACTCTATTAGTGAAAACAGATTAGAGCGGTACGATGATATTGAGTTCGGGGGACTGAGCTAGTCAGATAAGATGTTTGTCTTCGTCTTTATGTTCCTCAAACCCCGACTTGACATGTCTGGTGGCCTGTATAGGAGTATTAACATCTAGAGTAAAGCCATCTCCTGCAGAAAACAATGTTAGCACCGTATGATGGAGCTGATTGGCTCAAAGTTCGACATAGTTCTTCCCAGTGAATTTTTCTTTAAGGGTTACAATATGGCCTGCAGAAAACCATGATATGGTGGCCCAAACCAGGACAGATCCACCTCCGTGCTTGAGAGTTGGCATGAGACAATCAGGATCATACATTTTTGTAGGTGTTCTCAAGACGTACACTCACGTCCTATTGGGAGGAAAAATGTGAACGATAGAAATATGAACAAGTGACGTTCTACCACCTATCACTCGACCAGGATTTGTGCTCGTCTTACCAATGTACAGAAGGTCGTCTGCACTTTATGGAAACGATTTTGATAGTTAAGTTTTATGTATAAATGCCGTATTTTATTCGGTGATTTGCTTCTATCTGATAGACATGGTTCTTGACAATAGCTCTAGTTCGAATTTTCCATGAAAGTAAATTTTTGCTTAGTACTGTTATGTCCTCATTCCTCTTAGACCGTTTTCCGAAGTCCGTTCAGTGTTCTTAGATGCCATTTTGCTAAGACTCGTATTAAAAAACCGAAATCGCAAAAGTCTATTGGAGAAGAGTCAGGTAATTTTACAGGTATTTCATAGAATGGGATACATTTTATTCCTGTTTCTGATTCTTTCTTTGCTAAATAAGCGGCAGTTGATTTAGACATGTGACTAGAGGCTTTGTCCATATGTAGCTCAACTTTATCAATGTCCTTTAAGGACATAATGTCATATAAGGCTGGAATTTCTTCTTCAATAATTGGTTCTAAAATATTCTGCTGATAGTAGAGAGCATAATGTTAATTAAAAAACACAACAATTGCTTCAAAATTGAAAACCTGCCTCATTCATATAAAATAGAAAAAAAATTAGACATGCTATTATGAAATTTATTCTTCTACAACATGTTGCAAATCGTTTAAAAGTTACTGCAAGGTGGTTACTGGAGATATCCTTTTGTATATCAACTTTATTAATTTGTTCTTACTATATGTGAAGAGGTTCTTCCAAACAAAGCTACAAAATTATAAAAAATGAATATTTAAAAATATGGCGAGGGATGAGATTATATTTATATGTACGTATGTTGAATAGGATACATACATATTACATCCTATCTCCTAGCTAGAAAACTTTATAAGGTTTCATAGGTCTAATATTTCCTTATTTTCCTCAGAAGTTCAGTATGACATCCTCTAGTTTGTGACTGTTTAATGCAATTTTGTCCCCTTCTGTATAGGATATTAGCAAATGTTTATGCCAAAGTTTCAGAGGTAAACAGAATTTTAAATCAGAATGCATGTTTTAAGTTTTAAAGAAAAAATAGACGTAGGTTTAAAAATCTATTTTTCAAAACTTTTAAAAGTTTAACTGCAGTTCGACCTAATAAAATGGAATGTGGTGGTCTCATAATTAAAATCAATTTATCGAAATCCTTATATAAAAGAGGAAAATACTTTAAATGATAAAATCTTTCTCGATTCCAGCATATTTTTCTTTAAATTCTTCGATAATTTAAAAAAAACTGAGACACCGAACTCATACACCGAAGATGAAATTAAAAATAAATAAATCGATAAAATATATTGATTTTTATGCATTGAATGTGTTTTTTCATGAAATCTTACTTAAGACCAAGAAAAATAATTGTTTGGCTCAGAGCTATGATGTAATTAGAAATTGAATAGGCAAATGTAAACAAATTATATTCAAATCATCAAAATAAGAATTCGCCATTATAAACTCTTTCATAACGACAGATAATAACAATTAACTTAAAACGAAAACTCACAGTATCAAATTTTCAAACATTTAAAAATTCCATTTTTATTTTTATTAATTTTTATTTTAATGTGTATGTTTTGATAAAACTTTAAAATATCTCTTTTTGTCAAATTCATGAAGTGAATCTCATGTGTCCTAAACAAAATTTCTCTGTTCTTTTAACCAAATATATCGAACTATAACGCTTAGCCCGACGTCCTAGTGGTTAGCACGTCAGTTTTAGGCATCGAAGGTGCTTGATTCGGATCTTGACAAGCGCTAGTGAATGCCTTTGTGTTTACGCCTGGTATGGACACGTTAAATCTGTTGGCCAGAATGGCTTTGCGTGTCTAGGTATGAATTTGAGGAGGATACGAACCTACCAGATGTCACCCTTAGGTGTGCTCTGTTAAAACCTGGCCGAACTCCTGTAGTGCCCTAAAATCGAAGCCGCATTCCTGTATCCGCAAGCCTTCTAATGAACCTGGTCTTCAGTGCTCCGGCCAGGTGGGCATAAGAAGCAACAACAACAACAACAACAACGAGTAGCTGTAGACCTTGTTAATGATGTTCCTTTAAACCTACTCCTTAAAACCTACTCTAGTGGTAGCGTGCCTGCTTTCGGTGCTGAGGGTGCTCAGATCGAATCCTGACAAACGTCATTAAATACCTTCGTAGTGCGCGGTGGTCCAGTTGGTAAGAGCAGCGGGCCAGTGATCTGAACATCACTGGTTCGATGCTCACCGCTAACAAATCCATCGCTTTGTACACTAATGGCAGCTTGTGCACGAAAAATCTGTCGTGGCTGCAATGTCCTCCAAGTTCTCAAATTTACCTCTGGAGGTGCGGGGTCAAGTGTTCCGGTCTCGTCACTTGACTCGGTTCAAAATTACGAGACCGGTCATTTAGCCAAGTCAGACTCCGACCCTTGTGGTGCTATTTGAAACCGGAGCCGCATCACTCTGCCCAACAACCTTAGGGACTTCAACTGATATATAATATCTGTCAAGGGGCATAAGAAACAACAACAAATACCTCCGTGTCTAGGCCGTATATGGGCAAGTTAAGTCCGTTGACCGGAAAGTCCCTCTATGAGGTCAGAGAGGGTGGGAGAATGTACAAACCCCCCAGATGCCGGATTGGGTGGGTGATCTGTCAAAATTGACGTGGCACCTGGCTGAATCAAACTCCGATCCTTGTGGTGTCGTTATAAACCGGAGCCGCACCCCTCAGTCCGCTTGGCTATATGGATCTGGTCTGGAAGGAATTTTGGCCAGGGGGCATTAGAAGCTACAACAACTAATCCTACTCTCGTTCCTTTTTTTATTTCAATCAAATAATACCTTTATCAAAATTTACATGTAGAGATTCTTTCTAATAGTAAGAATAAGCGTTAGGTAAATTGTTCCTGCCACTTTTGTTGTTGCTTATATATATACTTAGTAATTTTTGAAACATACACTTTTTTCCGGAATCTCGATTCACCTTTTATTTCACTTGTTCTGATGCAAATAGATAATGAATATAATACATGCGCATTCCGGTAACGAATACTTTAACAAGTTCGGGAAGCACAGAGACGCGGTTTTCACCTTTGTTGTGTCCTTAGAATTAAACTATTATCACTTCCCCATGCGAATTTACCAACGATAGAGATGATGTATATTTAATAAATTTCTGTACTTACATCGCAATTAAAATGAAACGAAACGCCAACATTTCAAAATTCTAATAAAGAGCTCTTACACAGGTGTCTGAGACAAAAGTTCTCTACACGTCGGAAAGCGTTTTAATTGAATCAAATCTAATTCATGCGAGATAAGGCGAAATTTCTGCAAACAAGCATTTGTTCTGTTATCTTGTTTAGTCAGTTCCACGATAATTAAATAACACCTGTTACAACTGGTTTTCTGTGAAGAAGGATAGATTACACAATATGTAGAAAACATTTTTAGAACAATAGTACTCAAAACAGTGTATAACTAAACATAAAACTTAGTCTATTATGGCTGTTAAGTAATCTATTTCATATAAGTCTTTTCTAACATGAGAGGTCATATTGAAAGGAAAATAAAGAAATTTTGATTATTTTTTAATGTAAAATGTTGTGTTACAGAGGAATTTTATAAAAGAAATCGATATAGCATTTTCCATTTATATAATCTTTTGGATTAAACATTACAATCGCCATGTAAATTAGGGAATTTCTCCTTCAGCTCCGTGTTTTGCTTGTTATTGTTTGGAGTATTTAAATAAAATTAAAAGCAATAATCAGTTAATCAGTATTCGTTTGTTTTTAACTAAGCATGCCAGAAAATAATTTAGCTGGTCATAAGAATAACAAACTTAAAAAATTAATTTATTTAAAAATGTAAGTTATATGATAATTATTTACTACGCTTAGACTTACTAGATACAAAGGTATAGTTAGGGCATTTTGTATTTAACTTAAACTAGGAGCAAAAATACTACCCTGCCAAATATTTCAATATGGCTCGAAATTAATAGCAAAACTTCTGCTGACCTAATTAAAGTATTTTTAAAACAAATTTGCTGCAGATCTGTGAATCTAGCTGAACATTGCTATTAGAACCATAATTATATCTAAATGAATGACCAATGATTAATTTTAGATGATGTGTTCCCTTTTCTGTAGTTACCATTAGTATTGTGGTTAGCGACGTACCATTATGAAGTTGTGATTACCCATTGTGAAATTTCATTTCATTTACTCCTCCAAAGCGATGTATTACAAATTTAACATTGCATTATCCAACACGGAGGTTCTGCTAACCCATTTGAAAACCTTTATTGCAACAGGCAATTATTATAATACGTACGGCAAATGCTTGGATAAGTTTGAATGCAGATACGCTTCACTCTTAAGGTAAGAATTCCTCTTACAATCCACTCCTGACTCTTTCGCACATCAAACATGTGACCAAGTCCAAAGGAGTTTCAGGTTTGCAGAGCAACGAGTTTGTACGGTCAAAAACTTTTAACTGCGAGGTAAGAAGTTTTAGGAAAAAATAAAATGACTCGCTTATTTCTTACGCCCTCTTTTCATTTCTAAAATTTATAATTTTTATCTCCACTTTGATATGAATGCATTATACATTTTTTTCTCAACAAAACTTTTTTGAAAGAATATTTAAAAAAAAGTTTCATTAAAACTTAACTCAGAATATTTCAAAATGAGGACTGAGATAGGATTCATTGGTAGTGTTAGCTATATCCAAAAAGGAATCACTGCTTGATGACCTTTAAAAAATTTAAAAATAAGATATCTAAAAGTTCAGAGGGGGGGGGAGAAACTAAAATACCTTGATGTGCCTTCCTCTGCTATAAAAATTGCTGTTGTTAACCCCGTAAAGATCTCATAACTTTCAAGAAAACAGTAAAAAGAGTGCCTACTTTTTCCAGAGGATTCCATTTATTTCTTGATCTGCCACATCTAGTTTTAAAAAAATCCATCCACAATTACAATATAAATAATATTGTGCTGCAATCTGGTATGTAAAATAAGAAATAAAATTTTTTCAGGGTAAATGAAATGGATTGTTTTTAATCTTTTTGGTGTGTTACTTCAGAACACTCCAGCCCGGAAATATCACGGGCATGAGAAATAGAGGGCGAAATCTCACCCCGTAATTTTGACGGGAGCGAGGAGGAAGGGGTTATTACTATGAGTAGAGGGTCAATAACTGAATCCATGCCAGTACAGATCAACGAAATTTCTTTAGTTAATTCCCCATTCAAATGGGACGTGATGTAAAAAAAACATGAATTATTACACTAATTGAGGCTGAGGATTAGATTTTATTGCATTTGAAAATGAATGGAAACGAGTTTAAGTGAGCTATAAGAAATTTAAAAAATAGATTAAATGATGAATTTGAATTAAAATATAAAAGTTAAGGAATTTACCTCAAAATGTCCTAAAGGTACTAAAAAGTAGATTGTTAAGATTATAATAGTGGTTTCAAGCGTATCTAGATATTTTAATCTTTTTGGATATGTGGCTGTCTTTTCAAAATGAAAAGAGTATTTAAAAATGAGTTAAATTAATGAGTTAAATTAATAAATGAGTTAATTAAATAAGTTAAATCAATACTAGAAGAGTGGCGATGTGTTGCTTTTTCGATTTAAAATGAAATGGTTTTATTTCTTAAAGATTAAAAAGTGCTTAATGACTTTAAAAAATATATTAGAATTTTTAAAAAATGAAATAATTATTTAAAATTTTCTTTTTCAAATTTTGGTTTTTGGCTTTTGAAAGAATTCTTTCAAATTTCCGGTTTTCAAATTTTGATTTTTAAACAAAAAAGAAGTTTATTTAATTAGAAAAAATTCTAAAGGTTTTAACTTCACTTTTCCTAAAACTAAAATTATTTCTAGTACTTTAAAACTGTTTCTGAATTTCAATTATTAAACTCGTTCTCAGACTCGTTCTCAACTAATAATTTTTCCTTTTGACAACATGGCCGAATGTAAATAATATTAAATCTCATGGGAGAAAAAGGGCTTAAAAAATAGAAAGACAGTTCTGATGAATTCAAAATTTGTGGTGGAAGAATCCTCATCAGTTGCTCATTAATTAGAAGCAAATTTCACGAACTTGCTGGAATTATTAGTGAGTAAAATAATATGTCAAAAAATTACGAACTCGTCATTCAGTTACATTAAGATACTATGGCGATCAGAGCGGGAAATTTGCAAAGCGAGTTTTGTAAGTATTTTTTTTGAATGATAACATTTTTTTATTAAATGAATTTGGTATATTTTGGAAGCTGAACATCTAGCAAATGCCTATATATCGGGAAAAAGCTTCGTTTGCAATGTTTTCGGGAAAAAGCATTGCAAACGAAGTTTTCGGGAAAAAGCTTCGTTTGCAATGAAAAACATTTTTAACTTTATAAAAATGTGTATAACCTTAAAGATGAAGAGTTGTAAAACACATGGAAATAAAAATTTGTCGATTGGAGGACGGAAAAGTTGAATTTTGTATGCATAAAAATAGTGGAAATTTGTGAAACGGAAAGGAGCTGGCTCACCCGGATTGTCAGCTGTTTCTGTTGTCCGCTTCTTTTGAGTTCAGCTGTTTTAATTTAATAATTAAAAAAGTTTAAAGTTTTGAAAGTTGAGGATGGCATCAGTGTACGCTTCTCATCCGTTCGCTACCAGTCGTGATATCCTGCTATGGTCGGTTAGTGAGATTAGCCCGTCCCGTGTAGCCCGGAATGCTCACAAACTGTAAAACATACATACGTTTGTTTACCTTCAGCTGTTAATAGTAAGATGATGATCTCTGTGAAATCAATGAGGGTTTGGCTTTTAAAAATACTCAATAATTGTTATAGTTGTGTGAGGTATATAGAATGTTATATTTTGTGCCAAAGAAAATATTTTTTACATAGAGGATGTCAAGCCTCAGATTTAATTCACACCCTGCATGTTAAAATGTAATTGACTTATTTTAACTTGAAATTGATCAATTTTTACCTAAATTAACGGAATGCATAAATATATTATAAATTTTATGGGAAATGCATCTTTTATTTTTTTTCTTATACTTTTCAAGAATTAGAGCGAACAAGGTATATACACTTACTAAAGCACACTTGGGCCACACACATACACATACATATATATTTATACACATTGTATATTATATATATATATATATATATATATATATATATATATATATATATATATATATATATATGTATATATATGTATATATATGTATATATATGAATATATATGAATATACAGGGAGATTTTTTTAAAACTGACACTACTCAGAGCCATCTGTAGCGCGATCTATAGCCGGAATTCCGCCAAAGTTGATAGAGTGACTAACGACGACATGGGAAAGAGTTTCCGTGAGAAAAAAAATAGTTTCAAAAGTCACCGATAGGGGACGAGATGGCGCTGTTTGTGATCGGCACACCCGAGAATTTGCATAAAAGGCAAGTAAAACCCTTTTTTTTTGCGTTAATAACCCACTGTAGTTTCGTTACAAGAGACCACCTGAAAATTTTTTCCCTCATATTTTGAACATCAATCTCGACTTTAGATATATATATATATATAAATATATATATATATATATATATATATATATATATATATATATATATATATATATATATATATATATATATATATATATATATATATATATATATATATATATATATATATATAAATATATATATATGCTCACTATAAATATATAGTGTGAGCTATTTTTGTGCTTTACTATGGAAACATTTGTGTTCAATCCTGTCTCTCGCAACTTTTTATTATGCAACTTGGTGATTTGGTCATAGGCATAAAACCTGGTTTTTAATGACTTTCATTATGAATTTTTTTTTCCCAATGTGGAGGCACTTGTCGTGAGACATTCGCCTATACTACGCCGCAATTTTATTGCCAATTTGATTGTGGGGACACCATATAGGCGGATAGCATTACCCCCTATGAAGGGACGACACGAACGGAGGCATTTTTCGTGGCGCGACACCAGGATTCGATCCGAGCACCCTCAGCACCGAAAACCAGCGCGCTGTACCACTGGGCCGCCACAAGCCTGCAAGTAAAACATCAAAATGCAAATTCTTGACTACGTAGTCGACAGCAGCGCCAGTATTTTAAGCTATATATATCGGTGCGGAGTCTGTTGCGCCTTCGTTTTACAGAAGAAAGGGTCACCAGTCGCTTTTTTCCAATTCCCTGCCCACCTCGCTCCCCGGACCTAACCCTGTGACATTTGACTTTGGGGTTATTTAAAGTCTAAGGTGTATATTGGTGGATTCTCGAACTTGGTGGCCCAAAAGGACAACATATCTTGGATTTTGCTGAACATTCCTGATGACATGTTACGCTTTGCAGTTGAGAACGTAGTGTTCAGGCTACAATGTGTTGTCCACGAGGACTATGGTCACACTGAAAGAGAGAGGAGTGAATTTGGTGCATAAAGTGGTGTTGCAGTGAAATTTCTTTGTTATTCATTTGTCTACATACAACTTTTTCGGTATTCATCCCATATCTTTATAGCCCGAAGTACTGGCACTGCTGTCGACTACATAGTCGTGAATTTGTATTTTGATGTTTTACTTCCCTTTTACGCAAATTCTCGGGTGCACCGACAACAAGAGCGCAATATCTTCCTCTCTCGGTGACATTTGGAACTAATTCTGTTCTTTCACGGAAACTCTTTCCCATGTCGTCCTTAATCCCTCTATCAATTTTGGTGGAATTCTGGCTGATAGATCACACTACAGATGGCTCTGAGTAGTGTCAGTTTAAAACAAAATCACCTTATATATATATATATATATATATATATATATATATATATATACACTCATGGACAAACAAATTAGCGCACCAAGAAATAATTGCGGGATCGTAACGAAACTTGCAATGAAGGTACATGTCGGGGAGATATGCAAATGATTAGAAATGCAGCGTGATTGCGCATTACGTATAGCCGGTAGAGGGCATTGAACATCGTACTCTGTGGAGTATAAAACAGGTAACCAAAGCTTGTTTGAGTGTGCTGAATCATTTACAAATGAAGAGCTGAGATAGACATGCCATTACGCCGTGTTCGAAGACAATATAAGCAGTTGTCGCAGTTTGTGAGGGGGATAATCGTCGGGATGACGGAAGCTGGGTGGTCAGCTAGGCGAGTAGCTCGTCAATTAGGCCGCTCTGATTGTGTTGTGAAGAGGTGTTGGGACCAGTGGACCCGAGAGATGTCATGTACACGAAGACCAGGCTCAGGACGCCCTTGACGACTGGTCTGTCGCCACATCGTAAGAAATGCACGCGTACAGCCAACTGCTTCATCGGCCGCCATCCAGGCACAGGTAGCACTTTCACTAGGGGCCTCTGTGTCTTCTCGAACCATACGAATTCGCCTGGCTGAAGGACAGTTGGTATCGCGGCGCCCATTACGTGTGCTGCCCTTGACGCCCATCCATCGACGCCTCCGTTTGGAGTTTTGCCGCGCACGAGGAAACTGGACTGCAGCGGAATGGAACCAGGTCGTCTTTAGCGACGAATCCAGATTCAATCTCGGCAGTGATGACAATCGTGTTCGTGTGTGGAGAGCCCGTGGTGAACGCTTCAATCCTGCCTTTGCTGTACAGCGACACATCGCTCCCACAGCTGGTGTGATGGCATCGGGTGCATCTGCCTACAATACACGGTCACCCCTAGTATTGTTCCGTGGCACCATGACAGCCCAGCGGTATGTTCATGAAATCCTGCAACCACATGTGTTGCCACTCATGCAACGGCTCCCAGGAGCCATTTTTCAACAAGACAATGCTCGGCCTCATACGGCAAGGGTGTCACAAGACTGTCTCCGCACTGATACTACCCTTCCTTGGCCTGCCCGATCCCCAGATTTGTCTCCAATCGAGCATATCTGGGATCATTTGGGACGACGAGTTGGGCATCCCACGAGTTTGAACGAACTAGACGCAAGGTTACAGCAAATATGGAACGAAATGTCTCAAGACATCATACACAACTTGTATGACTTAATGCCCGATCGTATCGAATCGTGCATTCGCGCTAGAGGGGGTCCAACGGAGTATTAACTCCTCCGTTGTTTTGCCTTTTTCTCTGAAATAAATTATCATTTTTCCTTGATATTCTTATCATTTACTTATATCAAAGTAGTCATTACGTATGTAAAATTTCGTTTCATTTTGACGACTCCTTCTTGGTGCGCTAATTTTTTTGTCTATGAGTGTATGTATATATATATATTACTTCTTTGGTTTTGAAGCAAAAACTTTTTTATTCTCCTTTAATACATACATCAGAACAAATCTAAAAATATAAATAAATTCATAATTTAGATTCAAATTAAACTAAGTACAATTAAAATATGCATCTAATGCATATTTTAACTATAATTCTATTAAATTAAAACAAGTTTATTATAAGTTAAACATGCATTTTAATCATAATTTTATGCAAGCAAATTATTAAAGTAACATGGTGAAAATTGAATCTTAAAGAATTGAACTATTTTAAATATTATGATTTAACATAGTTATATATACATCAATCATCTATTATGTACATGATATATATATATATATATATATATATATATATATATATATATATATATATATATATATTTATATATATATATATATATATATATATATATATATATATATATATGTATATATATATATATATATATATATATATATATATATATATATATATATATATATATATATATATATATATATATATATTTATATATATATATATATATATATATATATATATATATATATATATATATATATATATATATATTTATATATATATATATATATATATATATATATATATATATATATATATATATCTATATATATATATATACAGTCGAACCTCCATATATCGAAGTAGCAAATTGCCGGAAAAAAATTCGATATATAGAAATTTCGATATATAGAATTGACCTTAGTTTTATCATAATTCTTCTAAAAAAAATTAAAGCTAATTTTCGTATACGCAACTCCATTTC
This sequence comes from Dolomedes plantarius, assembly GCA_907164885.2. NCBI lineage: Eukaryota > Metazoa > Arthropoda > Arachnida > Araneae > Dolomedidae > Dolomedes > Dolomedes plantarius. The sequence goes on from OU015492.1 coordinate 61,082,096, forward strand.
TAATTTATATGGGAATCCATTAAATGAAAGTTAATAACTAAAAAATTAATTAATATGAAAGATTTATTGAGTACTACATACCTTTAAAAAAATCAATAATCCAGACAGTGGTTGCAATAATCACAGTTATATTCTTAAAAACAAAACAAAAAAAAAACTACGAATATCTTGCTGAAAAGCCAATTTTGGGGAAAGTTCAAAGAAATGTTCGTATTTATTCAGTCCACTAAAAACTTAATCAGGGATATTTTCGGCGAATTGAAGTCCACGACATATTGTTTCAAATGTCAAAAATTGGGAGATTTTATTCTAAAGTGGAATAAAATCACCCAATTTGTCTTCAAAAAAATTTCGATATATAGAGATTTTTTCGATATATAGAAACAATTTTTCTATGTAATGAACATAGAGATTTGCTAAGAGTTCGATATATAGAAAATTTCGATATGTGGAAATTCCATATATGGAGGATCGACTGTATATATATATATATATATATATATCTTTTCAATACATACATATATATATATATATATATATATATATATATATATATATATATATATATATATATATATACACTGCTGGCCACTATAAATGCAACACCCTGAAGGAAACATGCAAATAACATGAAATTTACAACATGCATTAGAGGAGGTGAGATATGCAAATGATTAGAATTTCAGCGCAGACGCACATCACGCGCGCCTGTGGCGCCATTTCAAAGCGCTATTTAAGGCTTGGAGATTTCGACGATTTCAAGTTCGGCAATTGTGTTTTTCTTGTGGTTTTTTCAAAAAAACGATCAATTATGCCTCGTCGAAAGCAGCGATCATCTTTTGATCAAGTATCCGAGTTCGACAGAGGAAGGATAGTGGCCTACCGAGATTGTGGATTATCTTTCAGGGAAATCGGTAGTCGTGTTGGACGAAACCAAACAACTGTAATGCGGATATGTGATCGTTGGATGCAGGAGGGTACGACGGACCGGCGTGTTCGATCGCATCCACCTCAGCGCAACACTTCACGTGATGACAGGCAAATTGTGCGCATGGCAGTGACGGATCGCTCAGTGACATCACGAACCATAGCACAGCACATGCAGTCTGTAACGCATCATCCAGTGTCTGCGCGTACCATTCGACGCCGTTTACAGCAGAGTGGTCTGTCCGCAAGACGTCCATTGCTTTGTCTACCCTTGACGCAGAACCATACACGTCTCTGCCGCCAATGGTTCGATGAGAGAAGGATGTGGACGGCAGAATGGAATGAAATTGTCTTTACTGACGAGTCACGCTTCTGTCTGCAACACCACGATGGTCGCATTCGAGTCTGGAGACACCGTGAAGAAAGGATGCTGAACAGCTGAGTTATGCACCGCCACACTGGTCCTGCACCGGGTATTATGGTATGGGGCGGTATTGGATATCACTCTCGCACACCTCTAGTACGCATTGCCGGTACTTTAAACAGCCAGCGCTACATCTCCGAGGTGTTGGAGCCAGTTGTCCTTCCTTACCTTCAGGGATTGCCCACAGCCATATTCCAACAGGATAATGCGCGACCATACGTGGCACGCATTGTCCAACGGTTCTTCGTCAATCGCCAGATTGAATTGCTTCCCTGGCCGCCTCGCTCTCCGGATCTTTTGCCGATAGAAAACATGTGGTCCATGGTTCTTCTGCGATTGACCCAGATTCCATCCCCAGCTGCCACAGCAGATCAACTTGCTGGCAACGTGTGGAAGCTGCTTGGTCTGCTGTAGCCCAAGAACTCATCCAAAGTCTCTTTGAATCAATGCCGAGGCGTGTGGCAGCGGTGATCTCCAACAATGGCGGCTACTCTTGCTACTGATTTTGGCAGGAACCACACTTCACAGAAGTCTATAAATTTAATCATTTGATACTTGGTCAACATGTTATCTACAAAATAAATTTTGTTGTGATATCTCTTGTCTGTCTTGGTATTGCAATTTGGGTGGCTAGCAGTGTATATATATGTATGTATTGAAAAGATCTGTTACGATCTTCCGAATAAATACCCCAGACAGCGTCTGCGCGTACCATTCGACGACATCCCCCAACAGGTGAGCTACGGAAATTCTATAGATCTGCGCCGAGAAGTCTGCAAGAAGAGAAAGCGTCGCATCTATCTGCCCCCCTCCTAGGGTGGACGTGAACTAATGGTTTATTTGACATGAACTAATGATTTCCTGATCAGCTGATTAAAAGAGCCGGTAACGTGGCGCCGTCATCAAGCGAATCCGTACCAACGAAAATGGCGTCATAGATTTGGCCGTCCAATTTAACAAATTCCATCACGTAACTGGGAGCGAGTTTCCGGATCCGGGAAAAAATTCCAATTTTTTAGGAGACTTGGTCGAGACTCTCATCCCAAGAGCACCTTTGGTCTCAGAGGTCCTTTGAGCGACCGACTCCATAACGGAAGTAGATATCTTTCAGAGCTGAACGCTCTATAGGCTTCTCGCCGAATACGATACTTCCCCCCGAAGTTATATCTCTTTCAGAGCTACTCGCTCTAGAGGCTTTTCGCCCAAAAACGATATTTCATCCCGAAGTTACTGCATTTTCAGAGCTGCATGCTCTGGCAGTCTAGGTGTGCCGACCTTCATAGCTTTCAGTTTCGTTACTGTACTAGCCGACATCTTCTCAGCGAATTTATTGGGCTACTGAGAAGGCCAGTTCCCCCTATGTCTAGAGGTAGATCAAATCGATCAGAGGTAGATCAAATCGATTCATCGAATTAATTTTTAATAAATGTGTAAATTAATGTAGTAGTCTGCCTCTGAATGTTTTTCCGCTACTGAGTCTGAGGATATCACAGTATATATATATATATATATATATATTTATATATATATATATATATATATATATATATATATATACACACACATATATATATATATATATATATATATATTATATATATATTTTGTAGCGTACTGGAAATAGGGTCTTATTTTTTCCCGAGACCCCACAAAGGCTTGAAACACAGCTGCGTGTTTTTCAAGGAATGTGTTGTTCGGTTCCAACAGTTCGGAACACGTGGGGGGATTAAAAACCGTTTTCCTTACAGATGCAGCCACTAAAGCTGTCAGCCGATAAGCTGCCTGCCCCTCCACCCCTTCTGAAAGTCCAGACATTCCAAGAAGACGGACCCCGAATTGCCAGCCGAGAGGAGGGCTTGGAGTTATTTTTTTCGGGAGAGCGGCGTAGACTATCGACCCGAGCGGTTGTGTTTTTGTGAGGCTCCTGTTTTCTTGGGCCGGAATAGGCCCTGGAGCGCGCACTGTAAATCTGCACGTAAATTAAGTGAATATGTCGAAAATGTCTAATGTTTAATTTTTTTTGTTAATAAATTGTTGAATTTTTTATTTAAAAATTTGGCCTTCGTTTGTTAATTAGAACTCTGTCTTTCTTGGTATGGATCAATAGTTGTGAAATTTCTTCAAACTGCCTCAGAGAGAATAGGCTTACTACTTGTCGTGACGCCACAATATATATATATATATATATATATATATATATAAATCAATCTCTATATACTACATCTCTTAGTATTCTGAAATTAAATATGAATCTTGTTTTCTGGATTAATATACATTCCAATTCATCTATTTAGTAATTTTTTTTATTAAAATATTTTCGTTACGAAAACAGTATAAGTTTTTGTAGTTACATAAACTCTTTTGAAACAGACTATGTATATGTATAGCATTAGAACAAGGTTTACAGACTTAACTCAGAAATACACATATTTCAATGATTGAAATAGTTTTAAGGTTATATGAATCTGTTAATGTTGAAAAGAACCTTTGAATGAAAAGAAAGAATGGTTGGTACGATCTATCGCAATTTGTAATATAAGATCACCATCAATTTTGCTAGGCTCAATTCTATTAGCAGCTTTTATGTCAGAAATCATGGTACGTAATAATCGAAAACAAACCAGAAGAAATTTTATATAGTTATATATAAAACATACTTTGAGCAAATTAAATTTTCCTCTCATAAGTATCACAAAGTTGTAGAATCGACTGCGCTGCAGTGACAAGGAACTAACTGCGTCTGTATTTTAGCAACGCTGCATATATGGGTGCTAACAGGTATTAAGTGATAGAAAGTTTTCTGAAAAAATATGTTTGATCCAAATTTACAAAGAATTTTCAGAATTAATCTAGACAGGGATTATGGATCAGGCAATAATTGAATATGAGTGACGAAACGATAGAGAACTGAAAGTGTTAAACCTAAGTGCACTTGTCTAAGGACATAAAAAATAAATAACGTAGATCTAGATTTCATGAACATTGTTTTGACTGTTGCAGTAACTTTTTTGCGTTATAGTAGTCGATCTGTTAGGATTTGATTTAATGTATACATAGATCATTGAAAAATGCTTCAGTCTGTAATGGTCTCATGTGATGCATACAGTGGTTACTACCGTGGTCTAAGTTGTCAATTTGAGGTGAATTACCAATCATTAAATATGCACTTACTATCTACTTGTTCGACCACGCTGTTAATATCCACGCTGTGTTTATGAAGAATTACAGATTATCTGATTGATAAATTACAGATGGATTTATTAAAAACATAACACTCATACACATTATTTAAATGAGTACATTATCTTTAGTATGTAAGTTTTACACTCAATTCATTTATGAACATTATTACACAATTCACCTTCTCTTATTCGTAATCCTTCTATGTTAATAATCTACTTTCAATTAGTTAATTACGAGATATTCCCTCTAATAAATAATTATCAAATTTTGCTTAATACATTTACTCATCATCATTATTCCTTAATAGTTATCATTAAAACTACATTAACCATTTACATAACACGTTCATACATCGATTATTTATTTAAGGGGTGAGCTACCCATATAACCATTTTATAATATCAATTCATGTAACTCTTATACACTAACTATCATTATCTGAATAAAGGATGAGAGGCACACTTTATACACGTTAAATATATATCAATTATAGACAGCACTATACCTTCACTGACGATTCTTTCCAATCTTTTGTCCTTGGGCACACTTCGAATGGCAATCACTGGTCGGCGGGGTTCTTTGTGACATTCTGCACGCTCCTTCAGAAACTCGTTCCATTGTCCGTCTCGTTGGCTAGATGTCGGATCTTGCTAATAGTTCCTTGGGATGTGGGGCACTTCTTTCGTCCTGTTGTCGGTTCGGGCCTTATTCACAGGAGTTCTGCTGGCTGGGGTATATTTTCGTCTTTCGTAGCTCTTTCAAATTGACCATCCTCTAGAGGGGTTTCTCTGCTTATTGTGGACTCGAGGCATTCGGGTTAATAACTTCCCGTCACTCCCATCAATGGCTGGCTGGTTGCCGTCCACAGTACTAGTGCTCTCTGCATAAAAAAAGTCTAACGCCGCTCCTTCGCTGCTAGCTCGCGAGTCGTCATTTCATAATTATCTAGCATGAATGAATCGTTTTCTTGCGTGTCTATTTTTTAGTCCACTACCTTTTTCCCCCTTTCATTTTGGATCCGCCTCATTCCTTCGTTTTTTATTGGTCAGATATATTTTATTCCTACTCTATTGGGATACTCATTTCTTTCCAGAATCTTCTTTTTCTCCGCCTTCTCGTAGGTGGGGCCACTCGCCTCCCATCATCATTATTCCCACGGCAATATTCCCATCTTCTCGAATATCATCTGTTTCCGGTTTTCCATCACTTAGCCCAAACCATCACTATTCACCGCATTTTTCTCGTTAGTGTGCTTTCCCCTCTTCCTATATCTTTCACATCTGCATCTGGTCTGTGCCTAAATCTGGTCTGTGTCTTTTCATGCCTAAGCATACCCCACATTGTACACTTCCTTTGGCGGCTTTTTCATCCTTAATGGCACTTAAACACCCTGTTTCTTTTCTAAACTATGTCCACGTCCCTAGCTTATTTATCACTCGTCATTGCTTCTCTTAACTCGATCACTTCTTAATTGATTCCTTCATCTGTGCTTAATGTTGCGGGGCTTTTGAACCGTAACACAGTCAAATGCAATTATCTACTGCAGTTTTACTAGAGTAAGAAGTACAAAAGGAATTAGGAGGTACAGTTTTTACTTCAGTAAAACCTCAGTTTATATCTCCTACCTCCTAATGTTTTTTACTTCAGTTAAACCTCGTCAAGTCGTCTAGGAAAAACAAGGTTTGACCTCTTCAGAGAAGCAACTATTGGATGTACTCTACATATATTAATGTAACAATGGAGTAAATTTTAAGTTTGGTATGCTTCTCTTAAAAATAATAGAAATTAATAAAAGTTAACATTACCTCATTTGATTTATATTTGAACTTGCTTTCAGCTGTAGAAATGCTCATGTATGCAAAATATAACAAGGTAATCGGTATTTAAATTTTTAATGAAACGAACCTTGCTAAAAGATTAACTTTCTTCTCTAAATTCACTAGGTCCATAACCTGAAACTGATGTCAGGTAAAGCCGAATAATTTCTAAGCTTCAAGAACTTGGGTTGTGTTCCTTATTGCCTCTTTCATCACCCTCACTTTGTTTTTATTCTTCTGAAATTTCCATAACCAAATCTCTTATGGCCGCTTGAGATTATATTGGTACATTGTTACCGATATCTACGAAGAAATTTATGCTGCCACCATTACATTAACTATCATTAACAAAGCCTAGTTAATTCATTTAAAAATCCCGATGAAAGTATTATTTTCGGCTTCATTTTGTTTGTAAGACAGAAGACCGATTGAAAATTGGGAAGAATTTGTTTTAAAACATGTTAAAATTATCTTACAAAGCTATTCTTTACAGTGCTGTTTGTTAATAAATTCAAACTTTAAGGAATAGAATTCATTGCGTTCTAATCGAAAACCTTAAGCTTTTTATATTCATTAAAAGATTTAATATAATATATTATCAGAACTTTTTAAAAGTAAGCCTGTTTAAAATCCTAAACAACTCTGTGGGATTGAAAAATCGTGTTAACGTTCGGTGGTAGACGTTAGTATGTCTCTTCCAGGATTGAAACATTGTCTTTCGTCCTCTTACTGTCATTTGTAGGGTCCCCTTGAAATAACGTATGTGGTATTTCAAAATGCTGTTCGACATCAAACTTGATTGGGAATTTGTCTGACCTATATAAAGATTAATTACCTTATCTCTTGTCCTTTTAAGTCTTTCCCACACTGACGAATTTTCCCCGATACCGTTTAAATTGTTGATAAGTAAACGAATGTTTAATTAAATTGAGTTCGAAGACATATGGAAGAAAATGAAATAAAGTAAATTTAATCAGATAGACGAGTTTTCAGGGTGATGGATTTAGAGGTTTTACTGTTAATTAAAACATTTATAAATGGCTTTAAGAGTGAAAATAACTTTTTGCCGCATTACCCACTTTGTTTTCCTACGAGAATTGAACAGAGAACTAAATGAAATCCTATAGCAGTGTAGAGGAAATTTAGTAGGCAAAACTTCAAAAAAAGTCAGTTATGGTTATAATTAGATTTAATAAAAAACTTTACATTTTTTTAGTTGAATGTTATTATCTAATTAATATGTAAATTTGGAGATAAATGAGAAATATTTGTCATAATGTTAACTTGTGATTCCCACTTAAATTATGAATATATGCATGTAGTTGTCATTTAGTAGTTTGTGCTAACATATTCATTTTTAGCATAATGGAAAAAATCTTTTCAATGTAAGAAAAGCTTTAAATGTATCGAAATTTCAGCTTCTTTACCACGATTTTTCATACTAATTTCAACCAAAAAAAAATCTATGAAAAGAAATTCTGGTATTTCTACATCGATAATATCGACATATCGTTAAAATGGTAACGATAGCGATGATGATGTGAATTTCGATATTGGGGTTTCGAAAAATACTTCTCCACATCTGAATCGGTAATCGAACTACCATCTAAAATTTATAACGAAGGAACAATCTATTTTCTGGGCGAATGGCATTAGTTTTCCGTATCTGATGACAGACGTACCGTGTGTAAATGATTTATGAGTAATCAGTATTTCTTGGAAAGACTTTTTTGCTTCTTCGAAGCCACTTATTTCTTTGGGCGATATTTCTACCGTGAGTAACATTAAATCTCCAGTTATTCTTCATATACAGAACAAACTTGCTTTTAAAAAATGTTATTCATTTAGGAATTTTTTTGTTTTTATTGTTAAAGATATTAGTATTAAATGTAACCATACATGGGCCTGGGGCAGCTAGTAATTAGCGCGTCCGAATTCGGCCCTGAAAGCGCCTGGTTCCGATACCGATAAACTCCCCTGAATGCTCTTGTGTCTGAACTGAGCATGGCACATCAAATATGTAGATCGGAAAATCCCCTAGTGGATTTCTAGGGGTGATAGGAGCGTATGAGGGGTTGCTCGGTGAAATTTATGGTGGCATCGGGCAAAAATTTGGCCTCCGATTCTGGTGGTGGCCACGCATAACTTTGCTCCGAGAAGCCTTCAAAGATTTTGGTTAAGGTATATCCGGCCAGGATGTATAGCCCAGCAATACATGACATCGCTGCGCAAGGGTATTGGGCAGTATTATTACTAAAATCTAGCAATATGCCTGGTGATAACACCCGCTGTCCGGAACTCCAGTTCAAAGATAAGTGAAGCAGAAACTAGATTCTACTGCAAAAGAATCGGTATATACATGTTGGTAAATTTGAGTATAGATTTAGACATTGATCGTTTATGAGAATCGATTCGGGGATACTCCAACTAAAATTGGCTTGTATGGCAAACATTTTATCTAAAATGTACAGACGGATAATACTCAAATTATCACTAAGTTTATTCTAAAAATTCGTCCTTACGACAATCACAACAAAAACTTTGTGACTAGAGGAATGACAATATTTATTATTCCTAAATAAGCTGCTATTTTTACATTTTATAGAGGATTTGGAGAATCTGTTATCTTCATCAGTAACTAAAAGGATGCAACGTACTATCAAATCCTTATTCTATATCATAACATTCATTTAGTGTGAAAGGATTGATGACCGAGTTAATAGAAAAAGTTAACTAAACACATCATGAAAGTACTATGTTAAAAATAAAAAAAAAATCCAATTTTCAGAGTTTCTAGTCAGAGAGATGCAGATGATGTAGAGCAGAGTAGTCTCATATAACTATATTTAGCCATCCGTTGACCTAAAATAACTAGCTTTGGAGAAATGGAATTTTTAATTTTGTTACTATTGTAAAATTAAATTACCCAGTTTTATGTAAAATGAAGAATAAACAAATAATTCCTAATACTAACTATGTTTCTGGCTATAAGACCGTTCAGTTGAAAAAGCAATAGCATTTAATGTAATAACGAGTAATGAAATGGTATGATATTTATTTATTGATTCATAAAAATCTTGTAAATATATTATTAAAGTTAAACAAAATATTTTGTGAAAATTTTTATAAATAAGTAGAAAATTTTGAGCAAGAAACAGTGGAAATTTATATTCAGACAATAATAATCATTCGAATATTCATTTGAAATATTCGAATATTCATTCGAAGTATTCAGACAATAATAATCATTCGAATTAAAATAGCCGAATTTGCATGAATAACATAATTTTAATCATAAGAATTAGATGTGCCAAATTATTTTACTAGAAATTAGACGTTAAACATTAATAGGGATTTATGCATTCAAGAATGCATTTTCAAATAAAATATCCAGGATTGTTTTGGTCAATCATGTTTTTCGATTAATTTAATATTAATGTATATCCGATTTTTCTAAGCAAAGCATAAATAAAAAACACTTACATTGCAACACTAATTTAAATGTTATAAACGCGAGTAATACACTTGCTTCCAACGATAATTTCTAAAGGATATTGCTTTGTTAGAAGAGAATTGACAGTTTTATATTCAGTATATTATTTATCTGTTAATATTTCTATTACATAACCATTATGTAAATATTACAGAACTGGCATTGCAGAATTAGAAAATTAATTCTTAATTTCCTAGTATAAAAACAAAGAAAATTGAAACTGCCGTGCAGGCAGCCTAATATCCTATTAGTAATTAATTATAAAAATACCAAAATAAGTAGTTAGTTATAATAGAATAAAGATTTGATAAAAACTGCATAAATGCATTTGATGAACGCTGTTTTCTAGCGTTGTTACATAAATAAACGCGTAATTGCCTCATATAAATAGGTTATTAAATAAGAAATTTTAAGGATTAATATATCTTTGTAATAAATTATCGTAGTCCTCTATATCATTTAATTCAACTCTTCGTCACAGGGTTAGAGAATCAGTTTCTTTCAAACTGAAAAAAAAAATGTTTATTTATTAACTCCCTACAGTTATCTTGAAACTTTTCACCTTCATACCATACTCTTTATTTTTCAGAACAACCAAACTAAGTTTTTTTTTTGTGTGTGTGCTTCTCACTTGATAAAAACATTAAATTGTTTTACGATTCCGAAATCTGGCTTGTTCTTTTCTTGTTTCTAAAACAACTGTTGAAACTAAAATAAAGCAGAGCCGTATCTTTCTTCAAACTTAAGAATTTAAAGAAGAACGTGTTTGCTTTTATTTTGCCGGAGAGCAATTTATTTCAGAAGACGCTCGTGGCAACTGTTCATTATTTTGTCTAGTAGTCGCATTTTTTCCCAATTATTTTTTTTCTTCCCTCTCGGAACTGCCATTTATGACTACGAGCGAAATGTAGCGATTAATTGAATTGTGTCCAGGTGGTTTTGCTGTATTTTAGTATGAAAGAAAGCAGTGCACCCTGTTTTCCGATAAAACGGTCATTGTTTCCCACATGTTGAAAATATTATACAATTTTTGCCGAAAGTATCGTTTCAAAAAATAAATTATTTTTAAAGGCATAGTTTGATACTGAGTTTATTAGCAGTAATTTTAGCTTCTAATTGGATAGGAAAGCTAATATGCATCGAAATTATTTGACAAGCGTTATGATTAAAACTATTGTAAATGGGTCATAAAATAATTAATATCTTGTTAATAATTAATTATCAGGTCTTGATAATTAATCACGAGGTTAAATTTATTTGATACATATTTTAAGAGAATAGCATTATTTTTTGAATTTTTCGATGTTTAGGATTCTTTCTCAAAAATTCCATTTGTATATACTAGATATCGTGGCTTATGAAAAAGTACAAAATGAAAGAACAATTTGATTACACTTGATCATAAAAACGAGTTGTTTTCTGCGGAGATCGTTAGATGGGGTGTTTATGTGTATTAATCCCATTGCATGGGGGGAATTTTTTTGATTGTTATCCTCTGTCACCCAGAGAAAAAAAAAACAAAAAAACAAACGGAAAATCGGTTCAGGCCTAGTTTTGTCCATGTGATAAAAAAAAATATTAGAAAATTAAAAAATAATAAAAAAAATAAAAATGCCTGCCCCTTAAGAAGTTTTTATATGCATTTTTTGCATTACTGATATTCGCCTCAAACTTATATTTGAATTTTTTCTATAACGGGAGGCCATCGTAGCAATAAAGAAATAACATCTAGTTTATTATATATTTAAATAAATAACTTTTAATTATTTAATTCAAATACATAATCTTAATTTCAGAATTATATAAGTTTTCATTAGAAATATATAAGGTTTTATTAGAAAATTCCTTTTCTCAGTCCTTTTAAGAACAATAATATATTTGAAATGCCTGTTCCTCAAGATATCTGGTACATCTGGCCATTGCTTGTTGATTGTGTTTTACCTTAGAGGGCTTAAATGACGATACTTTAGACCAGCCGTACTCAACCATTTCTTTCTCTCGGGCCACATGCATATGTTTGCTGCGTTAGGCGGGCCGTAGCGTAATACACTATACCTCATAATATAATCTATATATATAAAACAGTTTCGTAACTGACTGACTGACTGACTGACTGACATACAACGCACAGACCAAACCGCTGGACCTAAAGGCTTAAATTTTGCGTGACCATTCTTCTTATAGTGTAGGGGTAAACTAAGAGAGATTTTTGAAAAATTCTTCTTAGATTTTTTTAAATTAAATTTTTAAGCTGTTTTAGTAACTTTTTTTAAGTTTGCATTTAAAATAATAATTTGAGGGTTATAAAATTTATATCACGAGAAAGATCATAAAAATTCCTTTAAAATAAAATCTTTTTCGAATCTTTACCTCCATTTTCTGATTTTTCTTTGAATTTTTAAAGATTAAATTTTAGAATTTAATTTATTAAATGCTGATCACGTGATTTCTTTTTCTGGTACTTTAAATAAATTTATCGTCACGGCATAACAACTAAATAGACAAAAAATATTTTTTTTCTTGCTAATGCGGCAAACGATTGGACATTATTTTGTCAATAAAAATATCCCTTAAGATTTTTTTATAAATATATATATTTTTTTCTAAATCAATTGTATATATATTGATCGTCGTATTTATTATAAATACAGTGATTTACGCTTATAAGAATCACGTTTGTTATTACTGTTTTTGATTCTTATAAGCGGTTGATTCTTATAACCGAAATTTAGGTTTTTGGACAGGAACACACACACCTATATATAAATATATTAGATAATTTACCATAAAATACTCTTTAATTTACATTAACTATCTTTAATTAGAATTATTTTTTATAGTTTTAAAAATAAAACTTAATTTTTGGACCTGTAAGTAGATACACATGATTATATTAAGAGAAGAAAAAAATTCAATATTTGTTACAAGTTACAACATACCTGCTTAACATTTTTAACATTTCAACTGCAGGAAGGGAGCAAGGAAAAGTTTTCTACGGTAGTTTGACGTAATGAAGTTTTCAGAAGGCTGTTTACACCTCTTTCAATACTTATAGTCTCAGACGAAGATTTACTCGGACAGGTAAAGTTGCCCCCCGGGTCAAGCTAATAGGACAGTGTTGTGGTAAAGCGTTTAAGGGGAAACTATTATGCTATGTCTAATAAAGAAAGGGGTGAATTTTACGACTATATTCCATCCCATCTTATCAATCTTTCTTTAAAAAAAGAGTAAGAACTTCGTGCCTTCTGAGGGTTTAAGTAGCTTTTTTGGAAAAATGAAAGGAAAGCGAAGAGAGTAAACTGATTCTTAAAACCGGTGGATTGATTCTTTAAAACGAAAATTTTAACATGGAAATAATTAATTTGTTTTTGTTTTTGCGATATTGACTCTTATAAACGGCCGATTCTTATAACCAGTGATCACTATAAGCGGTGGTTACTGTATATATATATATATATATATATATATATATATATATATATATATATTTGGATTAATTGCATACATTGACCGTTGTATTTAATTTGAATGTACTCCGTAGCGAAGTGCGGGTTTTCAGCTAGTCTGTATATATAAAACAGTTCCGTAACTGACTGACTGACTGACTGACTGATATACAACGCACAGACCAAACCGCTGGACCTAAAGGGCTGAAATTTTGCATGGCGATTCTTCTTATGGTGTAGGGGTGCACTAAGAAAGATTTTTGAAAAATTCTTCTTAGATTTTTTAAATTAAATTTTTAAGCTGTTTTCATAGACTTTTTTAAGTTTGCATTTAAAATAATAATTTGAAGGTTATAAAATTTATATCACGAGAAGGATCATGAAAAAATTCCTTTAAAATGAGATCTTTTTCGAATCTTTACCTCTATTTTCTGATTTTTGGTGAGTTTTTAAATATTAATTTTTACAATTTAATTTATTAATGCTGATAACGTGATTTCTTTTTCTGGTACTTTAAATGAATTTATCGTCGCGTGTATAACAACCAAATATACAAATAATTTTTTTTCTTTCTAATGCAGCAGACGATTGGATATTATCCAAAAAAAATAAATATCCCTTACGATTTTTTTATAAATAAATAAATAAATAAATAAATAAATAAATAAATAAATGAATAAATAAATAAATATATATATATATGTCGTGGAAGGATTCAGAGATGACACCAGAATTGACACATACACACACTTTACTTGAAAACAAAATATTGAACAAAACTATTTACATGTTAAAGAATACATTTTTAAGGATTAAAAATTAACAGCGCGCGGATGGCGCAAGTCCTTTGTGTCTCTCCACTTTACTACTCTCTCTAAACTAGACGTTGAGTTCTGGGTGGGGTTATTGTCAGATAAAAGTTGAGTTGAGGGTGTCCTGCTACATATATATATATATATATATATATTAATTACATCAATTGTATACATTGATCGTCATATTTATTATAAATATATATATTTATTTTTTTGGAATTAATTGCATACATTGACCGTTGTATTTAATTTGAGTGTACTCTGTAGCGAAGCGCGGGTTTTCAGCTAGTCTCTATATATAAAACAGTTCCGTAACTGGCTGACTCACTGACTGACATAGAACACACAGACCAAACCGCTGGACCTAAAGGGCTGAAATTTTGCATGGCGATTCTTCTTATAGTGTAGGGGTGCAATAAGAAAGATTTTTGAAATTTTCTTCTTAGTTTTTTTAAATTAAATTTTTAAGCTATTTTAGTAACTTTTTAAAAGTTTGCACTTAAAATAATAATTTGAGCTAGTAAGCTAGTAAGCTAGTAGTATGTTTTCAGCTAGTAAACTATATATATAAAACAGTTCCGTAACTGAATGACTGACTGACAGATAACGCACAGACCAAACCGCTGGACCTAAAAATGGCTGAAATTTTGCATGGTGATTTTTCTTATAGTGTAGAGATGTACTAAGAAAGATTTTTAAAAAATTATTCTTAGATGTTTTTGAATTTAATTTTTAAGCTTCTTTTGTAACATAATTTAAAGTTTGCATTTAAAATAATCTGAGGGTTATAAAATTTATATCACAAGGAAGATCATAAAAATTCCTTTAAAATGAAATCTTTTTTGTATCTTTACCTCTATTTTCAGATTTTTGGTGAATTTTTAACAACGAAATAAATTTAGAATTTTTTTTCTTTCTAATGCGGCAGACGGTTGGACATTATCAAAAAAATATTAAAATACAGTAAAAGAAATGTTCCTCAAACTGTACTATATTAAGTGTACTATATTCTTTAGTATGTTCTATTAGATTTAATTTAAATATATTCTTCTACATTATTTTGTCTATAAAAATATCCGTTACGATTGTTTATATATATATATATATATATATATATATATATATATATATATATATATATATATATATATATATATATATACATATATATATATATACACTGCTGGCCACTGCAAATGCAACACCCTGAAGGAAACATGCAAATAACATGAAATTTACAACATGCATTAGCGGAGGTGAGATATGCAAATGATTAGAATTTCAGCGCAGACGCACATCACGCGCGCCTGTGGCGCCACTTCAAAGCGCTATTTAAGGCTTGGAGATTTCGACGATTTCAAGTTCGGCAATTGTGTTTTTCTTGTGGTTTTTTCAAAAAAACGATCAATTATGCCTCATCGAAAACAGCGATCATCTTTTGAACAAGTATCCGAGTTCGACAGAGGAAGGATAGTGGCCTACCGAGATTGTGGATTATCTTTCAGGGAAATCGGTAGTCGTGTTGGACGAAACCAAACAACTGTAATGCGGATATGTGATCGTTGGATGCAGGAGGATACGACGGACCGGCGTGTTCGATCGCATCCACCTCAGCGCATCACTTCACGTGATGACAGGCAAAGTGTGCGCATGGCAGTGACGGATCGCTCAGCCACATCACGAACCATAGCACAGCACATGCAGTCTGTAACGCATCATCCAGTGTCTGCGCGTACCATTCGACGCCGTTTACAGCAGAGTGGTCTGTCCGCAAGACGTCCATTGCTTTGTCTACCCTTGACGCATAACCACAGACGTCTCCGCCGCCAATGGTGCGATGACAGAAGGATGTGGACGGCAGAATGGAATGAAATTGTCTTTACTGACGAGTCACGCTTCTGTCTGCAACACCACGATGGTCGCATTCGAGTCTGGAGACACCGTGAAGAGAGGATGCTGAACAGCTGCGTTATGCACCGCCACACTGGTCCTGCCCCGGGTATTATGGTATGGGGCGGTATTGGATATCACTCTCGCACACCTCTAGTACGCATTGCCGATACTTTAAACAGCCAGCGCTACATCTCCGAGGTGTTGGAGCCAGTTGTCCTTCCTCACTTTCAGGGCTTACCCACAGCCATATTTCAACAGGATAATGCGCGACCACACGTGGCACGCATTGTCCAACGGTTCTTCGTCAATCGCCAGATTGAATTGCTTCCCTGGCCGCCTCGCTGTCCGGATCTTTCACCGATAGGAAACATGTGGTCCATGGTTGCTCTACGATTGACCCAGATTCCATCCCCAGATGCCACAGCAGATTAACTTTGGCAACGTGTGGAAGCTGCTTGGTCTGCTGTACCCCAAGAACTCATCCAAAGTGTCTTTGAATCAATGCCGAGGCGTGTGGCAGCGGTGATCTCCAACAATGGCGGCTACTCTGGCTACTGATTTTGGCAGGAACCACACTTCACAGAAGTCTATAAATTTTATCATTTGATACTTGGTCAACATGTTATCTACAAAATAAATTTTGTTGTGATATGTCTTGTCTTTCTTGGTGTTGCACTTTGGGTGGCCAGCAGTGTATATATATATATAAATTTTTTTTGGCAATAACTGCATACATTGGCCGTTGTATTTAATTTCAATGTACTCCGTAGCGAAGCACGGGTATTCAGCTAGTTTATAACATAAAACTTAAGACCTAAATGTTTCCAAGCGTTTATTTAAAAATAAGTATGACGTTTCATGTTGAGATAAACTTTTAACTATTTTAGAGAAATCAGGTTTATACTTGCTACGAGCTACTCTCAATACATCATCAAGGTTAAGAATCAGTAAGCCGATTTTTGTATGCGCTCTTCGCCTATTTCATTTTAGAATTGGATGAATCACAAAAATGCGTTGATGTGGACAATGCTGTGATGAGCATCAGGTGGCACAAATTTGTAGAGTTTAGTATTTTCAGGCTCAAATTTCAAAAATTATGTTTGCAAAATAACCTGATATTAAGTGTGAGTGTTCCGGGCCGAACACAAAAGGTTAGTTGGCCGCAGTTGGAGAATCCCTGCTCTAGACCAGTTAATGCTTAATCATGTTTTTGCGGAAAAATCGGAAGCGGTTCAGCTTTTCGGTTGCTGTAGGTCGTTCGCACTTTAGGGAAACTATTTTTTAATTTATTTTCTTGTTTGCATTTTGAGATAAAAAAGTTGGCAATATCAGAAATATCTTCTGCTACAGTTTTCTTTTGATTGGAATGTAAAATAAAAGATTTATTTTGAAAATGGCTCCTTAAATTGATAGATGGCTCGAAGGTTACGTAACTGCGCTTTCCGGGGAGAAATATTCGTATCAACAAATTATAAAGCGGTGTAAAAATCACGGATATGGCGTTTCAAAAAAGGGTATTTATAATATATTAAATTTGACAGGAAAAAAGTGTCTAACTGAAAGTAAAAATGAAAACATGACCTCGAAACCTCATCCTAAGACTGTTCGAACGCAGGTAAATATCAAGAATGTGAAGTCTCTGATCCTAAACGAAAATCCGCCGATTCAAAGATCTATTGCATCGAAACTAGGAATATCTTCTGTCACTGTAAGTAAAATCATCTATAATGATTTGAAGTTACAAAAGTTGTTTAAACCTAAAATTCATCTGCTTTTGCCAAAGCATATTGCTGAAAGAAAAGAAAATTGTAGAAAATTATATGAAAAACACCTAACTGCTTAAAAATGGAAATTTGTGGTAACACTCGATGAGGCATGGGTGTATTTAAGTGACTGCAATAAAAAAAGATCAATTTTCTATTGCACAACTGACGGGAATAACCGCACGAAATGGCTTCGCCAGTGTACAGAAAAGTTACCGAAGGTATTTATGATAGTTGCAGGATTTTGTTACAACGGCAAGTTAAAAATCAAAAAAGTCTCAAGTAAAGCCAAAATTAATTCACTCTATTATCAGCAGAAAATTTTAGAACCAATTTTTGGAGATGGAATTCGAGCCTTTTATGGTTAGGGAATTGATAAATTTGAGCTTCATATAGACAAAGTCTCTAGTCACACATCTAATTAACTGCCGCTTATTTAGCAAAGACAGAATCACAAGCAGGAATAATGTGTATCCTATTTAATGAAATACCTGTAAAATCACCTGATGCGTCTCCAATAGACTTTTGCTCTCTTAGACTCTTTTGATATATTTAAACGAGCCTTAGGTAATCGGCATCCAAGAACACTGAATCGACTTTAGAAAACGGTCCAAGAGGAATGGGGTAAAACTGACATGACAGTACAAAGGAAAAATTTACTTTCATGGAAAATTCGAGCTAGACCTATTGTCAAGAACTATGGCTATCAGATAGAAGGAAATCGCCGAACAAATTACGGCATTTATACATAAAACTTAACTATTAAAATAATTTCCATAAAGTGTGAACGACCTTCTGTATTTCCAAGTGTAAACACTGATTTTTTTCGACTCATTTTTTATACGAGTAAGAAAATGCAAGTAAGAAAATGCACGGAAAATCTTTTATTTTTACTTGACTCAGGGGAGGCTGGTAATTGAAATCAAGTATTTGGAGGAGTTTGGTAATAGAAATCAAATATTTTCAAATCCCTTTTAGATATGTAATATTTTTTTGGGTACTTATTCCACTTCTATAAGTAATTTTCCTACGTTACTATTCCTACCTCTAAAACCTAGTCTGGTGATTTCGCATCCCAACATTGAATATCAACAGAGTTCAATAAACAGAATTTGGAGTCTGAGCTCTTACAAATCTCATTGTTAGGATTGATGAGAGTCGGACAGCAATTCTAGCCTGTTGTCAGTTGTGCTTGTAGACCAATGCTGACATTTAACCTGTATGACTGTCATCTTCTCAAAATTAAATTTTATTATTATGACTCTTGGAAAGAAAGTCAAATACGCGGGTATTCCACACGAAGTATCCTATATTTCAATGATGAAGTTGCATGACGAGGGAAAATTGATTTTAGGTGGGATGAAAGAACCCTATGTTTCTTCCCAGATATCAACCCACCTAGACCACATCAGCAGACACTTTGGGTCTATTATGAGGATCACCTATTAACTGTTGTTTACTCTTGCGAAAAAAACCTTTGTATTTTGAAAAAAACAAGTATTTGGATGTTTTTGTCAACTTATTTTTTATGAATTCTATGACTCAAAATGTCTGATTAGAGAGGTCAGAAAAAGTTCAAAACAGGATGTTGCAAAGTGGTTTCCCGTCTTTCAAAGTGTAATAAAAAACGAAAGAAACAGTTTACAGGAAAATTATTTATATTACCAAAAAGTACCGACAGTCTAAATTTTTTCCCACTAGGTTTTGAAAATAATATCATTCAGGTGGCGCACTTTATTTGCGATGCACTACCGAAGTTATTCTTTAAAGATTTCCCTCATTCTGTTGGTCGGGGCCCTCCCCACGCATTATTATTAAAGTGGCTATTTTGTGAGTGAATATTTTAAGACAGGTGTTGCTTAGCTTAGTACTAAAAATTTTCTTGTTGATTTACTATAAAAGGTAGCTGAGTATTCTAAAATCCTACCGACATCTCCTCGCGGTTGGCCCTGGGGGTCAGTCTTCTGACTGACTGCTAACGTCGGAGGAGCGTGGGGGCCGCCCGTACTACGTGCTCACAATGGACCCTATGTCAAGAAAGCAGACGCAGCTCACGCTGTACTTGTATGAAAAGGAAAAGAGACTACGATATAATTAGCGAATCGAAATGGATGGTTGATACAAAGAGAACCCTTAACGGGGCTGTAAAGGACTTAGCGAATATAAATATCGGAATAACCGATATTATAATGTATTACCGCGGGCAGGTTTCCATATTGGAAAAAAGCAAGAAAGGCAGTTATGCGGAGGCTGTCAAAAGTAGTTATAATGTGAGAAAGAGGTCAAGATCTCGAAAGAGAGGAGAGGAAGAACATTTTTGATTTTGTTTTTGAATTTACTCGTGGCTCTTGGAGCTCGGTTCGTAGGCTGTGAGCGGGCGGTGTTAAGTGGCAATGACTGTGTTTAAGGAATAGCGAAGAGCCCCGCGGACACGGGGGGCTGTGAGCAGGATCGGGTGTCCGGCCCTGAGGAACTGAAGTCGTGCGTTGTGGCGACCGGAGGGCAGTAGTTGAATAACATCTGCCGTATACGCTAGCTCGGTGGCCGGCGAAATCCTTGAATCACTCTGTTGGTCATCTGTGGGGAAATGGCAGCAACTTCCTCACGAATAGTGGACTAACGGAGTCGTTGCACAATTTCAGGTGTTTTAATGTTCCGAGTACGGCCACTTGGTTTCCTTGGTAATGCAGACCCATTTGCTATCACGTTTGAAACCCTCGCAGAATTGTTTTTGATCAGGAATGACATTATTCCTACATAGAGCCCGAAGCGCGTCCTAACCGCAGCCTGTGTCTTAGTTAGAGAATCGTTGTTTTTAAAGAACATCTCGATGACGTAAAAGCTCTGCTCCCCGGACCAACACATGGTATCTACTGACAACTAAAAAATCATCCCAAATTATTGCCACCTTCTTCTCCGCCCAATCCCTACTACTCGCACTACTACACCACTACCAGGTACCAGGTTGTTTTACAAGTCACCTTCAGAAATGTGGGAGTCCACTCTGATTCACCTTGTTTTTTCTGCTATTTAAATGCAGTTTAAATTAAATATAGTGCGTCCCAAAAATAACGGTGGGGTTTTAAATGGTTTTAACTTCGAAGCAAAGAATTGTACAGAGATGAAATATACGTCAAATTGAAGAGAAAATCTCCAAGTTTCTTATGTGTTCTGCAGACTTCAAAGTGTGCTCCCTAGTTGTCCTGCAGATGTCAAGAGGATATTCAGTTTCTTCCCATACGGGGCAGAGAACGTCCGGAGTGATAGACGAAACAGCTTCAGTGATCCTTTCTTTTAAATGGTTCAGATTTCGGACATGACTGGAATACACTTGTGTTTTTACAGAACACCAAAAATAGAAATCCATTGGGGGGGGGGGGGGTAAGGTTTGAAGACCACGAGGGCCAGATAATCCACATTTCTCGTCGAACACATCGCTGAGGAAATGTTACGTTAAGAAATTCCTGCACGATTGTGGCAAAATGTGGAAGAGCTCCGTCTAACTGGAAAATGGAATTCTCCGGAATTTTCTGGCGCTAGTCTGTAGGAGTCTGCATGTGAGCTGTTGCACACATAGCTTGGAGTGTTTCTCTTTCATTTAACGTATAACTCGTGTCTGCAACATGATTTGTTGCATAGCTATAGCCATTTGAAACCCAACCATTATTTTTGGAACACACTGTATTATACCAAACCAAAGAAATAAAAATGCTTAGTATCATATTGAAAATGAATAAAAAACCTATTTAGAAGAATGATTAGGGTTATCACAGGTTGTTATTCATTTATACTTGTTTATTTAGGCAAGTACATTTTTTACTTCCCAAATGTGTCTTTTATTTAAAGTTTAGAATCGTATTAACGTCTAAGACATCTTACATTAAAATCAGTATAGTAAATTAAGCTTTTCATTCGAACTATTTTTTTTACCTGTTTCCACATGTTCGAGACTTTATAGAATTTGTATTGTACAAGGAGGCTAAATTTCTAATTAGATTTGCATACTATTTGAAATGTAAAACATATCCTGCATATTTTACTTACCTTATGAAAAGAGGCCTTTTGCAAGATGTGTTAACTATCTAATTTACAAACTCTAAGCCACATGCTTATTCCCATATAAGGGATTTTAGACTATTACAAGCATGATGTGTTGCATTATTTATAGCCTGTAGGGTTAAGGTTGCTAGAAAGGGAAAGTAAATAGTTTTTCTTTCTACTGTGTTTGGGATTTCTCTGGTTGTTTAGTTTCTCTAACTTAAACCTTGAACAGTTAGTTACACATGCAAAATTTGTCGATGGAGCCGAATTCCTTATCTAATTATCTGGAAGGAGAGAGTTTCAAAATATTTATTTACATTAACTTCAGAAAACAAACTTTGAATTTTCCTTTTGGAAGGATGTTGAAATATCGTTCGGAATTTTCAAATAGCTTTGAACTTTTGTGAATACTTAACAGAACACGTTGATAGATGTTGATAAGGAACATACTGATATTTTATATACTTTAGATCTATCCTGCTTATTTCTGCTATGTTGTTGCCAATATATATATTTCAGTGAAACTGAATTACACTTTCAAAATGTTTTGTGAAGTTCGAATGTTTTATGATATGAAAATTATGGAAACAGAACGAAATATAAATGTATAACAAGCATTTGATTGCTGAAAAATAATTACCCATTTAGCTTATAGCTCTTAATATGGCGTGCGATTTCATTTTATTTTATCGTTAAAATCGATTCTTCTTCGAATATTACTGAGAGATATTATAAATAAATATAGCTATTTCTTAGCCAAGTGCTTACGGTATTTAACATTCCTAACAGAGGCATATAGATGCATATTTCTATGATCAAATTAACTTTGTAGTTCTTATTATGACTTTCGCTAACGAAGCTAGTTAATAATTTTGCAATGCTTACGATGTGGCATAACTTCAACACAGACACCCGTCTCTTTCAGTACAACCAGCTCCATGCATCACTGCGATATGTGTACTGATTTTGTCAGAGGAGAAAGAAGCGCGAAAGCTACACTAGTTATCAAAAATTAAGGAAAAATCACAAAAAGAGGGATAACACGTTCAAAACTAGGTCAATCTGTATAAAATTTGAATATGTTGTTAAGTAAAAGGTGCTGAAAAATACTACATTATGCAAAATAGTGGCGCTGCAGTCGGAATCCGTCATTTGCAAGGAGCATAAAAGTGCATGTCTCAGAGCAAGGCGGCAATTGTATCTGCGAGACTGAGATTAGATATCTGGCTTAGCCGTATTGTAGCAATGACCTCCAGGCATCATTTGATCGAAAACTGCGATGGCGAGCTATTGGGAGACTAGAGGCAGGACAAAGTGACACAGAAGTGGCCAGATGGCTAAATGGGAGTCAGTCTGTGGTTCATAGAATTTCTAACCACGGATTCAGCATTCAGGGGTGTTCAGCCAAGGACGGCCATACGCTACGACGAGTGCCGATGACCGATATTTGTCATTATGTTTACGAAGGAATAGAACCGCAACTCCGTCTGCAAGCTCCGTCTGCAGATCCTCCCTCGCTGCAAGTTCTGAAAGGTTGGTATCAACGTCAACCGTGCGTATAAGGCTTCACGAAGGTGGTCTTTTTGAGAGGCGACCAGCCATCTGCGTACCGCTCACGTCACGCCATAGGCGGGAACGTTTGCAGTGGGTACGTCAACATGTCCGCTGGACGCGTGATCAATGGAGGGCTGTTCTCTTTACGGATGAGTCCAGATTTAGTCTCCAAAGCGATAGTAGGCGTAATTTGATTTGGAGAGAACCTGGAATTCGTTTTCATCCATCACGCATCCGTGTAAGAGATGCATGCGGATCAGGCAGTATCTGTGTTTGGGGGGGGGGGGTATCTCTTTGGGTGGACGCACAGACCTCCATGTCTTTCCCCGTGGAAATGTGAATGCTCACACCTATAGACATGAAATGCTTGATGCTTATGTGCGCCCTTATGCCGGGGCAATAATGAAATTCTTGATTTTTATGTGCGCCCTTATGCCGGGGCAATAGGTGATGCTTTCGTGCTACAGGACGATAACGCGAGACCGCACAGGGCTCGCATCGTGGAGGCTTATCTTGAGCAGGAAACAATTCAGCGCATGTAGTGGCCAGCTCGATCACCGGACCTGAATCCTATCGAGCATGTTTGGGACGCTTTAGGATGACGTTGACGTATAGCTGCTCTCAATCCTCCTCCTAGGACCCTAGTCACACTTTCAACTGCTTTGCAAGAGCAATGGTTCTCACTTCCTACCAAACTCATAGACGCATAATTGACCGCATCATTGACATCGCTGTATGTTCTGTATTGCTTCTCGGGGGGATCATAGACCATATTAAAGATACTTTTCCTATACCAAACTGATACATCCGATTTGTTCATTGTATACATATGCTAGTTTCTATAACACCATAAATGTCTGGCGATTTCTTTTTATGCTATTTTATACCTACCTATGTGTTGTATAATGTATATAAATTTCAAAAATTCTACGAGTAACTTTTTGAGTAATCGCTATTTTTGTGACTTTTCCTTAATTTTTGATAACCAGTGTAGAATAACTGAGTTTCAGACATGATCGCAATCAATCATTTAACAGAATACGTCTCTGAAGGGAAAAAATCCTGCTACAAGACTGGTCTGGCAGCGGTTATATTCGATAAACGGTGACATGTCCAGCAAATATATCGGAAATCGGAGGATAACATGTCAAAAAACTTAGATACCGCAGATATCGTGCTGAACAGTGTATTGATTTCGAGAAATAAATGCAATATTTCACTTTCAACCCAAGCGTCGAAAAAATTCCTTGAAATATAGCGAAAGTACATAATACTAGATCAGTGGTACGTAAACTTCATTCTACCCCGGCCCACTTCTTTGAATTAAAAATCACTCGACCACGAAGGAAAATTTTAAATATAATTAGGAAAATGCTTAAGAAAAGATAGGAAAAAGAGTTAAGTAAATTTTTAGAAAGAATTTTAAAAATCAATGAACTGTAGATCTTGACTATATATTTACTGTGCATACTAACAATTGAAAAACGTCTTGCTTACCTTCTGCACTTGTTTTGGGCAAATCTCATATGATTAAAATTTAATATGAAAACAATAATATGTATTTGTATTACATTCAGGTAAAAAATAACAAAATTTAAAATAATAAAAAGGCATGACTTCAAAATTATAAACTTCATTTTTTATATGCACCTAAAATAAAAAGAAAATTTATGAGAAGTGAGAACTTGGGCCTCGGGCAAGGTTTGTTCCATATTTGAGACGTCTACTCTTGTATCATCTTCTGCGTTAAGTCTTGATCGTTGTTTGGTTTTCATAGCTAACAATTTTGATAAACCTTCGACCAGACGGTGGGTAATAAAATAGAAACTTCTTTTCACATAATGACTTCTTTTTTCTATTCAATGTGTCTCTGTCATTCCCAAGCTATACCTGGGAAAAATGCTTTCTCAACTGTCTCATTAAATAACACTACTGCGACACGTAAGTCTCCACTTCAAACTAATGTTTGTCCTGTATCTCTCAAGATTAAATATAATAATAAATTGAGAAAAATATGACTAGGAAAAGTACCTCCTCGAGAACTTTTTAAAAACTTTCTTGACAATAAATGTAAGGTTATATGTTGTTATTGTTGTTGTTCCTAATGGCCGTGACCGGAAGTTCCAAACCAGATCCATATAGGCTGTAATCTGATGTGTGCTTCTCCGGTTTGTATAGCACCCCAAGGTTCAGAGTCCATCTTAGCTTGTTTCCACCTCAATTTTGATCGAGCACCCCCAGGGGCTATATCTTGGGATCGTACTTTCACCCACCCTCGCTGACTTCATAGAGAGAATTGTCGGCCTACGGAATGAACATGACCATATCCTGCCTAGACATGTAGGTATTTAATGGCACGTGTCTGGGTTCGTTCCGAGCACCCTCAGCACTGAAAGAAAATGCCCTACTACAAGGCTATCCCGAGCCGTGTAAGGATATATAATACAGTGGAACCTCTATTAATCGTTCTCCGAATCATCGTCTTCCCGTATGTGTCGTTTATTTCATCCAGTCCCGATGATAATATTTCTTTGTTATGTTCTCTCATTCATCATTCAGTGCAAAATCCCTTGAAAAACGACAGATCGAGATTCCACTATATAATATTTTGTTTGTTAATACGTTTTCAGATAAACTTGTTTTAAGATATTCAAACACTAGTTTTTCTGCAAACCTTGTACTCCTCTCACTTGGTGAGCGAAATCAAGGAATATTTGTATTGGAATTAAAAGTATGACGTACTCATGGAACAAGTTATTTATAGGAGAAAATGATGATCGAACAGTTTTGGAGTGAAGGTTAGTCAAGAAGAGAGAAACTGTTTTCTTTGAATCGAAGCAGGGGTGCTTCGTAAATATAATACAAACATGTTTGGTTTACAAAACCGACTAATATCGTATCACATCTACGAAAGCAAGTAAAGTAAATGCTAGTTTAACTAGTTCATTTCGTACTACGTGTAAGAATAAGCTAAAGAAACTAGATGTGTCCCAGGAGAGATCCAAAACTGACATAAAGCATGTTTTTTTATATGGGTTTCAAAGAAGAATATTTTGTAAACCAGGTACAGTTAGTTTAATTACTGTTTTCTTATCATTTAACTGTAAGATTAAGTCTAAAAGTACTAAACTTTAACTTGTAAAAATCATCGCTCTAATTTTTTACTGATAGTGGACCTTAGCACCTCAATCAGTCAGTAATTAGGTTCAAGAAATAGTTATTTCTCTAAGTAAATTAGTTTTCATACTTCAAATTCTCAAGCATAACTTTGTATACTATTAGACAAAAATAAGAGAAAAATATAGAACTGTGTGAAATTACCTATCAGACGATAAATATTGTATTTTTTCAGAATAAAAAGTATGGTTAAGAGGAATTTCAGAAAAGTAGGCTGTAACTCTGTCTAAGGAAGCTTAAAAGAACATTTTTAAAAATATTAAAATAAAAGCAATCAAACGTTATCAATGTTTTTCAGCTTTAGTGCTTAAGAGATGACTTTACCCACAGAAAGTCCTTTTGATACATAATTTCAAGTTTATTTTTTCTGGAGTTGTTTAACTGCTAAAATAAATTCAATTAATTATGTTATGTTTCCTGCACAGTATAATCCTGATCAAAAATAGTATCTTACAGGAAATTTACAAACTTGCTCTCGAGAAAAACCTGAATATTGAAACATTTACGAGCTTATCCTGTTTTTGGTTAAAATTCTATCCGATTTCAGAGTTTTAGATTTATTTTTTCTTAAAGTTCAAGTCACGGTCTGAAACGTTTCAAATTTCTGACTCTTTCATTGGAACAAACACTGTTTTGCGATACGGAAAGAAACAAATTAAACTCATAAGATATATCATTTGGGATTTAAAAGATACGTAATAATATTACTTTTATTTTGAATTTCATCAGTTACATTATTTAGTCTGATAAATTAAAACTGAATAATGTAAGTAAGTCTTAACATAACTTTTTTGGATGAAGGTATTACTGGAGAATTCTAGTTAAAACTTGATAAAAGTGATAAAAGTCTTTTTTTTAAAATTGTATAAGCCATTAAATTATCGAAGTTATACAATAATGAAGGAACATTTAACAAGATTTTTCAACTTCCTTACCTTTTCATTTATAGATTTTAATCCGACGAAAAAAGTATTGGTCTTTATTGATTTTAGATAAATCCTATCGAACTCATTTATTTTCTATTAACTGAGAGATATGTTAACATTATGAGAAAATAATGAGATTACATTTGAGAAAAATTCATATAGCTTGTGAAGTCATACATTCGATTTTATAGTTATTTTCTCTTCAAATTTTTATTCTGTCCGTCTATTACCTTTATTCTTTGCTGGTATATGGAAATTCCAGCTCAAAACAGAGTCACACCTCACACTTTTGTATGAATGAGAGTTCATATTAACCAGTGGATATATCCTGATATGACTGATAGTTCAGTGAAATGTCGTGAGGAGTTATGTTAGTTCTCTCGAGGGAGGTTTTACAACCATATTGCTTTCTGTGAGTTATGTTTGTGGGGAGAGAGAAGTAGTTGTCTGCTGCGATCTACTCTAAACGTCGGAGATTCAACCTAGAAGGCTTCGGGCTTTTATTGTGAATAAGGGCTTTTAAGAAGCTGTTAAGCGATCAGGCAAAACTGCTATGTCAAGTCCCATCAGGTTCACTGTATTTTAGCGGTTCGATGTTTCCAACTGTGTAGCTGTTAGAAAAAAATGCTGTTTCTTCTAATGTAGCCGAGTCTCTAAGGGGCGGATAGCACACATTTTCAGGAAACTCAGAAGCTGTAAGGCTATTGCTGTAATGCTCCTATGTAGAGCTCTATCAAGTGCAGTGCACTGGAGCAGTTAGATGCTTCCAACGATGTGGCTGCTGCTGTCTCTACTAATGTAGCGTAGTCTCTAGGAGGTCAATAGCACACATTTTCAGAAAACTGAGAAGCTGCATGCTGTAAAGGCCAATTCTGTAATGTTGCTATGTAAAGCTCTATCAAGTGCAGTGCACTGAAACAATTAGATGCTTCCAGCTATGTGGTTGATGCTGTTTCTACTAAAGCAGCGTAGTCTCTAGGAGGTATATAGTACAAATGTTAAAAAACTTAGAAGATGTAAGGTTAATGCTATAATGATGCTATGTAGAGCTCTATCAAGTGCAGTACACTTGAGCAGTTAGATGCCTTCAACTGTGTGCATGATGCTGTTTCTACTAATGTAGTCGAGACTGTACGAGGCTGATGGCACAAATGTTAAAAAAACTGAGAATCTGTAAAGCTTTACACTATAAAGTTTGTAGATTAATTTTTAAGTTATTTTCAACGTATTCATTCTACGAAACTGATACTTTCTTAATACGTGTCAATGTACATATGTTGTTATTCATGTTTATGTATATTTTGTAAAGTAATAGCATTTGTTCGCGACAAAACATTTATAAGTTTAAGGACGAAGCAAACTTCGGTTTAATTTTTCCTTCGGGAACTTAATCATATTTGTATATACTGCGATATACAAGGTTGCATGACGAGGTGAAACAACTAAATGTAAAAAATATCCAGCTTTTATTAGGCTGTCTTATAATCTAGATAATATTAGAGATGTTTTAAATACTTATGCCAGCTTTTATATGAAACAATTAAACCTGTCCTATAATTGTCATTCAATAAGAGTTCGGTGGTTTATTCTTTCTCCTAATTTAATAAAAGGACATTAACTATTTGTTTATCAATTTCTCTTTGATGAAGCGTACATTATGTGAAAAAATAAGATAAACACATTTGCGGGAAAATTTTATAAACTGTGTATTGCATGTACAGTTAAAGAAACTATTTCACCAATTGTGCAGGCACTAGCTACTAATTTTTGCACAGTGAAAACACGCATTCTTTTTCTTGAAAGAATCTTAAAAGACCCCATCTTACTGCATTTCGCAAATATTCTATCTTCTTTATAAGCTAATGATTGATGTCAACCCTCCAATGAGCAAGTTGAATTCCGTCATTTAGAAATAGCATTTATTACTTAATGTCTCTGAATTACGGTTCCGATATTATCACATTAATATGTGCTGAAAGTATTGCTTTCAGAAGGAATTCGATACTAGTGAAGATGCATGTTGAAACCGCAACAAAAGTTTAGAATATAACGCAGATTTAATACGTAACCCCGTGGCAAGGTTTGAGACGATTGAAAAAAGTATCGAAAGAGCTCTAGCGAGGGTGAAATATTATCAAAGATTACTGCATGCAGCACGGAAAGCCTAACTAAACGTTACGAGAAATAATCACAAATATCACCGTTGTCCTATCTTAAGAAATTGCCATCGCCACTCGACTGGTGAACTAGCAGTCATTAACACTAAGGCAAAATTCTCCCCCAATCAAAAGATTTGAACTCACTGAAGTCTCCGACATTGATAAACGTTTTTATACAATAAAACATATTAAGACATTACTTTATTTCTTAACATTAATATTATTCCTCATGTGAAATACGACTGTACGAACAATTAAACTCAAAATTATACTATCACACTCATTATGAATTTAAAACATTCGTGAGATTCACTATAACATAGTGCTCGAAAAACAAATCCACAGTGTCTCTAAGATATGCCAGTATTCTTTATCATGAGATGAAATTTTGATAGTGTTCTTTAAGAATATAGTTTATTTCTCTTACACATTTTTTTGAGATTTTAGACAAAAATAATATATAAAGCGGAAGGAATATTCAATAGAATGACGTATTTGTGTGTACGCTTATAGAAAAAAAACTAAGTAAATAAAAAAACCCTGTTTCTCTTTTTACGTCAGGTTAAATATAAAGCTTTCTCCTACTCATGAAAAGCAGAAATTTACTTTGAAAGAAGTCATGCTTTACGCAACTATTTCACCGTAGAGAAAAAGTTTAGAAAAGCATATTTGCCATATGGCTAAGACAGCCTCCAAAATAAACGCTGTAAAAGTTTGAAATAAAAAAAAATCTTCCGGGGAAGGCACGTATATAAAGGATATTTTATCCTCTAAGTAATTTTAACACATTAGAATATCTTAGAATCTCAGATAAAACTACAAGTAAGCTATTTCTAGTTAAAATACTCTCTCTTAGAGACTCGCTCTTAGAGACTTTAAATACAGTCTTATGTGAATCTTGTTGTGAATTTTCAAGTATTTTCGTTTTAAGAATAAGAATCCTGTAAACTTCGTCTCAACTTAAGGCTGACGATTTTTTATCCTTAATATGTAAGTAATATGAAGGCAGTAAGTTTTAGCCAGTTTGAATATTTATCTAGTACAAGTGTTAAATTATAAGAAAAATTCGGATATAGTATCCCTTTCCAGTTGATAATAATAGGTTCATTTACATTTGTTTTTGTTGGTTTATAAGTTTTTCTAAATTACTTTGAAAGTATTTACAAAACAATGAGTTAACATACTAAAGTTTTATACCTTTTCATTGTGATGCGAGTGCAAAACGATGTAATCCATGTTAGAGATAGATAACCAGCCCCATAGAAACACTTGTGTTAGCATACCCCCGAAAAACATGAAGAAAAATAAAGAATTGAAAATATGCATAGTTTTAGTTCAGCAGCTTACGTGGCCACTTATGGGTGTACACGCAATTTAAAAAATTGTGACATGCAATGAAGAAACGATTGCTTATTACCGTTCTAGGTAGTTTGCTGTACACCTTTAAAACAGTAAGCTACGTGTGATAAAGTCATAAACGTATTAAACAAATTCAAAGCCTTTTCTTGTTTAATTTTTAGACTTGATTTTTTTATTGATGTGAATGTACTCAGCCATTTGCTTTAGTTTTAGTTTTAGCAATCATGTGAATGAGATAATTAAAAAAATACTCAAATTTTTGCGAGGAAAGACAGGCTTAAGAAAATATTTATGATTAGGTTGTAACCTAAAGGTCAAGTGAGAGGGAAAAAAGAATATTTGACGTACGTTAATAGTCTTTTTCTATATATAGCGGTACAAAAAACTTTTGATAAACTGAACCTTACGGTAACTTCAGATGTTGCGAATCTCCAGATTTTTCATAAATGTTTTTGGGCTGAAAAATAAAACAAAGAGAAAAAGGGGAAAAATAAATTTACAGTAAAATTATGGGCCACAAATATCATATTTATTTGCCTAATATGTCAATTAAGTTAGACAACAGAGCGTATTGTTCGTGAGAAAATAATTTTAGTAACAATGCTGCTTAGTAGAAATAGCCATTATATTAAAAAAAACAACTTTTCTATAAATCTTTAGCTCCTTTGAAGAGTCTGAAGACCTTTCAAAATGGTTTGGAATGATTATATACTACAAATCACCTTACAATGTGTTACGGGGAAGTAAGCGTAACATTTGAAATAAATTAGAGAAGGAAAATAATGAAATATAAAGAGGCAAGTGCGAACAAACGAAGTTTAAGGGGATAAATATACGGTGAAGACTGCAATGAGGATTGATGAACATAGCAGATAAATAGGCGGTGGACTTAGCTAGATCGTAAAGAAGTAAGACGTGAAAAGGCATTTATGGTATGAAAAGAGTCGCCGCAAGGTGAAGTCCAGGTGGAGGAGCAATTACGGCACTGAAAAGAGATTGCAGATGGGGAAACGTTTGAAAAACAAGTCTTTAAAAATGAGAATAGATGAGCATGAAAGACGGGGAGAATATATGACTTAGCCAAAACACAAGGTGAACGGAAACAGATGTAGTTCCTGGACCACAAGAAAGAGCCGTGAGAAAGGAGGAAGATGTATGAATGGGCGGAGAAAGAAAGGTCCCCTAAAATATATAATTTAACCAATGAAAGAAGGAAAAGGATTTTTGAGAGCCAATTACGAAGAAAGGCGAATCAAAGCGAAGGAAGAGTAACGAGGGAAGTAAAAGATATTAACGAAGGAAATAGAAAAAAGAGAGCAGATCAGATGATGCTGGGATCCTAAAAAGTTATTACGACCGAGGAGCATCAAGGACGGACACCTAACCCGCAGTTAATGGCATGGGCCGACGAATTGACTCAGTACGAGAAAGTACGAGATGAAACTCATAGGCAGCTTATTATAAATGAATTTAGTTTGACGCTTTATTTTGCACCGATGTCCCTAAAGCGAAAGATACTAGGCAGTGACGAACGACGAGATTAGTTGATACTGTGAAAGAATATGGCCGGCCGACAACGTGGATGCAGAGTGCCCCATCCCGAGAATAGAATCGCCTGAGCAGTATATGCAGCAAGACAATAAGCCCCAGCTTTAGCTACATGCTGAATTTACGGACCCTAGAAGCGTGCCTCAACAATAGAACGGGTTTGAAAGAAGGATTCCCAAGACGAAGCGAGCGCATTAGATGTACTTCAGAACCAGTTCATAAAAGGAGAGCGGGTTGAAAGACTGATTCCCAGACAGTGCCAGCGCATTAAATAGACTTCATGATAGTTCATCAGTGGAGGTATAGCTCATTTGTACTCCGTATTGATCCCTTGTATTAAATGTGTGCTATCGCGATTTCTCATTCATACACCATAAATTTCGAATGTATGTACAATAGATCTTTTTTTAGAAATAGATATGTTGAATTATGATTTAAATTGATTAATGAAGGTCAACTGGTATTTAAACGAATAAGTGCTAGTATATGATTTATTGTGAGTTGATGAACGGGTTATAAAATCCATTAAAGGAAGGAAATATTGTAGCACAGGTTCAATAATTGATGATAAATTACTAGAGTGATAATTATATGTAGGAAGTAAGAAAATGAAAAGGGTTATAATGATATTGAATGAAACTGTTAATGAAGTGATTATTTTATATAACATAATGCATAAATATGCTTTACATGATTCCAATTAATAAATGTATCCATTATTATATCAATCAGATGGTCTGTAATGATTTGTTAAAAAAACACAACGCAGTACTTAATTCTATATATGTCAATCATACCATCGGGTATCATAATTGATAATTCCAAATCCCATGCTATTTTGGTCTCATGACCAGTTCCTTCTTCTCTATTCTCCCACCAATCAATCCATTATACAATGGAAAGGGTTAGTTTCCAAGTGGTGTAAATCCATTTCTGAAATTTTTCAGCAGAACGTTTTTAAGTTTCCCCACGTTGAAAAAAAAATGATTGATCACAACAAAAATAACTGAGGGATAAAATTGATTCTTTACTCCTGAAGTAAGGCTCACACCACTTTAACAGTGAATACTTACTATTTGATTGATGAAATTTCTGGTGTTAGTCACATTTCGTCAGGTTTGTACCAAGTAACAGGTGTGACGGAAAATAAGAACAACCATGCCAATGAGGGAAGCATTTCAGAAGTATTTCTGAGTTCAGTAAAACGGTTCCGAATACTGATCGTCGGAAATGCTGCATAATCAGTACAAACCCCTGCTGAGTTACCAGATGTTTCTTGTATATAGTTCCGTGAATCTTATTTATACTTATTCATTTTAACGTAGGATTACGTTCCTCCATAACGGTACTTCGGAAAGCAAAATTTCAGACGCTAAAAACCGTCCGTCCATCCGTCCTCGTGAGTTATAATTTTGGCATCGTGCCTAACCTAGTCTGTATCACTTCGACAAGTAGTAAACAGTTAAACAGAAAAGTACCAAAATGCATTAAAATTTTGGCATACATATATGTATATATATATATATATATATACATACGTACATATATATAGATACATATATACATAACACATACATATATATACACATAGAAAATAGGTAAGCAACGATAAGTAATCCTACGTTAATAACCCGCGGAAGTTTCATTAGAAGAGACTACCTGAAATTTTTTTCTCTAATAATCATGGACATTTAGGTATTTCTAGTATATCCTACGTAAATTAATATATATTCTAAATTAATATATTAAATGACATGAAACGATTTTAGATGACATCAAAATGATATTTTCTGTCGCACATGGTTTATAATGGTCATTGTGTTTCTTGATTTTGCAGATTTGTATTTCTTTGAGATGGGTAAAATATATATAGCATCCTAATAATCCCCAGAAATGTCGCCTTAAAATGTCTTTAATAGTAAATATTCAATTGAGTACCATTTTTCTGTGAAAACTGCGACCTGCAAGCTTCTGACTTTCTTGCTCCTTTAATAACAAAAATCTTATTATTATCATTAATAAATATTATTAATTTTATTTTTTTGCAGACTCAGTTGTTTACTTTTATAAGTACTACTCAAAATATCCCGATGGAGAGACACATATACTAAAAATAACTATACTAATTTAGATAATATTAAAAGAGAATTTTATTTAAAATACATGATTTTAAGAACTTCTGTGTTTAACACTCGTACCTGGCAAATGACCGAACGGATAAAGCCCTGATCTTCGGCCAAGAAGTTTGCAAGTTTTAATTTTCTTGTTATTATTATTGTTTGTAACCGTTCGGAATCAGCTCACAAGTGTTAAAGTCCCTATCTGTGTAGCAGAAAATGACTGTAGCATTCTAAGAACTAACTGTAACCATTGCAGGAGGGGAAAGTTGTTTTTGTTGCTGTTTGCCAGTGCGGCGCACTTGTCATTGAGGACAATCGCACCACGAGAACCGCTGGTTGCTTTCAATGGCGGCAAGGTATTGGTAAAGCAACACCACAATTTGGTGCCACCTCGATTTTGACAGAGCAACCCCAGAAAAGGGGGGGGGGGGGATCGTATCTTCTAGCACCTTCTTTGACCTCACAGAAGGACTTTCCGGTATATAAATTTAACATGTCCATATCAGGCCTAGACACGAAAGTGTTTAATGACGTTTGTCGGGATTCAAATTAAGCACCCCCAAGTCCCAAGCCTAACACGAACTACAACTAAGGTACCTCGGGCCCCAGGTGGGAAAAGTAAGAAATGTGTGTATTCAGACCATCCATTTAAACTATCCACTTGCTGTTATCACCATAACAATAACATTCTTACAATCAGGGATCTTACGCATATTTAGAATAACCTTGCGATTAAAAAAAATTTTTTTTAAAGCTAAATTTGATATTTCGAACTACTTATTTCCTTCCCTTTTCTTTTCTCCCTTCTCTTATTCTGTTATTTTCTCCCTATTCTTTAACCCCACAGGATTTTTTAATGCCCGGTGCTAAAATTTTAAATATCAGCCGATAATGCCACGAAAAGGGACAGAAAGCACATATGATAAGAAAGAAAGTAAAAATATTTCCAATAATATGCTCCCACGACATATACTTACATAGGATAGACACTTGGTGGCCCATAACTTTGTGTCGCTCTTATTTTATAGCTCAATAAATCTTATTTCTTTCCGAAATTCTGTTGTAATAAGTTATTCAAGGAATAACTTCATTTTCTTATGCATATGAGGAATAATTTTATTAAATGTAAAATTCACTCTGGCGCACAAAAAAGGGGGAATCGATGCAAGAAATTTATTGAGTAAAACTTTATACATGGAATAACTATGCAGAGAAAACAAATAAGGGAAATTACAAATCTTGCATATTGTATATTTGTGGAAAAGAATTGGCATTAAATGAGAAATTGATACAAAGTATGCAATGCAGGTTCGCATTTGTGCAAGGCATGGAAGT
This sequence comes from Dolomedes plantarius, assembly GCA_907164885.2. Lineage (NCBI taxonomy): Eukaryota > Metazoa > Arthropoda > Arachnida > Araneae > Dolomedidae > Dolomedes > Dolomedes plantarius. The sequence continues at coordinate 61,118,076 of OU015492.1, forward strand.
ACTGTATTTTTCGGACGATAAGACGCGACTCAAATTTATGGGGGGACATTTAGAAAAGAATATTTTGTATTTTGTTAGGTGTACAAAGATATTTTATATTTCTTACTTAATAAAGATAAAAATATATAATAAATAATATATAAATATATTATATATAATAAATATATATTATAAATATACTAAAATATTCGTTTTATTTTAATGTTACCTTCGGATCATAAGACGCACCCTAATTTTAAGTCGATTTTTTAAAAATTAAAATGGTGTGTCTTATGGTCCGAAAAATACGATAATTAGTTAATTTAACCATGAAGGGGGCACCAAGAAGACCAATTATCTACCTATACACAATTTCCTCCAGGTGGCTTATTTTTAAAATACAGCTTATAGATAATTCGGGTAAAATTATGAATAATGAGGATTTTAATGCTTATGAGCTTTAATTTTTATTGCTAGAATAATATTTCTATCAATATATGTTTAGCATGTGTTACGTAATTTACAACACATTAAAATATCACTCTAACGGTATTCAGTATAACGATGTATCCCTCGACAGCAATCCTTTTTCAAGATGAATGCAAATTGAAAATCTTAATTAAAGTAAAATACTCAGTGACTATATATATATATATATACCGGGTGGCCATAATTAAACTGACAGTACTCACAGTGTTCTGTAGCGCGATCTATTTCCGAGAATGACGCCATATTTTGTAGGAAGATTAAACAAGACGGGGGACGAAGGATTCCGCGAAAAGATAAATTAGTTCCAAAAGTCACCGCTAGGGGAATATTTGGCGCTGCGTAATAGAAAATAGAGTGTTAACAAATGCAAATTAATACGGAATAAAATTACCTTTTATTATGCACATTTTCTTATTAAGTTCAAGTGCAATATGGCAACACTTTTAAAAAAGCGTAAAATCTACATAAACACCGATAAAGTCTCGTGATCTGCAATATCACGTACGCTGAGCAGAAGAAGAAGTTCTTTATTCAAATTTCACGTTACATCCATTGGCACAGTGCCAGCTGCTTGGGTTTTAAAAGGCAACGTGTTACGTTTCGAATCAATCGGATTGAAAGTTTATGTGCAATGTCTCCTTCTTTAGTCGAGCGTGCGTTACTGGTCAAATTCTTTTACCTCAACCAGTGCAACGCGTCAGCCGCTCTTCGTGCTTTTAGAACGCACAAAAAATGCGTAAAGGTAACGGTCCTGTGTCAGTTAATGGGCTAAAAGCAATGGTTGCGACGTTTGAGAAAACAGGTTCTCTGAAGGTTCAGTCAGGCAGAGGACGAAAACCTGTACCACAGGATACAATCGAAGCAGTTGCCACGGCGATTGTCGCAGAGGACCCGACAATATTGCTGCCACCTCTAGCGCTCGTGGATTAGCTCGGAATATGGATATGCCTTACAGTACGGTATGGCAAATCTTACGATAGATTATCAACTTCTATCCGTACAAGATCAGCCGTGTACAGGAGTTACTGTACCCCGACCATGATAAGCGATTGACTTTTGCTCTCACCTTTCTTGCCAGAATGGAGGTGGATGATGCTTGGCCGTGGAAAATCTTATGGGGAGACAAGGCCCACTTTTACCTGCATGGAACTGTGAGCTGTCTAAAAGTGTTGCCATATTGCACTTGAACTAAATAAGAAAATGTACATAATAAAAGGTAATTTTATTCCGTATTAATTTGCATTTGTTAACACTCTATTTTCTATTACACAGCGCCAAATATTCCCCTAGCGGTGACTTTTGGAACTAATTTATTTTTTCGCGGAATCCTTCGTCCCTCGTCTTGTTTAATCTTCCTACAAAATGTGGCGTCATTCTCGCAAATAGATAGCGCTACAGAACACTGTGAGCACTGTCAGTTTAATTATGGCCACCCGGTATATATATATATATATATATATATATATATATATATGCATATATGCATTTTTGTTAGTGTTACTGTTATTAACAGTATTGAATAAATAGGCGTGCTAATAGTGTTGAATTTAGGAAATGAATGAATTCCAAGAAATTTTAAATTGAAAAAATTACAACTTTAAATATTAACTAAAGTTAAACTCGATTATTTCAAAGAATAAGTTAAGTGTTTAGTTTTGGCATGATTTCAGAGAAAGAGATTAAAAATTATATTTTCCCCGCACTTTTATTTGACTTAATTATATAAGAGCGCATAATTTATTTTAGTAACTGATGTAGCACATTTAACAAGAAATGAGCGAAGTAAATGAAAAACATGACAAAATATCCTTATTTCGAACAAAACAAAACAAAACTGAAATAAACACCCTAATTTTGGAATTCTCTTAACACAGGATTTTCAAACAGCAAATTTTGATTAGCTTTCAGGCCTTTTTGGTGCTAAGTAATTAGTTTCGTCTTCACTTTATTTCACTAAATTAAAAATAAAATTCCTAGCGTTTGTCGGACTTTATTAAATATTCTCAATATTTTTAAAACTCTACCTCTCATGGGATACGCGTATGGCATATAATTTTTAAAAGAAAATTCACAGTCTTGTTAATTTTAAGTTTATAAGACTTGTGTTTAAAGTATTACAATAGTGTTAGTAATTTTAAGAAAGTAGGTGTGCTTTATATATTTTTCAAATAAATAGTACTGTTTTAAATGGAATCCCATATTCAAGTAATGCTATGAATTATATACTTTTCTCTTCCATTTTATGTAACAATATATGCACATTTTCCCTTCGTCATCAGTACTAGTATTTTTTTTAACCCAGTGTGGCAGGGATTTGTATTCTGACGGTAGGTACTTCTTCTGACAATGGCCCATGAAGCTTCACGAAGCTTTCGTGGCTAATTTATTATGAGAGAACCATTTAGATCAACCAGAATTGCTTCCTATGAGGGGAGCGACTCAGAAACACCCGAGCCTTATTCAAGATTTGAACACAAACCCACTGTGAGGCTGCTCAGAACGCTAACCATTATACTATGCGGGCGGCAGTACTAGTAATATAAGGGTGGCCCAATTGAAATTGACTTTTTTTTCTGTACAAGTTCATTGATAGGAAAAGGGGAAAATACAGGAAGTAATAATGATACATAACTACATATCCGCTGCACATAGTCGCCTTGTCGGTTCAAGTGAGTGTCCAATAGCTTAAAATTTTTTTTGATATCCTGAGCGCAGAATGTCCATGATTGTCTGCGGTACCAGTCTTGAACGGTGTCCGGACCTTTGCATAGTTAGCAAATCGGCGGCCTTCGAGAATCTTTTGCAGTGGGCCGAATATGTGGTAGCTGCATGGAAACAGGTCGGGGGGATGTTCAAGTACCTCCCAGCGGAAGTTGGGAGGTCCCTGACCTTGGACCAGCCGTGGTCAGCCGTGGACAAGTTTTTTTGTCCTCGGCAACAATCGATTCCATGATGATAGCCAAGTGTGCGTGTGCAGATTTCGACATGTTCCGGAATGTAATTTACAATATTTTCTTAACCATGGGAATACTGTACACTGTGACAGACATTGATGCCTACACACATCTTTCATACAACGGCAAATTTCAGCTTCCCTAACACTTTCAGACGTCAAAAACTGAAGAACTTCTCGCTGGCCTTGTTTGGACGAATACATGTCACGACCGTAAGCAGTCAAACTGCTTAAACACGTTTCAGACACCACACTCACATTTTTTGATGATAACAGCTTTCCTTTGTAACATAGAGCGTCATCTACTGGTGCAAACACAAAGCTCTAAGTATTTAACTTCTGCCGCCAATACAAAAATCTCACTTTCTTTTGGGCTTTCTTTATATTATAAATTTTAGTACAGCAATATATTAGTACTAGTATTTTTAAATAGGGATAGATCAGAATTTTGGGTATCAAAATTTAATTTTAAATCCTGAAAACCTGTAGTTATCTGGTGAAACTTTGCACCACTGACAAAACGCAAAACGCATTTTCGCTATCGTGAAGTCGAGAAAACCCAAGTCATCTCTCAAAATTTCTTCGTAACATTATTTTTGTAAAATTCAAGTCAATACTTATGTCTGTCTCTGTACTTCTAAATCAAAGGATACTTTATGAATATAATTATTCTTGTAAATTAAGTAAAGATAATGCAGGCACATTCATTCTCGTTTAAGTAAAACATATTGATCTATGTCACGAGGAAAAGACACATTTCAAAATCCGAGGAATTTGCTTTATAAACTGTAATCTTAAGGTAATGTGGAGATTTCAATTTGACAAACTACGTGTGCGGATGGTATTTACCTTGTGACTTGGTAATCCTAATATTGTTTGAAATAAAGATCTCGCAAATCCCCTGCTTGGACGTGAAGGTACGACTGTTTAATCAAAATATACTGAGCTACGTAATTGAAACAGGCATTAAATCTGGTGGTAAATGTAACTTAACTTGTATTCACATCTAAATAAACAGACAAATCTTACATTCTTTGTTATTTTTATCTTGTATACTTTAGGGTGATTGTTATAAAATTTAACAGCATAAAATATTTGAACTTTTTTTGTTCAATTTGCCGTACACGAATACAAATAATTGAATCCGTATAGGCCTGATTTTGAAACAGGACATCATTATCATTTTAGAACATTTTTTTTCTATAAAGTCTTTTCGAATTTATTTAGGCTTCCACTTTTATTTCATGAAATATTTGCTCAAAAGTAATTCGGAAAAGTTTGTTTTTTACTGCTGAAATGTTGTAAAACTTCATCAGCTGCAAAAATGATTACTTTTATTGAACTTCATGACTATACGGATCGAATAATGACATGTAACCTGCCATTGCAACTAGGGAATAATGATACAACTGGGAAACTTAACTTTTACCTTTGAGTTAGTACATTAAATCGGCGCATTGTACAGGCTGCGGCAGAAAGAACGTTCCGAGGGTATAAATAAACAAACAAACAAATAAATAAAATAAACAATAATAATATAGTAATAATTAATAATAAATAAATAAATGATTCTTTTTCTATCTTGTTTTGCATATTTGTTATTTCCAAATTGTTACGTTGTTTTGCATATTTGTTACGTTCCAAATCAAAACGTTCTTTTTACCGCACCCTGTATTACGCAATTCGGTTTTCTGGATGTTCCTGTAATGATATAAATATAACTCCTCTTCTCTGTAAATAATGTTTGAAAACTGGGGTTTTTCAATTTCTAAACGGCTGACGGCGCAATGAAACGATAGATATCGAGTACATCAATGCAATAAAATTTTGAGTTTTTATAAAAAATGTTTTTAAACTATGAAACTGTCATCATTAAATTATAGATACAACTTTGGACTTTTTAACTTTAAGATTCTCCGCATATAAGGTGCCACCATAATAAAACGGCCAGCAAACTGCGGTAAAGAATAGGCGAATTTCTACTAGACAAGTGCTCCCGCCTTTAAAAAAAAACTTCAAGATTTTGTCTTGTATTTAATGTATAATTAGCATGTGGATTTTTGATACAGTATAATATAAATGAGAAAAACCTTTTATAAATTAATAAACCATATTTATTAGAATTTCTCTATCATTTCTAGATGCAATAATTGACGATATATAAAAAGACGACACCGTGGTGATAAAGTGTGCTTACTCCCTAACGTGTCACTTAATTGCAATATTTTAAATTGCTACTTATCAGCACAAACAGACTTCCATGTTCTAAAAGCGCACAAATTGTTTTAAGTTTTATTGCAACGGATAGTTAACAAAATTTTTAGTAGAGAAAAAGCAAATGTTTTCATTTATTTGTTTATTAAATCATGATCCATGGTCGCCAGATATGTCCTTGATATATGCAGTATTTTCCTTAGGATTGTTCTTAGGACTAGTATACTCCTTTCATGCAGTTTTGGTACGTTTGAGAATTATGAAAAAATATATCTAAAAAAATTTGGCTTATATTACTTGCATTAGCTTTTATAAGATTAAAACTGTGTACAAAGTATCCAAGAGATATATTTCAGATGAACATCGATTATAGACGTTATTTTGATATGCTCTCATTATCACAGAAAAACAAATACTTGGATGTCAGGAAAAATTTAAAATATTTTACAAAAATGAAATAGAGAAATTGTGTTTGCATGTGTTCTTTTTTGCTTTTAATACACAATGACAGTAATTTTTTTAAAAGTTTTAATCCATCGCATATCAGTGGTATATAAATTCAAATGTCTTAAACAGGCTTTCAAGCAAAGATTTTTGCAAATCATTTTGAAATCAAATTACTAATTATACAAATTTATAGAATAAGTAACTTATTTTATATTTTTATATATGCGAGTTATGTGTTCCTTACTTTAGATAACATAAGCTAAAAAAATAGGGGAAACAATTATTCCCCCCCCCCAAAAAAAATGACACGTCTTATTTCTTTACCCCATCTACACTAATTTTCTTCCTGAAAAATTAGTTATATGTAACTAAACAACACAGATTCTATTTACCATTAATAAGACCCTTTTCGGTATCTGTTAATGATTTTATTATTTTATTTCATTTATGAAAACATGGAAAAGAGAATAAAAATACAACAAGTGTGCAGAAGAGCCTTTTTTAGAATTGCTTTTAAATTATCCGGAGCAGGAAATTCCTCACATGCGTCTCTCCGAAAGGAAAAATCTTAGTTTATTTCATTGTTAATCTTGGACCAGAAAAATATTATCTTTATTTGTGATCGGGAAAAAGAAGTTAATTGTATCAAATTACTTTCAGAATCTTATGTTAATCCTGCTAATTAAATAGATGGGAGCAATTTAATTAAGAATTTGATACATCCAAATTTTTCGGTAGGAAAATGAATTTCCTTTTCGAGGGACATAGATAATAAAATTATATTCGCAAACATTATTTTCATTTGCTCGAAAGAAGTTAAGTGTCTGCATTCAATTTAGTGCTGCTTCCCACAAAAAGTCTTCACTGTAGCAGAACCCAGAACTAATAGAATAATTAAATAAATAAATTTAATTTGTCTGTGATGCATTTTTGATCTTTCCGGAGCGGTAGAAGAAATATTAAGTCATCGAAAGCATGATTACGTTTAAAAAATTCGCAGAATAAAGCATTCATAAATAACGAACTTTAAGTGTTTTACACGAATTTGTTTGCTTTATCAACCACAATTTATAATACTTACTATCAGATATGTAATTATGTGTTAAAAAGAAATTATCAAATTTTAGGAAGAAATAAATCTAGTGAAAACGTTATTATTATAATTTTTTTTTCTAACTTAGTACTGGAGTGTTTTTAACTTAGTCGGCAAAATGATAATGTAATTCTACCCAGTTATTGAATTTCGAAACTTATCAATATTTAAAATAAATGTGCTTTACACAGGAGGCTTAAAACTGATAATCGAATAGAAAAAAGTCTATCACATAGAAAATAAAATAAAATGATTTAATCTTTAATTTAAAGTTCAGAATAAAATATATTCGAAGAGGATATAACGATAAAAAATAACTTATTTTCAGCTTCATTTTGATTTGTTCTACTCTATCGGTATTTTAGAGGCTGAGGACTTCGGTTCTGTTAAGTTGCCCTGCATTTTGCATAGCATTTGAAACCTTTAAATAAATTTGAAAAATATCCTTTTTGAAGAACAGATGAAGAGAATGTAGAACAGTGGAATAGAACAATCGTTCTGGAGATTAGAACAATAGAACAATAGAACAGTGGTTAGTAATCTCGTTCTTGAACAGCTGTTGGCCCCATTAGAGACCCTTTAAGCTCTATTGCAGCTATGGCCAATGAATTGCATAATTACGAGTACATAAACATCAAAGAAAGGTGTAAAACGAGAGAAATTATGATTTCTTATAGAATTATGCAATGCTACTCGAAAATACACCGACTTCATGCCATAGACAAAATTATTTGTTTACTAAATTAGATACAATACTAAACCTGTTCATTGATACTTAAATGATAGATAGTTCTGACTGCATTTTTGAAACGCGTTACGAGGTTTTAAAAAGCAATAAAATGTAATTTTTCCCGATATATTGAACTATATAATTTTTTGTTTTTTTGCAGTATAATTTTGTATGCAACAACTTTCATTACAAAATCAGTGTGAAATATAGATCAAAGAAGAATGAATGAATGTTTATATCGGTGTATTCAAATATACATGGGACACATTTATGTATGAATGTTGCAAAAAATGATGATTTAAAGCAATTTTATTTAGGTCTGATTCAATATTATAATTAACATAAGTTCTATTGCACTTTGTCTTTCAAATTTGTTTCACTTGTCGAATTTCTCATTTAAGTCCAACCGAAGCTCTTTTAACAGAGTCCACCGTATTTGTTACTTAATGTTGTTCCGAAATTCCAGATCTTAACAATCTGTCTGACAATTTGACAAGACTGCGTATTGCAAAATGAAAGCTGCATTAGATAGAGTTTCCCTTGAATAATGTGTATCAGCTATTTCTCAGCCTGATTTGCATTTCCCGCTTTTGAATCTTTTCTAATTGAGTCAATGCAGAGAACGAAGGAGTTGTTTCTCGATGACTGTTTGCTTAAGAATTCCACGAAATGTTTGTTTAAGAGATTCTCATATCTCATATTTTTCTATCTGGAGATATTACAGAAAGATTATATTCCACTGAAGGGCCCTTCAATATTTTCATACAAAGATATTGTATTTTGAGATAAAAAAGTACAGATGATACAAACTATGTTTTTATTTGGCAGTGAATTAATTACCGAAGTTATAACACCCCTAAAGGAGACCTCAAGTATGAATTTAGTATAAGTAAAATTACTGATGTGATTTTGTTTAATACCGGGTAATATAATTTGAATGCAATGTGACCTGCATATTGTAAGTCACAAGGGGTGTTTAAAAGTTCAAACAGTCTAGTTGCTACTAATTAATCGATACGATTTATATAAAAGGAAAGTTGTTTAATCAACATGATTCTATAAAATACAACTACATGTAATGGCACGTATTAGATTCTGGAAAGCAGGGTATCTGTGACGCAATACATCCACAAAAGCAGCCTTAATATTTTTTATTCATTTGACATACTAAACCTGAATTTGAGACTACAACAACGAATTGCAACAGACTATTGCTTTCGATTGGCCGAAAACAATAACTGAAACTTATGAACTAATAAGAGCTACATATAAGAGTATGTGTCAGTCCTCGAACACTGGTTTCTGAATGACCGAAAAAATTAATGGATGCTGAGAAAAGTCTGGAAGATGTACACTTTTCTGCTCAATATTTAATGTGTGTTGCAGGTGTCAAGATCAGTTACATTGAAGCCACATTGGAAGGGACTCATTTGATTAGTATCCTTGAGGTAAGGCAAGAATCCGGGGAATCTGTAGATGACATTGTGATAAACAAGCTTGGGTTCTGGAATCTTGGCTTTCCAAGTTTCGAGACTAAGCAGACGATAAAAGGATTCTGGATGCGGATAATACCTATCAAGTTGTACGATGATATCTCAATAAGCGAATGATGATCTGCGAATCTTTTGAAAAGTACCACGCTTGAATATTCGATCCTCGAGAGATTTGACTTTTTCTTTACCCCGATTTAAAGAGGAAACTGCGAAAATGAATACTTCTAACAGATGTTGCGCCGATTAAGGCTATGGTGGGTATTTATATCACGATACCAAATAAATGTTCCGACCATACTTTTGAGCAAGGAAAAAGCAATTTGATCTATGTATCTGACAAGAAGAGTGTTCCAAAAGTAGTACAAAAGTTATCCTAACCACCATTTATAATTTATTTTATTTGTTGCACAGAATTTCTTTTTTTACTGTTCCTCGTTTTTTCCCAAAGGAAGCAACTCTAAGAAACCTTTCAGTCATTCAATGTTATTCCTCTGTTCAAAAGTTCAACTAGAAATTTTTTTAAATAAGTGAAGATTTTATACTATTTTAATCTATTATAAATTTTAAATGTGCATTTTTCAATGATATCTGTGACATGGAATTCGACTTTGTAAATATATTTTATTGTCTCATAGTCTTGATGCAGCATTGATTCGGTTCCATGCACATTCTAGTGTATCTGTTTTGTTGTGTATGTCATAGGATGTATGTGTGTTGGGTTCGCGCCTGTATTTTGTACCGGTTTCTGGGGGAAAGGTATGTACCTCCCGGAGGCAAATTCAGCTTATCGTAAAGAGAGTTTTTTTTTGTATAAGAATAAAAGCGTGACTTGCCACCCCTTCTCGGCTGTAGGGGGGTCTAGCGTCCCCATGGCAACGGCCTAGCAACATCTTTTAGCCAATGAGAGCTGAAAGGTGTTTGTTCGAGGATAGCTGACCTCTGCTCGCCCCAGTTCAAAAGGAAGTAATAAGAAAACGTTTTTTTCAGTGAGTTGGAGTTTTAGCAGCGACAGATATAGGACCTCGTGGTGATCCTATCGATCAGATCCGCCATTTTTTTTTTTGGTTTGCTTCGCGATTCCGCTGGTCGACTGATGAGATACGAGATGCTTCTATTCCATACGAAGGTGGTGGTAAGTTAATATTATTTTGTGTTATATTTATCAGGCGAGAGCACTGTGATTTATTTTTATGTAATTTGGATTTTATGTGTCATAATAATCTTTTAACGTATGATATTAATTGATATGATTTTCTCTGTAAAAGTTTGTAGTCAGTGTATAAATTAATGTAAGTAATATGAAGAGAAATTAAATGGTTACATTAAATATTAAATTTGAGTACGTGCTCTTCAGTTATTCTCAGACATGTGTCAGAGTGAATTTCTTAAATTAATAATTTAGCAAAAAAAAATAAATAATTAAATAATAAGCCACTATACAGAATATGCTAATTAGCATATGTTCTAACTTAACATAATATATGGTGCCGTCAATAGGCTCTTCGAGCTCTGGGATTTTAAGAATAAAAGTAATTATATAATTCACTGCACATTGTCTGAGTAAATTGTATGTAAAATGTTTATAATATATTTCAATTATTGAATTGTATGTATTGCATTATGAAATTGAGTTAAGTTTTTTTTTTAATTATTTATTTCAAAAGATAAATTTAGAAATTCTATTTGCTGAAATTTGAAATAATTAAGCATGTCGAAAGGTTGTAGAACTAGAAATAGGCAGGCTAGTCCTCCCCCATCACCTTCAACGTCTGATTCAAACACTATAAATATAATAGCGCCAGCAAGTATTATGATTTCTCTGCCCTCTTTTGGTGGTTCTTCACAGGAGAACTGTAATTTTTTTTAAAATCATTTTGAGGAAATCGCCTCATTAGAAAAATGGAATGATGAAAAAAAATACATTCTTTTAAAATCGCGTTTAACATGGAAGGCGTTAGATTTTCTTATGAACGACCCAAAATTTGAGAACATTTCTACCCACAAGGAATTAGTGCAGGCCTTAAAAGATAAATTTATCAAGTCCCCTTCGTTTTCGACACTGCAAGAGGAATTCCTCAATATTAAACAAGCTCCCGCTCAGTCAGTTTCCAATTTGGCAGACACTGTTCAAGATAAGGCTACCAAATATTTGAAATTCACAAACACCGATTCCGAGGAGGTCATTAAATTCAAAGAAAACATGTTACTCGGCCGATTCTTAGAAGCCTTAAGGTCTGATATAAGGATAGAAACAAAAAAATTGGGTCCGGAAAGTTTTAAAAAGGCAGTAAAAATTGCTAAAAATATTGAAGCAGCTCTTAATGAACAACAGGATGTTGAAGTAAACGCGTTTCGCACGACTAGCGAAAATACGGATTCCACAATTCAACAACTAATTCAACTTAATTTTGAACAATTAAAAAAAATATCGCAGCTTACAGACAAATTAAATGAATTTTCTATTAAAATCGAAAATCAGTCCACTGCAAAGATTTCTTGTCACATTTGTGGAAAATCACACAAAACCACTGATTGCTGGCATTTCAATTCACAATCCTCAGCGCAGCAACCGCAACAAGTTTTCGCTCCCCAAAATTTTCCCCCATTTTCGACCCCTTTCATACCTGGTCCACCTGCAAATTACTTTCGCCCTATGTACCCACCATTGAATGGTTTTGATACTCAATTTCAACCTCAATTTCAATCGAATTTCCAAAATTCTAGGGGTAGGCCAAGATATAAAAGTCATTATAACGCAGGCAGCAAAAAGAATTATAAGAAACATTCATCAAATAACGGAAATTTAAACTCGTAGGGAACTCGTTTTCACAAGATGCTTCCGAAACGAAGTTCCACAACGGCTCGAAACCGGTATTGAAAGGAGGCTCGGACGTCATCATACAGACTGTTCCTTTTCCTAGAAAACGCAAACAAATAGAGTGGGTTCTCTAGTGTCAAGGGACGGAAAAAGCTAATCTCCCTATAATTAAGGCTAAATTTCAAGACATTCAGGCCCTTGGTTTAATTGACACGGGAGCTAATATCTCGCTGATCCATCTAAATTTAATAAATCAAATAAAACAAAAAACAAAAATTAATTATATATCGCATAATATTAAAATCCACACCTTAAACAACAATAGTATCCCGTTCACAAGTGCCTGTACATTATCTTTTAAAATTAATGACCGCTGGTTCAAAAACACTTTTTATATCACTAAATACGCATGGAATTGTAAGTATAACATTATTTTAGGCTTCGATTTTCTTAAAAGAAATAACGCCCTCATTGATGTTGAAAACAACTGTTTAAAAATTGGCAGAATATCTTTCAATTTTGAGGATGATCAAAATCTCCCTGTTGTTAATAATGTAAATATCATTCAAAACAAAAATTCTTTTGCCAAACTTGCACATCATCTTATTCTTTCCCCAAATGAAACTCAATTGATAAAACTAAAAATTCCGTCAAAAATTCAATCCGATTTTATCCTATCAAAAAGATCCAAATTAGCTAATATCCATTTTGATGACTCCTTACATGCACCTAACTCACTAAAGATTGCCTGTTTATTTGTTACAAATCGCACAGATCAGGAACTTTCTTTCCGCAAAGATACCAAATTTGCTGAGATTTTAATGGAGGATCTTGAAGTTTTTAAGCCGAATCAAGAATCTGATTTTCAAGTTAATAATATACAGTCTGAAGAAATTTTGGCCTTACGAAAAAATGAAATCGCTGCAAATGACTTTGAATTATCCCATTTATCTGATGACGAAAGACCACAAATTTTACAAATGCTACTCGATAACTATGCTGTTTTTTCTAAATCCTATTCCACCCTAGGGGCTACTGATGCAGTTAAACCCAAATTTAAATTATTACATGATTATCCTTTACAATCTCGTTCCTTTCGAATTCCTTCCATAGCCAAAAATTTTGCCTACACTGAAATAAAAAATCTGTTAGATGCAGGTATCATTGAATCTACCAATTCTAATTATGCTTTTCCAGTATTATTTGTGAAGAAGAAACAAAATCCTAATGACAAGAAATCTGAATTAAAATTCCGTATGGTAGTAGACTATCGCCTATTGAATGATATATCGGAAGCTTTCAAAATTCACTTGCCCAATATAAATGATATTCTTCACAAAATTGCTGGTAATCAATTTTATTGTGTTCTGGATTTAAAAAGTGCTTTCTTTCAAATTATGTTAGATCCTAATGAAAGGGGAAAATTAGCCTTTGTGACCGAATTTGGTAATTTTCAACCCACTCGTCTCCCATTTGGCAGCAAAAATAGCACCTCATATTTTCATACCCTAATGAACAAATGCCTAGGTGATTTGACAGGCAAGCATCTTCAATTCTTTTTAGATGATGTTATTATTGCCCATGATTCCATCCATCAGCTATTAAAATTATTACAACAGGTATTTGATAAATTGAAAGCTTTTAACTTAACCTTAGACCCTTAGAAGCTCCAACTTTTCAAAACTCAAATTGATTTCTTGGGTTATACGGTAAATAGAGAAGGATTTTTTCCTTCTCTTTCCAACATAAATAAAGTTACCAGCTTTCCTGTTCCCAAAACTATTAAAAATGTAAAAACTTTCCTTGGCATGGCTAACTACTTTAGACATTTAATTAATAATTATGCAGAAATTGTACAACCTTTGGTCAATCTAACAAAAAAAAATTCAAAATTTATCTGGAATGCTGACTGCCAAAATGCCTTTCAATCTATTCAAAATGTAATTCTTAACAAGCCCACTCTACATCATATTGATCCCGATAAAGAATTCTATTTAATCACTGATGCATCAAATGTAGCACTTAGTGGCATTCTCATGCAAAAGGATAACAATGATAATTTTTTTCCAATTTCCTTTTTTTCAAAACAACTCAATCCTGCGGAGAAGCGATACTCTGCAGTGAAAAGTGAGTTATATGCCATTTACTCTGCAGTTAAACATTTTAAGGATTTATTGTATGGTAAACCTTTTTGTATTCTCACTGATGCCAAGTGTTTAACTTATCATTTATCACTGCAGAAACAACCTGATATAATTGCTAGATGGTTAATATATTTACAAGATTTTCAGTATTCGATTTCCCATGTTAAAGGTGTCACTAATCCCGCAGATTTCTTATCAAGCGTTACTCATTCTTCTCCTTCACCCCGCCATGCAAATTAATAATTTATTCTCTGTCAATACTAATTTGGACAAGGAAAATATCCTAAATGAACAACTTCTTGACGCTGAGCTAAGCCACATAAGAGAAAAACTTGTAAATGATGATTTGAAAACCAAAAGAAAATTTTTCATTCAAAAGGACTCTAATCTCTTGTGTAGGAAAACGAAAGTAAATAGAAAAAGATCTTTCAAGATTGTTATTCCTAAAAAATTAATAAAAACATGCATAGAAACCGCCCATGGCCCTCATTTTGGCATAAACAAAACCTATAATTTCATCAAAGACATTTATTTTTGGTCAGGTTCATTCTCAGATGTCAAGAATTTCTGCAATACATGTCATCAGTGCCTTAAACATAAATCAAAAATTCTAAATTCCAACTTTAATTTCATGAATAAATCTCATTTGGCTCCGGGTGAATGTATCGCCATTGACATTGTTGGTCCTCTTCCAAGATCCACAAACAATCATAAATTTATTTTAACAATTGTCGATCACTATTCTCGGTTTTTGGAGGCTGTACCTTTAAATTCTATTTCTTCAAAATCAATAATTAATGTTATAAATAAATATTTCTCCCTGTTTGGTATTCCAAAGGTTCTGATATCTGACAATGGGACTTATTTCACCTCCCAAGAATTTGAAAACATTCTAACGAACTTAAATATACAGCATAACAAAGCTTCAATTTATTACCCTCAAAGTAATGGTCTACTAGAAAGAGCGCATAAAACATTAAAAGAATCTGTGGCCTGCATTTCTTCTCATGCTTTCCAATGGGATGACAATTTGCTCTATTTTAAACTTTTTTATAACAATTCATCCCATTCTGCTACTGGTTTCTCTCCCGCGCAATTGTTTTTCGCGAGAGATCTGAATACTACCATTCAACTTAATTTTGATCCGCAGACATGTCAGGATTATCCAGAATATTTTTCAAAACAACAAAAGTTGATTGAACAATCTCGCAAAGATGTTCAGGAATACGAAAGGAAGTTACTAGAAGGTAAAAATGAAAAAAATTCTAATATAAATACTTCAACTTTCAAAATTGAAGACACTGTGTTTTTAAAGGCTCTTATCACTCCTACTGCTCTAGCTCCAAAATTTCTTGGTCCTTATAAGATTCTAAAAGAATTTAGAAACAAAAATTTTCTCATTCAAGATTTAAATGACTCCAATGCTAAGCCAATAAAAATCCATCAATCAAAATTATGTAGAGTGCCTTCAAAAAGACCAGCTATTGTATAATTTATCATTGAATATAGATAGTTAATCTTATACCATTTTTTTCTCTTCTTTCTTTTCTCATAGAACTTTACTTGTTAGGCATGTATTTATGTCAAGTGTGTTCCTTGATACATGAAATGCATAGCTCTCTAGACCTATGTATCTCTCTGCAATAATGCAGAAATAATTTTCCTTTGTGTGTGTAATCCCATGTTTGTATATATATATATATATCTAGTGCTCTGTATAACCTAATGTTTATTTTATGCACATCATTTATGTCACTTTAATTAAGAATCTATGTTGATAGGATCTTATTTAAAATGCTTCTCAAATATTGTGCATTGGTGTTCATGCACGACCCAACTTTTCCCACATCATGTGTGTTTGTTTATATTGGTGAAGTTATTGTTCCAGCCTCAGAATTCATATGCAAAGGTTCATGTTTGTTTTAAGTTAGTGAAGTCTATCTATGGGTCGTTGCAACAAGCTGTAATTAAATAAAGAATTTAATAATAATGGACTTTGAAAATTTAACAGCTATTTCAACGAATTTAATTTTGTTTAGCTATCACAAGAATTTTTTTTTTATTCTGTTGTTTGCACTACATGTAGAGTCGTCGAGGCATGCTGTTGTATTGTCTAGTGATATTGCTAATGTGGGCTGGTGCCTAGTATGCTATTTAATTGCTAGTTAACATAACAAAAAAAAATTTTTTTGTTTATTTGTCTCTGGTGTCTGCTACTATTGTGCAATTTTGTGATCTGGCTTGGTCAATGCTCAATATGACTCACATAAAGCTACTAGTGGGAAACAAATTTAGCAGTAATTATGTTAATTATTAAAAATGCATAGCTAGCTACCAAGCTGAACTGTGTACATCTGCTTGGTGCCCATAATCAATAATAATAATAATAACAAAATTTTAACTACATCTAGTTATTTATTTATTTATTTATTTTGCATATCCTCCTTTTGTACATTGTAATGATTTTGTATGCTCACTGTGGCCACTGTGCTCTCCCTGGTGTTTTTGCCGTACCTCCATTACTTACCACCACCACCACCTACTGTTTGCGCTTCTACTATTATCATGCTGAGCGTTCTACAAATCATGTGTGCTGCAAGAGAACACTGTCTGGGATAAATTGTTTGCTGCAGTTCAAGGAGCAGGTAATGATACCGCGCACTAACACTACTGGAGAGACTGCCACATACAAATTGTACATTCAACTTATCATCTTCTTTCTTTCTTACTGCATCATCGAAACGACGAGGACGATGCTACATCCTGGAAGATCCAGAGGATTCCGATGGAGTTTTTCCTGATGCAAGTCTCTGCTGAGGTCGCCAGAGTTACTGCTTCGGCATTCTCTTCTCAACAGAAGGTCTCGATGATCCTGTTTCACAGCAAGTGAAGTATCTTCGCCGATCCGCCAGATCCTCTGAGGAGCGAGTTTCATACTCGAGGCTGTTTTGCTATATTCACAGAACTTTTCCAAGAAATTAACTGGTTTTGATTCTGGTAGACTTGGCATGTAATATGGCTTCCTTGGCCCAGTCCAAGGTCTTATATCCTAATTTGGATTAATTGAGTTTTTTTTTTATCTACATGGTTAATTTTATATTTGTGTTTTTTTTATGGGAGGGGGGGAATGGGACATGGAATTCGACTTTGTAAATATATTTTATTGTCTCATAGTCTTGATGCAGCATTGATTCGGTTCCATGCACATTCTAGTGTATCTGTTTTGTTGTGTATGTCATAGGATGTATGTGTGTTGGGTTCGCGCCTGTATTTTGTACCGGTTTCTGGGGGAAAGGTATGTACCTCCCGGAGGCAAATTCAGCTTATCGTAAAGAGAGTTTTTTTTGTATAAGAATAAAAGCGTGACTTGCCACCCCTTCTCGGCTGTAGGGGGGTCTAGCGTCCCCATGGCAACGGCCTAGCAACATCTTTTAGCCAATGAGAGCTGAAAGGTGTTTGTTCGAGGATAGCTGACCTCTGCTCGCCCCAGTTCAAAAGGAAGTAATAAGAAAACGTTTTTTCAGTGAGTTGGAGTTTTAGCAGCGACAGATATAGGACCTCGTGGTGATCCTATCGATCAGATCCGCCATTTTTTTTTTTGGTTTGCTTCGCCGATTCCGCTGGTCGACTGATGAGATACGAGATGCTTCTATTCCATACGAAGGTGGTGGTAAGTTAATATTATTTTGTGTTATATTTATCAGGCGAGAGCACTGTGATTTATTTTTATGTAATTTGGATTTTATGTGTTATAATAATCTTTTAACGTATGATATTAATTGATATGATTTTCTCTGTAAAAGTTTGTAGTCAGTGTATAAATTAATGTAAGTAATATGAAGAGAAATTAAATGGTTACATTAAATATTAAATTTGAGTACGTGCTCTTCAGTTAATCTCAGACATGTGTCAGAGTGAATTTCTTAAATTAATAATTTAGGAAAAAAAATAAATAATTAAATAATAAGCCACTATACAGAATATGCTAATTAGCATACTTAACATAATAATATCATTAACATTAGTAGTATGAAAATTTCTATGTCAAATAAGGACATGTTTTCAGAAGTTAAATCATGACAGAATTATAAATTAACTGTGACTTTCATTTTTTTGGCAATATTTGAAGTTTGAATGTCATAAATAGTAATTACTGTAAAATTAAAGATTTCATAATCTGAAGGCTACATACAGAAAGGCGGTTGGAATGCCAAAATGCTATTTAAGATATCACATACTTCTATGATTGTTTATATTAGGATGAGTATTTATAAACATGATTTATTGTTTCACGTATAAGTACCACCAAAAGTAATCTGGAGATTTGTGTCTTCTCCCTTAGGTATACTATGAGCTAGATCTGCAGAAAGAAATGGAAACATATTGATCGAGCTTTTCATCATGGCATCTTAGAACTGTTAATGTGTTCCGTCTGGACTTATTTATGACCAGTGTTATTTATAACAGTTGTTCCAACTTTGATCTACAAATTAATTTTATCATACCTGATTTTTCCCCATCGAAATATGGTATGATAAGGCTGTTCTCCTGTCAAGAGTTTTTAAGAAAGTTTTGATTTTTGAATAATATTCATATGACTGTCTTAAATTGAAAAGATGAACTCCATGGAATTTTTTATGGAAGCCCTTTTTCTTTAAGCAGAAACCGTTTAGTCCGGAGAGAGATATCTACTCCAGTAAGGAATTAGAACACCTATATATGACTCTGTGGAGGCCCTAGTTCTCTGGTTTTTTTTGTAGTAAGTTTAATGACTTTCTTTCAAAAAGACATCTCTAATTTTGTGGCTGATAAAATTTTTGGAATTTACACTATAAATGTTCCCTTAATACAGACAAAACTTCACTTTCTAGACTTAATCTTATAGACGAAATGAATTCGAAAAAAAAATGGGAGCAACTCAGTCAGCGCCAAGTTGATGCAGTGAACAGGAACTTAAAGTATGGGGTTCCAAAAGTGTCGTTTGAACATAAGGTAATTCAGATTATGTGGAAATATTTCCTGAAAAAAAATGATAATTTATGAGGCAAAATTTATGGCATTAATTTTAGGCTATACGAATTCAATTAAATTCAAAAACAAAGATCTGCAAACTTGTGAAAAAAAATAACGTAATGTCTCTATTCATTGAAACGGTCGTAATAATATACATTATTTATGAAATCTATAAAAAATAAAAAATATTGTTGTAAGTTTATGAGGCTTTTTTTTTGCTTTTAGATGATGACTAGTTACACTTTGCTCAATTTTGTTTCCTGCCTCATTATCAAGCTTGCATGAATAAGATTTTGGTTAAAAAGTAAGAGAAGAAAAACAATGAGAAGAAATGAGTTGTTTGTTCTAGTATATCCGAGTTTAATTGGTTTAATCTGGAGGTGAAAATTTAACTTTAGAAACTTCGGCATTTATTAGCCTCTCGGACAGTTCGTCCACACGCACGAAGAACCTGAAGACCAGACGCTGTGTAACAATACATGCAAATTCAGCCAAGGGTTTATTTCTCCTGTTCGGTTCTAATTAGTATGGGCCTAGGCGCCGAACGGACAGTACAGATCTGCCGACCAATTTAGGCTTCTCGGGGCCCCTAAGTTTGAGAGAATATAGGAATCAGTTGGTCGAGCTTGTAGATTGTGATTTTAAATGAGACACTAGCAAGGCCGAGGACTGCTGCCTCGTTTAAAATCGCAGTCACTTTGTTAAAATGCCTGAGTAGGTAACTCAAAAGGAAAAATCTTTAAAATTCCAATTTTGGCATTTGAAATAAGTTTCTAACTCGAAGAAGCTATAGATTTTCTATCATTGAAATAAGAAAGTAATATAATATTTCCAGCTAATACAGCTGGTTGTAAATATTTGAGTCATATAATACATTTGGGATACATACCGGTAAGAGTTTATCTCTAAATATTGGAACCTATAACATAAGAAGTAAAGTATGACAATTTTGAAACATGCGAATTTTAGTAGTCTTATCCGCATTTGAAAGCGAGGATAAGGAGGAATTCCAAAATGTTTAGTATCCTGTATAACATTTCTATAATAAGTCAACATAGACAGGCGTTCATGTAATATTAAATTTTATGTCGTACTCATATTCTCTCGTGATCTTCAAGTTGTATTTAAAAACAGTCATACGGTAAGAAGTATATATTTTATGCTTATTTTTTAAAATAAATAACCATATATATGCAATTTTTAGCGTTTGACTTACAAAGTGTTGTTCTCTTTAAGTTACCTTCTTGAATAATAACGAAGTTAAATCTAGTTGTTGAGTTTGGACACTTCGGTAATCCATAATGATATGTTTATATTTTCTTTTTCTTTCTATATTAAACTCTTCAGAATTAAACCACTCAGAAAAATTATTGACAAACTTACGGACATACAGGTTTAAAATTTTGTAATGTTTGGATTTTCAAAAACATCCTAACCATTGACATGCAGATTTAAACAATATTAAAGTTAATATGATCGTGTACATTACGTAAATAAGAGCATTATAACTGATGACTGTAATCAATATCATGTTTCATTAAATTTTTTGTATGATTGATGGAGAATTTTCTCGCATGTGTAATAATAATAATAAACAAGTTGAGAAATATTTCTAGGATCTAATCCAACTTAATTAGAATTTCTCAAGAAAAAAATGAAATTAACATCTTTTTACTTTAATGCCATTAAGAAAACATTTTGTATAAATGTTGTAAATGGTCTTTCTTTCATTGGAAGGAAATTGATTCATACTCATTTTTGAATCTAATTAAAATTTGTTACGCGAATGGGAATGTTTGAAACCGGTGGCAGTGGTTTCGATTTCTAATTGCAGTAATGATAAAAGAAATATTAATTAATTAATTGGACATTCCATCTAGAATTCTAAAGCGGTGCTATTCTCTCTAATTAAAAAGGAATAGGCTAAATTAATGAATTTTTGTAAGTAATATATAAAGCTTAGAAAAAGAGATAATAAACAAACATATTTTTTTCCGTACTCCTATTATGTTGCAGTGAAAATTAATATACTTTGGAAGAAAAATATAAAGCCGTGTTGATATTCTATTGTTAAATGAACGGTGTCTTAAAAAAAAGATGATTGGGAACGAAAATGTTTTTGCCTAGCATTGATTAAAAATAATTAATGTATGCAGTAAGTACAATTGGATAGTTGTAAAATTACAACTAAATCATCATAAAATAAGAGATTATTTTATTTAGATGATACTGAAAAGATATATCTTCAAAACAAACAAGTTCATCTAATTTTTAAAGCATATGAGAATTTAAATTATCTTTTTTAGCCCTGTAGGGTGGGCAGAAACTGCCGAGACATTACAATCCCAGTCCCGTAATTTCGAATGAAGTGCGTGTGTATCTCTTAAACATCAAATTGACTATCACAGGAGAATGGGTTTCAAGGGGTATGTTGTAAAGTAAATCCACCCGGCATTCATAAAGCAGAGTAACATTTTACCCGTTCCGGCCTGTGTCACTTCACAAATTCACAATGTAGGGGCTTCTTGTTAAGGCTGCTGTTTACTAACTCTTTTGATTCGCTCACCTCAGTGTTAACCTATGGAGAAAATTTGTCCAAGGATTGCGGACTTGGATTAAAAGATTTTTTTAAAGTTATTCTCCGTAACAGAGAATGTAATTTTACCCCTTGCGACATTTTCCGGTTTTCAAAAACAAATGCAAATAATGTTTTAAAATTTAAATTATTCACGGAAAAAAATCTGGTATAATGTGTATTAAACTCTCATACATTCCTTTGGTGGAATAAATTTATAAAATGAATCCTGTTGAAAGGTGCAGAAAAGTTCAGGCTATCTGAAAATGCCTTTTTATTGGAGTATCTGAATTTATGTAGCTGTAAATAGTAGACACATTTTCTCCATAGGTTAATATTGAGGTGAGCGAATCCAGTAGGGTTTGTACACAGCCTTGAGAACAAAACAAAGGGGTTAAAAGAAAACAATTCTTTTAGATGATGATTAAATCATATTTTCAAACATAATAATGGTTATGACTTGTTATTTAAGGGGGTTCAGGATGCAAAATTTTTCGAATTTTCGAAAAAAGTTTTATTGCATTAAAAATTTTTGTGTTCTTTTACGCTTAAAATGACGTTTAAATCATGTTTCTATCTTACTTAGAACAGGATAAATTATTAATATTTTTTTTGCAACATTCTAATAGTAGCCAAGCGTTGTTTAAATCTGTAGTGCGTTTAATCTTAAAGTGTATGTTTAATCGTAAATGTATGTTTAAATCTTAAAGTACGTTTTTCTGCATGATGGGTTTTTTCCTCATTTCTTTTCTTTAAATTGTTATAAGTCAAGAACAGTTAAAGATAAATGGTTGAAACTTGTAACATGTCTTTTTCAACTATTTTACTTTAATTTTGATTCAGCAAATTTGAAAAAATATTTACTTTTGAAACTAAGATTTTTTAAAAATAAAATACATAATTTTTTTGGTAATTTTTCATCTAAATATTTTTAATTTTTTTAAAAATTAATATCTTAATAAATGGTGAATCAAAATTAAAACGTATATATTTCTGTTTAATTGAAGGAAAAAATTTTGAAATTCGACAAATAATATTTCGAGTCATAACGATTTTAAATTATCCCACTATTTTAAAAATTTAAAAAAAATTTTAAAAGCTTTTTGAGAAGTTTTATGATGTGATTTTGTTTACAAAATATATGGTTAACCATCACAAAAAAATTCAAAATTTTAACTCAATAAATAAAAAAAAACTTAAAATGCGTCCCGGACCCCCTTAAAAGGAAATACAACTAGCTAACAAAGAGCATAGAACATTTAATCCAAATCTTGAAGCACACCTAGGGTAGACAAAAGATCTAAGACATCCACTGCTCTCTAATATTTTCTCTTCTGTCCAGCCTTTCTCACAATAACATTAACGAAACGTATTCGTACGATTCGACAGAAAATTATCCGAGTACGGGTGAGGCTTCGTCAGAACGATCGAAAGACTTGGTCGGCCATTTTTGTTGTCTGAAATATCTTATTTTCTACAGTGCTGGTATTTCTGCAGATTGGGAAAAAACGCTCCGAAGGCTTTTTCTAGAACTGAAGCAGAAGAGGAAACATATTGAAAAGTACTGATTACTAAGGAAAAAATTTAAAAAAATACCTTTTAAGTTAAGCAAATCAAGCAATGCCTCTTAAAATAGAAAGTTCAAAGAGTTTCATCTCTCTATATTGTTTTAAATATTTTAGGTACTTTTCCGGGCGCAAGTGATATACCGCCAAATATGATTCACAAGTCGCATTTTCAGTTGTTTTGTTTAATCTATACTAATATATAAAGAGAGAGCGGATTTTGTACGTGGAAGGTAATCTCCGGAACCACTGCACCTATTTGAAAAATTCTTTCACTGTTTGAAAGGTACATTATTCCAGATGGACATAGGCTATATATTATGCATATCTGATCAGTAGAAATAAAGTTAGGGGGGATACTCTAGATTTGTGTGCACCGCCGCCATCTTGGATTTTTCCGCCAGGGTTTGGCGCATTTCGCATGGCGATAATTATTGCGTTCTGGTAAAAATAACCCAATGTCAAATTCTCTAATTTTAAAATCAAACAGTTCTTTCTGATGTGATCATTTAATTACAGTATAATAATTTTAGGTCAGATCTTGGCCTTGACCTGGAAATCTGAGTCAAATTGACTATACTCAAAAGAGTAAATTATTTTTAAAACTAAGAGTCTTTTTGTTGAAAATTTTTGAATCCATTATCAGTTTTTCGTTAACTTATTAAATTTAAGTTGCTTTTAATTTTGTTTATAGATTGTCAATTAGTATACTATAATGATACACCATTTCATTTATTTGAAGTAAAAATTATCTGCCATCATTTTTTCGTAAAATGTAAAATACAGTATACAATTTAAATACAATATATTTTAAAATATTTTATAATTCCAAGTTGTAGTGGATTACAAATAAATTTAAATAACTGAAGTTCAACTTCTCTCTCCCCAGGAACCTAAGTTAAAAAGTTAGTTAAGGTTAAGTTATTGGTTTAGGAAAAGGTTTTTTTTTCTTATTTCCAACACAGCAGGATAAATGGTCAAATAATCCTTGTCCCGATTTTATTGTATGCACCAAATATTTGGTTAAGGTCAATGGTTACTCACCATAAATTTATGGGTTCATAATTATTTTACATTTTTCAAAGCTGAATTTTAGATAATTTTTAAATTGCAAGTTATTTAGGTGGTACGAAAATGATGTATTTTTTTTCTAATTAACAATATATTGGCATAATATTTTGGTGATTCATTGCTTAGTCAAAGAGTTAGGGCAAACTGAATAGATGGCATTGAAATTTTATCTGTAAGTAAAATTCATTTGACCAAATTTTTCATATGGATCATAATTTGAAAAGGTAGTTTTTAATTAAAAATGACAAGAAAAAAATCTCAGTCCAACGATTAAATGATTTTTCAAAAATATTTCTAAGTTTCACAATTTAAAAAGGTCGTCTTTATTAAAAAAGCTAAAAGAAAAACCCAAAATTTCCAATATTTGAGAATGATTTTTTCAAAAATGTGGTTTTTATCAAAAACCCAAAAATAAATCTAAGTCCAACGTTTAAATGATTTTTCAAAATTTTTTCTAAGTTTCATAATTTAAACAGGTGGTTTTTATTAAAAAAGCTAAAAAAATTCAAAGTCCAGCGTTTTGAAAACACCGCTTAAAACACATTGGCGAGAATTTTTCCACTCCTCAAAACACGGTAAAATCGCCAAGTTGGCGCAAAAAATCCAAGATGGCGGCCGTGCACACAATTATATTAAGTAACGTAATATTAATTTGAATATTATTTTAGGTGCTTAAAATAATTATAAAAACATTCTTTACTTAAAATCCTTTTTTTATTTTTTTATTTTTATTTCATCTCTTACTCTAATTTTGAGATACCAATGTGTGTCTATACTTCTATAATCTATCTATACTTATATATAAAGAGAGAGCGATTTCGTACGTGTAGGGTAATCTTCAGAACCACTGCACCTATTTGAAAAATTCTTTCACTGTTTGAAAGGTACATTATTCCAGATGGACATAGACTATATATTATGTATATCTGATCAGTAGAAATAAAGTTAGGGGCTTAATCCTAACAATCTCCATTGTTACCGCTGCTGTCCTCTACCGCTTTTTGTGCCGAAGTCTTCAACGATCTTTAGCGTGGTGGTATCTATACTTATATATAAAGACAGAGCGATTTTGTACGTGGAGAATAATCTCCAGAACCACTGCACCTATTTGAAAAATTCTTTCACTGTTTGAGAGGTACATTATTCCAGATGGACATAGGCTATATATTATGTATATCTGATCAGTAGAAATAAAGTTAGGGGCTTAATCCTAACAATCTCCATTGTTACCGCTACTGTCCTCTACCGCTTTTTGTGCCGAAGTCTTCAACGATCCTTAGCGTGGTGCTATCTATACTTATATATAAAGAGAGAGCGATTTTGTACGTGGAGGGTAATCTCCAGAACCACTGCACCTATTTGAAAAATTCTTTCACTGTTTGAAAGGTACATTATTCCAGATGGACATAGGCTATATATTATGTATATCTGATCAGTAGAAATAAAGTTAGGGGCTTAATCCTAACAATCTCCATTGTTACCGCTACTGTCCTCTACCGCTTTTTGTGCCGAAGTCTTCAACGATCCTTAGCGTGGTGCTATCTATACTTATATATAAAGAGAGAGCGATTTTGTACGTGGAGGGTAATCTCCAGAACCACTGCACCTATTTGAAAAATTCTTTCACTGTTTGAAAGGTACATTATTCCAGATGGACATAGGCTATATATTATGTATATCTGATCAGTAGAAATAAAGTTAGGGGCTTAATCCTAACAATCTCCATTGTTACCGCTACTCTCCTCTACCGCTTTTTGTGCCGAAGTCTTCAACGATCCTTAGCGTGGTGCTATCTATACTTATATATAAAGAGAGAGCGATTTTGTACGTGGAGGGTATATCTTCAGAACCACTGTACCTATTTGAAAAATTCTTTCACTGTTTGAAAGGTACATTATTCCAGATGGACATAGACTATATATTATGTATATCTGATCAGTAGAAATAAAGTTAGGGGCTTAATAATAACAATCTCCATTGTTTCTGCTACTGTCTTCTACCGCTTTTTGTTCCGAAGATTTCAACGATCCTTAGCGTGGTGCTATAGCGGTGGGCTTCTTTTCTGACGGTAGCGGTTCGAACCTAGCCGTTCTCCGGCACGCCTTTTTCTTTTACAAAATTTATTTTAATTATTAACTAACGTAAAATTAATTTAAGGTATTATTTAGGTTATTATTAAGGTGAAAAAAGATTTACAATTTATTGGCTATCAACTGGAAATTTATTGGTATAATATTTTGTTCAACCCGGACAAAGTCGGGACGGGCCGCTAGTTAATTATAACTTCCGTAATACGCGTGCGTGAATAAACAAAATATATAAGTAACAATGAATATTTTATTCATTTAGTAAGGAGACCAAAAATCTTTAATGTCCTTCAAGATGTCTTCAAAAGGACTGTCGCCTCAGAAATTCAGCTAGGTAGGATTGCAAATGGTGGTGTGCCGTTCGTCATTGTTTTTTTCCCTTTAATCGCCATAAGATGCTTCATCACAATTGCTCAATTTTTTGTCCGATTATGAAGAAAGCAAGTATGGTTTGTGGTTAATGAGTTTTCAATTTTTATTCGTGTGAATTTTGGGGTAATTTATCTGGATCTCTGATCTTAATCATGTTCCATCTGATTTATACCCGCTGATCCGCCCTCTTCGTCCAACGTTTCGTGGGGTACAATACTTCTTCAAAATGCAAATTGTTAGGATGACAACTTTTCATCCTCGCCAATGGCGACACTTGTTAGGGCACACGCCAAATGCGTCGAGCTAATGGAAAAGTACCCATATTTTATTAAATTCTTTGAAAAATAATTTTTAGTAAAGTGGTAGAATATTAAGATAGTAGTAGGTTTAGACATCAGCTTGAAACTTTATTTTTAACACTAATACAAACTCGGCCTCTCTTAATAGAAATTCTACTTCCCAACTTTTAGAACAGGTATTACAGAAAAAGGTGGTATCAATGTTGTGTTTCGAGAGCATAGAGCGTATTAGAATTTTATAAGCAATAAAATTATTCATTTCCATTAAATTGCTCCCAGTTTCCTTTTGCAAAGAAAAAGTTATGGATTTGGAATTCTTAAGATAAATTAGAAATTAGTTCTAGCAAGATAAAGACTGTGCAACATATGCTTTGCATTTTTTACTGTCAACAGTTATATTAACAAGAGCCGAATTTCAAAACTAACTTTGTGAAAGCACACTCTAAATTTCTATATTTTTAGATTTTTAAGTCGTATAAAATTGAACTATACCTTTTAACTACCTAAATTAATAAAATATTATTTTATAGACAAAAATATTAACTTTAATACAAATAAAAATGTAAATATGATAATATGTTAATATTTTTCAACAAAAATATTAACTTTAGTACCTAAGTTAATCATCGAATTTCTACATGCTGAAAATTGTGATGTAAGCCGTAAAGAGTATTCCGCTGTTTTAACCTACACTTTGTTGTGATGTGAGTTGTGTCAACCCATTTGAATCTCAATCCGTCAAACATACATACATATATACATATATATGTATGTATGTTTGAGGGATATATATATATATATTTATATATATATATATATATATATATATATATATATATATGTATATATATATATATATATATATATATATATATATATAGGACTTTCTATTTAACACTGTGTATAAATAACAAAATAGTTAAAAATTACCTAAAGAGTTTTAATATTTTCTTTGCCACAACGGAGCTTTACTTTACAAATAAATTGCATCCAGTAGCGATAATTCTCTACAGTTCTGACAATTTTGTCTTCTCTGAAATGGGACGGCGATTGCCGAAAGTCTAGGGAATTTGCCTTCAGCAGTTGTAACTCTTTGAATATTGTCGAACGTTGGCAACAGCCGTTTGCTGCTATTGGGAAATCATTTGTTTCTTGAGATCCGTTGGGTCCCCACTTAGCAAAATATGACACTATGCTTCATATTCCAACCAACAACCTAATATTTTCAGAATAATACGCAGCTGGGTAGAAATTCCGCACACTTTTTTTTTCTTATTTCGGAGCATCAGTTAATTATACAGCAGAGATTCACACAAAGGATTAGGAAAGCAAATTGAATGTAACTGAAATCTTGCCTCATACGGGTCTTATATTGTATACAAATATCTATACAGGTCTCACTTAAAAAAACAATTCAGTTTGCGTTGTGAGCCGCACATTAGAACTTAATATGGAAATTTTATTACTGGTTATGTTTTATGGGTTAATATTTTTATCTAATGCCAGTATAATCACATTTTACTTAGTGCTTTAGAATAATTGCTTGACACTGTTTCTGAATTTCAGTTTGGCCATGCACAATAATTAAATTATGGCAATAAAAGCAAACATACTGAAATTAAAGCTATTATTATAACAAGCTCTGATCTTAATGCCCTTTAAATCTTAATGAGAAAAAAAGAAAAACTTTAAAGTCATTATTATGTTTCACTGAACAGATAAATAATTTTAAAACTATTATAGATATTACTTCGTTTAAAAGAAATTGTGGATGACTGCTTTAAATTAAATATAATAAATTTTCCCAATTAAAAATATGTGATAACTAATTCTTTCTGAAAAGAATATATAAAGCCTTGGAGAATACGAATGGCTATGATATGAATTATTTAAGTGAAATACGCATTTATTTAAAAACTTCGATATAAATCAAAGTATTTATTTTCTCTATTTTCCTGCCTCCCAAAAAATCTCATTATAAAATCCAGGAATTACTCAATTTTTATAATTCGTTTCATTTCTTATCCAACCGGAATGAAAAATGGTTCAGATTCATCTTAATCGAAGTTATCTTTTCTTAATGCAAACTGGAGGAGCGAAGATGACGGATGAATAGCAAATCACTCGCCGCATGTCAAACACATTCAAAAAGAAAATCATTCATCTGACGTTTTTTGCGAATACTTCTTTGCACGGTTCACAGCTTTAATAAGTTTTGAAGTCATCTCGTGGAACATGGAGTAATTATCAAAAACAAATCACGTCAGAAACGTCTCTTCAGTTAATTTGGATGCGCAATTTAATTAATTATTTTTCCCTGCTATCAGTTTCTCATTGATCCTTTTCAAATCCTTTTCTGAGAAAATGTAATCTCGTTGCCATTCGCGAGAATCGTAATTAGTTTTGAATTCGTGAAAGAGTTTATCGATAGAAGTTTTTTCTTTAATTAAAGAGGAATTCTTGTAAAAAGCAAACTGCCTGCGTTAAAACGACGCATACTAAATGCGGCTATAATGGCTTTTAATATATTTTTAAGAAAAAAAAGGGGAAATGTGTACTTGAATTTCTGAGCCTTAATTCCGGAATATTTTACTAATTAGATGCTAATCCGAAAATGGTTGGTATGTTTAAGTAATCTTTTTTTCCACAATAAATATTTGCATTAGACATGTAGTTGGGGAGAAGTAAATATTTACTTTTAAGAGCTCTCTTATTAAGAATAATAGTAATAAAAAGCTTTGTATGTTAATCTTCTAAGTAGGCTTATGAAATATTTAAAGAATTTAATTTCAGTGTTTAACCACGTTAGTAAATAAAACGTCGCTGGATTAATGAAAGTTAAACAAGAACACTTCATAATAATTTATAAGTTTGATATTATCAATTTGTGATGAACAAATATTTTATAGTTTATTTAACATTAATAAATGAGCCAATCACTCAAAGTTTTATTCAAATGTCAAATGAAAGGAAACATAATGCACAAAATCAGAGGAATTAAAAATATATATGTTATCATCTATTTACAGCCGAACTAAGACCGAAAAGAAAGATTTATAATCACTAATAAGCCCCAGTCTTCTACCCAGATTGTGAAAGAACGATGAGCCACTAACCCTCGGTTCCATTTCTAAATTTTTCAACCCTTACAATGGCGATAGGCTTTCACATATTGTTATGCCTCCCCCATATTTTCATGACTTAAAATACAGTTGGACACTCAGGAATCCGGAACCTTCTAACTTTCTAGACAGATGAACGGATCATTAATGGCAGGTTAGGTCTAAGACAGGTCATCATCAGTCTGACAATTTAGCTAGATAATCAGTAAAGACAAGGTTTGTTACTGAAAACAACAATGAATCATGATATGAGCAAAATGCAATGAAGCATAGCAGCTAGGAAGTAATTTTACAATTATTGCTGTATTAAAATTCAGTATCAGTAAAGTTTTAATTTCTCGAAGCAATTTTCTACCTAGAAAAATATTTATAAAAAAAAACACTTCCAACAACTGTATTTATTTTGAACTAAAATCAGAAAAGAATTTTTTTCTCATGGCACAATACCGTAACTTTTCTAGAATTTCTTATGTATCTAAAAGTCTAAAATTTAAACAACTGTCTTTATAGCATAAAATTGCTAGGTACGTTTGTTTCACAAGAAAGTTACTCAAGAGACTATAAAGATGGACATTTCAAATTACCAAAAGGTATAGACATTGGTTTTGCCCTTACTATGTGCTCTTCAGCATGGGATAACTATCGAGTCTACTAGAGAGAAAATAATGGCAAAATCGGAATTAATCTAAATTTTTGCTGATGACTTACAAACTGCAACTAGTCTATCCCTCAAAGGAAAGAATTAATGTTTTCAAGAAGTAGTGTCCCAAAATTTAGATAGTTTTATGATAAAATTGCATGGATCAAATTTTATTGTAAAAAGTTACTTTTGCAAAATTTGGCATGTTAGCAAATTTTGCAAAACTTTTAGCCTTTTAGCTGTAAAACCTATAAAAGTTTTAGTGTTATAGGTTTTACAGCTAGACACAGTTGATAAGTACTCTCTCTCTCTCTCTAAAAAAAAATCAAAAAGTAAAACTACTCTAAATTTTACCCGAGATATAAATTTTAGTAATCTTGTCTTGGAATTTTTTTTCAGCTCTTTATTTTCATACTTTCTATCTAAATTTTTTACCACTATTTCTCTGCTCCTGTATTCGTCGATTCTACCTTTATGTACCATGTTGACTGTAGTTTTTTAGTTACTAGTAAAAAAAAATTAGAGTAATTCCACCTTTGCAATTATTTTCTGTCTTCCTCGGATACGCCGACAAAAAGGAAAAACTGAAGCCCATCGCTTGGGCATGCGCTGGAGATGCCTGTCTATCTTTAATAGTGAGTACGACAATCATGTTACAGAGGCGGGATTTAAACTCGCATTTCTTAACTTTAACGAAGTTATTCCAATAAAAAATTCAAGTCTTAGGATGAAATGCTGTTCATTGATATATTCCACTTTCTTTTTGGGGCTAATTTCCTAATATGCTTATATTTATATTTATTTAACTTAATTTCAGTTTCATTATGATTAGTTTAAGCATTAGACTGATTGCACTAATATACAAGGTTTTGTTGTTTTGAAATGAATAAGTGTATCTGAATGGATTTTTTGTGCAGATTCCGAAAATGACCTTCAAAATTCCGTATTACGTCACGTTTTTTCACAAATGACGGAAATGTGAAAATAATAAAATCTATTGTGTAATGACATCGTTATAGGGCAACGTTCGTAACAAGTGAAAATGTTCTCTGGAGGGGCGGAATGATTGTTTAATAGGGTGGCTCGAAAAATATCGATTTTTTTATTTCGGAATCGCGTTACCTCTCAAAAGTTGTAGTTTGGTATCCTCAATTGGGGAAAAATAAAAAAAAAAATTCTAAGTTGACATCTTCAGTTTACGCATGAGGCTGAAAGTTTGAAAAAATATGTTAAAAATTGAAATTTTCAAAAAATAACTAAATTAGTTTTTTTGTAATTTTGTATGATGCAACAGACATAAATTGTCAGCATATAGCGTAGTTTGAACTTAAAAAAATATTTTATAGCTTTTACATAATATCTTTAGTTCGCGCATACACCTTAAATTGGGCTAAAATCGCCTAAAATTTGAAATTTACGTGTTTAATATACAATAATACATACATGACATATTTACGTTTCAGAAGTATTTTAAAAATTCTAAATTCGTTGAATATAAACTTTTATTACAGTATTATACATACAAGTATAGTTACACACACATTTATATGTATATAATAACGGTGCATGTCATAGCTAATTACAGAATGATTTATACATTTTACCTATTTTTTGTGTCTTTAAGATTCCTCAGATGTGTTGGGCATTGTTTTAAATTGAGATTTATAGTCAAATGATGGCATAGTTGACCTTGAGAGCAAAGCTGTCCTTATGAAACCATCCCTGTTCTCTTCTCCACATACTATAGTACACGATTCTGTTACGAGCTTTACAATTCTTTCGACACTTTGCGTGTGGCGAGGAAATTTAATTAGCTCGAACTCTGGGAGAACATTAGTATTAATAAGTTCTTCTAGGCTTTGCGTTGACACATTGCTCATTATTGGAGAAGGTGTAAGTTTGCACTTGGACCAATTAATAAGTTCAATGTAATTTGAAGCTGCAAAATTGATGGTCGGTGGGTGAAAAGTTCGCACCGATTTCCCTTTTGGTTCTTGTTTTTTTGCTTTTAGCAATCTTCGAAAAGCTAGCTGTCTTACGTGCACTCTCTCATCTAGTACCATTGAAATTAGGAGTTTCGGGATGACAAAAATACACATTCCTCTGAATGACAGGATCAATAATTTTACGTACCCTGTCGGGAAATTGTCTTGTCTTCTGTACTAATTTAAACACATGAACTGCTCCAAAATTTACAGAGGGATGCATTTTAATTCCAAACCATACTGGAGCGTATATCTTCATAATATAGCTGACCAGCAGTTTAATTTCGTCAGAAGGTTTTACTTCAGAAACATATAGTCTTAAGATCCTACTGTATTTGCACAAGTTAACCACCTAGAGTTACTAAGAGGACCAGGATCTTTCACAGCGAGATCTGGCGCACACTCTCCTGTCTTCACTGTTCGATATATATTAAGTAAATACTGTTGGTCCTAGCCTAAGTCAGTTTTGGTCACATTTATCTCCTCACTATTAATCGTTTCAAAACTAGCAACAGGGAGTTTTACACAGTCAGTTACCTTCTTACCAATTTGTCCTGAGAAACTTGTGGGTCCTGTAGTATCACCATCTGCACTTTCAAACAAATGTCTGAACGGAAGTTCGTTGAAATGTAATAAACATATAAACCATTGTAAAGGACGACCAAGTTTAAGCTCAAGGTTACGAATAACACCGTTTTTCCATCCTGTGTTAGTCGCTGTTCCGGCACATCCAATTGCAACAAGCTAAACATAATCAAAGTTATTGTTTTCTAAATAGCAAAAGATGGTATTAGCTATTTCTCTTCCAGTGGCCCTTGGAGATGTCAAATGTCCCAGATACTTTCCACCAGACTCTTGAACCAAGCTGATGTGCTCCTCTTTCTTTAGTCTGCAATACATTTTGTTACCTTTCTTTTCCTGATAACAAGTGTTATCTTTTCTCCCGTTAAAATACAGTCCATGTAACTCTACATTTGGAGAGTCTGATTATAAAGAGTATCGAATTTTATATTTTTCTCATCTGATCTTACTCTTATCTATTACTAGAGACATATGTCCTTCATTTATCATGCCTACATCTTGAAAAACACAGGAATCAATAGCAGCAGTGGTTCTCTCGGATATCTCATATCTATCGCTTATTAATGCTGTTGCAGGAAGCTTAATTCGCATTTGCGATGTTGACGGCAAACTGTCACATTTTGCTTCGTGACTCTCAAACTGGCTATTTTGGGCAGAATTTATAAGAGTATCTCTTTGGCTAGCTTTAATATCAGGTTCAGCAATCTCGTTTTTCTTTTCACTTTGCATTCTTTTATTTCTTTTTGCGATATTGTTAGTCTCTACTCTATCCAAAGTGCCAATAAATTTTAAACGGCCATTTCGCTGGTCGTACAAAAGCTCTCTCTCAATAATAGGGATCTTATTTCCTTTATCACATTTACAATCCATAATTACTTTACAGCTACAAGAGATAGCCTTCTTACCACACGAACACGCAAAATTCATTACATTTTTGACATTTTTTGACATTTTTTTCAAACTTTAAGCCTCATGCGCGAACGGAATATATCATCTAACAGTTATAATTTTCTTTAGGTAGAAACTACGCTATATACTAACAATTTATGACTGTTGCATTATAAAAAATTACAAAAAACTAATTTTATTATTTTTTTAAAATTTCAATTTTTAACATATTTTTTCAAACTTTCAGCCTCATGCGCGAACTGAAGATGTCAACTTAGAATTTATTTTTTATTTTTCCCCAATTGAGGATACCAAACTACAACTTTTGAAAGGTAACGCGATTCCGAAATAAAAAAAAATCGATTTTTTTCGAACCACCCTATTGTTTAAGGTATAAATAAACATCAATATCTAGCTGATAGCAGAAATGCAACTGTTTTATCTGCATGACGTCCCGATTTGCGCCACTCACAAAGGCGAAACATGAGAGAATGTATCTTGGCACGGCAGTATGACTCATACCTCCCGCCATATCAGAACCAGTAAGCACAACATTGTGTATCCGAATATCCCATCTGCCATAAGACCAGTGCCCCATAGAGAATCCATTCCTGTGCCATCCCCGTCCAATATCAAGACACCAATAGACACCGATTCAGACGATGTTACACGTGAGGAGATGCACAAATCGGACATCATGGAGGATGAAGCCCCAGTACCATTTACACAGCATTAACTGAATAATTTGGTTCGCGATCTGAATTTACCTAAAGATGCACAGAGCTTTTAGGATCAAGAATTCTTCATGAAAAGAATTAATGCGAGATTAATTCTTTTCATGAAGATTCTCCGACGATACGAGATACGAGATTCTCTTGGTACAGACACCGAGAAGCAGAATTGGTTCCGTCTTTTGCTGAGGAAGGTGGTTTGGTAAAATGCCGAAACATTCCGGCAGTCATGAAATTCTTCACCATCAATTTCAATTCAGGACAGTGGAGGTTGTTCATAGATGCCAGCAAATCCAGTTTAAAAGGTGTTTTATTACACAATACTAACATCCATTCATCCATTCCAGTAGCACATTCTGTGACTTTGAAAGAGATATACGAGAACCTTAAATTACTGTTGGAAAGTGTGCAGTACAAATTTCATAAATGGTCTTTGTGCGGGATTTCAAGGTGATTGGAATATTGTTCGGCCAAGAAGGAGGCTACACAAAATTTCCTTGCTTTTTGTGTGAATGGGACTCCACAGCAAGGACGGAACATTGGGCTCGGCAGCAGTGGCCAATCAGAAGTACACTCACACCTGGCGAAAAAATATTATTTCAATTCCATTGGTTGATCCCTCGAAAATACTGTTGCCCCCTTTACACATCAAACTTGGCTTAATGAAGAAATTCGTGACAGCTTTAAGCAGGGACAGTAAATGCTTTCAGTATCTGTGTGGTAAGATTCCATCAATCACGACTGAAAAAATTGAAGCTGGCATTTTTGTAGGCCCTCAAATACGAAAATTAATGGCAGACAACAAATTCGAGAAAACCTTGTGTGATTGCAAACTGCGAGCATGGACTGCATTCAGAAATGTGGTACACAACTTTCACTTAACACACGAAGGCTTCAAATGACACTACTTTAGTTGAGGAGCTGCTGGAATCTTATAAACTGCTTGTTTGCAAAATAAGAGTCAAAGTTCACTTTCTTCACGCAATTACTTTCCTTGCTTTTTGACGCATTTGATGAAAATATATTTGGTTGATTCATCATGTTTTAGAAACATTCGAAATTTTTCATTTTTTTCCTTCCTTGACTTAGAAATATAAAACCTTATCGCGACCAAATAAAACGACAATTTATCATGATGTCTCGAATCTAATTGTCTTTTAAGGATAAATAAGCCGGTACTATCTAGGTTACATGCACACTCTGGCATATATAAGGTAAGATAGGGTAATTATAAATTCGGGGTAATTACAAACTGAAGGGACCTTTCTGTTTCGAGTTAAGAAATATTGGTTATATTGCCATTGCGTTATCTCCTTAACTCCTCGAAAACTGAGAAGTGTAGTGGGAATTCTAGTTGAAGGTTATTTGCTAATATTTATGTTTGAAGTTTTTCGGTCAAAAGAAGTTTGATACACATTCTTGCAAGACTTCGAAGAAATCTTCCTTTTGTGGACAAACACAGCTAATAATGAACAAAAACGACATGAAAGTAAATATAATATTCTCTATTAAATAGTCATACCACTACGTAAAGTTATTTAGAAGATAAGCTCAAGCAAGTTTCAAATTACAACTACCCTGAAATTTTTATGAATGGAGTAAATGTAAATGTGATAGTAGTGTGCACATGAGAGAGCTGGCGCAGACCCACAAACACCCCCATAAAAACCGAACCCACTTTTAGAAAAGTAATGGCTCTATTTCGTCCCATAAAATCTCCACCCACTTTTAAAAACAATGGAGTGAAAACCCCCATAAAAACTCCACCCACTTTTTAAAACAATGGCTCTCAACCCCACCATTAAAATTTCCACCCACTTTTAAAAACAATGGTGCGAAAACCACCCATTAAATTTCCACCCACTTTTAAAAATAATGGCTCTCAAACCACCCACTAAAACCGTACCCACTTTTAGAAAGTGATGGCTCTATTTTATCCATATAAATTATTTTAAATGATGGTGAAAGCCTCCCCATAAAAATCTCACCCCCTTTTAGAAAGTAATAGCTCTCAACCAACCATTCAAATCGAACCCCCTTTTAGAATTCAATGGTATAAAAAAATGCCATAATTGTTTCCACCCCATAAAAACTCCGCCCACCACTAAAACCGAACCCAAGCAAAAAGTCGCTGAGCCGCAAGGGTACCCCCTTCGGCGAGCACCCCTTTTTCCTCTTTTCAACGCACCCTCTCTGCCGCACTGAGAATGAATCGAGCGCACCTTTAAAATAATAATCCCCATCAACAAAATTATGATTGATTTATTTTTATTGGGTGAAAATGTACATTAAAATTTTTTGCAAAATGCCTCCCACCAGGCTCAGAGTATATTCAACCTCAAATTCGACCCACCAAGCGGGCCCTTACCTGATGAGCCGAATCCAAGATCAAATACACTCTGAGCCTGGCGCCACTGAGGCGTACAAACAACATTGAGACACATAAGACAACACTGTACGACTTTGACGTCATGTGACGTCGGGATCCCACCCTCCACTAATGAATATATCGATGATTGCTACTCTATTGGTTCAACGACGAGAGTAGCTGACATGTCTTTTTGGCTAGGTATAGGTCAAAAACCTTCAACCCGAATTGAATGACAATCCGGGAGAGGTCGGGGTTTGAACCTGGGACTTTGATGTTAGAAGCCCGGCGCGCTACCGTTTAAGCCATGGGTACCCATTAATAAGTAATCATATCTTTTATTTAACCTTCAAACCACAGACGAAAATTGCCAAAAATATCGCCTCATACAAGTTAATTCCCTCGTATAATGCAAAAATCTATCAAAGTATCTATTGCTACAAATAATCTGATTAAAACATATTGAACAAAATGCTTATTAAACAAACGATAAGAATGATTCTGCTATCCATCTGTGTGTGTGATTCCTATCCATTACGTGCTGCCATCTAGTTATATTTCCGTTCGTTTGAAACACTGATAAAACTCTGTCGATTACCCCGTCAAGGTCGCAAACAAGGAAGTTATTCACACACTTAAACGAGGTCACTTTCTTTCTACTGTAGTGAGTCGAAAAACGGTTTCTCTTCTACTGCTTCATATTTTATTTGATTTAAAGAAATGAAACATATAATAAAAGAGGATGGAAAATATTTATGACTTATTCGGTGATATTAAAGCTTTGTATAGCTCTGGTAAAATGTGCAGCCTTGCAAGAATGTGTCAGAAGTTACTAACTACCGTTGAAGAAGAAACAGATGAGTATCCTGAAATTTATTCATTAATTAGAAAGTACATTCTTAAGATGTTTGAAATACTGAATGAAGAAAAGAATATTGAAGTTCGAAAAATGGGTTATGACACTCTATCAAAAATTTACTCCAGAAGTTTCTTTTTGTAACTAGAGACTTTATTTTTTAATGATTGTAAAACCATTAAAAAACAATTATTGCTTATTCATTCACTGCCCTCGAAATTTTACGATACCTTTGTTTGCAAAGACTCTGAGATCAGTACATTCATTTAAGCATAGAATATCTTCCTTAGTGAGAGATTTTGAGGGAATACGAATTATCCAATTATTCTGTAGGCGGATTATTATATAATTACCATGTTGAACGATATCAGCCACTAAAATGTCTGTGTCGAATTGTTTGTAAGTGCTAATATGTTGAGCATTGAGTTTATCGATGATAGCTTGCATTTTTATTTATATATAAAAATAATTTGAGTCCGCTGGATGGAAATTTTAATGGTTCAAGAACCATTAAAACTTAAGGGTCGTGACCTAAAACTATTCGGTTACCAGAACACATTTCTGCCAAAAGAATGCACATCACCTTGGTCCCATATTCAATAAAAAATGTATTCGACAATTGTTGACGTTTATAGATCAAGAGATAGCAAAAATCGATCATTGTCTCAAATTCCTTGATAAATTCTTCACTGAAGGTCTGGTATCTTGTAATACTTTTCCAGTCTAATTCATCTTTCAGTTCTCTTATGGTATTTTCCGACAATTTCTGAAATGCTGATATTAAGTCCATATGTAACTTTACACTATACTTAAGGATAAAACTTTCGCTAAGAGCTTGCCACCGGCTGATATTCCTCCAATCAATCATCCCTATATGTTCTTCTATAAATTTCTCAGTCATTTTCTGATACCTGCTCAGTTCGATCCAGTCTAATTGTTCTTTATGCTCATGCATAAAAGGCTCCGACAGTTTTTGATTTTTAGAAACAGCATACCATTCATCTACGGTTGTCGCAAATTCTTCGATGAATGGTTCCGAAAGCTGGGAGTACTGAAACACCAACGTCCAGTTAAGGTGATCTTGCATGGTTCTAAGAGTGGCTTCCGGCAAAGCCGTTTTCGAAATATTATTCCAATTAATGTTACTCATTTATTACATAGCAAAATATTTTTACTGTAGTGCAGTTGACCACTTTATTTCTTCAAATCTTAGAAAGATTTTAATGGTAAATTCAACACTAGACTTTACAAATAGAGAGAGTGCATAACCTTCTTCAACATTAATAAACCATGAAACCTCAGAGAAAACTTTCGCTTTATAGCTGTAAGTAATAATGTTTTTAATCACTACTTTAAAGTCGATATGCTCAGCTATAAAACTATTAGAATCCAGAAACAATGATATTCTTAAAGTAGCCTTTCGAGAAAATTTTGAATCACTAGTCAGTAAATCCCCTGAAAATTTAGTGAAATTGACCCTGTTAAAATTGGTGCCAGGTTTATAAGTAACGTAATCTAGAACACTAACGTAACATAGAGCATTGGTTGCATACGTTATACTACTATCAACATATTCTTTAGTTGCTACATCCGTCTTTAACGTAGGACTCGTCACATTTGAAATTTTACAGTTATTGGCATCGTATATACCATTTTTTGTCATTAAGGTATTCTTCTCCATATAATTTTTTGTCACAACATCTTGTGGATCTTTGGGCTCATGAACAGCCCCAATACATAGATTCTTAGCATTAAAGATACTTTTTGTATCGTCCATCGTTAAACTGTTCTCCGCTACATATTTTTCCAAATATCTCTTATTGACTGCGTTTTTGCTTTCTGTGGGGTCAGCAACATTCCCTATTCTCCTACCTTTTACATCGATAGTCTTTCTTTCACTATAGCTCAAGAATCTGTCATCTAATTTAGAAACACTATCAGCAATTTCTCCTCTAAGAGCACTATCCAGATCTTTTATCTTGTCAGCTGTCTCCTGCACAAACTTTAAGAAACTATCATTAAAATTGCTTTTATTGTCTTCAATGATGTCTTTTAAACCAAAGTAATTCCTTTCTAACTCTTTCTGGACAAAATGTTTAGTTGAAACATCCTGATCATCAATAGGGTTGTGACAGTTTTTCAACACTTTATTTTCTATATCATAATTCCCATCGTTTGTGAGTTTAAACCCTATTCCAGGTGGACCGCGAAGACCCACTGCTTTTCTAGGGTAGTATATTCCAAAAGGAAACCAAGCCATCTTTATTATTATAAATAAGTTTTTAATAGATCGTAATCTATTAAAATCTAAAATAATCTATTAAGTTCACATCCTTAAAGTATTCAACATTGTGATCTTCTTTTCTGCCATATTGAGTTTGCATCTCTTTCTCTCGATCAAAACAAAGTAAAATACATACTTCTTATTCGGGGGGCTGCTCTTCAGTCTCCAGTGAAATTCAATCATCAGGTTGCTAACATTTACGTACGGCTCGTGAAAAGATAAGTTGAAGCATATGATTGGATAGAGACTTCTGAAGGTTTCATAGTTGATGAGACATCCGGTCTCGGAAGTGAGATTGTTAAGTCCTGCATCTAAGAGAGCAGCGTAGAGTCTCGAATAATCTTTTTTCTCAAAGTCCATAGTATAGTTGATGTTTGGCACCCTCACGTTATTGACCATAAGCCAGCAATCAATCATGTCTAAGTTATCAAACAGCATGTTGTTTTGAGAAAAGTTTTCGTTTCTTTCATCATATTGGGGCACAACGTAAAGGCTCATCACTTCATCAGTCGTGGCGGGTATGTTGCATGATCCGCTGCTATTTTCTAAAATGTTGGATTTGACTACTCTCGGTTGCCTCCAGTTAAGGTCGATGGATTGGTCCGACAGAATCAATTTTGTAAACTGACCATCAACAGAAGAATTGAATTTAACATAAGGTAGCCAAAGCGAAAGTTTCTTGACTTGTACTTTATAATTAGGATTTTGTTCATTTGTATACAGCATATTCTTGTGACTGTTTCTTTGAAACTGAAATTTTACGTCAAAGCCTGTAATGACTTTTTCATAATCTTTGAGGAAGCCGAAAATGTATTTGAGTGGTATAAATATGTGCACAGACTGACTATCTCGGGTATATATCCATCTTTTGGCAAAACCTTCGTTACGCTCATCATTCACTCTTAAGTTAGCGAAAAAATTTGTTATTGTTGTAGCATCGGTGAGGGCACCGTTAAACTTGAACGATCCTCTCTCGGCAGAATCAGAGGTATCTATATAGTAAAACATATTGGTCGCTTCCGAAGTTGTATAATCAGGTGTGAAGTTAATTAAACCCATAACCTGAAGCATCAAGGATGTGTCATGCACATCTGAATCTATCTCGTATGCACCGACGGTCATGATACTTCTCCTGAGTAAACCTCCACCATTCACCAATGTCACGTTCTCTTCCCCTACAGAATCTCCGTTTCCTTTCACGACTCTGAGTTCTTGGTGAATATATCCTTTGGAGTAGAGAATTTTAGCGTTTGTGTCGAGTATGTGAAAGTTAAACGTGGCATCTTCACTCGTATCTTGAGTGCTGTGCGTTTCTTTAATTTCTCTGTACTCAAAACTTTCTATGTCTCTGATGACGTCTTCTGACGTTTGTTTTAATTCCCAAATATTGTTCATCTTTATTATATGCAGTAAAATTATTTTCGCTTCATATTCTTTGCAAGGATAGCTTCTAATTTAGCTTCATTCACTACTTTTAAGCCTGCGCCTCTTTTAATGGATTTATTAAGGATTGACTCCAATTTACTACTCACAGCTTGCTGCACCTCTTGTTCAACCTCTTTCTTAGCTACGTTCAAAAGCTTTCTCCCAAAGAAACCTCGGCCTTGTATCCTCTTGCTTGCTCCGTAAAGTCTATGTCTGTTCATTTATTGTAAGTACAAAAATTTTCTTCACTCTACCAACAACCTGTAAAGTACTCTCTGATTATTGAGGTTAATTGGTACACCGTCCTGATTGGTCAGACGCATCCTGATCCTGTATACGTGGTTACTCTTTGTCTTAAAAAAGATGGGTCTGTCAAAATCTTTAGAGAGCAAACTACCTGGCTCTTGGGCCGGCGTGAAAGAATGGATAACTTCCGATGCAAATTGGTTCAAATAAGCGCCCTCTATTATATCGCAATGGATATGAATATCATCGACGCTTCTAGAGATGTTAGCCACGTACTTGGCTTCTTGTTTCATTTCTTCGTAAACCTTTGGTTCAAATCCTAAAATCTCATGAAGCTTACTCTTCGATAAATCAAGCTTGTAGTGTTCTTTCAGTTTTATCACAAATCTCTGTCGAGCGAATATCACGCCAAACTGTATGGGAGGACTTTCGTCCCTGAAGTATGTCGTCATGTAATCGTTTAGCTCCCCCAGAGTATAATTTCCATCAGGAATAGTTAGATCATGCCAAAGGCTGCCATCGTAGAATGAAAGCTTGTTGTTCTCATAGGCCTTGCAAATGTTGTACCATGAAACCCATAAGGAAAAAGATTGCAAAGCAACCCTCTTGATCTTCAGAGGTGTAGCGTATTCGACGGTAAAGTCTTCTGATTTTGGGTAGTCTTTTGAGTTTAATATAAGCAGAGTCATTTTATTATAAGCATTTTTTATTTTAATAGGCTTTGACCTATTAAAATAACACACGCATGTTTCATTAAAGTAGCACTTTCTTCTCATTATGATCACTTGGTTCTTGAGTTAGGGAGTACAAGATGTCCCAAGGAAGGTGGCCTCTATTTCTCTTTTTTATGTATGCCATACTGAAGTAGCCACAACGGTCAGATGTGGGTTTCTGCAGGAAGCTTGAATTGTATCGAACTTCCTTATTTGATGATCTCAGGTAGCGAAATATGTTTGCCGGGATAATGACATCCTTTAAAGGAATATTGTTATATTTGTAGTCTCCGAATGAATCAAAATATTCTACAAAATTATTATGTGGATCGTTGTAGTAGGCCACCCAATGAGTACCAGGCCCTGTCGACAAGTCTAAATTAATAATTCCACTTTCAAA
This sequence comes from Dolomedes plantarius, assembly GCA_907164885.2. NCBI lineage: Eukaryota > Metazoa > Arthropoda > Arachnida > Araneae > Dolomedidae > Dolomedes > Dolomedes plantarius. The sequence continues at coordinate 61,161,658 of OU015492.1, forward strand.
CTTTCTCATCTTTTTGGGTAGCATGTCAGATGTGAAGACGCCACGAAATCCTTTCTCACCATTCATGCATTCCTCGATCAGTTTGTTCGAGATTCCCAGTTTTGTAGAACGCCTTTCCCCTTTTTTTTCGTTCCCTTGCAACCAGATCCGCTCACTTTATCCATAATCTTTTTAGCTCCCCATCCAGCTGCCCCCGAAAGAGCACCGGTAGCCAAAGTGGTGAGAATGGGGATAAGAAAAGGCAAGAATCCACCATTTTTCTCCAGTTGTGTTTTGCTGATCTTTATGCGTTTGCCCTTCTTTAGTTGCTCGATCTGTGTTTGAGTAAGATATAGATCATGACTTGGCGCCTTGGAGGTATTGATCTGTAAAGTGACCTCCTCTTTTTTCTTGTGTGCAGTCTTTAACTTGTTGATCTGGTGATCACTCAGATGTACTTTTGTTTTAACGTAGTTACTCATTTATTATATGCAGAGAAAAATTTTCGCTAGCTCAAAAACTTTGCGTAGTAGCTTTTTACAAAATCATTGGTTAGCTCACCCTTTTTTAAAAGCGTATCCAACAGAGTAACGGTTTTATTGTAGAGCTTTTTACTTTTATTCCCACTACATCTTTTATCCGTCAGTCGCGAAAGCAGCTCCATCATATCGATACCCTCGCCTGTATAATAATGTCCATCCCTGAGTGTTTTGAGTGCTTTTGTATAGTTCCTCATCATTTGAATTTTGTGGTCATACTTGCCCAACTCTTTTCTTAAATATTCTTTCCTATCTTCATTATCTTCTGTAACGTTCATCCATTCTTTCTTTATAGGCCCTTTTCTAGTTCCGAATTCTTTATTTCTGTCGTTGGCACGTTTTATGATTTCATTCAGCTCGCCCTCACTTTTGCTCACTAATTCTGAAGGCAATTCAAAACCCTCTTTCCTGATGAAAGACTCGTCTAGATCCTTATTTAAGTTTAAATTATAAATCGTGCGCTCCAAATCTTTTATTCCATAATCATATTCCAATTCAGGAATTCTTGTGGATTCTAACGATGGAATGGATATTTCCTGCATTACATCCTGAACAGCTTTATGAACAGCTTTCATTTGCTCGTTTCTCGATACTTCCTGCTGAGCCAACTGTTCGGTCACAGGCTTATGAAACTCTGTTAACGTTTCTCGAACACCTAATTTTTCTTGAAGCTGCTGCTCGTTTTTTCTTCTGAGATCTTTTTGTAACTCACCCAATCTTTTTTGAGCTAGTATTTGCCCCTTTATCTTTTCGATGCGTTCCTTCTCTAATTGATTCATCTTTATTACTTGACAAATAAATGTTTGCCTTAAAGTAAATGTTTTTGCCTTAAAGCAAATATTTTTTACCTTAAAGTAAATGTTTTTCACCTTAAATAAAGATATGATTCAAATAAAGAATTACACGCAACCTGAAGAGTTTGCATCTGCTGATCAGCATCCTCTGCTACCCAAACATCCCTTCAGACTCTTAATCACCGGACCTTCAGGGTGTGGTAAGACAAACTTGCTTCTTAACTTCATCTACGATTGGTTGAAGTTTGACAATCTCTACGTATGTGCAAAAGACATCTTTGAGCCCAAGTATTCATCTCTACAAGAAACATACACACAGTTTAATGATATAGAGGAAGATGATATTCTTAACCTTAAAAAAGTTAAGAAGGCTGATAAAGAAAAATTTTTAGAAATGTTTCACAAGTTCAAGAAGGAAACATTATTCACGTCAGAACTGGCCGATTTTATTACAGTGGATGAACTTGATCCTAACGTTAAGAATCTAGTGGTATTTGATGACTGCGTGACTGAAAAGAAGCAAAAAGTCATTGAGGACCTATTCATAAGAGGTAGAAAGAAAAATGCCTCCATCATCTATATATCACAATCATATTACTCAACACCCATCAACATACGCAAGAACTGTAACTACTTTATCTTCTTTCGACTCCAACCAAGGGAGGTTAAACAAATCCTGCGGGAAATCGATGGTAGTCTCACCAGCGAGGAGTTCAATAGTATGTACAAACAGTGTGTCACGAAACCTCAGGATTTTTTTATGCTTGATTTAGTTAACCCTGAAATGAGGTACAGGAAATGTTTTGATTCTTTAAATAAAACATGGAACAAAAATTAGAGTCGTGGTTGTACGTATACAGAAAAAGCTATAAATTCTACAGTGATGTTAGTCTGTCTCTGACGATTGCGAAGTTCTTGTTTGGTACTTCGAGTTTGACTGCTTTCGCTCTGCTTCCCTTAGCGTCCTTGAGCATCGTGGTCAGTGTCATAGAGATTATTGATAAATCCTTACATATCTCAGAACGGAAGGAAGAATACAGGTTTGCCTACAAGTTTTATAAGTCTTTACTAAACTCCTTGAGAGCGAAGACTATTTCGGAGGAGGAGGCTTTGATTAAAGAGCAAGAATTTATTAAGGACTTGAAGTACTTCCCTATGGAAAAATATTTGAAGGAGAAAGGCTTGAACGGGTACGGAAAATAATTTTTTCTGTATAAATAAATGTGTGGAAAAAAGAAAGGGAAAGGCGTTGTTAACGCAGCAATCAACAATTTACCATTTGAAATGCATCTGCCAGGACATCAATTCACAGGACCAGGAACTCAACTGCTGAAGGGGAAAACTAGGTTGCACCCCGATTTAACATACAAAGAATGGAGTAAACCCATTAATAGGGTTGATGAAAGTGCCTATAAACATGATGTCTGCTACATTAAAAATAAAGATACTGAAACAAGAAACAAAGTGTGTGACACAAACATGATAAAAGAATTGGACGATATCCCCAATCCAACCATTCGTGAAAGACTAGAAAGAGCTGTTGTGAAGCCTATCATTAAAGCAAAAAAGACATTTGGAATGGGATCAAAGATGTATTGTCTGAAATGTAAAACCCACACCGACACCCAAGATGCATATCATGCTACCTCTAAAAACGGCAGACCCATGATGAAAGGAATCTGCGCATCTTGTGGCTCCAAGAAAAGCCGTTTTTTACCGCTGAAGGGGTAACTGAAAAGAGTTGCCCCGAAAAAGTATATTACGACCCCGAAACAGGGTTTTGTGGTATAGACGAACTTAGCAGACGAACGGGATTGACTCGAGCAGAAGCATCGGACTTCCTTCATCAACAAGACGTGTACACTAAGCACAAACCCCTCATTCGAAAGTTCAAAAGGCGGAGGACTTACGTGTCGCGCATAGACGATCAATGGCAAGCAGACCTGCTGTTTCTAAGGCCCCTTTCTCGTTACAACGATGGCAACAACTACTTACTGACAGTCATTGACATTTTTAGCAAATATGGCTGGGCAATACCAATCAAGAAGAAGACAGGGGGAGAAGTCTCCAAGGCCTTCAAACAGATCTTTAAGGAGAGAGTGCCCGAAAAGCTCCAGACAGACAAGGGGACTGAGTTCATCAATAAAGATGCACAGCTTCTGTTCAAAGAGAACGACATTCACTGGTTCACCACCGAAAACGTGGAGATCAAATGCTCTGTCGTGGAACGGTTCAACAGGACTTTGAATGGGAAAATTAGGAAGTACTTGGCCGCCAACAACACCAACAGGTACGTGGATATATTGAGTCAGCTGGTCAAAAATTACAACAACTCGCGCCACAGAAGCATCAAAATGACCCCTGTTGAAGCCAGTCAAGAGGAGAACAGCGGAGACGTGTATCGCAACCTGTTTCAGGAAAAGGTGATCCGTAAAGCAAAGTATAAGGTGGGTGATAAAGTTAGGATATCGATATACAAGACAACCTTCAGAAGAGGGTATCAAGCAACCTTTACAGAAGAAGTGTTTGTCATCTCTGAGGTACTAGAAACCGACCCAATCACTTACAGAGTTAAGGATTTAAATAATGATGAGGTTAAAGGCACTTTTTATGAAAATGAACTAGTAAAGTATGATAAGAAGGACGATGTATATAAGATCGAAAAAGTCCTCAAAAAGAAAGGGGACAAATATCTAGTAAAATGGTTAGGCTATCCTGAGACAAGCTGGATTGATAAAAAAGATTTAGTTAATTTTTAATAGCTGACAAGAGCTATTAAAAATTCCAATTTAATGCTTCAAAAATGGTTCTGCAGATTTCTTCATACTGAGCTAGCGTCTTCTTCATTTTTGGTAACTTGAGTGGGACCTCGAAATCCCTTATTCGTAACATATGGAACAAGATGTAGTTTTTGCTGATTAGGTTTTTCCGCTCTGGAAACATCTCTTCATATTTATGGATTAAAGACAAAAAGTCAACAACCAGCTGTTCCTCGAAAGGGAGATTGAACTGACCTATCCAGTTTTCCAGATTGTTTGCTCTGCTTTTCAAGCTCTGCTGTCTCTTCATGATTAAATACAGTTGCAGATGGTTCAAAGGGGGTTTATTGGGGTCATACCTCAGCTCTTCGCCACATGCTTGGCAAATGTACCAGCTATCATCGTTTTGTATTACATATTCGTGCTCACACTCTTGGGCTTTAGTTTTCAAGTCTGAAGAAACTTTTCTGTTTAGGTCAAACAGTCTTACTATTTCCATCACTTCCTCCATATCCATATTTTATTTTATAAAGTCTTCCTTTTAACCCCTTTTTAATTTGATTTTACCTCATCAAGGATTTAAGCATTTAAAGAAATTAATTCTATATATAAAGATGGAAGATTTGCAATCAAAAACCGTCCGGCAGTTGCAAGACTACTGTCGGGAACATAATATTCGAGGATACTCGAAACTTAGAAAGGTGGAACTGATCGACCTCATTCAATATCATAACGGCCTTTCCACTTTTCCTTTCCACAATGACTTGTTTAGCAAGCCAAAGAAGAACAGAGTGCGTAAGATCAGGTGTTGCGGTAAGTTATTTAAGGGATCAAGCATGAATAAGCACCTACAATCTAAAGGGCACCTAAACTATAAACCAAAGAAGGCAGCCGCTCTCCCAGAGTGTGGAAGGGTGGAGCATCGACTACATCACATGACTCTCCCCCAACTACGGGAATTTTGTCGAACGCATGGCATTAGAGGCTATTCCATGTTAGGAAGGAGGGCAGACATCATAGCATACATAGAAAGCGTATTGTTCAACCGTCATTTCGGGTTTGATGCAGACCTGTTTTTAGATACGCGAGAGAGAAGGCTCTACACCCTCCACAAAGTTAATACAGCCTTTGAATCTCGCTTGAAGACGTACGACATCCAAAATGAACACAACCTGATGCTTCCCAAAGACTTTTTGAACGATGTGGCATCACTAGTCCGGGGACTCATCACTAAACACATAAAGAGGCTGCATGGTTTGAAGGTTAATTTCGAATTCCTCTGTGACTATCAAAAGGGTAAAGACGATGCTATTATAGAAATGGAGAAAAACTTCAAAACAGAAAACGCAGTCATCTTAGAATCAACTGATTTGGTAGCTTATTACAGATCGGTTATCCAAAAATTATTGACAGAAATGGAGGAGTTTGTTGCAAAAGGTTCGGGATGGACGCTTGTTAGAATTAAAAGCCTTGAGGTGAGGATCAATAAATACAACCCGCTGAGAGGGGCATCCTACATTGATCTGCCGAAAAAGATTAAAGCCAAAAAGGCAGTCATAAACGTACAAAATGAGGATAATAAGTGTTTCATGTGGGCAATACTCTCTGCGCTGCATCCAGTGGAAAAAGATGCCCAAAGAGTCACCAAATATAAACCGTATGAGAATGAGCTAAAGTTTGAAGGCATTGAGTTTCCAGTGAAGATGGAAGATAGAGTATTTAACAGGTTCGAAAAGTTGAATAACATATCGGTGAACATATATTCATACGAAGGTAATGACATTTACCCATTGAGAATCACTAAAAATAAGGAAGACAAACACGTCAATTTGCTGTACATAAAGAATAAGGAAGGAAACAGTCATTACTGTTGGATAAAAGACCTCTCCAAATTGATAAGCGGACAAGTGACTAAACACAACGGAAAGGTATTCACCTGTGAGAGATGCCTGCTGTATTATTACTCCGAAGAGGACCTCCAAGCTCATGAAACGGATTGTAGGAAGAATACGCCAGTAAAGATTGTAATGCCCAAGGAGGACGAATCTCTGCGGTTCAAAAACTACCAAAGGTCTTTACGATTACCCTTTGTGATGTATGGAGACTTCGAGTGCTTGACAAACAAGATAAACACCTGCCGCCCTACAAAAGACAGCTCATTCTTACATAAATATCAAAAGCATGAACCTATGAGCTTCACTGTCTACATCAAATATAAACACGCAGACTATAAGGCACCAATCACATACAGAGGACCCAATGCCACCAAGCTGTTCTTTGATACAGTGAAGACTGAGGCGCTAGCGATAAAGAACATTTATGATAAGAAGCAACCCATCAAAATGACCACCGAGGATGAAGAGCATTTCCAAAGGACCCATGTTTGCCATATCTGTGACGGAGATATCAGGAAGAAACCTTCACCCTATTCACCCAAGGATGAGCCAGACTTCCGAAAAGTCAGAGATCATGACCATCTTCTCGATCCGGCGAAATGTGAATCGAACTACAGAGGACCTGCTCACAACCTTTGCAACCTAAAGTACCAAGAGCCGTCGTTCATTCCGGTGTTTATCCACAACCTATCTGGCTACGACGCCCATCTCTTCATAAAGGAGCTCGGTGGGGAGAAAGGAGACATTGATGTCATTCCGAACAACGAGGAGAGGTACATTTCATTCAGTAAGGAGGTCGGGGCAAAAACTGTAGAAGTAGGCGATGGGAAGAAAGCAAAGGTACCTGGTATAAAGTTGAGGTTTGTCGACTCGTTCAAGTTCATGGCCGCTAGCGTCGACAGTCTTGCGAAGAACGTAAAGGAGTTCCGGGAGACAGCCAAGTACTTCCCCAAGGACAAACTGGACCTCGTCACCCGAAAAGGCGTCTATCCATACGATTATATGGACTCGTGGGACAAATGCGAAGAAACCAAGCTACCCCCACAAGAAGACTTTTACAACCAATTGAATGAGTCACACATAAAGGATGAGGACTACGAGCACGCTAAAACGGTATGGAATGCATTCAACATTAAGACATTGGGTGAATATTCCGATTTGTATGTGAAGACTGATGTACTCATCCTAGCCGACATCATGGAACACTTTAGAGATGTCTGTCTAAAGACCTATAAGTTGGATCCTGCATGGTACTTCACTGCACCCGGACTCTCGTGGGACGCCATGCTCAAAACCACGGAGGTCGAGCTAGAGCTATTGACAGACTATGACATGATACTCATGCTAGAAAAGGGGACCAGAGGAGGCATCTCTCAGTGCTGTAACCGATATGGGAGGGCGAACAACAAGTACATGAGGGACTATGACGAGAACAAGAAGTCTAACTACCTGATGTACCTTGACGCCAACAACCTTTACGGATGGGCCATGAGTCAATACCTACCGCATGGTGGTTTCAAGTGGAGCACTGTGTCAGATGTGACCCAAGTAGCGGATGACTCAGACAAAGGATACATCGTAGATTGCGATCTACAGTACCCGACCCATCTACACAACCTCCATTCAGACCTACCTCTAGCACCTGAGAGCAGGATGCCCGATGGCTCAAAACAGCCAAAACTACTGACGACCCTCTATGACAAAGTGCATTATGTGGTTCATTACAGGGTTTTGAAGCAACTGTTGCAGTTGGGGATGAAGCTCAAAAAGGTGCACAAAGTGTTGGAGTTTCAGCAGTCTCCCTGGTTGAAGAGGTACATCGACCTGAACACAGAAATGAGGACAAAGGCAACCAATGACTTTGAGAAAGACTTCTTCAAACTTATGAACAACTCGGTCTTTGGCAAGACGATGGAAAATATCAGGAAGCGACTCGATATTAGGCTAGTATGCGATCCCCAGAAAGCGGAGAAGCTAGTTGCTAAGCCCAATTTCAAGGGAAGGACCATTTTTGACGAAAGATTAGCCGCCGTGCATATGAACAAGACGAAAGTGATTTTTAATAAGCCAATATACGTCGGCATGAGTATATTAGATCTATCGAAGCATCTGATGTACGACTTCCATTATAATCTTATGAAGCCTAAATATGGGGACGATATCAAGCTATTGTACATGGACACTGACAGTTACATCTACGACATACAGACCGAGGACTTTTATGAAGATATGAAAGGAATGATTGATTATTTCGACACCTCCGATTATCAGGAAAATAATAGATATGGAATGCCTAGAGTAAATAAAAAGGTCTTGGGGAAGATGAAGGATGAAAATTCTGGAAAAATCTTGGAGGAGTTCGTTGGCTTAAGATCTAAGATGTATGCCTGTAAGACTGAAACAGACTTGGTGAAAAAATCCAAAGGAGTAAAGAAATGTGTCGTGAAAAACAGGATAACCTTCGAGGACTACAAGAACTGCCTATTCAAGCAAGAAGTACAGCACAGAACCATGAATCTCATCAGGAGCACAAAGCATGAGATTCATTCCATACAAGTCAATAAGATTGCCCTATCAGGAAAAGATGACAAGCGTCATATATTGGAAGATGGTATCCATACTTTGGCTCATGGACATTATGCGATGAGGCAGATTGTCGCTTAGAGCTCTAATAGACAAATTTTAAAAGCAAACGCTTTTAAAACTTAAGGTGGACGGCGATCATCTCATAGAGCATCGTTGGCAGGAGAAAACTCTACTTGGTGTGCGGGGTGGGCTTTTCCAGTATCCTTCTTACCTCGATAGATTAAATGGCACTTTCTCATAAAGCTTAGATACTCATCAGTCATAACTTTATTGAATCGGTCCGGGAGGAAAACTGAACCTGTTCCCTCCAAACTTACCACAGCCTTTTCACCATACCGTGTCTTTATCATTTTCGCATCGGATATCAGGTACTTTTTATCAATTTCTAAAGCATCCAGCTTTAGGTAGTTTGATTGTAAGTTACCTACTGAGTTTAGACTTTCGAGAATATGACTTTCCATGGTTTTATTTCTATACTAAATGTATTTCTTTAAGTGCTTAAAATGTCGGAGAGGTAAAGTTTTCAACGCAGCAAAGAAGGTGCGTTGCTATAAAAACTTTGGACCGTTGTTTTCTAAAAGGGGGTGCTCGCCGAAGGGGGTACCCTTGCGGCTCAGCGACTTTTTGCTTGGGTTCGGTTTTAGTGGTGGGCGGAGTTTTTATGGGGTGGAAACAATTATGGCATTTTTTTATACCATTGAATTCTAAAAGGGGGTTCGATTTGAATGGTTGGTTGAGAGCTATTACTTTCTAAAAGGGGGTGAGATTTTTATGGGGAGGCTTTCACCATCATTTAAAATAATTTATATGGATAAAATAGAGCCATCACTTTCTAAAAGTGGGTACGGTTTTAGTGGGTGGTTTGAGAGCCATTATTTTTAAAAGTGGGTGGAAATTTAATGGGTGGTTTTCGCACCATTGTTTTTAAAAGTGGGTGGAAATTTTAATGGTGGGGTTGAGAGCCATTGTTTTAAAAAGTGGGTGGAGTTTTTATGGGGGTTTTCACTCCATTGTTTTTAAAAGTGGGTGGAGATTTTATGGGACGAAATAGAGCCATTACTTTTCTAAAAGTGGGTTCGGTTTTTATGGGGGTGTTTGTGGGTCTGCGCCAGCTCTCTCATGTGCACACTACTTGTGATTTTCGGACAATTGTTAATGCTGTTATTTAATAAATGATTTACTTTAATAAAAATATTTATAAAATTCAAAATTAATAAAAAGGGCAGTACATGCTACCGTAAGTGGTGTTTCATTACATGGACGTCTAACTCTAAAGGTGATGTATGAAGACCAGTCAGGGAAGCAAAAAATCAAAACTGCACTCACTCACATGTCCAGGAACAATATGGAGTGCCTAGATGTGTTATTTTTCATCGTTTAAAAACTAGAAAAGATTTATTGATAGAATAAAATCATTGTCGAATCAAGATGAAACACACCTAGTGAACTGCATTAAAGCTGGAGATAGAATGACTTAAGAATGACTTAACCATGCAATAAATATGATACTCTTCATCAACAACATTATAAACAATATTATATTAATAACAGCATTAATAACTCAATTAGTACTGTTATTAATATAATATTGTTTTCAATATTGCTCAATGTGTTAAAACAAATTATCTGAATACAACATTTCAGAATATTGTTACAGGACCTGATTAGTACAATTGCTTCTTACAGCATCACTACATTATCATTTAAAAATATAATTGTAAACATGCGGTTAAACTTTAAAACACACCATGAATTAATGCAATTTCAATTATTTTAAAATAACCCCATTTGTGTATCTGTATTTTATTGAAAAAATAAAAAAACACCTGCTGACGAATACCCTTGTGTTGTACACACACACAAACAAACACACACACACATATATATATATATATATACTATATATATGTATGTAATAACACGGGCGCGGGCCGACGAATGATTGCTGAGTGGTAGCTTTGGAAGACTGTTCTCGCCTTTCTACTTGAGGTTAAAAGATGACATGTCGCCGGGCAGTGCATCACAAACGTTTTTAAAACAGTTCCCGCAATTCATCTCAACCCTCGGACACACAAATCCTACGACTAATTTCTCGAACTACATGTTTATTAAATTCGTGGCCGCTCCGCCGGCAGCAACAAGACACCAAGCTCTCGCAGAAGACAAAATAATACAGAGTGCGTCTAAATTTAGACATCAGATAGTTTTATAAAGTCATCCCATCACGTGACACAGAGGTGCAACTTACATTTTGATTGGATAAAAGTTATTTGTTGATGCTCTGATGTGATCTAATTTTTATGGACTCACTCCATAGTAGTGAAAGTTGAGGAGAAATTTTGAATTATCAACTTGTTGTCAAGTTCAATTTCATTTACTTATTTTTTGTTTTTTGTTTTTGATATTCTTATTGTTAAATTTTGTTTTTTGTATTATTCGACTCGGGGTGGTAACAGCAATTGTTTTCAAAGTATGTTTCAAGTAAAATTTTTTTTTGGTAGTTTTAAAATATTTTTGGTTAAATTTAATTGATTTTTTTTGCTGGGACGTTGTTGTGCGGGGAGCGCCCGCCCTGCACATCAATTTTCAGTTTATGATTAGGTAGAATCTTCAATTTAATTATATGTGTATTTCTTTTTAGTGATTTTTATATATATTTTTCAGTAAATTTGTTACTGTTGTTCTGTCATCTCATCACCTTTAATTTTTTTTTTTTGCAATTTAACTTTAATTGAAAATTATTCATTAACTTATTCAAAAATTTTTAACGCCCATTTTCTCACTCGTCTGAGTCTGTCCTCCAATGCAGGCATTGTTGGTCAGCCTCTTCTCGGACGGGGGGGGGGGGTATTCTATAACATTAAAAGTCCCATAACTCTTTTAAATCCTTATTTATTCTAAATTCCCTGCGGCGTTCGAACTAATTTCGCTTTTGATTCTAAGTTCTAATAACCTCGAGAGAAAATATTAAATGGTGGCCTATTACTCGAAAACTAAACTTGCGTAGCGTGGGCAGAAAATTAAATACTTTAGCGCATTAGTCACGCCTTTTCCTAACTTTTAACCAATTAAACCCTACTACGATCACATGACGAGATAAGTGTATTTAAGGTTTGGTATCACGTGCATGTAAGCTTTTTCATTTGTATGTTGCCCCGCGATGTTGTATTTCTGTGTATCTTAAAATAAAATATGTAGTTAGATAAACATTGTGATGTTTTGTGTGTCCGAGTGGAAGATGTTGCGGGAATAGATTTAGACATTTGTGATGCACGGCCGGGTGATAAGTCATCCATTTTACCCTCAATTAGATGAAGCAAGAAGAATCATAATCAAAACCATGCCACTTAGCCCTTCATTCTTCCGCCGCTTCCTTGTTATTACATGCATGTATATATATATATATATATATATATATATATATATATATATATATATATATATATATATATATATTTATATATATAAATATCTACATATATATATATACACACACACACGCACACACACATATATATATATATATACTCACTTCCAAAAGTTAAGAACGGAGCGGTAAAATGCGAAAAAAATGGACAAGTAATGCTTTGATTGACACGAAATGCTGCAAGTAAGTAGCTCTATGTTTATTCATGAAACAAAACAAGGAAATACATACAGAGATAAAAAAATATTGAATTTTCATAAATTATAAGATGACGTCATATTTGCGGCATTAACAAAATGATGTTAAAATGCAAAACAAATTTCAAAAACCGACATCAATAGGGTATGTTAGCACCCCTCACCTTCATACAAAGTGTACAGCGTGTGATCATGCTTGTTATAAGGTGATCTACCCCCGAAGAGTCCAGTAATCTCCATTCCTCCTGTAGGGCAGTTTCTAATTCTTTGAGAGCGGCTGGAGGTCGAAAACGTCTACATACAGCACGGCCGAGGGCATCTCAAAGATTTTCAATTGGATTAGGGTCTGGCGAGTAAGCCGGCCACTCCATACGCGCAATCCCCTCCCTCTCCAGAAAGTCGTCAACGATGGCAGCTCTATGGGGACGGGCATTATCGTCCATTAAAACGAAAGCAGGACCAACTACTGTAGCGTGCATTTTCACAGGGGAGACTAGGACTTCATCTCGATAACGTCCAGCCGTCACAGAACCTCGCCTGTAGATATGCAGGTCGGTGCGATATCCCAATGTAATCCCTGCCCAGACCATGATACTTCCACCGCGGAATGCGTGATGTTCTGTGATGATCTCGGGCCGATTGCGTTGTGTTCCCTCCAGACCCTTAAACGCTTATCATCGGGTTGTAGGGCAAATCTGGACTCATCTGTGAACATAACGTTGCCCCAATCAGACACAGTCCAATTCACATGCTGGCGGCACCACTTTAATCGTGCCCCTCTGGATTGGACGGATAAAGGAACACAAACTTATGGTATCCGGGCTTACAGACCATTCATGTGTAGCCTTCGACGAACAGTAGTGGCAGATATCGGCCATTGGTAAGAACCAATGGCCGCTGCAACCATAGATGCCACACGTGTGGAGGTCGATCTTCGATACCGCTTGGCTACAACAGCAATATATCCATCTTCCGAGGGGGGTCGTAAGCCTTGGACAACCGGCTACAGGTCTTCGGACAACTGTTTGGCTGGTTTGGAATTGTTCCCATAATCGGGAAATGGTGGAATAATGAACGCCGATGAAAAGAGCAACATCTGTGATAGACTGCCCTGCTTCAATGCGTCCGACAGCCCGACAGCATTCAGAATCTTCCATTCGTCTTCTGGAAGCCATAGAAACACGTCTAGCTTGAAAACAAATCATACGAATGTTCTAAACACCTTTCATCAGCACTTACATGCAACTCCTGTAACCCTTCACAATGCCGGCTTCTTATACGACTGCTTGTTTTTCATATTTCTCGACGCGAAACCTTTATTGGCTGTTACCTAACATATTTGCATACTCCCTTCTACCTTTTCAGAAAATTTCAGCTTCTTTAAATCAGATTGGCTTACGAAAATTAATATTTTCCTCTCCGTGCTTAACTTTTGGAAGAGAGTGTGTATATATATATATATAAGAATCAGCAGAAGCAATATCTACGTACAAAAAAATAAAATTTCACGATGTTTTGTAAACAGTAAGAATTAACTACCTCCTATTTATTTTATTGTTCATAGCATGAAAATTAATTTAAACGTAATCAAAAAGATATTTCTTTGTTAAAGAAAAGTTTCCCCCTGAATTTATATTAACGTTTTCTTATTTCCGCTGATGCCATTCTGAGATTCTTCTAAGTACTGAGAGATTTCTGGAAATTGCTGTTATTTATTTAATTCCTATTTATCATGGAAGCTATCATATTTTTTATAAGCTATTAATAATTAAAACTTTATCTTTAAATGTATTTATTATTCAAGGATCATTTAAAGACTTCAAATACCTTTTTATAATTTAATGAAGAATAGCTTTTGTATTATGTTTTTGTCATTTAAAGGATTTTCGTGGAATTCTTTAGAGGAGAAATTTACATTTCTCTTAATTTGTATAATAGCTTGTAACGTTATTGTTATCAATAATGAAGAATATTTTATCACTCAAGGTATTGTTATAAACTGGAAGTACTAAAAATAACTAATTTAAGTGATTAACTTCACCACGGATTTTTTCAGGCACGATCAGATAATTTGGCTTTACATGGAAACAAATGGGAAAATTTGAGGATCTTTTAATTTATTAGCAAAAATAGAATTGCACTGAAGGTTTGAAGACTTCTGTTCTTCTGAACACAAAGCCACTTTGATTTTTGCATAAATTGCATTACCTTTATAAAAAATAATTTCGCCTTGAACAAAAATCCTAGTTTTAGCTTAAAAATGGAATAAATGAAATTTAAAGTGGAACTAGCTATCTTTCTTTTAAATTTAATAATCATTTCACAACAATTTTAAAAAACGTGTATCTTGAAAAGTAAATTTGTTTTATTATGTTTCGACTTGTCTAAGAAGCAATAAATTCTTTTAAATATGGCCTTGAGGTGTGCTATTTAGGCTAAATTGGATTTCAGACAAGTTCATTAAGAGTTTTTTATATTAGAGAATTAGCTTTATTTTTCTTTGTAGACTATAGTAAGAATACTTTCGGTTTAAAAACAACTATAATTTGTCTAGGCAGACATTTTACAGGCTTTCCAATGGTTCTGAATACTTTTCAGAGGATCTGTCACAGATGAAAGGGGGTGAAAAGAAAATTCTTTTGAGTATTTCAGTTTATTATCCCTGAGGTACTAAACTTAAGTGCGTAACTATACTTTCAGGTGGCTATATATATATATATATATATATATATATATATATATATATATATATATATATATATATATATATATATATATATAATGGTTGCACTTACGTATATCTCGTTGGCCTAATTAACAAACCACATTACTTAAAAAAAAAAATACAATTTTGGGATTTTAATGCTCTTGCATTGGTTTATGGTCCCTGTACAAACCTCATAACTCAAAATATGTAATTCTTCCAAAGAAATTTGAAACAACACATACTCCATAATTCCTTAACTTAACTGTTGCTAACCTTGTTACTCCACTTTAATTATAAGGAATTTTAATTACATAACAATAGGGTCTATATATATGTCAGAGCATTTTAACATTTATTTTTAAGAAATAAACGATAATAATTTGTTTTTACACTGTCGGATAAATCAGTTTTCCTTTCCTCCTATAAAAAGTGGGAAATGTGAGTTACCTGGATTGTTAAATAGGTCAACGATCTTCTACTCACTTGAAGGATAAGGACTAAAAAATATTGCCTTTGAAACTGAAAACTTGATCTTAAATGCAAGATGGATTACCAAGAGTGAAATACATTTTAAACATAATTATAATGAAAAACTGCGATTTCTATTTTGTTGGGTCGAGTCGTTGTATGTTGTAATTTTTCTCTTATATAACTGTGTATCCATACCAAATTGCAATAAAATCCGTCCATTAGTTTTCTAGAAATTCCATAAAATGTAAAAATTCTCTTAATTTTGGACATGAGTGTATATATATATGTATATATATATATATTGTTACGAATTTTGCGAGTCTATGGCAATCTCGCCAAATTTGAGAGTTATCGCCTAAATTGGCGATGGATTTGGGGACTTATTTTGGTCACCAAATTTTGTGATATATTGCCAAATTTGGCGATATGGCGCCAAATGGTAGCCAACCTTCTAGGTCTTTCTGGAACCTTCCAGGCCTTTCTGGACTGCTCCAGTGATTTCTAGCTGGCGACAGATAGGGGGCGCTTTTGAAGTCCATAAAAATACCTGAGATTGCCATTGGAACTCACTTGCAAACGCCCTCGGACGTGTCTTCTTAAGAGCTAACACTGTCTCTTCTATCTTGCTTACTTATTCTTATTTTTATACTCCTCCCTCTTGTAATTTTAACAACCCCCTAAAACTCTACTATATTCTCAGTGCGAACATCTTCTTCATTTTTCTTAAATAACTGTGACAACTCTGGCCCAGTGGATGCGCGTGAGCCTTGTTATTTTTCTCCGGGGTGCGATTCCCGGAGTTTGCTTTTATTTTACTATTACTTATTTTACTTGTATTATGTTTTTACTGATAAGGGACTATTTATGATATTTAATTACCTGCTGAGCAAATATATTTCTGATGCATAATGTTACAATTGGAGATAAAGTCCTACAGACCTTGGAGCTCCGACAAGTTGATATACCTGAACCTGGAACTCAGTGTCTTCCTCATTTCTCTTAAATAACTGTGGCAACTCCCTTTTTCTCCCGGGTGCGATTCTCGGCGTTTGCTTTTATTTTACTATTACTTATTTTACTTGTATTTTGCTTTAAGTGATAAGGGCCTATTTATGATATTTAATTACCTGCTGAGCAAATATATTCCTGATGCATAATGTTACAATTGGAGATAAAGTCCTACAGACCTTGGAGCTCCGGCAAGTTGAAATACCTGAACCTGAACTTGGAACTCAGTGTTCTCTTCTGCTGCGTAGTGAATGTTTGAAAGTGCGTTAGGCGTATATTGTAATGAAGACTCTGTTATCCTCCTGACTTGCGTTTTTTTAGAGTTTTCTGTTGTAAAGAAGACAGTTGTTATGTGTTTACTGTTAATATTTGTGTATTCGCCTGAAGAATTTACAGAAAAATAAATTTTATATTGTCTGCACTTTCTAAAGAGATTTTTATACAATCCCATCGAACCCAGAAAACGGAACTATATATATTCTAAAGATCTATGACTTAAAAGATCTATGGAAAAATCTGTTTGAATTGGATAGATAAGTATAATTTACATTTTATTGGTCAGTATCATGTTGAAACACCCGGAAAGAAAAAAAAGGAAAAATTTCTTTTATTTTCAAAATATGCATATATTATCAGACTGTCAATAATTTATTTTAATGCGTATACTAAAAGAACTGGCCATTTCAAACATAATAAATTATTCATGATATGATTCTGTAGAAAGTGTGATTATCACCATGAATAATTTGTTTAAAATATATAATTTCATAATGTTGGCGAGAATACTATTTTGTGAACTTCACGCCTTCTGATTACGAAAGTTCTTTCAAGTGCAAGGTAAAGTGATTGTTAAGTGCCCTCTTATTACGTTAAATATATAACATGCAATACCAATACAATTAAGATTAAACCATTCCTTTAAAACATTTTTCATTAATAATCCATAAACACTGAAATCGGTTGGATGGTACTTAAGATCTTAAAATTCTATTAATTTTGACGCAAATTTCATTTCAATTTCTCACTCACTGAATCAGGAGGAACTACGAGTAAAAGTTACAAAAAAAATTACCCTCAACGGGATTGTAATTTAGCACGATTCTCTCATTTAATTCGATTAATACGTGATGTTTTGAATCATCCGCTCAACACAAATTCTAAATTAAACTATTTTCTGATGAGAAATATGATCCTGATTCCATTACAAATATTTGAATTTCATTATCAGATGCGAGTTAATTAAATAAACTGTAGAAGTATCGTCCTAGGAGAAAGCTATTGATTTCTTCAAACGGGGAATTAAAATGTTTAATGTCCATGTAAAATGGGTAGTTTTCACTGCGATGAATTTGTGTGGAAAGACATTTCAACCGAAGTTCACGAAATATGAAAAGTACACAATTACATATTTTTCTATGTGAAAAGAGGCTAGCTAAATGTAAGCGTTTGTTGTTCGGGATGAAATCATATACAGTTCTCTTTCATGTGCTCGAATATTTTAAATGTGAAAAGACAAATTGGTGATAAAAGTCCCCTCATTCAGAGTTCTCTGTAGTTAAAATTAATGAGAAAGAAAATAAACATGGGAAAATTCACGAATGTGTGTATAGAAGGAATAGTACAGGAAAGTAACAAACTGCTCACGTAGCATTCAAGGGATTATAATAAGGATACTTCGAGAACAGATTTTAACTATACCATCAACCGATAGAGTAAAAGCACACACACACACACACACACGAAAAGAGACATACATGAGAAGAGTTTTTCTCTGGAAGGGGAGAATTGTCTTCAAAATTATTAATTTTTCTTATGTCGTAAAACATATTTGTCATTTCTTCATAATTTCCGAAGCTCATCTTTAACTATATTGTTGCTCTTTTTGGCCAGAAGTTGCATTCAATAAACATTGTGCTCAACTGCAGGAATCAACAGCTCTAGAGTAATGCCGAATGTATGCTGCATTATGTTGTCGTATAAGAGAAATATCGCCACTGTACACACCCGAAGGTTATACGGCCCTTCAATAATAAAACTAATCATCCCGACGGTAATCCAGTCCAGCCGGGTCCCGAAGTTTTTCTTTTTACAATTCGTTTACGTGTCTTTTTTTTCTTTTCAATCTAAAGGGTTATCCACCTTCCTCTTATAGGGGGAAGTGTATATTCATAAGTTCCTGCATAATATTCTTGATATACCTTCTACAATAATAATCCGTAAATAATTTACTAGGGGCCCAATCTTCACCCTCCAAATTAAAGTCCATAGGTAAGTCCATAGGTAAGTTTTTCGTGCTTCAGCCCATTTGCTACAATTGTATATACAGTGCTTTATAGTTTGTATATTGCCACACTCACAAAGATCTGTTTTAGCAAAATTTCTGTTTTGATAGACCCCTATACAGTCATGTTCAGTTATTGCTTGATTAACAAGGAAATATGCCGACAGTCTTTTCGTAGAAACTCTAGGGAATACCTCAAATGCTTTCCTTCCTAAACTGCTTCTCTCCCAATTTTCTTGCCATATATTTATGCATTAATTCTTAATTTTATTCTTAATCTGTTCTTTAGTTAATTTATAATTTCCTGTGATTTCATTCAGTGTTGTCGCTTGTTTAGCTGCAGCGTCTACCATCTCATTTTCATTAATCCCACAGTGGGCTTTAACCCAGGGTAAGTTTACTTCTATCTCATGACTTTCAATTAGGTTTTTTATATTTTCAATCCTATCTCCCTTAAAATAATATGCACATATAGCTTAATTATTTATTTTATAAAGGGGTAGTTGGGTGCGTTGTGTTTAAATTATTTGTTAATAACTCGTAGTTCAGGACGTAGTTAGCAATAACGAACAAGTAAGCTGAAAACTACTGAAAACAATTGAAACAGAGAGCTAATAAAATTTAAATTAAACTTGATTTATTTACAATTTTGTACATTTATACATTTTATCTTAATAAAACTTTCATAATCACACTTAGCCATACACAATAAAATTTCAAAAGATTACTTTTCAAAGGAAACAAGGGAAAACATAATAACTAACCAAGACGTAGAATACCAATTATATTTCCTATCAACTATCTCCACACCTATTCGTAAACCAACAGCTAAATCAAAATGAAACATCAACCAAAAGAAAAGGACTGATGTCAACAAATGAAATATTTTGACTCACTCATTGAGTTGCGTTCCGGTGTATTTGTAGGTCGACTTCTGTTTGTATGCCAGGGAAGTTTTGCTTCTAGGTCGTTGAGCTTGCTGCTGCCTTCTATCAACTCGCGCACACACAAAATATTTTCTTTCACAGTTATATTTGGGGAACTCAAAATTTCTGCCCAACGCCGTAGCACACAAATCTAATAAGGCAACGGGGAACTGCAGTTCGACCCGATACGCCAAAATCAAGAAAGGAGTCTCTCCCTGAGATCGTAGAACTTGCTATTTTTGAGAGAGGGGAGAGGGCGAGAGAGAGAGAGCTCGTGAGTTTTCCAAACTCCTCAATTTATATTATTTTAAAACCCAATCTTCTTTCTTGGCTCCTCCTTCTAATTTCTTTTCAACCATTCCTGATATTGCTAAAATATCATTTGCCTTCTACACCTAAACCTTATTTAATTGGCCGCCCCTGCTTCCCCGACGTACGCCTAATACCGAAACCGCAATTGCCAAAAACCACCCAAGTTGCTTGTGGTTTTCACATGCCGCTGTTGTAAATTCGAACTCAAAGCCCTTTGTCGTGTAATGTCACTTTTGGAGACACCCCGCTTATCTACGTCTAGCGATCTAAACTTCCAAGCTGACCGCTTCTTTCTTTCACATCTAACACCGGACCGCTTCGATCTTTGATTAGCATGCCGCTTCTAGCCATCACTACCAATTTTAACAGTTTGAATGTAATGGTGAAAGCCTTCGAATTACCTTATTCTCTTAATATTTTTATGAAATCTTCACTTATTCGAAGGCTCATCATTACAACTGTATATGTCGATTTCCTATATTCCTTTACTTATAGCATCATTGATGGCCATGTCAAAAGCTTCGGTACTATAGGATGATGCATTATAAGGTAGACGTTTAAGTAATGATTGTTCTAAAACATTAGGTTGTAACGTATACACGCCGCAACAACCCCTTTGTTGGCCATCAGTGTAGTATTTAATGTTCGATTTTGATTCCATGTTATATGTCCATTCATATTTCCTCATTTAACGTACTTTCTTTAGAGGTCGGCTTTTTGTTTCGCAATTCTGCGGGTTCAGTACGATGTCTCCTAATTTTATTTCTGATCCTATATTGTAGATTTCATAGATATTCTTTTCAATTTTAGCTTTTAAGTCTAATGGTATGCATCCTGATAGAACGTGGAGTGCATCAGTCGAAACTATTCTGTAACATTTAGTTAACTATGTTGTCATATAATTACGCAAGGTTAAGGATACATCCTCTTATGGGCGCATATTCTAAGTGTGTTCCCCAATTCCCTAAGTGTGTTCCCCAATCCACAGGGTACAGAAGGTCGTTCGCACTTTATGGAAACGATTTTGTAATTTGTTTTTGGCGTTTGCATTTTAAGATAAAAATTTGGCAACTTCAGAATAATCGTCTGCTATTGTTTTGCTTTAATTGGAATGTAAAACAAAAGATTTATTTTGAAAATTGCTCCTAAAATTGATAGATGGCTCGAAGGTTGCGTAACTGCACTTTCTGGGGAGAAATATTCGTATCAACAAATTATAAAGCGGTGTAAAAATTCCGGTTATGGCATTTCAAAAATAGGTACTTATAATATATTAAACCTGAAAGGGAAAAAACGTCTAACTGAAAGTAAAAAGGAAAACATGACCACTAAACCTCATCCTAAGACTGCTCGAAAGCAGGTAAATATCAAGAATGTGAAGTCTCTGATCCTAAAAGAAAATACGCCGACTCAAAGATCCTTTGCATTGAAACTAGAAATGTCTTCTGGCACTGTAAGTAAAATCATTCATAAAGATTTGAAGTTAAAAAAGATGTTTAAACCTAAAGTTCATCTGCTTTTGCCAAAGCTTATTGCTGAAAGATAAACAAATCGAAGAAAATTATATGAAAACTACACCTAGCTGCTGAAAAATGAAAATTTATGGTAACACTCGATAGGGCATGGGTGTATTTAGGTGACTGTGGTAAAAAAAGATCAATTTTATATTGCTCAACTGACGGGAATGACCATACGAAATGGCTACGTCAGTGTACAGAAAAGTTTTCAAAGGAGTTCATGATAGTGGCAGGATTTTGTTACAACGACAAATTAAAAATATAAAAAGTCTCAAGTAAACCCAAAATTAATTCACTCTACTATCAGCAGAATATTTTAGAACCAATTTTTGAAGAAGAAATTCCAGCCTTATATGGAAAGGACATTGATAAAGTTAAGCTTCTTATAGACAAAGCCTCTTGTCACACGTTTAAATCAACTGCCGCTTATTTAGGAAAGAAAGAATCAGAAACAGGAATAAAATGTATCCCATTCTATGAAATACCTGTAAAATTACCTGACTTTTCTCCAATGGACTTTTGCGATTTCCGTTTTTTAATAAGAGCCTTAAGAAAATGGTGTCTAAGAACACTGAACGGATTTTGGAAAACGGTCCAAGAGGAATGAGGTAAAACTGACATGACAGTACAGAGCAAAAATTTACTTTCATGGAAAATTCGAGCTAGAGCTATTGTCAAGAACCATGACTATGAGAAAGAAGCAAATCATCGCATAAAATACGGCATTTATACATAAAACGTAACTATCAAATTCGTTTCCATAAAGTGCGAACGACCTTCTATGTAAGATCGGGTGATTGTTGATGTCACCGCATTGGGAAGCAGTGGCTAATTACGCTTTCTTTTTTGTTTTGTAATAGCAGGTCGGGCAATATGATGTGAAGCCTCCTCTATATGTCTGCTTCAGCAGCCTCTATATAACAGTTGCGGTATCATGCAGTTTCGCATTACATGGAGACAATCTTAAGCTATCAGAATACTTATTACTGCGTCTTCGAACTGTGATAATCCAAACAAATGTCTCCCAATCAAGAAATTTGATAGAGAATGTCAAAATGAAGTTTTTAGAATAAGATTTTGAAGTTCATATTTAGTACATTAAAGTATTTACTATCCCCTGGAAATAAAAGGGGTCTCATATCCCTAAAGAAGGCATTACGGTAAAACCTCGCTTCCAATCGTTCATTTTCCTCTCAATCATAGTCCCCCTTTTAATAGAAAAACGGCACAGGATGTCGGGAGTGAATATTTTCCCACTCCAGTGATTCTCAGAATCTTTAAACCATGTGTTTATGACATATTTACATGAGGGTTTATCAGAATTCATTTCCATCTGTCTGGAATCGAATGTTAGAATTCACCCTCAGCAGTCACTCAAGGGATTTGTACTTTCAACTGAATGCACTTACGATTTGGGCGAGGTTCTTTGCACTATTCATATAACTATCAATAAATAAAACATTATTAAATGAATATAAGATTTAAAAGCATTGATAAACTGTTCTTGCCAAGACGCATCATTATTATTTATTGCATAAAGAAAGCTAGAAAAGTAAATCAGTGAGCACTAGAAATCAGGAAAACATAAAGCTACTCAAATAGAGATATTATTACGAAAAGAAGGGCGTAAACACTACGTAATAATCTGCGAAATAAAGAGCAATGCTTGTAGCCCAATAAAGTGTATATTAGTGAGTGTATATGTGACAAATATCCATGTAAACTGGTACACATTTTACTATCCACCTTGAATGTAACGTCCTTATAAATGTGTTAAGAAAAATATAGATTAAGTGTCAAAGAGTTATTTTGTAATAATTGCAGAAGTAAAATGGCCAAGAATCCAACAGTTATCAGCTTTTTAGGATTTCCTAGTTTCTTGTATTTTAACAAAAATTTTTTTCTTCTTTGAATATGAAGCCCTTATAAATGTGTTGAGAAAAATAAAGATTGTCAAAGAGTTATTTTTCAATAATTGCAGAAGTAAAATGGCCAAGAATCCTACAGTTATCAGCTGTTTAGGATTTCCTAGTTTCTTGTGTTTTAACAAATTTTTTTTGGTTCTCTGAATCTGAAGCCTTTATAAATGTGTTAATAAAAATTAAAATTAAGGGTCAAAGAGGTATTTTGCAATAGTTGCAGAAGTAAAATGGCCAAAAATCCAACAGTTATCAGCTGCCTAAGATTTCTCAGTTTCTTGTATTTTAAAAAAAATTTTTGGTTCTCTGAATCTGAAGCTTAAGGCATGTTTAGTTTGACAAGCATAGTAGAAATCATATTGATAGGACGTTTTGTATATTCGATAGTTACTGATGGTATCAATCCTAGAGCAGTTAATGGTGGCATACAGTGAATTTTTTAACAACTTTAATGCAAATGATTTGATAGTGTGATAATAACGAAATATTTCTGTAAGTAAATTCACATGGCACAGTTTTTTTAATCCCATTGCTGCGGCGCGTTCATTGATATTAGTTCTGTGTTATAGCCTGACTACCTGTTTATTTAATGCTCTACCCGATCTTGCAAACAAAAGAGATTACAAAACAGATTATCAAGCTAAAAACTTATAATTTCATAGGGGTCCATATAACAGTTTTTAAATAGGTAATTTTCCTTCTCGATCATCATTTTACATCACAAAATTTATTACCGCATGATGCTAAATCGTCATTATTAAAATAGAAATTTATCTCCAAGTCCAGAACCTAATGGTAATATTTGGCACAGGGTTTTTACTCAACGTTCATATCAGTCTTTTAGAGATTTGGACATTTCTGTTGCTAAATTTATGGTTTGAATTCCACTCGCAAGGCTTTTGAATGTCAACAAGCAACTGGGTAGGTATGATTGACGAACTTTGATCAATGAACTTGCGTGAGACAGCTTGCAGTTTAAACCATTTAAGAAGTTGTAAGAACTGATTTTACCCACAATAATATTACATCGTTACCAACATAAAAATATCTTTCAGATTTCATATTCTCTCCAAAAACACTTAGCATGGACAAATAACCTTTGGTTGAAAACCTGCTTTTGGCCCTCTTTGAAATAGACAAGCAGTCTTTAGCTCGCTTTACAACTAGAAGCACACAACTTCTTAAAAACCAAAATACAAACAAATGGAGGGCTACATTTTGCTAACTAATAGATTGTCGACAGGCCGAGGAGCATTAGGCGGGATTGTCTCGATGAACAAACAAGAAATGTTTGTTCAATGCATTAGTTCTCTATATATATAGACATCCTTTTGTCTATATTAATGATTTTAAGATGTGTGTTCCCTATCTTTGTTTTCCACAAGTTTCCTGTAAGTCATTTAGTCACCGTTGCTACTCGTGTCACCTTCTCTCTGAAGTGTACCCTTTGATTTTTCTTTTTGTGTCACATCATTGGAAGAGAGTTGGGAGAGTAATGAAACGTATGCATAATTTAGTATTGAAAATGAATGAGATAGGAGGGAGAACAGCAAATAGAAAGAGGGTTTGTTGTCCTCGAAATAAGTTGCATAATATTTGTAATCGAATGAACTTCATATGTTATAGCCGGTGCTATACACGAGGCAAATATATGTCAAGCTGGAATTAGCTGAGTGGAAGATGAATTTGATGAGAATGGCAACTGAAAAGAAAATTTAAAGGAAGCTAATAAAAACAAATAATATTCTATGATAAATATGATTTTCTTAACAAATCTGATCGTATAAAAATTCCTAATTTTTAGAACCGTAGAACAATTTTACTTGGAAACAGCATAAAGAAAAAGTTTATCATAGGTTATTAATCAACATATTTATTATTAATATTTGAGAACGCAGAGAAAACTTATAGTTAAACTAATCTTCTATTTCGTATTGGATACAAATTTAAAAGTCATGCAGACAGAAAGGAATGTTCAAAAGAAATTCTATTTTAGTTTTGCATTAGTACCAGTAATTGGTTAATACTGCATTCAAAATGCTCTAAAGTTTACACCAGAATTTAAAAACATCGAAGAAATGCAGATTAATTAAAGCAAATCACAACCAAAATTTTAGAAATAGTTCCATTCATTTAAAATTTATATTAAGTCGTAGAGTCTTAATGGAAAAGAAATCATCGCAAATATGTTAGTATGGATGAATAATGAATTAATTTATTCTTTGGAAAAGATTTGTTTCTGAGACTGTGATTCATTAAAGAATCTTATTACCAACTACTCTGTTGGGAATAAAAGTCAGCTAGTCAATTAGTAAGTTGCATACAATAAATATTCATGAATCTGTAACTGTATATTTTCCCTTCAATTAAGATAATTTTCATCTGTCATGATTTGAGTTGGTTAGAGAGATAAGAAAGTTTTTCCCGAGCACAACTGTTTGAATTGAATTACGATATATTTATTTGGTTTATCTTTTGGCTCCTAACAGTGAATTTTATTTTTAAAAAATCAGTCCTACGTGTTTATTTCCTAATTATCTAAAAAAGTTATTTTAATTGAAACATTAAAGTATCTAAGTATGGTTTAAACTCTGTTCAATGTTTAAGTTCTAAAGCCATTCCAAACTTTATCAGTTGCTTTCATATACGCACACACACACATACACACACACACACACACACACACACACACACACACACACACACACACACATACATACACACACACACACATACACACACACACACATACACACACACACATACATATATATATATATATATATATATATATATATATATATATATATATATATATATATATATATATATATATATATATATATATATATATATATATATATATATATATATATATATATATATATATATATATATATATATATATATATATATGCAGGTGGTTATCAAGATAATGGAACACTTAGGAAAAACATGAAATTCTTTATTAATATGGAATAGGACCACCTAGGGCATTTAATCCCACCTGGATTCACTAAAGAAGTGAATTATGCAAGTCATGAATAGTGGTTAAGGGAATATTATACCATTCTTTATAGATAAATCGTCAATGTTCTTGTAGACATGATATTGCTGGATATTGATTCCTGATTATTTTCCCTAAAACAGACCACAGCAGTTCGATGATATTGAGGTTTAGGGACCGTGCGGGCCAGATAAGGTGTTTGACTTGGTCTTTATGTTCCTCAAACCATGATTTGACACGTCTAGCTGTATTATCATCATGGAGAACGCCATCTCCTGCAGGAAACAACTTCTTCACCATAGGATGGATCTGGTTGGCTAAATGTTCGACATAGTTCTTCCCAGTCAATCTCCTTTTCAGGGTTACAATAGATCTCTTTTGAAAACCATGAGATGGCCGCCGAAACCCTAAGAAATTTCCTCTCCATGTTTGACAGCTGGCATGAGACAAGCATGATAATACGCTTGTATAGTGTTCTACAGACATACGCACGTCCTGTTGCAGGGAACAAAATGAACAATGATTCGTCTAGCCAAATGTCATATTTCAACGTATCACTCGACCAGGATTTGTGCTCATGGCACCACTGTAGAGGACGGTTTGTTTTCACATCTATTACAAGTGGCTTGGGAATTACTACTCTGCCGTAAATGTTTTGTTTTTGAAGTTTTTTCTTACCTGTAATGAATGGTATTGGAGCCTGCATATTCAGATGGAGCTCTACGGTAACTTTGGTTGCAGTTGTCTTCTTTATTGATGTCACAGTCCGCTTCAACACTCGTCAGTCTCTTTCACTTAGCTTTCCCTTTCGTACACTACTCTGTTTCACAGAGGATAACTTTCCGCGAATTCTGTATGCCATCATGACTTCCGATATCATAGCTCGGTAAAAACCAAAACCCATGGGGGCTGTTGTAACAGATACTCTAATTAAACATGCTTCAACAATTTGCCCTTCTGCACGGTCTACAAGGTTTGACATCTTACGCTATCCCCCAAAGAGCCTGATGCCCATAGTTTCATTACTGCTACTTTAGAGTAGAATAATGTATACACTATATTCTATAAAAAATATTGGCCCCTAAACTTATTTTTTAAGGAATACGATGCACTTCCATAAACACCACATATATTGATGTGTTTTCATTATTTTGATAACCACCTGTATATTTTTATATATATATATATATATATATATATATATATACTAGCTGTACCCGTCCCGGCGTTGCTCGGGTAATGTAATTACCAATTTTTTAGTAGCCTTAACCCTTTGTTAATGGGCGTCGCTGTCATCCTTTTCCTCACCATGATACATTATTTTACCCATATAAATTTAATCCTTTCTGGCACATTTTGGCAAAATTTTTGACATAGGATTACTAATCGAATATCACTGCAATAGTAATCGATTTCCTTGAAAGCGAATATATCACATCCTCCACATGCTGAAATTCTTTGAAATCTTCATAGATTTTTTCCACAAATACACCACAAAATATATGATATTAACTAAGTGCTCGCCAAAAAAATTACGGCATTACTAAATGTGATTTTTTAATCGATTATCACTGCAATAGTAATCGATTTCCTTTAACCACCGAATCCCTCATAGAAAACAAACGCCCCAACACATCACGTGCATGACGTCGAAAAACTGGTTTTTCTCCTATTTTACCTTCGTCCGGAAATGAAGAACGAAATCTCCAAAATGAGATTTCTCGCAAGAGTTTCCGAATCATAAAATAAATTATTAAAAAATAACTACAATTTGTAAATTAATTTTGGTTCTGGCTTTCGAAACTGTGATGTCTAGGGTCTCTGAGATAAAAATTTCGTAAAAATGTAACGACATTTACGTATCGATTCGACAATTTGGAAAAAAGGGTCACGGACAAAATCGCGTTTTTTTCCGAAAAACGGGTGCGTACAGGCGATCGAAAAATATCACAATTAATCGATAAATTAAGACAGACAATTTTAATTGTGATTTCCGTATAGTGTCATCTTTCCCGTATAGGCTCGTCCGAAAAAAAAAATTCTTGGACGGATACGTTAGGATTTACGGGACTTTTACTCGTCCGGGAGCTCCAAATCGCGACTAAATATTTAATTACGGAAAATCTAATTAAAAAATCGAAAAAAGGGCTTCGAGGTGCATAATGAGACCTCGGGAGGCATCTTCGTGTCGAATCTCAAGACTGTCCGACCTACCGTCTTTGCGCTGCGCCGCGAGCAGACAAAAACTCGGTCACACACACACAGACTTTGCCTTTTATATATAAAGATATATATATATATATATATATATATATACATATATATATATATATTTATTTTATATGACGTGCCTGTCTAAATGGCGGCCCGAAGCGTTCTCTTTATATCGTAAATCCCTCTTAAACTCCCTAATACTTATTAATAATATTGCAGTCAGTAAACATAGGCCGTGGCAAATGATTACAATTTAATTACCTCCAACAAATTTATTCCAATTATTAATTTAAATACCCTCGAATTCAATCCGCACAAAATTTAGTTTTCCAAGTAATCATCTCATCCTCGCTACGCGTGACCGCTAATCCGGCTCTGCCAAAAACTCTGTTATTCCTCAAGGCGTCTAAACTCATCGCGCATGCTCATTGACGTCTGCCGAATGTTCGAGAAGCATCTTTTGCTGACTTTACAAATAATTTTCGTGCGAAACCTAGTCTGAACTCCAAAACAATTCCCCACCCAATGAATGCCTGTGATTCTCTTTCTTGATTCTACCCAAGGCCATCCCGCTCTATTAATAACTTCTATAGTCTATGCATTCGTGGACGCGTTTAATCTGATTTACTCTGAATAATCATGGCTTTTAACGTTAGAAATTACTTATTTCGAAGCCCCCTGTAAATTATCAATTAATGCCTAATATATATATATATATATATATATATATATATATATATATATATATATACTCTTTGTCTATATCATTTCATAATAATGGTGTCATATTTGATTTAAAATTAGATCGCCCGCATACTTTCTAAGGTATTAAATTCACACAACACAGTGTTTTTTAATTACTTTCTATGAACATTTTCTGTAAAATATATTATAATGATTTTCTTTTAACTGGGCTGTTGCAGTAAACTGACATCGCAAGTAAGCTGAGAGCAACCTTAAATTACCTGGACGCAAAACATACTATAGAGGTTTGTCTGTTTGGAAAAGTAATTAACTAAACACACCCTCTTGTGAATTCAGTTATTTAATCAGAAAAGCATTGCGTTAATGATTTTAGAGAGTTGGAAACATTTGTGTAAAACTTTAGATTAATTCTCTTTCAACAAATATTTTATGCTATGTCATTCTTAAAGTTTATTTAATCATTTAGAAAATAAAAATACTACTTTTCATAATATACTAGAGGTTTCTTAGACCAGCATTAGTTTGGCACGTATTTGCTTAATTTTTTTTCTCTGTAAGAAACTGAAATTTGTGCGAGTTTATTTGGAATTAGGTAGGAAGTTGTAAGGTATACACAACATTCGATTCACAAGAATCGAACTTTTGAGTGAATGAATTAAAGAAGCTGCTTGAGATATGCTAATTTCGGCATACGCGCTTGGTATAAATACCAAGCAGCTTGATTAATACAGGGTTGAAAGAGGTTGTTAAAGTTGATAGATAAGCGAGAGGGAGCTACAAGTTAGGTAGTTCCAGGTGTTAACCGGCGCTTGTGCTTAGCAGGCCCAAAGTTTACGTGGCAGAACTGCTGGTTTGACTCTCTGCTGGTTTGTGAGTATGGCAAAGTGTATTTTTATTGAATGCTAATATATATATAGTCCGTACAAGTAGTACGTATGCTTATTGCTGTAAAAGCAAATTCTATATTTGGCAACAAGTTCAATAAAAATTGTTTCATGTATAAACTGTGTTTGTATCAAATTCATTTAGAGTGCCACTTCAAATTATATACACCCAAGTCCGGGAAGAAGTGAGCTATTTTCTCTATAAAGTGCTTAAGTAATTCTTCTGCAGTTTATACGTTCATAATATGTGTACATGAAATCTTGGGAAAGGACAATCGGAAACCTTTTCTTTCTAAGGACTGAAAAAACACTTTTATACGTAAATGATCACCCGAACTTCAAGGATAATTCGAGTAATTACTTAAATATGAGGATTAACTATAATGATGAATATTAAATATAATGATATATTAAATATAATGATGAAACATACTTCACTTTTAACAGTATATTTAAACAGTCAGGAATTTTCTGCCATTCAGAGGATCCACGGCTTTAGACCTAGATCCTCTGACCGTTATTTAGTATGAAATCAATACATAGAAGGACTAAATTTTTTGGTCCAGATTATTCAAGTGTAGATAAGGAAGGATTTTGCTTGATACGAAACTTAGGATGTTGTGAAGTAAAAGAAATTTTAGCATGGTGGGCAATTAGTATTTTTTATTTACTCCCTAGTTTTCATTCATTATTTTTATCCTGTATTCTGATTGGTTCATTTTCCTGTGAGATTAATGACGCCATAGTCAAGCATTTAAAAGTAAAGTGGAAAGATAGATAGTGAGCTTGAGAATTTTGTAAGTACGTAGTCGTCTGTGTGCTAGATAATACAGTGGTTAGTTTAGACTTGGCCGATATTTTGAGCAACAGTGTAAGTCGCTACGACATAAGATTAATTTTACTTTTTATTAGTTCTATAGACATTTTTCGTTCCTATCTTTTATGTTAATATTTTTCTAGGTTTTCCTCCGCTCCAATTTTGAACAGAGTGAGGCCGAACGCAGCGAAAATAGATTAGGAGAGCATTGTAAATGTAGCACGCAATGAATGAGTTGATTGAACAGCTAAGTAAGATTATACCACAACGGAACCAGCTAAATATACATTTACGTTCCAACATATGAATTAAGTTCAACACTAATAAAACGGGGGGACTCCCATGTAAGGTTCAGGATATGTTGAGTTACCAATAAACTGCGTACTACCTCTCTAATATCAACAAGAGGTATCGTTGAATTGCGTTTTTAGCATTGTGAATTAAACGAGTCTATCTTCAGTCAACGAAGCTGCCACGAGTTTTCGTGATCTGTACTAAAGACAACTGTTTTGACATAATGTAGTGCTGTTATTTAGAGAAAGAATCATGAAACAACCAGCTTGGAGATTACTAATACCACTAAGATATAAGCCGATTTCAAACTATTCCTTTATTTATCTGTTTAATTATAAAAATAAGGATTTTAAGTTTTCTTAAGGTGAAACAGGTTAACTCAAGATGAATTCAAAAGTTAAAATACATGGCATAACTAGGTATTGACTGTTTAAAGGAGGCTCAGAAATTGGAAAAAATAATGACAACTTTTTAATACACACAAATATGAGTCCGGATTTTTATTTGAAAATCCGAAGTAAGGTTGAATTCTCATTAATATTTCCGGTACATATTGTACTTTAATTAATAAGTAATAAAATTAACAATGAAACTGAATTCTAATTTATTACGTTGATGATAAGGAAAAGGGGCTTTAAATACTTACTATCTTACATAATAAAATATGGGTAAAATTTATTCTCGAAACAGTTTCATTTGGGAATTATAAGACAAGAAATAATTAATTTAGAACATTGAATTAATTTTTTTAATTCATTTATTTTTTCAATCCCATAATCCATTCAGAGAAATAGCAATGATGGCATTAGTATAAAACTTTGATCTCGCGTTACAGATGAGAAAAGTTTAAAATAACTCAATGAAAAATTTTGAAACCTTTTAAGTTTAAGCAGTAGTTTATCAAAAGCAGATATAAAGAACTGAAAAGTACCATCTGTACAGTAAATTTTCCCGTATGTAATTGTATGGAATACCTCTACCGGTCAGTGGTAAAAAAAAGTAAAAAAGTAGCCGCACAATACATTGGAGGCTATTAATGAAGATCGTTACATTCCTTTGCGCCATAGTTGTCAGAACATATGTGTGAGAAGTAGTGGGTCCTGGTTCTACACTCGGGGTATGAAGTTGTAAGAATGTAAAGAGAAAATTTATAACGTGTGTATTGGTGTGATAGTGGCGGTTATGGATAATCTATATTATGTTTTGTATTTTACGTAGATAGAAATGAATTAATAATTTTTTATATAGTACAATTCCAAAGACTATTGTTTTCATTTAAATTTTAATCATCTTAATCAACATAACATTCCATAGATGTAAACGTTAGTAATTTGTACTTGACCTTTGGTATGCATGTATACGCTCGGGAGTGTGTCATAAAATATATTAATTATCAACTAATTTATCCTCTTTTCAGCGAACCAATTTTAATCTAAACTAATTAAACAAAATCTGTTTTACATCTTGTTTATAAAAGTTTAGTAAAACAAATAAATTCAAATGTATGCACAAGGGTTCATCCCCTTTATCATCTCCATAAGAATTAACTTAATTAGAACTAAACTAATGTAAACACAATTTACTTAATAGCATGCTTCCGAATCCTAATACAATGAACACCCAAGATATATCTTCTTCCAGAAGCCAGGAACGAAAAGCAATTATTTTCGTATACTTTATATGTGTAATCAAATTTATAAATGTTGAAAACTGAAATGTTGAAAAAATAATATGATATAATAATAAATGTTGAAAACTGAAAAAGAATGTGGGAATTATCGAAACAAAATTTTGCAAATTGGTTAAACTGCATTAGTATGTGAAAATGAAGTATGTAATTCAATTAAAGTTCTGTATTTCTTGGAGTAAAATGAAGTTTATGGGAAATTGTGAATTAAATTTAAAACAAAAGTTTTTTTAGGAACTTTATTCAAACATTACTCAATCAACTAGAAATCACATTTTCTAAAATTAGAATCTTTTCCGAGATTATAGATTCTGAATTTTCGAGGGAGAATGCCCTTCAGTCAAGTACTTTTATATGTGCATATAAATCTCTTTTCAATATTCAGAACTATTTTATGATGTAAATAATAAAACTACGTCACTAAATAACTAAAACACTGAAAAGTAAATAACAGGTATACGCCAGTAAATACATTAACCTTTATCAAGAAAATTTGTATCATGTTTATCATAGTTTGATTGGAAAAATATACAGAGGCTGTTCACACATTTTTTAGACAATGTATATTGTATTCACAAAACTAAATTACATGAAATTCTTGTGTTTTAAATGTTCTGTTTGACATCCCGTATTCTGAACTATCTTTCGACACCGCAATTTCCAGGATAATAATGCCTTTCGAAGTGTCAGAAGAGGTATTCTATCCCATTCCTCCTGAACAGATTTCCAGAGTCCTGTAAGGTTTTTGGGTCGACGTTTGGATAATGCAGATTTTAAAAGTCCGAAAGCACAAAAATCCATAGGTGATACATCGGGAGATTTAGTAGGGATATCAGTGAAGGGTATGGCCTTGATACCAGTTTTTTGTTCCATTTCTATTAGGAAATTTACAGTGGATTTTGATGTGTGACTGCTATCTTTGTCCTGATGGAGTCTCACAGATTGATGGCACTGTGGGTAAAGCGATGGTATTTCATTCAGACAAATTGGCGATAAAATATGTTCCTGATAGTATTTGTAGTTAATCTTGACATTTTTTTCCACTCTCTTTATTTTTAACTTGCTATTATAAGAAAAACCAGCAACAATCATGAATCCCTTATAAAAACTTTCTTTCGAGTCTTTGAACCATGTACTTAAATTTTTTCTCCCCTTTTATGATAATAAATGGCTCTTTTTTTGTTGCAATCATTTAAATACACCCATGATTCATCTATTGTGACAATTGTTTTCCATTTTTCTATGGATAAGTGTTTCTCATATAGAATTCTGCAGCGTGTCCTGCGTTCAGCGATATGATTTGGAAGAAGACGATGCACATTGCGTTTTTTCGCTTTCTTAAGATTTAAATCAACGTTTATCATTTTGTTTACAGTGGACACCGAGCATTTTAATGATTTTGCAACTGTCCTTTGACTAGGAGGATTTTCTTTGAATATTAAACAACGTACCTTTGCAATAGTCGAAGATGTCCGTTTTTTCCTTGGATACTTGTTTGGAATTTTTGTCCCACTTCAGGCTCCAATTTGATGTTTTTTTCCTTTCTTGTTGACGATATTACCTATCGACGCTTTAGATATCACAAAACCATGACTCTCACATCGTTTTTGGATAACGGAGTATGCATATTTCTCTTCGGAAAGAGCATAAATGTAGCCTTCGAACCACTGCTTTGTTAAAAACGCCATTTTGAATAAAAACAAAACTTTCAAGCCGCAGATGATAATTTTGACTTTTAAAAACATAGTACAATAGCAATTATTTCTTTTGCAGCAAACGCTTTTGTATTACCGTTTACCAAAGTCGTCTAAAAATGTGCGAACAGCCTCTGTAGATGCGTTATTATTTGTTTGGAAATTTTTCAATTTTCTATTACACACAAAGAATAAATAAAGCCACAAATATATTTAATATTTAAACTTTTGAGCAGTTTCAGGACAAAAACATTATCATATCCTGAACATTAAAAAAATCCACCCTTTGTTAACAAATAGCTCTTATGTTATATGGTCGAATGTAAATTAACGAGTTGTAAAACTGCCATAAAAATTAAGAAAATGTTTTTAATGATTTATTGGACATGCATTTCCTACAATATTTAGTTTTCAGACACGAAAGAAAGTTATATACAAATATAAGAAGTGTGAGCGAAAGACGTCACGCATACAAAAAATCTAGAAATGAGGATCGATAAAGAATAATGCACCTAATGGTTCAAATATTAGCAAGAAAATTAGTTTTTAATTGCCTTATACGGAGTGTTTTTATTACATTATTAGCAATATAAACATCCAGTTTCATGTATATTTTACAAATAGTTGTCATTCCCGTAGAGCAAGAAGAAACGCAATTCCAGATGATGTATTTTAACATATGGCTTGTTACGTTCTCATTATACTGAAGTAAACGCATGCTTATCTCTATGATTTTTTCTGTATGCATTTGAATAGACGAAGGCCCTATTATAAGACAATATTTTCTTCATATCTTTAAACAACTTTTAGCAATTACTTCAGGCAATATGACATCGAAAAAATTTGTTTTTGGCTAATTAGGGGGATCATAATTCCCCCCCCCCCGCCTCTCAATTTAATAATTTTCTCAAGATCTCTAAAGTATGATCAATGGATGTGAGTTATCCATTACCAGATTCAACAGTGGAATAAGAAAAGTTTGTTCTTTCTTTGCTACAAAGGGTTACTGAATCATAGAACTAAAAAAAATATGCTTTGCATCTAAATTATGTTGCATAGTCAGTGGAAAATTAATAATTTGCAAATGACATTACAAAAGAAAACAAGACATATTCGTATTTGAATATATATTATAAAAGTTGGGCTGTCATCTAGTCTTTGGATAGAATTTATCATATTACGTTAAGGCAGCATTATCGATAAAAACAAACTTCAAAAAGTTGGGGTGAAATTTTATTTTTTCTGTACACCACATGGGAAATTTGCCTGGCACCCTCAGTACTTGGATATTTTGTCATGATGAAAATTTCCGCAATGGGTTTCATTATATTGATACTTTTATCAATAAAGAATTTGTCACGATATTACTTTCGATATTTATCCACTAGTTAACAATTTCTAGAACTCCAATAACTTCATCCGTATAAAGTAGTTTATTCTTGCAATTTCAAAAGGCATCGTGATTCTTTTCATGCAGTATTGTGTTTTTATGTCACTATATTACCTTTGAAAGATTAAGCTAAATCTAACAGATTAAATGATATGTTCTAGTTTCTTTTTCCGTTCCATATACAGGGGATTTCAAGAGGAACTAGAATATACTAATAGGCTTTATTCAATTAACTGGTATATATTGGGGATGATTGTCGTATCCAAGAAGTCATGAATATATATGAATTTAAATTTTACCTGGAAAAAACATGTATATACATTTATATTTATTAGATCTTTTACGCTAGAATTACGAGATTGCTTTATTGTATTCTAGTATATTATTCTTAAGATGTTAAAATGAATAAAGTTATCATATTAGACTTTAAGGAAATTAAAATAATTCATTAGAATAGAAAGCACAATCCTATGAAAAATTCAAACCTTACATTTATACAATTGATAAATTAAGGAACAATTGATAGAATTTGCTGACGTCTGAGATTAATTTGCTTTAAGTTTTAACTTGTTTCAATATTTAAAAATTAATGTCTTTGAAATAATGGATAGAGATGTATTATGTATAACAGAGAATAGACACATATACTCTGATAGGTAATTTTACTTTAATCAAAACCCAATGATATATTGTATAAAATAAACTTTGAACTCATTAATGCTTCTGAATTTAATTATATTAAATGTTTCAGCATAAAATGTGCAAAGTTTGAAAGTTGTCATAAAAAGAAAATCACGAGCTGTAATGTTTAAATTTTTACATTGGTAGCCTTAAAATTACTACCAGTATAGAAAGAAAATACGCTCGAATTAAATTTCTATACAAAGAGGAAACCTTGACCCTCAAGCATGAAAGTTAATAGTTTGAGACGATAACTTTTGAAGGAATTTAATTTTCAAAATATTTGCATACGAAATTACCCTAAATTTCATGGAAAGAAGACACAAATTATGTAAATAAGCACTTCCGCCTCTCAAGTGTTTCAAACAACATAAGAACTTCTTTAATTGAAGTGCTCTCAAGAGCCCTGGCGGTGATTTATCTTCCTGTATAGATTAAATGTCAAATTTACAAGAAGTAGCCCGGGCATCAATTTTTCCATCTTGATTCCTAACTGCAGAGGGCCACCTGCCAAACCGCATTTCCTACTTAATAGGGAAACAATTGAGTGGAGCTGGCACGACGTTCAGATTAAAACGAAAAGTTTTCACACCACGTGGGACAGACTCAATTAGCAAGTTTGTTTAATAGCTTTATTTTAGAGTGTACTTCCGAAGAAAGGGGATTATTTATCACCTGGATTTCTCTTAGTTTCACTTAAATAAAGATCTATTCACATGTATTCAAATGCAAGTATTTACATTTATGTAAGTACTGACAAACACGTATAAAAATTTAAACTCCCTTCTAAAGCATAATATTTTTCCTCTGTCCTATAAATTTCTCCAGTCAATATATACTCCATAAATAATGAGACCTACACTCTCCCATTGTGATATATTTTCTTGCAACACAATTACATCCAACTGTAACCTTTTCACTGTAATATATTTTCAGCATATCTTACTCTAACACATGGTCTTTCTGATCCACTTGTATAGCTACAGTATTAGCTCTTAGGTCAACAATTTTCAGTATGTTTACGTCTCTTTCCAAATGTATAAGGGTGGGCCAAACCCTTATACATTTGGAAAGACAGACATTACATTTGGAAAGTGAGGCTTTTGTTTTAGCATCAGTGGTTAAATACTGAGATTGTTGCGTTTGCGTCAGAAGATGAAGTGACTTGTTACAAAACAAAGCTCCTATCGTCAGAAAATGCCAGTGTTCAATTTGAACATGTTTAAGCAAGGTGACTAGGTACGGTCGTGACATGGATCAGTCCAAGCAGCCCCAGCGAGCGGTTAATAAATTTTTGAAGGCAGGTGTTAGTGAAGCCGAAATTTATCGTCGTAAGCAAGGATGTGTAAAGGCATGAATGTCTGTCACAGTGCAGATAATTCAGATGGTTGAGGAAATTTCGGAGTGAACGCGCTAGCCGGAACCTGCACACTTGACCATCATCATGGAATTGACTGCCGTAAGTAAGATTTGCTGCGGCGATTCCGTTGGGAGGTAAGCAGATGTCCGAGACGTTGTTCAAGACTGGTTCCGTAGGCAATCACGGAAGTTCTTCACTCAGGGTAGCTAAAATCTAGTAACTGCTGGGGCACTTGCTTGAATCGATGGGGCAACTATGTTTAACGGATATATGGCTAATGTGTCTGTAACGAGGAATTTCGTTATAGGTTCTTTTATTTATGTTAACTTTGCTAAATTCAAATCTGTAATGAAAACTTTAATAGTTATTTTAATATTAATTTTAATTCTTGAACTAAACTCAGTCCTGCAGGTTAACTCTTAACTCCTTAGTCTTTAACAGTGTGATTTTTACATCTGCCCTCAGTTTTGTGGGAGGTCTTAAATTTCTGCTAGGGTCTCTTTCTTATTTCGAACAGGTATTGGTGTTAAACATCTGGACGGTACGTTAAACCGTCGTAAAATTCCTCTTCCTTTTCATGTGCCCAGTTTAATTGCCTTCTGTTGTGTCCAGAAAATATAAACCTTATATCTCTCCCCTTCGAGCGTATTGTGCACGGAAAGCTTAGGCGGTACTAATTGCTTGGACTTAGCCCAGAAGGGCTCCTATCTCAAGAATAAAAACATTTCCCCATATCTCCTGCTGCGTGGGAAGAACACAAGCAGTAGGATTTTGTTGTTCTCCTGGCGATTTGAGTTTCTGAGAACCATGGGGAAAATTTCTCTCCTAGGTTGAAGTTCGCTCACTATAGCGGTTCTCTGATTGGTCAGTCTTAGCCAATCAGGATCCTGTTCGACTTCTATTCGACATATACGCGATCAAGCTGGCACCGTTGTGGCTTCTTTTTTGGCAATGTTTTTCGCGTTTTTTTATTTTTTGGACACATAGTCGTTGGTGCGGTTAATGTAGTGTAGCTCTCTTCTCGCTCCACGCGTTTGGCGTTTGGCGGGTTTGTAAAGATAATGCAACCCTTATCTCTCCTCGCGCTCTCCAGGGCTTGAAAAAAAAGATAGGAAGATAGATTTTGAATTTTTTTTTACCTGTTGGTTGGTATTTTTCCTGGTCCCCAAAATAGGGTATGGCTTTCTTGCCAGAACTTGGTGCGGGGAACTGATTATCTTTTTCTTTATTCTGTGTGTATCTGTTTGAGCACAAGGTCGTATTTTATTATTCTCCCAGCTTCCGACCTGAATGGTTATGTCAACCTTAATCTCCTGATATGAATCGAGCTAGACATCAAATACTTGTATATATTGCTTCATTATGATATTCCAGAATAACCTTTTCAACTATGTTTAGCTAAAATAAAATTAAATCTACACTGCTGGCCACCCAAATTGCAACACCAAGAAAGACAAGAGATATCACAACAAAATTTATTTTGTAGATAACATGTTGACCAAGTATCAAATGATTAAATTTATAGACTTCTGTGAAGTGTGGTTCCTGCCAAAATCAGTAGCCAGAGTAGCCGCCATTGTTGGAGTTCACCGCTGCCACACGCCTCGGCATTGATTCAAAGAGACTTTGGATGAGTTCTTGGGGTACAGCAGACCAAGCAGATTCCACACGTTGCCAAAGTTGATCTGCTGTGGCAGCTGGGGATGGAATCTGGGTCAATCGTAGAGCAACCATGGACCACATGTTTTCTATCGGCGAAAGATCCGGAGAGCGAGGCGGCCAGGGAAACAATTCAATCTGGCGATTGACGAAGAACCGTTGGACAATGCATGCCACGTGTGGTCGCATATTATCCTATTGAAATAAGGCCGTGGGCAAGCCGTGAAGGTAAGGAAGGACAACTGGCTCCAACACCTCGGAGATGTAGCGCTGGCTGTTTAAAGTACCTGCAATGCGTACAAGAGGTGTGCGAGAGTGATATCCAATACCGCCCCATACCATAATACGCGGTGCAGGACCAGTGTGGCGGTGCATAACGCAGCTGTTCAGCATCCTCTCTTCACGGTGTCTCCAGACTCCATGCGACCATCGTGGTGTTGCAGACAGAAGCGTGACTCGTCAGTAAAGACAATTTCATTCCATTCTGCGGTCCACATCCTTCTGTCACCGCACCATTGGCGGCGGAGACGTCTGTGGTTCTGCGTCAAGGGTAGACAAAGCAATGGACGTCTTGCGGACAGACCACTCTGCTGTAAACGGCGTCGAATGGTACGCGCAAACACTGGATGATGCGTTACAGACTGCATGTGCTGTGCTATGGTTCGTGATGTGACTGAGCGATCCGTCACTGCCATGCGCACAATTTGCCTGTCATCACGTGAAGTGGTGCGCTGAGGTGGATGCGATTGAACACGCCGTTCCGTCGTACCCTCCTGCATCCAACGATCCCATATCCGCATTACAGTTGTTTGGTTTCTTTCTAAAATCTTTCTTTCTACAAATTACAACTGGTGATGAATAATTTGATACGCTTTCTTTTATAATACCTTGTTTCAACCACTCGTTGATTTGGCTTTCAACTTCTCTTTTTTATATCAGTGGTAGACGTCTATTACGAATCCAAATTGGTTCCTCGTCCGTTAAAATTATTTTCATTTTTAAATTTGTTGTCTCTGTTTCAATCGGGTTGTAATCGGAAATTAACTTATTTAATTC
Organism: Dolomedes plantarius; assembly: GCA_907164885.2. Classification (NCBI taxonomy): domain Eukaryota; kingdom Metazoa; phylum Arthropoda; class Arachnida; order Araneae; family Dolomedidae; genus Dolomedes; species Dolomedes plantarius. Next base: position 61,202,423 of record OU015492.1, read on the forward strand.
ATCTTTTATATCCGCGTTCGAAATATGATTCAAATCATACGTACAGTCGTCCGTCAGAGATAAATTAACTAAAAAAGATTCAAAACCTTTTTCGCTTTCGTTTTCTAAACAACTCTGGTTATCGCATAATCCCGTTTGTTTTTCTCGATTATTCGTTTCAGGGCAACGCAAAATCTCACGCTCAGAAGTATGAATCACTGAGTCATCACTTTGTTCGACAGACACCGGATGTTTATAGATTGTTTCTTTCAATGCATGTAAAACTTTAGGAGGAATAATAAATGGTACGTGTAATTTATCTGTGACAGCACAATTTACATTCGAAGGTAGCTTTGAATCTTCCAGCCACACAGAAATATTTGCGGTGTCAGCTATTATTTTTTCTCCAAAAGCTGAAATTAGTTGAATTTCCCCGTCACACTTGATTGAGACGTTTGGGATGCATTTCGGATTTAAAACACAAATTTCACTTCCTGAATCAATTAATGCTTTAATTCATTTCCATATACGTTAATATTCACACGTTCAAGAGACTGTAAAGAGCCGGATTTTAACTTTAGCTACCAATTTATTTTCAGTTTTTTCACTTTGTTTTTAGGGAATAGATTGTCTTTCGGTTTGGTTTTTGATTCGATTAGTACAATATTTTGCCAGATGGTTAAAACTTCCAAACGTGTAGCATTCTTTGGACAGATATCTATATTTAAATGAGTTGTTTCTCATAGGGGGTGGAGTGTATTTAGCCTCTTTGGGAAATTTCTGAAATTTGCTAGTGTTTTCCTGTGTCTGAAAATTTACTTCACCAAAACATCTACCTCTATTTACAAAGTATATGTCAATTTCCTTTCCTGAAGATTGCGGATCTACGTATTTTTCACCGAACTTTATATTGATGTATGATGAAACTTCTTTGTCCAACGTTTGAAAAAGCTTATCGGATACGATTAATTGACACAACGTTTCAAATTCATTAACTTTACACAAACTACAATAATATTGAAAATAAGCTGACAATCTTGACGCGAATTGCGTATGCGTTTCATTGATTTCTCTCCTAGCTTTCCGAAAATTATTTAAGCATTCTTGCGCGGTAGGTTGGAATTCTTTGCATATTAACGACTTAACGGTATTATAACATTTAATATCATCTTCACTTATGTAAAACAATATGTTTTTGCTTTATCACCGAGAAGGTTGATCAAAATTTCTGCTTTATACTCTTCTGGTACGTTTTTAGTTTTAAAAGCCCTTTCTAAAGTTCTAAAAACGAATTAAAGTTTTCTGGTTTTTCTGGAATAGAAATTGTTAAAGTACGTATACTGTGAATCAATTTTTCTAGGTTACATAAACTAGATACTGTGTGACTACTCGAACCAGCGATTTCATTTCTATCTGCCTTTGATTCCTAACTTTCTCTAATTCCACCTGTTTTTCTAATTGGGCAAGTTCAATTTTCTCTAATTCAATTTTTTTGGTTTTTTAGAGCTAACTGCTCTTCTCTCGCTCTACTTTAGTTTTCGATTTTGGATTCTCTGTCCTTAATTATGGACGTTAGTATGTATGTAACATGTTCGGGGTCATCTTTAAATGCTTTACATCCTTCAATTCTATCCTTTAATTGTACCACTGTGAACCCAGCAGGTGGTGTTTCCTCAATTTCACTTTGTAAATTGACAAAATCTTCTTTCTTTGAATTTTTATACATTTTTATCAATCATTTATATTCGATAGCAGGTAAATATAAATCGAAGTTATCCTACCTGTTTTCACTTGAGCTGGAGTCAATCCTAGTTCAAAATCGGAATGAATAATATCCACATAAAGTTCATCATGGCCAAGGGTTGATCACGGCCAGGCCCCCACTGTCAGATCCGGGAGTGGAAAACAAATTCCAAAGTAATGTCCAGGGGAAACTCACAAACGAAACGTTTAATTACCGACAATAATTTATTTAAATATTAGAAATGTCGGCACATCACATGAAACTACAATATAACATAAATCATAAACTCGTCTAGTATTTAACACTGATATTGTTCTAGCTTTCGTATACGGCCCGCTATTTCCGCATACGCCGGCTTCCACTCGCCGAATGTCCAGATGTGTAGACATTCACTCTGGTCGCTGCGTACAGCGCCCACTGGTGGATTTTTCATCCTATATATATATATATATATATATATACACACTTCAGTCTGCACTTCAGTTCTGTACTAGAAAAATATGTAATATTTTAACTAATCTGATTCCACCCTTTCGAGGATTCTGCGTTTCAATAACTGTAAAGGCAAACGAGACGCCTCTCTCCAATGATTGTTTTATTCTTAGTACTGATAATATAATTATTTTTAGCGATTGCAAGGAACCTGGATAAGATGTTTACAGTGTTTCAGCTGTATTTATAGAACTGATATATGCGTTTTTACTATATGTTTATCGGCAGATCCTGATAGCTTATAAAATTTATGTGTGCATAAATATTTAGTAATGTGGATAACCTACTTGCAAGGTTATACAGTTGTGTTTGGGTTAAATTTTGTTGTATATTTTACGAATTATGCTTGACTTTACATACTAACTTTATAACGACACTCATAGAGTAATGAAGCTGCTAAAGTTGCAAAAGGCTGCAAAGATTTTCAAGACTTGTAGGCTTCATTATCCTAACGATATCCTTATAAACTGCATGCAAATAGAGAAACCCAGAGGGAAAATACAGACATATCCAAGTTTACCAATTTCACTTAGATGGCATAACACATAAATAATTTTTCTCTGCAAGTTGTTTTTTATCCGTTGTGCTTAAACATTGATTCATTTTTAGAAGAATGCTATATAAAGGCAGAACTACTCGTCTAGGCATGGATTTTCTCATATTTAGTCCCTAAAGGGATTTTCCTGTAGTAGTGAGATATTTTACGCTTCATAGCCGAAAACCATGGGAAGAATAAATAAAACTGCAGGTGACCTTCTAAGTATGCTTTTTTTTTCATGTCTCTTGAGAGCGCAATAGTTCCATCCATTTTATGAATCGGAATGTCTACTTGTGCATTCCGATGGTGAAAAAAGATAAGTAATGGTATTTTAAGGCTGTATGGCATTACTAACTTTGGAGGTATTGCCATATGGCCTGTGTGATAGTGCAATCACTTTACCTAATACCTACACATACTGTAAGTAAATACATAATCCTTGCCAATTAAATTGAAATAATATTTTAAGGCTGGGCACGTTTATTCTTAAAGAAAATGTTAAAAAGTAATTTGAGTATTAAAGCAGGTTAATTTTAAATTGAAATATGTATAAAATTTAATACAGCTAAAATTACAATTTAATGAGAAAATTTTGACTCATGACACATATGTAGATTAGATTTAACTCCATTTTGAAAATCATAAATATAATAATAGATTTTTTTTTTACAAATTGCTTTTATTTAAATGGTGATATTTTGATGTCTTTAAAAAAGAAAACATAAAACATAATTACATAACAATAAATGTTCTGCGGATTATTAAAAAAAGTATACCATAAGACACGTTACGTACCACTGACGTGTTACACATTATCTCTGATCATTCATTGATGAGGGAAAGATAAAGAAAATTGTGACCAGTGGAAGCAAAAAGTCTCAGAAATTTTAACAATTCGTTTAAAAAGTTCTCAACCAGTTCAAATTTCTGTGACTTCGTCTTAGAAGACCTGAAATCCTTACATTCACCTTTTTTAAACTGCCTGAATTACACTCACAATCTTGACTCTCCACTGTGCATGATCATCTTGGGTAATTCAAACACACCGGATCTTTTTTAGCAACATTATATTCCTGCATTTATTTTCGGAATGAAGATTCTGATTAAGAATTCACTTATACCAGCAGATATTTAGTGCTGTCTATAAGAACTCATTTCTTCTGTCTTAACGACATCCAGTTACTTTGTATCATCTCCAACATGCTTCTCGTAGCCACAGACGACTTCATTTCTTTCACGATGGAGGTAGGAAATCTATTTGAAATGGAAAAAAATGTTGCCCCCTTTTCTTCAGCCTTGTGTTATAGCAGGGAATTGTTCCATTTTCTACATTTTCTGGTTCTGCTGACGATATTCAGGGCAGTTCTTAGGTTATTGCTGCCGAGAACTCTATGCTCGCGTCCTCTTTGATGCCCGTTAAAATAATTTCGACTTAGGTTTCTATTGTCCCGCGATCTTCATATTCATATGCCGTGTGAATAGTGAGGATGCACGTTTCATGGATTAAAACGTATTGAAGAATTAAACGTAATTGATGGGGGAAAGGGCCGGTTGAATTCAAAAGATGGTTTTTTTTCTAAGCATTTGCCAGATAATGTAGTTTATACAGCGGTCCAGGAACCAGCCGTTCATCAGTATTACACTTTTCCATAATGGAATAACTTTCCCAAGAATTTTGAATGTTTATTAACTCAGCAAGGTAATGTAGCTCTAGCGATTGAAAAGGAAAAATAATGTCTATTGAATTTGATATGTTTAAAAGAGGCTGTTTTGTAAAGTTTAGGGGAATTCAGCCTTTACCTTCTATGGTATTCATGTTTTTTTCATATTTCACGAGCCTAGTTATTCGAGAACACACGCGAGAAGCCTCGCAAATGTGAAACAATTCCACCTGTCCTTGTAAACCGTGGGCTGTTTATATCAAAGTCTCTTTCACGCAAGTCACTGTTATATAAAGGTGTTATGCACTGTTATACATTGTTATACATTGTTAACACCGTTATGCATTGATATTTACTTTGCTGTCGCAGACTAATTACTTTTGGTTCATTAGAATCTGCCAAAGACTCAGAAACATAGAAATACTTCGCAATTATTGTGTAATGGATAAGCATATTCATGAGAAAACTGAATGAGGAGACAATGGTGGAATTATTCTAAGAGTTCCTGATTTTGTTTGGAAGTTTCGCTGTCAATGGTAGCCAGTTTAACATTTGTGTTGTCTTCATCCCAATATATGTGCAAGATGATATCAGAAACAATAGGAGTCGTGTATCAGAATAAAAAATGTGCTGTATGTGGTAGTTTTAATTTGGTGGGTCGTGATTTAGTATAGTGGTAGGCAATGATACCATTTCTCTGAATTCTAAACAATACATTAATTTATTAACAGAACACATATATTAGTACACATTCAATTATATTATTGATAATTATGAACCTAAAGAAATACTCATTATATCAAGGTATTATTTGACTGCACTATTTCACTTATTTAAATTAATTTCATTTCAGTACGGAATATATATTATTTCTTAACTTCCGCCTATATTATAAGACTCGGGGGTTTATAGACTTTTTGGCAATAGGTAATGAAAGGCTACCTCCATTTTTGCAGACTGCAGAGGGGAAACATTCGCCGCCGTCATATTCACGTGCATCGATTGGGATATCTTTCTTCAGGATTCACTTTCGCTGGTGAAAGCAGTCATCAGAATCACTATTCGTCGTGGGAAGAGGTGGACTTTAACGGCCGGATCAGTTCTCCATCTTTGGTTTGTGGGGGTCAAGCAATCTGTCTTGGTTCCGTATCTCAACTATTCGCATCTCATCGGTAGCTTGCAGGGGTCGGGCAATCTATCTTGGATCCGACGCTCCTTTATGCTCCTCTCATCGCTAGCTTGCAGGGTTCAGGCAATCTTTCTCGGCTCCACTATTCGTCTAATCTCCTCTCATCGTTGGGTTGCAGGCTTACAGCGATAAGCTAAGTCGGGGCGCAATCTCCCATATATTCTTTTTAGACTTCTCGCTTACGAGGCTACAACTCTATATTCATGTGCGAAGTCTGAGAGTCAAAATCAATTATCTTATATTTTATATTCTCACTCTCTCTATTTTTTATCTTCTCAACACCCCGCCTTTTACATTTTCATTCGTTTCTCATGTTCAACCTTTTTTTTTACTTCCACTTCGATTCGCTAATTTTCACTCCCTAATTATTTCTTTAACCATCAGAGTGAGGGGCCTTTCATATTAGAACAATTCCGCCTTCGACTCATCCCTGCCTTTCTAGGGATCGTGTTTTCCCAGAACATCTCCTATGTGTGGGGTCCTCTTCTCTTTGCCAACAATTCCCTTTTCATCTCGATGTCCCCTCTATCTAGCCCCCTCGCTGTTTCGACTCTTAACTGTTGCTTTTCAATTTCTTCTTCTTCATCCGGTCCTTTGTATGGTCAAGCACCATTTCAATTTTCTCATTTTACCTCCGATTGACCGATTTAATTGGGTTGTCTGCCCTTTTTGAACTTCTAACATATCGTATCCCCACGACATTCTTCTTGTATTTTCTGGCGTCATTTCACTGTTCCATTTTCCGTCCCGTTTGTTAATTGGTTTTTCTGCACCTTTTCTATTTTCTTTTTTTATATGTCGTAATCTACGACACTGTATAATAAAATCTTACTTTATTAAACAACTTAAGAGTGTTCCTATACAAAAAAAGCCAAGTTAAAGATTCTAACTTACAATAATTGGTGTTTTAAATAACAGCAAATGTTATCCCTGACCAAAATGAATTTACCTTACAATAAAAGAACAACAGTTACCCAATCATGGAATCACTGTTACATTAATTAGTGGCGGTGCTACAAAAGAGTAGCTTCTTTCACTCTCTCTCACCCGCAATCCTTTATTTACCCTAGCTGGCTGAAACATTTTCAGAAAAAGGAAAGGTGATAAACCAGATGGCAGAGAGCAGGAATAGTAAATGGATAAAAAGAAATTTGAGTAATCAATAAAAATCTCCTGAAGTAATCAACATTCACATTTTTCTCAGATTCCTTAAATTGTTACACTTTTTTCATGAATGTTGAGGCTGCATTGTACTAACCCTATTGGATTTGCTCATATCAGTGTTAACCTATGGAGAAAATTTGTCTACTATTTACAGCTACATAAATGCTGATAATCCAATAAAAACGCATTTTCAGGTAACTTGAACTTTTCTGCAGGTTTCATCAGGATTCATGTTATAAATTTCGTCCACTAAAGAAAATTATTAGTGTTTAAAACACATTATGCCAGATTTTTCTCCCAATAATTTAAATTTAAAAATATTATTCGCATTTTCTTAAAAGAAAAATGCTGCAAGATGTAAAATTTCTTTCTCTATTCTGAGTACAATTAAAAAGAATCTTTAAATCCAAGTATGCAGTTATTGGGCAAATTTTCTCCATAGGTTAACTTTGAGGTGAGCGAATCCAATAGGGTTAGTACGCAGCAGCTTTAAGTAATATTTGTATAAAACGTTTACACTGGAAAATTAAATTTCACACGTCACAATCATTTTGAAAAAAAAAAGAAAAAAAACCTTTCCCCCCTATATTCCCTCTCTTGAAGTTTTATTCATATCCAATTTGTTTCATCAACAATAATTGAATATGGTAAAATGTCTTGATTCTGAAAGTTTAAGCATAAACTTCAAGTTATTAGAGGGATTTACCTATGGAGTTTATCCCATGGGAGGAAAAATTCCCGTTTTAATCCGAAAGTTGTCTCTTGTCTTTATTTCATTATTTAACGATTTAAGAGGAAATGCAGTTTGGCAGGTGACAGTCTCCTGTTAATACTGATAAGTGAAAGAATACTTTGCAAGTGGTTTCTGAGGAACGTGGCATTTAATCTATAAATGAAGGAAAAAAACGTTATAGATAAGTACATTTCATTCAATTCTTTTTGAGTAGTTGGTGAGATCCCACCATTACAAGATGTAACTTTTTAGAAAATAAAAAAATTATTTTTCCTGAAATCTCATTTTCTCGGGCATGAAATATTTATTAAGTTTTCAGTTTAAAACGATATAACTAAAAACTCCACTCGATATTTATATTTTCAAGTAATTATGACTTTGGTGACATTAACTTAGTTTTGTCACTAAAAGTAATGACTTTAATTGTACTATTTCTCTATTACTACTACTCGCCTACTTGCTCATCCGCTATCGTACGCCCCTTTTTGAGCTCAATGGGTGCGGCTCCCTGTTTTAACACTTGCTATTATGTCGGAGTCCCACTTCTCTCCTGGTGTCACCACAATTTAGTGAGAGCACTTCCAGATGCGACTCCTGGGGGACTCATGCCATACTTCCACCCCTACAAAACTCACGGAGGTATCTTCTTGCCCACATATTTAACGTGTCCATGCCTAGGATAGACATGAGATAATTCAGTGTGGCTTGTTGGGACTCTAATCGGGTTTCTTCAGAATCGAATCCGACTCGCTAACCACTCGTTTGTTTGGGGCCCCACTACTATTAGTACTACTAAAAGAATTAACTGTCAAGGGTGACAGAAGGATGCAGACCAGCATTATCAGATTTACACCTAAAGTGTCACCTAAGTGTAGCAGATTTGGACACCTAAAGTGTCTTGCTTACAATCAGGGGGAAAAAATTACCCTTTTTACTCCAAATGCAATACTGCTGAAGCCTCTCCTGACCATATTTTAAACTGTCTGGGGCTTGCCAAGGAGGGTATTTATAGAGACCCTTTGCTTGTTTATGATTTCATTGTAACTTTTGGCCTCTTGAAACTGGTCTAGCCTATGGCTAAAGCGGGTGGAATAAGTCACACACACAGAAAAGAATTTAATAATACAATTGTTTCCTAATAATGTAATAACAATGATCTTACGAAAGTGACCTTCAGAAACTCATTAAAGCTTATAGCACTTCAGAGTTTTTTGAAATTTTGAAATGTGATTAATAGCATAAGAATAAATCGAAAGAATCATGACCAAGTTTGGTGTTAGTTGATAATACATTTTGTGTGAAATAATGAGGTTACGGATTCGATTATCTGACTAGCGAGGTAGTTTACCAAGCATAATGGAAAGTCTTTTAAATATCTTTACAGAAGCACAATTGCTGTGTTAAGTAAATGGGGTAGGGGCTATATAGAAATGAACAGAGACATTAATTGGTGATGTACTCGTTGTTCAATCTGTTCGGGAAACAAGAAATACCGTTTGCGAATCCCGGTAAGACAATACATTTAAATATGAGTTAATAAATTGTATACAGTATACTGTTCTGCTATCTTAATTGTTTCTTTTATCTGGTAACTTTCTCCTTTGTATACACGTTCATGTTATATTTTACATTCTAGTTTAATGACAACATTTTTTGATTGCATAGAATGTTTTATTAGTTAAAATATCTGCACATATATTTCATAAATCTTCTACCGCATACCATATGCCCCCTCCCTTAGAAAGCGTATTTGTGCATTTCTGAAGTAACTGTTCTGAACTTTGCCAAGCCACTATCCAGAGTCGGCAATCGAAATGGGATAACTGTACCCTTCTTCGTGTCTGGATAAAGCTATCTCCCAATTTGAAATGTAACGATGAATTTTTCTAGTAAATTAATATCGCCAGGTATACTGAATTATTGCATTGCGTATGAACAGGTGAAATGGTAATTTGGGAAAGGAACTTATCAATTTTTGCATAGATTTTTACATCAATAATTTTTTAACTTATTAAACTAGACAACTTTTTAAAAAATTTGAAATGTTTAGGATTTTATTCTAAATACCGAAAAATATTTAATTCATAAGCCTAGGTTATTTATAAAGCATATAATTCTTGTGAAATTACCAATATTATATTCGAACTCACAATAAAAATTCCTTTCAATTATCTTTTAAAGCTATCTATTTTTTAGACCATTTCAACAAGACATCTTACACTCATTACTGTAAACATGATGATTTTAAGAATTTGGTGAATTAAAGTATGCTTTTAAAACAAAATTAATTCAAGCTAATTTTCCCGCAAATGTTTCCAACTCTATATCAAGAACACAACACTTCTCTGATTAAATAACTCGAATTCAGGAGGGAGTGCGTTTAGTTAATTACTTTTCTAAACAGACAAATCTCGAGGGCATATTTTGCATCTAGCTAGCTATAAGTTACACTCCACCATCGAACATCCTAGGATGCAGGTTTCATATGCGAGAACTATTAAAAAAGGTGGTCGTTATCCAATATCCTTAGGCTCGCTTTGTTAATGGTGTATATTTTTAACACCGCCGTTTTTAAAAATTGAATATTAAATAGGGAGTTTAAATTTGCAGCGCAATTTTTCTATTGTCATTTCATTTTTGGAAAAGTGGGGTGAAAATGTAAGTTTATACTTGGCTGTTTTATGAGTTAAGTAGCTGATATTTTATTTACTTTTAATTTTCGGTGTTTTTATAATTTTTAAGAAAACGCAGTTTTTAACATATATAACATTCTGAAATTTGAAGGCGAATTTTTCGCAACAATAAGTAACAAATTTCGTGGAATATACATCATTTTGGCTCTTTTTATTTTATAATATTTTATGCAATTGAGGAGGAAAAATGATGTTTTTAGCTGTATTATACATAATTTAAATAAAGGCTGATTTTATGCATTAGCCTAGGGGAAACAGAAAGTTTCCCCGTATATTATCGGTGCGTATATCTGTAATATCTACCAGTAAACTATTTTATTCGATTATAAGTATACATCATAATGACGTCATTTTAGTGTAGTGTTTTTTTGCATGGCTTAAAGAACTAGTTTTATTATTATGTGTTGTTGTCTGTAGCTGTTGTCAAGACATGTGTTTTTAAATTATTGCTTTTGTAAAGAAGAACAGTACAACAATTACAGTAAAAGATAGTAATTAAAAAATTCATAATTTGTAGATTAGTTTGTTTTGGTCAATTTGAAATTTTTTTTTCTCAGTAATAACTTTTGCAACTTAAATGAAAGTACAGTTTGTGACACTGACAAATGAAAAACTAGCAACAGGTATTGTGACAGAAGATCTGAAGTTATTATAAAGGAGTTCTATTTAATAATTAAATTTATTAAAGATTAAAATATTTAAACCTTAAAATAAGAAAAATTGCATACGAGCTGAGTGTTTTGAATTAAAATAGACAATTATATGATTTTCATAACATTATTAATTTACTTTATATTATAACAGAACCAATATCCTGCATTTGTCGGGTCATAAGAGGCACCTCAAATTTATAGAAGGGTTTTTAGATGAGAATATTTTGTATTTGTTAGATATGTAAAGATGATTTAAATTTCTTACTTAATAAAGATAAAAATATACAGAATAATATATATATATATATATATATATAAGACAAAGTTGAAAGTGAAAAACCAGCATAAGCTCTATTACTAATTACAGCTAGGAACTAAAAAAATGAAAAGATAAGTATTAAAAAGGTTTTAGACAGCATCTCTTCATCAGCGGTGCCGATACCGTCTAAAAACCAATGCATTGTTTCTGATAAGTATGATCTAACCAATAAACATGCTTAGACACCGTACAATCCATAAGAAACAGAAAAATTTAATAATAAGTTGCTCAATCAAAGAACACCAAGCCTGGCGCTAGACAAAGTTGAAGTTAAGAGTAGGAAACCGCAAGAAGACTGACGTCACAAACCTTGCAACCATGTAGTTAATGGAAACACAGATATATATATATATATATCTTTATATATAAAAGGCAAAGTCTGTGTGTGTGTGACCGAGTTTTTGTCTGCTCGCGGCGCAGCGCAAAGACGGTAGGTCGGACAGTCTTGAGATTCGACACGAAGATGCCTCCCGAGGTCTCATTATGCACCTCGAAGCCCTTTTTTCGATTTTTTAATTAGATTTTCCGTAATTAAATATTTAGTCGCGATTTGGAGCTCCCGGACGAGTAAAAGTCCCGTAAATCCTAACGTATCCGTCCAAGAATTTTTTTTTTCGGACGAGCCTATACGGGAAAGATGACACTATACGGAAATCACAATTAAAATTGTCTGTTTTAATTTATCGATTAATTGTGATTTTTTTTCGATCGCCTGTACGCTCCCGTTTTTCGGAAAAAAACGCGATTTTGGCCGCGACCCTTTTTTCCAAATTGTCGAATCGATACGTAAATGTCGTTACATTTTTACAAAATTTTTATCTCAGAGACCCTAGACATCACAGTTTCGAAAGCCAGAACCAAAATTAATTTACAAATTGTAGTTATTTTTTAATAATTTATTTTATGATTCGGAAACTCTTGCGAGAAATCTCATTTTGGAGATTTCGTTCTTCATTTTCGGACGAAGGTAAAGCGGGGGAAAATAGGCGTGTCTTTTTCGACGTCAACCATGTGATGTGTTGGGGCGTTTGTTTTCTATGAGGGATTGGATGGTTATAGGAAATCGATTACTATTGCAGTGATAATCGATTAAAAAATCGCATTTAGTAATGCCGTAATTTGTTTGGCCAACACTTAGTTAATATCATATAATTTGTGGTGTGTTTGTGGAAAAAATCTTAGAATACATTTGTTGAGATTTAAGCCTCCAACTTGAGCACAATAAACATCTTAATACGTTTTTCGTCTCGCTGACTGTTGTGGAAAGTTTTAAGTAATCTTATGTCAAAAATTTTGCCAAAATGTGCCAGAAAGGATTAAATTTATATTGGTAAAATAATGTATCGTGGCGAGGAAAAGGATGACAGCGACGCCCATTAACAAAGGGTTAAAGCTACTAAAAAATTGGTAATTACATTGCCCGAGCAACGCCGGGACGGGTACAGCTAGTAGCTAAATATAATCTTCTAGGTATAACAGCAGAAAACTATCACTTTCCTTATACCACTTTAGTTCCTAAATTTCATGAAACACCTATTGCTTTTAGAACTGTAACCTGTGGTCACAACACTTATGCTACTAAAGCAAGTGTTATTTTATTATATTACCTCAAACTAATTTATAAAATAATAGCTTCTGGTGTTTGTGGTATCATTGACAATAACTTTAGTCTTATTAGAAAACTACAAACAATAAATAATTGTAAATCATTACTTACTTTTGAATTTAAAGATTTATTCAATAATATCAATATAAATGATTTAAATAGAGTAATTATAACGTTAGTACATAATAATATTCAATAGTTAACAAAGATTTTAATCTTACTCATTTCAATATCCTTTTAGATTTTGTTACTAAACATAATTATATAATACACAATAATAGTATATACTTACAAACTAAAGGTGTACCACAAGGTGGAAATGCTTCTAGTATGCTAGCCAATTTATACTTATATTTTTTTTAAGTTGATAATATTGAAAATATTGATAATAGTAATTACAATGTATATAGATATATTGATGATATAATAGTAATAAATAAAAGTAGTAATAATATAGCCTTAAATTTTTACCCTAATAATATGGAACTAATATAAATTATCCAAAATAATATTAATGTAAACATTTGAGGTATTAACATCAAATTAAATTCTCATAGCAATTTTACTTTTGACTTATATGATAAAAGATCAGATTATGAATTTAATGTTGTTAAATTTCAAAATTTCCTAACTTGTTTACATAAATCTGTTTTCAATAACATTATTATAAATCAGCTAATACGTATAAATAGGCTTTGTTCTAAAGACAATAGGAATAAGCATATTTTTGACTTGTTAGTTGTGCTAAAACGTAATCATTACCCCGATAGTCTTTCCAATCACATAATTGGTTGTTTTAGATTTAAGTAATAGCTTGTTCTGTTGCAATTAATTAGTAATAAAATATAATAAGTAATATAATAAGTTTATTATGTGAAATTAACGACTAAAACATTTTACTCATTACTACTAAATAATACTCATTAATTAATAATAATTAAATTCTTAAGTAAAAAATAATAATAATAAGTAATAAATAATAATATTTTACTCTTAGTAATAATAATAATATTTAATATTGGTTTATATGACCTATAACACAGTCTCCATAGTAAGTCTGCATCAGTGTTTCCATTAACTCCAAAGTCTGTGACGTTGCAAAGTCTGTGATGTTAGTCTTCTTGCAGTTTCTTACTCTTAACTTCAACTTTTTCTAGCGCCAGGCTTGGTATTCTTTGATTCAGCAACTTATTATTCAATTCTTCTGTTTCTTATGGATTGTACGGTGTCAAAGTATGTTTACTGGTTAGATCATATTTATCAGAAATAATCCATTGGATCTTAGACAGTATCGGCACTGCTTATGAAGAGATGTTGTCTAAAACCTTTTTAATACTTATCATTTCATGTTTTTAGTTCCTGGCTGCAAGTAGTAATAGAGCTTATGCTGGTTTTTCATTTTCAACTTTGTATTATTTATTTTTCTTTCAATAAAAGTGCAGCATTCAGCGCCTTACTTGAAAGTAATTTGTTTTAATTTCCTATGCTAATAATGTTCTTTGTCATTTTAAATTTATGTTTTGGCTTTTCAGCCTTATTTCTATTGATTGATCACACATACATCTTTGTTAATTATATATATATATATATATACATATATATATATATAATAAATAATGCTTATAAAATATCTATAATGTATATAATATATATAATACTCACTGGACTCGGTTCTAAATTACTGGACCGTCTTGTCGGGGGTAATATTGGCCACCTATACGGTGCCCCATTAAGTGAATGGCCAGCAGTCTCGCCCTTTTCTGAGAACAAATTGCGTCATAGCCAATATTCCGGGCATTTGTAATAAATAAATATGTATAATAAATATATTATATATATATGTAATAAAATATTCATTTAAATAAAATATTCATTTTATTTTAAAAATGAATATTTTATTATATATATTATATATATATGCGGTGCGTCTTACGGCCCACAGTAATGCCAACTGCGGACCGTAAGACTCACCTCAATTTTAAGTCGGCATTTTTTATGTAAAAAGGTGCGTCTTATGGTCAGAAAAATACTGTAAATATATTTTTAGTTTTATGAAACCTTGATACCTAAATATATTATTGTAACCTAAATATATTTTTAGTTACCGAAAATTATTTATGTATTCATAACTTCGATTTATTTCATTTCTAGGAAATCTTTAAACTTCATTAAGAATGCCTAATTCTGTTTGGATCATATCTAAATATACCAAGGTAGAGTTCCCTATATTGTTCAAAGTAATAACGATATAATGAATAATTTTATATTTGTCTACCATATACATAATTTAGAAGAGAGAATTTAATTTATGTAAGGGAAAGGAAAATTATGATCATAGGGAAAGTTTTGAAATTTTGAAATTTGGAATGCGTTTAGACCAGTGTATGGAGACATAGATTTCAACATACACAAGATTCCGAAATTTTATTACAATTTGTGCAGCTAGGTAGAGATTTGATCTCCTCTCTTTGATCTTAAACAGATTCTATACACTGGTCGTTCATTTTCTAAATATACTGTACAATCAATTTGAAGATGTCTTACTTTTAATGCCCAAGTTTCACCAGAGCCCGCGGGCAACGATTATTATATCAAAAGTCATCTTATTTGGAGCTCTGAAATTTAATAAAATTTCCATGATCTAGATTAAAAATGTCTGGATGAAGATATTTTTTTATGATTATATACATAGTTTCTTTTGTCAATAAATTTAATTTTAGCAATGTTTGAATGGAGGAACTATAATAAATTATTTCTTATTTCTAATTCTGTAGAAAAATCATGGACTTCTAATTAATAACATGTAGTTAAATAATATTTAAAGTATATTATTAATTAATTAAAATAAATTACTAGTTAATTAAATGTACTTTATTATAGTTTTTGGTTGTTGTTATTGTTTTCCTCGTTAAATATTTAATAAAAATTAGTTTATGAAGCCCTTATGCTCGTATAATAATCTATTTTGTTGGGGTTAGAAGAGGCTAAATGTTATTTATAATAAGCTATTATAACAGGTTCCATCAAAATCTATACTTAATAATATATTAACATTCTGTTTTGTTTTTCATCAGAAGTAGGGGTATATCTGATATTAGCGTCCTTTCTGATCATAATGCATGGTCTATAGCTCAATTTTTAACTTTTATTTTGTTACGTAGAGGTATTAAACTGGCATTCTTTGCTTCAAGTACTTCAATAAAAGTTTCGCATTTTTATATTTAAAACATAAAATTTTAAACAATTTCACAAGGAAAGCTTCAAAATCCACCTTTTTATGCTTTGATACTGAATTTTAGACTGCTTGGAAGCTAAGTCTTCAAGATATTTATCCTCTTTTTGAAGTTTTAAATATTCAACATAAAAGGAAAATTTCAGTTTTGAAGATATTCAACGTTTGCCTTCAAAGCTTCTTCAAGCTTTCAGAGATTAGTAACGGAAGATTTTTAAAAAGGAATTTTTCAAAGAATGGAATGTCAAAGAAAGTTTTTGGACATTTCTATAAGAGCTTTTCTTGTTAAGAAACATTTTATTTGAAAAAATCTTTCGAAAAGTTATTACAAATTTTTAAATCATATTTCTCAATATTTTATTTGCTGGATTTCAAAGTGCTACGTAGCTTCCCGCTCTAAGGAGTATTTAAAATGCGACATAAGTATAAAAGTTTAAGAACTAGTTTCACTCGTCCCTAATGATAAATTTTGCTCTCAGAGAAAATTTAATTTACAGAGAAACACGAGAAGGATACGAGTTGATTTTTTTAAATGTTGTTTTTTAGAATAAAAAATGACATTTTGAAAACTATGTAGTGTGAATTTAACTGGTTTTATTTTACACCTGAAAAATTTTCTACCCAAGAGGCACTTAATATAAAAATATTTTGCTATTAAGCCACTTAATTCTGGATGTAAGTGCACATTATAGCATAATCATAAAACCTATTGTATTTAAATCTTGTTGATACGAAATTTCCCCAGTTTTCTCGTATAATAATTTTTTTCCCAATGTACTTTGTCTTCCTCCAGAGTAGTTGGTGTCTTGTAAAGAGATCACCGGATAGATGGACCAACATAGCCCGCAGATAAAGCACGGATAAAGGACGTTAAGGGATGGCATCTCGTGGGGGTTATTAACCTCTTCCCTTCTCTATAAACCACAATGACGAACTTTCTTGTCTACAGATTTAACGTGCCCATTGTCGTGTTGCCTGTCTTAAATATTTATTTTGGGCGTGATTCATAAATTATTTTGGTTAGTACAAATTATTTTATTTTTAGAAATTATTTGGGTGCGTTGTGTTTTTAAGATTTATTTGGTTGAATACAGCCTAAAGCTCAAGACAATTTGGCAAACGAACAGGTCAAGCAAACTTTGCTTCTAAACCTTCCTTTAGATCAACTACAAAAAAAACAGAGATGACTAACTCCAAAGTAACAAAATAAAATTAATTTATTTACAACATTATCTATTTACATTTTAACTCAAAAATCGAATCACCAAATCTTAGTACACAGATTACACATTTTACTAAACTTTTAGCATTTCTCCTGAATTCATATCGAATGACATGTATTTAATTAAACCTACACCTTTTGGATTCAGGGAGCATAAATTTATTTATTTTACCTAAGGCAAAGAACTACTCTCTCTCAAAATCTATATTTTAAAAAACAAACATTGATCCCACACTAAATCATTCAAATTTTCGAGGTTGGGTCTGAACAAGACAAAAATGATTTGACACTCACTCAATTGGATACTAACCACACTGGAACACGGGTGATGATCTCATCATCGGGCATGGGATCTCCTTTTTTCTTTCTCGGTAGCAGGCATTCAAATCTTTATACTGTCGTAGGCATCTAATCGTCTGCTTCTTCCGCTCCTTTCATCTCCGGACGATTCAATCGGAACACCAACTTGAAATCGCCATTCTCTCCACCTCTATTCTCAAATTATTTATCGGTGAAGGCAGCAACTAGATTTCCGTCATCAGCAAAAACAAATTTTAGTCTCAGGATCAGGAGGATCTCATCTCGGCACGCATCAACCGAATTTCTGCTCCGCTAAACGACATCTTTCTTTGGGAAACTTCCCAGGCAAGATCAGTTTTTCTCGATAGTTAAGATAACCACACTTCATCACCTGCGATACTAAGCACCGGGAAAAGGGAACCCGGGACCGCATGCAGAAATGAATCCTCGAAAAAAACTCTAAGTCTTCTATTTATTTTATTTTTTCACAACAATCTCCACGCCTTCTCATGACTCCTAATCAATTCAGGAAAGCTTTCAAAAATCCACCACTTAGCATCAATTTTCATTTCTTTGATTGAATAATCCCATAACCCATGCACGCCTTCCTTGTGTCACAAAACAGACCACCCAAAGTCCAGTCCACGTGCTTTGCGGTCTACCTCCCAAACAGACCCAAAAAATTTGTTTACAATAGGGTATTTTACTTTAACGTCAAACTCCGGTGCCATCTACGTCTGCAATCAACCTACCCCCACCGTGCACCGCCGCTTTTAAATTGGCTAAGTCACAAAGACGACTGTCCCGTCCTCTAATCAAAGGCAGCTTCCAAACTTTCTAACCAAAATGTGATGAAAACAGCCTTCGATCACCTTATCTCTCTAAAAGAAATTTAATTTTTCTTTAAAATCGAAAGCGCTTCATCACACCCATACCCAGCGTAGACAGGAGGGCATTTAAGTGGTGCTGTCGAAATTCGATCCGAGCACCCTCACTACTGAATCCCGGGTGCCCCGGGCCCTTCTTTCAAGATGCTAGAAATTAGCTCTATGATTCTAGTTCATCAAGCATTCAATGGCTGTGATTTCTTTTTGTTAACATAAAATATGTTAAAGTATGGCGCTGTGGCCCAACTGGTAAGAGCAGGGGCCAGTGATCTGGACGTCCCTGGTTCGATGCTCGTCACTGCAAATCAACCACCGTGTTCACTAATGGTGGCCGGGGCACGTAAAATAGGTCGTGGCTGCAATGTTCTCAAAGTTCTCAAATTTACATATGGAGGTTCGGGGTCAAGTGTTTTTGGTCTCGTCACCTGACTCGGTTCAAAATTACGAGACCGGTCATTTAGCCAAGTCGGACTCCTACCCTTGTGGTGCTAATTCAAAACAGGAGCTACCCCTTTCAGCCCAGTAGCCTATTAGGACCTGGTGAATGGAGCCTCCACTCAGGGGGCATTAACAACAACAACATGTCAACCTTTGTGATTTGTGATTATCGTTATATCTTCAGTACTCTAGTTAGGAATAATCTAGATCATTCTAGTTATTTAGAAAGATTTAAAGATGAATGTATTTGGTTAATTAAACATAAAACATAAAAAATAAAAGGAACACAGGGAAAAGAAGTAATCAGTAAAAACATAGTTCCTTTTAGTAACTGTGGGTGTCGCAAGGCATAAATGTGATACAATATGCCATTTCAGGGAATACTGCAACCAACCAAGCAAGAATAGCACTATTCCCGTCATAAATATTTTGCCAGTGAAACTCTTTAACAAAACTGTAGTATTGAAGGACTGTAGTGATTGAAGGACTCAAAATAATAGGATCAATCTAATTAAATAACCATCAAGGCTCTAAATTGACTGAAAAAATTGAATCACATAAGGTATGTATGGCTCCTGTCAGAGATTGTTCGCCGATCTTTGACAGCAGCTTCTGAAAGGAAGAATTCAGTAACATCCTGGCAGAGATTGGCGGTCTGTTGCATAAACCGAAGCGGAAAAACGTGTCAAGTTTACCAATCCAAGCTGAGGGAAAATATCATTTTAGAGTAACTTGTCGTCAAGGTAAAAACAACGACAAACTGACCGAACTTTACGTTTATTTTGAAAATCAAGAATCACTGGTTGACAAAATGTGTAGGAAACGTAATGTACAATTCAAAGTATCTAGATACGTTTCTCGGGGAATATCTGCTACATGCTCAAACTGGTGATATCGAACATGATATTGCTAAACTTAACATTTTCATCTTTACTATATGTCACTCCGACTTTTGCAACAGGCTGTCCTCCTAGCATGCTACTTAACTTTTATAAAATTTCTTTATTTTCAGTCAATTTAGTGACAACCTTTCTTAAATATCTCACTCGACGATAATCGCATTACAGCTACTTTTCTATAATCCTTTCACCAACAAAGTATTTTGTAACGTGTGTCACGCTGCTCATACTTGTCGTTGGCTACCTTATCACAAAAAATATCATATTCTTTAACATAACAACTCTACATACATAAATTCATCTTCATAATTATAAATTCTCATTTTCGTAAGTCTTTCGATGCATGTTCCAATTTTTACATGTATAAAATATATTCTCTCTATGTACTGTCAGTTTAATTACAAAATAAACCTGTGTTAATTGTCAAAATAAGACCCTTTTCTACAGACATTTGTATTTCTTCCTTAAAGTATTTATGGAAATAATCGGTTTACATGTCTTTTTGAAATTTATGAAGGATGAAGAATCAATTTCGTGATGCGTGTTCGTAAATGATTTCATAGAAGAAATCCTCTGAGCATTAGCTAATGACTCAAAATGTAATCATTTATGTTACACTCTCTAATGAACTAATTACCTTTAGTACGAGAGTGGGAATGGAATTTGACTGTTAGTTTCAGGGCTAGTATCTGACTAATTATTTTCGTCATGAATGAAATAACGTGTTTAGACAAGTCTGCCCATTGTGATAGAATGCTAAATGTAAATATCACGAACAAAGACGCTATATATATTTTTTAATATCACCATTGCGAAAGGAAAAAAAATAAATGAAACGCCACATAGATAAATTGAACGCTACATTTTACGTCAAATGTATGCCTGGTTAAAATATTTTCAAGGAAAATGGGAAGATAAAACCGGCTAACGGCAAAAATTGATGGTTCAATCTTTTAAGAGCGTAAATATGTATTTTATATCAAGACTTAAAAGATTCTGACAGAAATTACGTAGTAATATTTTGACATTTGAATTGTTTTGATATATTCCATCATATTTGGTCAATAACAGAGGAATAATTTATTTAGCGTCAAATATATTAGAATAATGTGATGTAGCAGGGAATATATGCATTACCTTGAAAAAAGGTCTTTTCATGTTAGTCATAAAGGAAATGCTTTACCTTTAAGCGATTCTTTCATAATATTTTCATATTTGTTGAGATAACAATTAACTGATTTTTAATTCATCAAATGGAAAACAATTTCTCTCTTCTGTTGTATTCAGGTCCGTTTGTATTTCATAGATTTTTACTGTTAAGTTGTAATGCATATAAAACTTTTAATTTCGCAATCTCTGTGAACTGCTAAGTTTCCTATTGTATCCAAATAACACCAAGGCTTGTAACTACTTTAACAAACTATAATCTAGACTTTTTATTTCAATGGAAACATTTTTATACCTTTTTTTAAATTTTAGTTGCAGAAGATTAATTTTCTTTACTAGATCAAATAATGATTTTTAAACGCTAACAAGATAGTAATGGTAATGAAGCATTTTCTTTTATAATGCTTTCTTTATTCGAGTATTTTTATGCATCAGATAACTAAATGAGAATTTTAATGAGATTGCATTATAATTACTTCGTAAAGTTTCTAAAGTGAATCTTTTGGAAATTTAAATTTTTGGTGCTGAATTTTATGACTCTAAAGCGTATATTTTTTATTCATGCTTTTTTTCCTATAGCTAAATAATGAATTAAGAAAATATTAATGCTTAACATTTTCCCCTCAATTTCTATGGTACAGAAGGAGAAAATCCAAGATTAAAATTAAACTTTAGACTTTTTAACAATTTTAATGAGATTAAAATTGACGTAATGAGTTGAAAACGTAAAATTTTTTACCGAATATTATATTAAAAAAATTATTAACAGGAAATTTTCAACATTCATCCTCTTTCCATAACAACTTCTCAAAATAATACTCCAAATATTTTTTATTCTATTATAATTTTCAGTATAGGGGTTTTCTAAAAATGCTTTTTGTAACCTGCAAATGGCAATAGCATTAACAGAGGGAATCTCCTTTTCCGTGTCCCAATCTCGATACTGACACTAAACGAGCATCATAAGCTAAAAATACGCAGGCTAGTCAACTGCTATTTTCTATTATAAGAACCTACACCCAAGTGGTAAACAGGGAACTCTTATAGCTTTTACAGCCTTGCCTAACTCTATTTTACATGTTGGAATTGTGAGAGAAAACCTTAAACATATAAACTTTTTAAATGACGTAAAAGGAAATTGAAAAAAAAAATTGAGGAAAATATAAAACATTCACTGTTTAATATTTTTTTGCTTAGAATAAACAAAAAAATGAGAAAAATATAATTTTAATGTTTATCAGATCTTCCGTGTCTTAAAAAACAAATAAAAAACTTTTCCAGTAAATTTTAATATCTGAGCGAGAAGTAAGGCAAAAATTCATATTTCCTTTTGCAGAAAGATGAATTTATATCAGAACTCTTTTCAAGTAAGTCAGTTCCATTATCTATTAAATTTCCAAAAATACATTAAATTTTTATAAAATACGGGAATCTTATGAAAAGAAACTGATGATAAGCAACTTGCTTCACCCAAATATTGCACAATACTTATCTTTTGAAAATTAAAAAATAAAATCGGGTAATACTGGTTGAAAAAAAGATGAAAGACACAAATCCCATTTCATCTTTTGTATAACTGCTTTGAAAGCACAGGTAAGAGCAACATTTCAGCTAAATATATTAAAGAAATAATGCGAAACCGATCTATAGAATGTCACGGATATATTACTAAAAAATCGATTCAGAGTTAACATCAGTGCAGAATAATAAAAAATAATCTTCTTTTAAAATATCAATGGGCATGAAAGAGGTCGTGTATAGAAAATTATTAATGATAACCAATATTTTTCCTCGGGTTCACACCATGCATATGAACACTAGATCCTTAAAATGAGTACTGCGAATGTCATTTTCGCCCACTAGTGAAGGTAGTTTGACATAATTTTAATAGTTGTTACTGTTATAGTAAATTAACAAACATTTTATATCTATATAATATGAAACAATATAATTTTTATTTCGATACTTTTGAGGCAGTTTTTAAGAACTGTGTTTAAGAAATTTTAAGGAAAATTACATTCATAAAAACAATTTAAAAGAATGATATATCTTTAGTTGTAGATGGGGAAAATATCTGTTTGAACATTCACACATCAGAGTCTAAATTCATATTTAAAAACTGAGCATCCAAAGTATGTCCCCTGAAATGGAATACAAAGATGCAGGTTTTAAATAAAGAATTTAGATTAAAATATGTATGGTCATTTTAATATGCCTTTCATAAAATAAAGCGTAGGGTACCACTATCGAGCAGTTAAAATGACTCAGCTCCTAAAGAGCAAAACTCTTCACGAAATTTGCCTTGATCGGAAATTTGAGGATCGATTGGCTTAATACCCCCCACACACACATTAAGAATTAGTGGATTGACGCTTTAGTCTAGAGAAGCATCTTTTTGAATGTCTCTTTTAACCAATAAAAAAATTTTGAGGGAAAAGCTTTAGGTTCCTTAAAAATGTCATACGTCTAATAAACCTCAAAATGGTATTTAAATGAGAAACATAAGAGCTTTTTAACTTATAGGAAGTTATTGATTTAACTTTAGAATTTTTTAGGGAACGAAATATAAGAAATTCTATTTAATCACTTAAATAAATAAAACGAAGCAAACATTCGCTGTGATAACACAAACTTGAAATAAGTGTTGAAAGATGTAATGAATAAGCATTCAAATTCAGGAATTTGTTTTTACTGAAAAATGACAACATTGAAAGGAATATAAACACAACATAAATTCATTTTGT
This sequence comes from Dolomedes plantarius, assembly GCA_907164885.2. Taxonomy (NCBI): domain Eukaryota; kingdom Metazoa; phylum Arthropoda; class Arachnida; order Araneae; family Dolomedidae; genus Dolomedes; species Dolomedes plantarius. Next base: position 61,226,083 of record OU015492.1, read on the forward strand.
TGAAGACGGATTATGACAATTCTGCTTTTAAAGAAGTTCTGGTGGAATTAGGTATTATTGAAGAATCCTGCATCAAAATACAAACTGGCGCATTCAAATTTTTAAATAGAAAAGAATGAAAATGAAACTATTCTCTTTAATATATTTTAACAGCGAGGGAAAATAAGCTGATAAAATACTACTAAAAGATAAATGTATAGTTATTTCGACTGTGATTAAAATAACGTTACACTAATTTGCTTTGGAATAATAAAAACATATTACATGTTGAAGTTTAGATTGCCTGTTACTTATGCATTCTTGAGAGTACTAGGTTTCAAATCCCTTGAGAAATATGAACTGCAATAAACAAATGAGAGAAGAATATAAATTTTGAATTCTCTGATCATTTTGTATATCGAGAACTCTGGTAATCTAAGAAGAGAAATTTCGAATTCTGTTTAGAAACGTAATTTTAGAGAGGGGGAATAACATCACATGTTGAATAAATTTTCCTTGGAGGGCATTACTGAAACCTGGGTTTATAATTACTATTTATTTGATATTTGAGAAATGAAACTTTTTAATTTTGCCATATTTTTGTGTCTTTACATTTTCATAAAGGCTGCGTAGGTATTAGGGGAAATGTATCACTAGGTAATATAAATAAAGATAATAAACTTTTCTCATGAGAAAATTCCTTCATAGAAATTCTAAATTTTATATACTTGCGGGGTTCATTAGAGATTTATTCAGGAATTAATTCAACGTCTTGAGGATGAGTCCAAAGCCAAGTACTTGTTTTTAATATATTTTTTGAAATATGAACACATGGGGTGGAGTTATAATAAAACTTGAAAATTCCAATGAGTTTATGACAGGATCAACGCTCAGGATTATATATTTCTTTCCATTTCTTTTTTAGTGATGATGTCACATGCGATAGAGTATCTAATGAATGAGTAAATGGTAGAAGCTATGTTTTATGTTAAGTATGTAAAATTCGTAGAATTACAGGTGACGTCACTTTTGGTATCACAGGATTTGGATGCTGTTATCCTGCTTAGATACAAGTTGTTTATCGAGTTGAATACCAGACAGACCTAGAGTACATTGGTCATTTCACTGGGTTTGCTTGATTTACGTAGATTGACTAAGAAAATTCTAGTGTTAATGAGTAATTTGCAATTGATAAGTACCAAGATATAAAAAAATAATAGTTATTAATTGCAATTGATTCCTTCCTAAATAAAAACCTAGCTTTCTTGAACGGATTTTATGACAAATTTCAGTAATAAGGGCGGAGGACAAGATAATAAAGATCATCTAAGTTGTTTACAAGTAAAAATTATTCGATTATCAATAATACTGAAATAATTTCAAACAAAATACTTTCATAGTGAGGTCATGATGTTTATCAATGACAAAATTAAGAAAAATGAAGTAAAATGAATAAAAAAATCGCATTGATGAAAGGGAAATGTTTTAGAGTTCTAATACATCTCGCATATCCTAGAGAAAGGACGGAGACCGGATAGAACTATTGATCTGGAATAGAAAACTCTCTGTCCTTTTATTATTAATTATATGAAAAAGTTTTGGATACTCCAGTTGTATTTCAGAGTTTCGTCATACACTTTATTCAAGATATAAATATATCTTGTTTTTCAACAACTGATTCTTTTAAGTGTTGCCTTCCATATCGGAAAAAAAGTTTGTTTTGACTTTTACATTTCCTTTTAATCCAGAATTACAATGAATAAGATTGTATATTTTGACGTATAAATTTTTCTTCTACATATCTTTTTTCTTCTAACCGCTTAGAGCATCTTTGATTTACGTCAAGATTTATTCCGAATCTGTTGCGGATGGCATACTGTGATCGGGACAGGAGAGGAAACATAACCGTATCGCAAAAGAAAGTTCTAAGAATAAATTTAAAAACAATTATTTTTTTAGTATTTATATTTTCAATATATATATTAACTGTATTCTTTAAATTATACAACAGCTATTATCAAAAGAAGCAATCTATTATTTTTACTATTATTTAAAGTAAAATAAAATATATGTTGTTCTTTCCAATCCCCTTGGTGTAGGAGAGCCAAGTCCATAGGACCTAGGTCCTCAAACCCTAGGTTCTTGGAGAAGGTTAGTAAGCAGTTTCACTTTAAGGTGAGGTACCACTGGGGCTGAAGTCCGACTTGGCCTCTAAGAACATTGGTCCCGTAATTTTGAACCGAGTCAAGTGACGAGATCGGAACACTTGACCCCGCACCTCCAGAGATAAATTTTAGAACTTTGAGAACATTGTAGCTACGACCTATTTTACGTTCCCCGGCCACCATTAGTGAATACGGCGGTGGATTTGCAGCGACCAGCATCGAACCAGGGACGTTCAGATCTCTGGTCCGCTGCTTTTGCCAACTTGGCCACCGTGCCCATGTAAAATATATAAAAATATATAAATGTAATAATTTTTTCGCATAACCCTATGCATAATTTTTATTAATTTTTCAGTACAATAAAGGATATTCTATGAACTGAAAGAAGTGGATTGAAAACACAGCTGTAACAGAAAATTTCATGACTGAAATAAACAGTATTAAAAACAAAAATAATGAAGGGAACTCACATATGAAATTTAAATTTTTTGAATACAGAGAATTTATCACATAAAATTACGACATAAATTTTTGTAGATTTTTTATCCCGTAATTATTAAGAATTAAATTATTGTTGAGGATTGTATGAGGATTATTGAGGAAAAACACACCCGAATATTCTCCTTGTTGTTGATTTAAAAATTATTAATTAGTCACGTTCATACAATAATTCTCTAAAATTTTTATCTTCTGCACCCACACTGGGCTGTGGTGTCACTAATGATGATGAAAGTCTTTTACTGAATAAAGAAGCTATAATATTTAATCTTTTTTTGGTTTACTTTTATATCCTAACAATTGCAATATATGTGTAAAGTTAAAGTTTTGATTTTTTAAGTTTTAAAGATAAAATGATATATATTTTAAATTTTTTATTTTTTACTTTTATTTCTTATAACCAAGATAATTAACTTTAATTTGTATCTTTCAGATACATATTGATATTGGAAGTAAAGCTGATGTCTCAGAACTCCTTTGGAAAACATTGCCTTATTATATTTGTGTTCCTATGTATTTAAAATACTGTTCTAAAAGTCACTCCATTAACCCCTTTTACAGCAAATATGTTTCTTAGGCACGTTTAAAATCATTTAAAGTTTTAAAACCGTGCCTTGTTCAGCTGTCTTAGAATAAAGTGTTTAATGGAATCGTAAGAGAACAAAGTGGGTTTACAATCATAATTACGAAGGTGGTAACGAAGCCGATCCATTCTAATCTAAATTCTTTAAGGTTCACAATGCATGTTTGATACAACTTTCAGTAATTACTTCTGCATAAGTAATGTAAAAACCTTACTAGTAACCCATAAAGGACTAAAACTATTTATAGCGGACTAAAACATTGGATGAGAATTTTACCTCCTTAAATGCTTCAGTCCCACAGCATTAATTTAAAAGCAACATAGATTAGCCACCTTGGAATGAATAAAGGCTTAACTATTCAAAAATTCGAATAAAAGATGCGTATTATGCTATTAATATATCAAGTCCCATCAACATTTAACAAAGGTGAATTTTGCGTTCTGTTAATCAATTTGGAAGAAGAAATGATTGATATTCTTTGGTTTGTTTCTTACATAAAACTTGTGAGAAGCACATAACAAGGATAAACAGCTACTTAATACTTGCCAAAAACCCAAGGGTGGCAATTATTATTCTATTCGGATCTAGTCGCTCCAGTTGGTTTTTGATCTGGATATTAAAAATTCGTGTTCTTGTTATTTCTGTGGAAAAAAATCTAAATTCTAAAACGAAATATGAGACCAATATGTAGTTGCAGTAACGTAACCAGAAAACGTTGGCCCAATTTCTGACTAAAACATCCCATAAAGGCGTTTTAGGTTAATAGATTGCATCTATGAAGATCCAATTTTTCTAAGAGAGGTAGCCTCTGGTTTCTAACCAAAGATTACAACCCTGGATCGTAGTGTTGGTTCTATATGTATAGGGTGATTCACTCGAAAGATGCCCCGAATAATCTGTAATAACGGTCGTTAGGACGAAACAACCTCAAAGAAACAACGTATATTGTGTTCCTCGGTATATAGTCCGTCACATCACATGGTTTTCGAATGAGGCATAGTTCCACTTCTCGGGTTTTGTTAACTTGCAAAAATTCTGTATATGAGATGCTGAAAATCCTTTTGCCCATAAACGAACACCGCTTCATGATCAAAAAGTCGGTGTGGTTGCGCATCATAGGGCCTATTCTCTCTGACACCCATGTGTGCCTGGACATTTTTGAACAGGTCGGGAATCAGCTGGATGATTGGGATGAACGGAGATTACTTCCAATAAGGTAGTGCAAATAGGGAACAGACATGGTGGAAATCGGCAACAGGGTAATCGGCCAAAGGGAGTTTGGCCACAAAGGTAGCCGGATCGGACATCCACAGACTTCTTCCTTTGAGAAAAAAGTCTGTCAGAACAAGCATTGCCATGGAAGATTTGAAGGAAAAGATCCAACGTGAGATTGCAACTGTTTCACCCAATATCCTAGCCAATACGTTCAGGAACATTGAGCCAAAATGTGTCTGCCAGAAAACAGAGATCACTCCGAGCCTTGCAAGTAATGCAATCAATTACACATACGCAAAGGTATGTACCGTATTTTTTTAGCCTCTTTCGAGATAATTTCCCTGTAGAATGCAGAACAGACACGATGTTGTAAAAATCACATGTTTCGCACTGATTTAGGAAAATGACGAAGTTTTTGTTTATTAATTTTTGTTATTAATTCATTTATTAACAAGATAATGCTATTTTACTTGAAACACTAAAAGTTCGCTGCTATCTGAGCAATATTTCTCATATCCTTACTTTGTTATGGTTTTATCCATTCAGCATGCACTACTTTTTATAAAGTACTGTGTGAAGCTAAAATTAAAAAAAAAATGTTATTTCTTAAATAATAATCAATCCGTATCTATGTTAAATTTTATATTTACATTCCTTTAAAGGTTAAAACTATTAAAATTAATATTTAATATATATATATATATATATATATATATATATATATATATATATATATATATATATATATATATATATATATATATATATATATATTACTATTTATTACTATAATTAATGCGATGATAAATACGGGGGCTGTCCGTAAAGTATCCGAATTTAATTTATAACTAAAAAAGTATAATGGATATACATACTGCAGTTTAATCCCCTTCAAAGTATCGTCCTTGAGAAGCAACACACTTAGACCAACGTTGTTGCCACTCTTGGAAGCAAGATTGGAAGTCGTTCTTTGGAATGGTCAACAGCTGTTCGATCGCTTTTTGTTTGATGGTCGTCACATCCTCAAACCGTCGTCCTTTAAGCGTTCTCTTTAGCTTTGGAAATGTGAAAAAGTCGCACGGAGCGAGGTCTGGTGAGTAGGGAGGTTGCGGGACTTGAACGGTGCCATGTTTGGTTAAAGAATTTTTAACCACATGTGAGGAGTGAGCAGGGGCATTATCGTGGTGAAGCATCCATTTCCCAGATTTCCACTTTGCTGGTCGTTTCCTCCTCACGGAATCACGAAGTCGCCTCAGCACATCACGGTAGAACTCTTCGTTAATGGTTTGTCCTTCTCTCGATGGTCTGTCCACCTCCCGCAATCTCTCGAACTGTCATTCGTCGATCTGATCGCACCACAGTACGAACATGTTCCACTTTGACATCATTTCTCGATGTTGATGGACGCCCTGATCGTGCATCACTTTCCACAGATTCCCTTCCATCTTTAAAACGTCTAAACCATTGAAACACTTGAGTTCGGCCCATAACATCATCACCGTATGCTTTCTTAAGCAAATCGAACGTTTCGGTTGCCATTTTTCCAATTTTATTACAAAATTTGATGCAAACACGTTGCTCAGTAGATTCCGTCATGATCCAACCCGAAACGAGACTTCCACTGCGTTCACTTTTCATTATTGCTACAAGAGAACCGCGGTTTGCAGTGCTTGGATAATTGCCAACATAACAAGTTTACATATGTTTAAACATGCTAATTAGCGTGTGCACGTACAGCGGTGTCTGTATTATCTTTTATACATTCAGTTCGGATACTTTATGGACAGCCCTCGTATATCATATTAAATAAATAAGGAATTTAATAATTATATTAAAATTAATAAAATTAAAGTATTAAAATTATTAATTTTTGCAAATGAATAAAATCATTAAAATACTTCTTATGATAAGACTTAATTAAAATAATTTCGAATCCTTAATTATGAAAGATATTAAGTGAAAAATGTTTAAATTTATAGAAATGAAAGTATTTCAAAACTGAAATGAGGTGGCGAAAAACTTTATTTACTGCTACATGACACAAATGCATAGTAAATAACTCGTACTCACTCACGGCACGTTTTCTTATTCCTGAAAATCTGATTTCAATGATTATTAATTTCGTGTAAATAGTTAATCAAAGCACTCGTTATTAATAAAAATGTTTCAATTCTTTTTAAGCAATTGTTTCAAATATTACAGATGATAACAATCTTATTTGAAGGTGGAATAATAACAGATAAAGAATCATGAATATTTATGCATAGAACTTGCTAATTGAAGCGGACATAAATCCCCATTGGAACAACCTGCAATACAGTTTCCTAATGAATTGCTGCCCTCGTGCTCAAATCCTTACGAAGCATGAATTAATTATTCAATTAGGCAAACTAACAAATTTGTGGTTGTTTTTGCCCGAAAACATTAAGATTTAATACACAATTGAAATCAACTGCCATTAACGGAATTTGAGCTGTAACTAACTTTAATTATTTGTCATCGATAATTTCTTTTAGTTGTTGAATAAATTTCAGAAATTCTTTTTTCAGGAGTGAATAAATCGGTTGTAATCAACATTTACGTTTGACTGAAAAGTTTTTTTTACGTCAACCAATAATAATTTTCATTTTTATGGATTTGAAAGAAGAAACATATCTTTGAAAAATATTAAACTGATTACATGAATGTAAATCAGAATATTGAAATACTATATAGTACTATACTACTTCAATATTTTATATATATATATATATACATACACTGAAGTCCCACTGAATTAGGGATAGCAAAGCCTATGCAAATTGTGTAGCTCTGCGCATCATGTATGCGCGAGTGAGGGCGCTGTGGTAACTGCATATATAGCGCGTACTGTGGTTGTTCTGAATTAGTTGTTGGAATTGCCAGTACGGGTAAACTGCCTGATTTAGACGCCTTGACGCCTGATTTAGACGCCTGATTTAGAGGTGCGCGACGCATGGGCCATTCAATTTCCGAAATCGTCAGACAGCTAGGATTTTCAAGGTCGACAGTGTCAAGAGTATACCAAGAATACATGGATGGTGGAAAAAAACTAGCGATCGGGCAAACTGCAAAAGACAATGAGCCTTGACAGTGCGTGGTGAGAGACAGCTCAGGCGTATTGTACGTAGCCAGCGAAGCCAAACATTAGCTCAAATTACCACCCAGTTTAAGGAAGGTGCAGTCGTACAGTCAGTAAACGGACTGTGCAACGCTCGCTTCACCGTATGGGTTTCGGGAGCCGTCGACCTACGAGAGTACCATTGCTCTATACTCGCCATCGGGCTGCACGTCTTGCCTGGGCAAGAGAGCACAGAGACTGGAGTGTAGAGGACTGAAAACGACTAGCATGGAGTGATGAGTCTTGATTCCGACTACTTAACGTCGACGGGAGGCTGAGAATATGGCGTCAGGCTCATGAAGCCATGGATCCTGTATGCCTGGCTGGAACTGTACAAGGGCCTCAATCATAGTCTGGGGTGTTTTTTCGTGGCACAGTTTGGGATCTTTGTTGCGTGTACCAACCTCCCTCAATGCAATTCGGTACGTAGAGTTGCTGGGTGATCACCTCCATCCGTTTATGCTGTTCTGTTATCCGCACGGTAATGGAGTTTTCCAGCAAGACAACTGTACCTCTCACAAGTCCCGGTTGGCTACTGGCTGGTTGGATGAGCATTCCTCTGACTTCTCTGTCATGAATTGGCCACCTAGAAGCCCAGACTTAAATCCTATTGAGCATCTTTGGGATGTTTTGGAACAAGGCATGAAAGGCCATCACACAGCACCAAAGAACCTTACTGAATTATGGACAGATTTAGCCAATATTTGGCAAGCCATTCCCGCGGAACGTTTCCAGAAACTTGTTGAATCTATGCCTCGTCGTGTGGCAGCCGTTATCAAGGCCAGAGGAGGCCCAACTCGTTACTAGGTAGGTATCCCTAATTCAGTGGCACTTTAGTGTAATTTACAATACTATAACTTGTTAAGATATTTTGAATTGCTCGAATTAAAAAAAAAAATTCATTTGGTTCCGATAACATATTTAGCAGAGGATGATTGGGTTGGTAAGAGATGATATTACTAAAAGATTCCTTTTCATGCCACATGGATTAATCATTGTTTAATACTTTATATGTAAGATGATAAAACAATTTATTATCTTGCTGCAACGTTATTTAACCTTACTAAACTAAATTTCTTCTTGTAAACAGCATTTCGAAATTTTAACTAACCTTATTTTCTGAATAAAGATTTAACGTTTAATCCATAGGGCTGAGTACTCTTTATATTTCAGAATTTGAATTCAATAATATGCACAGAAAGATAGTCCTAACACGATTTTTTAAGCCTAACACAATATATTATAAGACACTGCATTTGTCGTATTGCAATCAATAAAAGTTTATATAAAAATTATTATCCCTCTAGGTATCCCCCTTTTAGAAGCACTGACATATGTACTTAGTTCTTAAAATGAAGATATATCTTTTTCTGGCTTATATGTTCTTTACCGATAAGAAAAAAAGTATTTTGCGAAATTATTATAATATGACAGAGACTTGCTTCAGATGTTTGTACACAGATAAGAAAAACCATCAACCATAGTCTCTTAAGATATTCACTTCATTAATTTTAATAGTTTCAATGTTTGCTACAAAGGGGGAGGTCAGGTAAGGCTTGGGGGTTAAATCTTCCACTAAAACATATGTGTCCATAATTAGAACTTAGTTTTACAATTACTTCAAAATACCAGGATTTTGTCAAAAGCATCCTAACTTTAGTTAAAATCATTTATTTATAAGACCAACCTTCAAAACAGAAATTTGTGGGCAAAGCAGTATAAATGGAACAATAACACCTAAATTCACATAGTTAAAATTATTTTTTTACTGAGAATATATTTCGCCGAGATTGCGCATTCCACGATAAATTTTTTTTTTCTACTGCCCTCGTTGCGCCTTTTATTATGTTACTAAAGTCATTCCTTTATGTCTATTTTCTATGCGTACCCTCACTTTCATTTTCTCATTTGCATAACGTAGATTTTTAATTTTCATCTTTCCTTCCCCTGGGAGAGTAGTATTGGATTTTGCGAAAGGTTTTTAAACGGCAAAATGAACTTAAAGCAATAGTAATAAATGTTTAAAAAAAGAATGGTTAGCGGTAGAAACATAAAACGAAGCCTCCAAGGGTTTGGAGTTCATTATAAGTACATTCTAATCTTTAAATTTCTTTAACTCAAGACTTTTTTTTAGTCTAGTGGTTTTTAACACACATACAGTGAATACTAAAAATATTTCTGTATATTTCTAAAGAGTCTAGGGAATTACTTAACTTTCCATGATATGTGACTCAGAGAATCGCGAACAAAACAATAGAATCGAAACAATATGTGCAGTTAGGAGGCATGTGTTACTCATAGAAACATCTGGTCTGAATTTAAAGAGAACGGTTGTATGATGATGGGTTATGATGGTCTTATGATAAAGGATCAGTAACAGACAAACTCTGAAATTACCTGCACATTTACGAAGGGTATAGCAAGGAAATTGAAAAGGCAAGCACAAGGTCTTTTCTACCACTTTAGTATTCTTCTTTCTTCCGCTCGTCCGCTTGTGCGGCCGTCAAATGGCAAATTTCAGTCAAGTACGAAGAAACTTAGTAGTCTCACCTCTAACCATACAGAATTCCATTGGGTGTTATTTCAAACTGTTAGTAGTTTTAATTTGCGAACTTGAAATTTCTTGAACTATATTTTCTCAAAAGATAAAGACATGTTATTTTCTACATAAGCCAACGATACGTTTGAAAATGGAAAATTACTGTAACAAATGCGGATCGAGATAAACAGTGAATACATTCTTTGAAATGTTTTCGTATATTTGACAGCCTTAGTATAAATCTTGGCCGTGTGAAGATTAGAATTTATAAATAATAGTTCTTAAGATCACTGGGTTTTTCGAATTGTGAGAATGCTGCTCTCGAGATTACAAAATGCGTGCCAAATTCATGATCTTGGCTGACGTTCTTTACAGATATCTTTCCCCCCTCCATAGATGTAAAGAATAACAAAGACATAAAGAATTATGTGCAGCCCATTAGATTGTGTCGTTGGCGTCACAGAAAGGGAAACATGAGAGGAATGGAATTAGAAAGGAATGCAGGATGCTTGAAGTCATAGTTTTTATAATAAATAACGGAGGTATTTTATTTTTCCTGTTAACATTTAACATTCATATTGAAATGCAAGATATTGGTAAAAAGAACATTGCCCTGGAGGATAGCTGAAGAAAGTTATGTAAAAATAATGATTAGTGGTAGATGCTTTTTGGGGCAATCTTATTTTACACAAGAGTGATGCCCTTTTCAACATCCAATTAATTCGTTTTATCACATGTTCTGTATGTTCCAAATGTGAAAAAAAATATTTAAAGAATTAATGTATGATTTACTTTGGCGGTTTTCTTCTAAAACACCGTAAACACGGTGAGTTTTCGTTTTTCAATAGTCGGGCTATACTGAGCCAAAAGTTCTGTTTTTATATGTTTGGGACATTGTGTAAGTTCTTATTTTGTGATTGAAAATACTAAACATGTGACTTTAACAATGTTAAATGTTTGAGGGAAGTGATCTGTGTCAACTAATTTAAGCAGACTGAAATAAAATAAAATTTTATAAAATTAGAAATAGAATAAAAAGCTGCTAATTTGAAGTTGTTAATTAATTTTTGTTTGAAACATAATATATATGAACAAAGCAATTGGGTTTTTCATTTCTCATGTTGACATTTAAATATAAAGGCAAAAAATTTAAACTTTTACATTAAGGAATATTAGTTTTATGACTAATATTAAAAGTGATTTTTTACCAAAAATTAAAAAAATGCTAAAAATTTATCTTAACTTCCCATTCTGGAAAATCTTACGTCTGTATCATTTTATGATAATTAATAGTCATGTTTTGCGAAAGAAAATTTGTACCAATTAGTTACCTAATTTAACATAAAGTGCATGCCCATTTATATACAACATGATTATATATAAATTTAAGTATGTTTTGTAGAATTCATCACTCATGATAACACCCTGAGTAATATACTAATCATCAGGCAGCAAAATTACTGTTTCGAAGAGATTTTGAACTTCAGAGATAAAATTTCAAACATTATCGCTAATTCCTTGACTAATAATGCTTGCATCTAAAGTATATTGGACGCATTCCAGAGATCAAAAATTTTTTTTTCACAGTTAAAGCATTGGGGTAGAACTGGACAGGTTCCAATTTATAAGAAAAAAGATAACGTTAAGCAGAGGAGATCATAGTTTGTGATAACATTTCGCAATTAATGTTTTTAGGGATATTTGTTTTTATTTAAAAGAAAGAATTACTTTATATTAAGAATTTTATTGTAAGAATTGAATTACCAAAAAGTATTTTTCCCTCAAAATTTAATTATATGCGTGTTTGCGTGAAACACTAGAAGTTTTTTTTGTTTTTGTTTTATGTAACATATATGATTTGAATTGCAAATTTCCGCATCAAAAGAGGAAGCAATAATGTCCTGGTAGGAAAATGACAAAAAAAAAAAAATTCACACCAAGTGAATTTGTTATTGAAATATTTGATATTTCCCTTTTTTTATCTCATTATTTTAAAAATTATTTTGTAGTTTTTCATAAAATATAGTGATTACATCAATCTAATTGGAATATTTTACATACATACATTTTTATTAAATGACATTTGTTACTAAAATTATATGCAATAATCGTAACTTTTCCAAATTAAATTTTTGCTGGTAAGTTTTGAAAAAAAGAATTCAGCCCAAGCATTTTAATAAATTATGTCTTAAAATAGTTTACTAGGCTCGTACGACTGAAAGTGAAGTATTTAAAGGGGAAAATTGCAAATGTATTGGTCTTTGGTGGTTTATAAATAAAAAAAAAATCGTCGATTGCCTTTTTGAGAAAAATTGCGATAAACGTGTAGTAGGTTGTATAACTGGCCTCTGATCTTTTTTTTTTTTTAACCTTTTTTGGTTTGGAATAGAAAGTCGAGTACAAGTATTCATGAAAAGCAAGTTTCCTAAAGAGTAAGGAGAAAAAATAATTTTTTTCTCTCATGAAATACCTGAAAATATACACTTGAACGGGATGAAGCTTTCAGAGATTTCCCTGAACTGATCGGAGGTGCTGAAGGAATATCATTATTACCATAGTAATTGCATCTGTTTAACTGAGATGGTAGTGTGTTAAGTGGGTTAATTGGGATGTAGGTAAATATTTTTACTACACGAGGTTGAAACAGACCGGGACCTACCTGAAGGTCGTGAAAGACTGATTGAAGAAGACGTTGAGCAGGTATTGGAGGGAAAACTCAAATTTCAACTTTATGGTCATCTCTGTGTCCAACGATTTCCCACTAGACCAGTGCTCAAAACGTCAATGATTTATTCACTACCAATGACATGAGTATCTTGCATTTATCAAAAATCTGTAAAAAACTGTGGTAAAGATGACTGAAAGTGGTGTTGAGGATGCAGATGTCTGAACTTTTTTATGAATATTTCATAATAACAATTTCATTTCCGTAAACACCCCCAAAGTATTAGACAACATAGTGTAAATAATGATGATATACATTTGTGCAATACTTTTATCAAAAACGTAAAATTGGGTTTTTGAAAAATGCATGAACTGTTTTCTTGAATATACGTAGATTTAGTAGATCGCTGAAGTTTTGGATAAGAAGGTTTAAAACTAATTAAAATCTTATCTCTGTGCTGATATAATCAATGTGTTAAACTTTAGATACCAATATGACGTCTTATATCGTGCTATAACCTTTTAAAAGTGTTTGCCCTTTTTCCACTGAAAAAAAGAAGGTTTCAAAAATATATTTTGTGAATGTTTGCAAAGCTCGCCAAAGCTTTAAACATTTCATGATGAGAATTTCACATTTTAGAGGTGACGTGGGTGCACTGAAGGCTTAGTGATTCCAGCAAAATCCTCGTTCCGTTTCTATTTATAACTCATCAGTTTTATAATAAACGATTTTTAGTAATGTTGACATTTTGAATTCCAATGAAAAATCTTTTTCGTAAAATATAGAAACATATTATAATATAAAACTTTCCACATATTCCTGTAAGACTGAGCATTTTAAGTTGCGCACTTCATATTTTAGGGATTGCGTGAGCGCATGGAACAACAAATTAATTCTAACAAAAATATATTAGCATTTTGGATTCATATCTGGTTATTTTTTTAGTAATGTTTCAGTCACAGACAGTTAGTGTGTTAGTTTAACAGCCTGGAGTCAAAACACATAGGAAATAACAGCATCCACACACATCCTTTTAAAACTCAATAACAACCAATATCCTCAGTGAGAACAGTGAGGTTGGGAGAGAGTACGATCCTTCCAGATGTCACCTGTGGGTGTGCTCGAATCAAAATTAGATGGCATCTAGCTAAGATGGGCTCCAACCTTTGCGGTGCTGTTGAAAACCGGAGTCGCACTTCTCAGCCCGCAAAGCCTATATGAACCTGGTCTTCAACACTTCCGGCCGGGGGCTTTTGCAACAGCAACAACAAAAGCAACCAAGCTTTTGTTTGCTGTTGTGTTGGCTACAATTTTCCTCGGTTCTAAACTTTTTGAGTGAAATAGTTTTGGAATGGGATAACTAACTTTGTTTCAAGGAAATATCTTTCCAAAGAACAGCTATAGGGAAATTAGAATTTGGTTTTGTCATAGCAATGAAAATTTTCAACAATTAATCAATCTTTACATCTCTCAGAGTATATGTAAACTTTAAAAGTATTCGAAACTTTCAAAGTAAAAAATTACCGAGTAAAATATAATTGCGGTAATATTCAATAACATACTCGTATAAGCATTAAAAAATTTGAAAGTGCAAAATTTTGACATTCATGTAAACTATTAAAAATTATTACATTTTTTTTCCCCAAAGAGCAACAACAAAAACAACCAACCTTTTGGTTACTGTTGTGTTGGTTGCAACTTTCTTCGGTTCTAAACTTTTGAGTGAAATAGTTTTGAGATGGGATAACTCACTTTGTTTCAAGAAAATATTTTTCCAAAAAACAGCTATGGAATAATTAGAATTTGTGTTTGCTACAGCAATCAAAATTTTCAATAATTAATCAAACATTACATCTCTCGTTGCAGAGTACATGTAAACTTTAAAAGTATTCGAAACTTTAAAAGTATTAAATTACCGAGTAAAATATAATTGCGATAATATTCAATAACATACTCGTATAAGCATTAAAAATTAGAAATTGATTTTTGTGCAAAATTTTGACATTCCTGTAAACTATTAAAAACTATTACAATTTTTTTTCCAAAGAGTAATATTTTTTTAATTATGTGCCGTGAATTCATTTCATAAACACAAAATTAAGTTTATTTCTTAATAAAACCTAATGATTTGGGAATAATATAAATTTTTTTATTACAAAAGCAAATGAGATCTTAAAAAATAACTATTAGCGATATTTTTTGAATGCCAGTTGATGGTAAACTATGAATTTGACAATAAAAAATTTTGCATTTTTAACAGTTTGTTTGATATTTTTATATAGAGATTGCAGGTCGTTAATAATCAATGAAAGCAATTATTTATTGCATTTTAAGGGTAAAAAAACAGAATATTAAAATGTTTGGAATGGGATCATACTCATCACTTTCGTTCGACCATTTCTTGAAAAAGGAAGATAAGACATGTCTAATGAGGGGTAATTAGGGTTGATTAAAATGTCTTTACTCGTCATCAACTATCATTTTTAACTCCCATTAGAGAAATAAGTAAAAAACGTAATTATCTTTGATACTATAAGCAGTTTATTTTTTTTACGGTCGAATAATTGAAATTCTGACTATTAAATACTGCACTGTTGCAGTTAAACGCGTGAAAGATTATAAAGTGGAAAAAAATATCTTTGTAATTTATTTGGACGTATACATTTTAAGGGTGAAAAATGTTTGAAAATTTAAAAATTATCCAGTTCAATTTGAGGTTATGAAATATGCATGTTGGAAAGAAATTCATTACTGCTTTTAGATTCTTTCCAGATTTCCTTGAATTTACTTTCCTATTGCAATGCTCTGGATAAACTTCTTTTTAGCATACCTACTAAAATTCCATGCGGGTGTACATAAAGAAGAAAATACAGGTAATGGAATTTTAACAACTTTATGAAAGTGGCATCAACAAGCGAGGTAGTAGACAGATCTATTTAAAAAATGCTCGACTAGTTTGCAAGGCAGAGAGAGCTTTTGGTATTTGGGCTTCCGCAGTGTAGTGGTGGTAACATAGTAAATTGATTGGGAAAATCAAAAGTAGGAGTTAAATATAATATTTAAACGCATTCTTTACAACATATTTATGTAACAGTAATAAATATACTTTAATTCAGATTATTATGAGGGGAGCAAAAAAATGTTAAACATGTCTTAACCCATTACAGACTGGCGTTGCGAAAACGCAACATTAATTTTTGTATTTTTTAAAGGTATGTTATAAGTTTTGTACGTCTGAAGAAATTTTTTTATTTTATTCTCTATACTTTAATTGATCATAATAAATTTTTAGTTTACCCATTTGCCGGCTTTTAGCACTTGCAAAAAATTGTTTTTTGTGGTGTTTTGAATGGGAAAAAAATGACTTATTTCAAATAATAAATAAGTTTATTAGAGTTTCAGAGATCTATATCTTTGAGAGAGCTATATCTTTGAGAGAGCCATATCTTTGATAAAAAGGCTTGAAGAAATGCAGATGAATTCTGTTTTACCTGAAACTTTACATATTAGAAGACCATCTTCATTTTAAAATTTAATTCTCAACAAAACTCGGAAAGACCGTATGGGCCATATTATTACTAAAAATAGTGAAAATAAACAAAAAAAATGTAAACACTGCAAAAGTCAAATAATTACTGTATGAAATAAGTGTAACGTCTTCATGCTAAATGTTTCAAAGATTTAAAATTTTTTTTAAAAATGTTATAATTTTACCTTTTTATATTTTAAAAATTTTTATACCGCTTTGGACTGATGTTGCGAAAACGCAACATGTTATAACTCTCGTAAAAATGAATTTAATTTTATGGAAACAACTTATTTGTGTAATTAATGTTCTAAGAAGTGTTAAAAAACAGTTTCGTGCATTTCCAATAAAGGAAACATGGAGCGGTCCTAAATGGGTTAAGAGGCGTTCTCCTAAGGCATTAAATGACTTGTAAAGTAATGCTGTAATGCAATGTTAATTGTCCCCATGTTTCTTCGCGAATTCTCGTTTTGAATTCTCAGCTCAAAAGCTACTCCAGCTCAGCCAGTTCAGCGTGAAATGCATCGACTTGCAATATAGCGATTAAAGGGATCCGAGAAAAAAACCGACAGTCCCGGGCAGCACGATTGCTCGACTCCAGTGTCTCGGCTCGCCGTTCGTTTTCAGTCACTGATAACCGAATGCTCGTGTTACATTACATAACATTACATTAATATGTTTTGTTACATGTCAATCGCCGCCTTAAGGCGCAGAATAGTTTGGTGTGTGACAGTGCTACGTTTTTTTCCCATACACAGTGGATAATTCGACCGGGACCTACTGCCTAAAGCCGCAAACAGCCATGGCAGCAGTGGGACTCGAACCCACAGATTCTGGTATCGATGTCAGCGCCCTAGCCATTCTGTCATTGTTCGGCATCAGAATCGAAACGCCGTCTCCTGGCCTTAAGGGCGGTAATCAATGGATTGGTTCCTTGGAAGCGAGGATATCTCTTTTTCAATTTCCATTCATTCCAGATTTCCTCGTATTTCTGAACATTCAGGATGTTGACCTTGACGTACATTTTGCACTTCATTTTACATTTATACATATATTCTTCGACGATGCTCATTTTTCATTTACAATGACTGTTTATAAGCTTTTTTACTGTCCGAAATCATTCCTTCCCACTACTGATTCGAGTGTAACGATTATCTAGCCCGACCGAAATTGAAATCTGGTCTCCAAACTTCAAAGGTTTTATTATGGCAACTGAATTATATCTATAGGTGATATGAGCAACTCTAATTCTACAGTTTCATCTGCCATAATGAGTTCGAAAATAATTTTGAATGTATAGTTATGATTTTATAACTACTGAATTATTTTAGTAATGCTTTTAAAAATTGTTTAATGTAATAACTCTATTCACTTAATATTTATTACTATACTAATACCATGAAAAAGTGTAATTTGATGGATACATTAATCTCAAAGTACTTCTAAAATTTAATGTGATAACGTATTTAAATATATATGCTGAATAATCATACTCGAAACTGCTAGAAAACGTTATGATCAGGAGAAATAAGATGACTCAGCAAAATTCTAATTCAGCGCAACCTATTCTTCCCGTTATCTTCTGGAGAGAAATGCAAAATCGGCAGAGATTTTATAGCGAAGAAAATCGCACACTTTGTCCAGTTAGCTCAAAGATATCATTGACACTGAGGTTAAGGACGAAAGGGTAATATAGAACTTAACTGTAGGATATTTTTTCGCCATAGAATTTTAATATATAATTTAAATTTCTTTTTCATTATAAAATATCCAGAGAAATCGCAAATTTTTTTCTCCGATTTAACTATAATGTATAGTAAAAAAAACAGAATGAAGACATTTTCCTCTTTTTTGAATAGAATTTATTTAAATATGTAAGTATTTCCTCATCTTTTAAATCCGGTATTATTTCAGAATATATAAATATTGTGCTTTTAAGTGACAGCCAATTTAAGTGACAGCGTAAGCCGGTATTGCCTTTTTAAGTAATTGTATTTTTAAGTTATTGTTAGTGTATCTATAAGCAATTATAGTAATATTTTTCAGAGAATTACAAAGCAAGCCAGTAATCTACGAATTGATATGGGAATAGCAGAAATGAAACTCATTAAATTGATTTTGCATTTGCTATTGTGAGTCATTAAAAAATTCTGCGTATAATAATTTTTTCCTGTATGTAACCATAAATGTTCTGGCTGAAGAAATATTAATTTGAGAATAGTGAGTTGTCTGTTAATCATCGTCATCTAATTAACGTCTGATTAGAATAATAATGGGTTTCCTGAGAAGTAACAAGTCTGAGAGATAAATGAATGAAGCCGCATTACTATTCCTGCAGAGAATTCATCAATCTTGTAATCAACTGAGTATTATGATGGTCATAAAGCCAGCTTGGAATATTACTCTGCTTCACTACTCTAAAAGAACTTCTGACAAATGTTGTTTACTTTCATTATATGCCATTTAATTAACTCATTCGAGTACTGGAACATATACTGATATATGATCCAAACATTACTGATTAGTGTTATCGTCTTGGTAATAATGTATCGGGAAACAAATTCATTGACACTTAATCAAAACTGGTGTAATATATTGAAACTTTCTAGAATAGGAGTATGAATTTTGAATAAAGAACTAATATCAGATAGAGTTGTGGAGTTTTGGTTGTTAAGAGGGAGATTAAGTGGGTAAGTATGTGCTCCGTTAAGAACAAATAACAGTTAGTTTCCTTTTCTTTCGTCATGTATAAATAAATCTCAATAAGGTATAGGCTAAACCAAGCACCAGTACAAAATTATATGTTTTAAACGATCTGGTACTAAATTTTTCTGAAAGATAAACCAGGCTCCTTGTATTATACGTCTTAGCAAATGCCGGGATATATATATTTCTCTCCTTTTGTCTTTCTCTTCAATCGAAATTCTTCATTAAAGGAGTAATTTTGTTTACTTCTTTTAACAACTTAACTTTCCGTTCTGAAAACTTTGGTTATTTTGGCAGACTACTAAATGATTAAGTCGAATAATTGAAGCAGCTGTTCTTTTTTTTTTCTTTGATAGGAATGAATGTTTAGCAGAGATGGTCGGAACTGAATGTGACAAAGAATTTCTGCCCTAGTTACAATTTTGTTAACACTTCTGAACTTAGCTTACACGCACGTAATTTGATGTACATAAGATTTCAATAAAAAGGAATAATAATAAAGATTTCTGATATGTCTGAGGATTTTCTACGGGAATAATGATGCAAAATATCTTTTCTATGTGAATTTTAATACAAAATACATTTTCTACGGGAATTTTAATACAAATATCTTTTCTACGTGAATTTTATTACAAAATATCTACCCACGGGAATTTTTATACAAAATATATTTTTACATGAATTTTAATATAAAATATCTAAAATTTTAATACAAAATAGTTGTTTTGAGAGTTCCTACCATTCACTACAAAGAATATGTTTATAATAAATTCTAACTTAATTTTAGAATTTACTATAAACGTCTCCTTTGAGGAATTAATCATCATAAGATACAAATGCAAGATTTCTATGAGTGATTGTATATAAAAATTCTTTTTTGGAGGATTTTTCAAATTTTACAGGAAAATATTCTTTTATATTGATAAACATTTAAGTATTATATGGCTTTGGGATGTTTGTATCGCTATTAATAACATACTTTTTAAAACATAGTCGCAAATCAACATTCCATTGGCTTATTTATTACAGAAAGCAGCATCCCATCAGATATATTTTATTCAGATATTGTTGGAGGGAATCATTATTAAATGTACAATCACGAAACTCTGTTATCTACTATAAAATTGTCCATTGTAAATTAGAGCAAAATAATTTGTGCATTAGTTTAAAAAATTCCTAATTTTGTTAATTTTGCTTTTTCCGAAGCTTGTGTGATCATTTATAACTACAGAGGCTGTTCGCACATTTTTTAGACGATTTTGGTAAGCGGTAATAAAAAATCGTTTGCTGCAAAAGAAATAATTGCAATTGTACTATGTTTTTAAAAGTCAAAATTATCGTCTGCGGCTTGAAAGTTTTATTTTATTCAAAATGGCGTTTTTAACAGAGCAGTGGTTCGAAGGCTACATTTATGCTCTTTCCGAAGAGAAATATGCATACTCCGTTATCCAAAAACGATGTGAGAGTCATGGTTTTGTGATATCTAAAGCGTCGATAGGTAATATCGTCAACAAGAAAGGAAACAAACGTCAAATTGGAGCCTCAAGTGAGACAAAAATTCCAAACAAGTATCCAAGGAAAAAACGGACATCTTCGACTATTGCAAAGGTGCGTTGTTTAATGTTAAAAGAAAATCCCCCTAGTCAAAGGGCAGTTACAAAATCATTAAAATGCTCGGTGGTCACTGTAAACAAAATGATAAACATTGATTTAAATCTTAAGCAAAAAAACGCAATGTGCATCGTCTTCTTCCAAATCATATCGCTGAACGCAGGACACGCTGCAGAATTCTATATGAGAAACACTTATCCAAAGAAAAATGGAAAACAATTGTCACAATAGATGAATCATGGGTGTATTTAAATGATTGCAACAAAAAAAGAGCCATTTATTATCATAAAAGGGGAGAAAAAAATTTAAGTATATGGTTCAAAGAATCGAAAGAAAGTTTTTCTAAGGTATTCATGATTGTTGCTGGCTTTTCTTATAATGGCAAGTTAAAAATAAAGAGTGTGGAAAAAAATGTCAAGATTAACTCCAAATACTATCAGGAACATATTTTATCGCTAATTTTTCTGAATGAAATACCATCGCTTTACCCTCAGTGCCATCAATCTGTGAGACTCTATCAGGACAAAGCTAGCAATCACACAACAAAATCCACTGTAAATTTCCTAAAATAAATGGAACAAAAAACTGGTATCAAGGCCATACCCTTCACTGCTATCCCTACTAAATCTCCCGATGTATCACCTATGGAGTTTTGTGCTTTCGGACTTTTAAAATCTGCATTATCCAAACGTCGTCCCAAAACCCTTACAGGACTCTGGAAAGCTGTTCAGGAGGAATGGGATAGAATACCTCTTCTGACACTTCAAAAGGCATTATTATCCTGGAAATTGCGGTGCCGAAAGATAGTTCAGAATAAGGGATGTCAAATAGAACATTTAAAACACAAGAATTTTATGTAATTTAGTTTTGTGAATACAATATACATCGTCTAAAAAATGTGTGAACAGCCTCTGTATTCAGTAATACACGCATACAGTTTGACATCTTAGTGGTAGAAACTTTAACTCTAACTAACTGTAGAGTTAGATTTCATTGATTTATTTGTTTTTTAAAAAAATCTTATTTATAAAACACTACTTAAAAACTTTCGCTATCATTTCTCATTTTTTCCATATTTTTAATATCATTATATCTCATTTATAGATTTATTACATTTCATTTCCTACTTGACAGCATATCGTGGAGCTACGTACAATTTAAAATAAAAATGCAAATTCACATAATTTAGTACTGATTTAAATTTACAAACTGACTTCATATTTGATTCTCTCTGAATAAGCCCTGATAAATAGTGTCTGGGATAAATCAGATTTTTAAATTCCGCTTCAGGACATAAACTGCATGAATTTCTTTTAAATCTGAAATTCTTTTTTGCATTTGAATGATTATCATGTCAACTGAATGACTTTATATTTTTCTGCAAAATCACCGAACTTATGACATAATAAGATCAAAAGAGTCTGGCTATGATTACGCTTATAAAATATTTCTATCTTCGTTTCGTGTTGTCTGTATTAAACGCTATATCATTTCCAAAGATCTCTAACTCCACATATTTTGCATAACTTTCTTTATAAATCGCTAAATCATACAGATTAATAGCGATACACTTAGAAAATTCTCAAACATAACTCTCAAAATTTAAATTTAAAATCTGATATTCATAAGTAAAAATGCAAATCAGACAGCTTTCGGAAATCTGCAGACTTTTCCCCCCTCTAAACGCTGTTGATTGGGACAGATTCTGAAAACCGCAGGATATCGCGTCTATTCCTCCGATCCTTTTTAAATTCAAAGTTTATTTTGAGAATATTTTGATAGCTGAATCCGGATACGGCAAAATAGTTTTCTCTGTGATAACAGCATCTTCAAGTTTTTTTGCAATTTATTTTTAATTCTTTTAAACACATGAATGGAAAAATTATTTTATAATATAATACCATATACGCAATTTGAAAATGAATGCAGTGGTGAAAGATTGAAAACTTAGAAGTTTTTAACTCCATTAAAGAGATGTTTATTTTTGATTTGTACGCTGTGTTAAAAGCCATATATTTATCTTCTCTAACTTTAATTAAATTTACTGGGGTATGATAAAACCTTAGCTCGGCCATTGAATCTTTACACACTCTTCTTTCCTTTTGTATAAAAGCGTCTTATGCTGTTGTAGCGAGGAGAATGATCTAAGTTAATGACGGAAAGCTTTTAATCCATTAGAAAGCAGTTTTAGCTTCGAATCCTAAGATTCTATACAGAAAATCTTTCTCAATGTAAATATCACTAATTTGAACCTTTCTCGGTGCAAGAAAATGCATTTATATCCAGAAATATATGAACATATGCTAGTCAGGTAAAACAAAGTTTACTTCTAAACTTTCACTTGAAATGATATTTTTCTATTCAAAACATCAGATTTTAGAAAAATGTTTCATAAGATTTCAGATGATTGTTTTGTGTATGAGAAATATTGTAAAAAGGAAAAATAGCTTATTGGGACAGATTATGGACAGCGTTATTCGTTTCTCACAAGCAATATCTATATAAATATATATGTATGTATGTATGTGTGTGTATGTATGTTCCAACATCCCTCTGGAACACCTGAGCAATTTCAACCAAACTTGGTACACATATCACTTGCAATTTGGAAAGAAGCGCTGGGGGGATGTAAGACACCCCTAGCAGGGGGCAGGGGAAAGGGGGCATGTAAAAATAATCGAAAACGACTGATATTAGTGTCGAATTCCATAGTTTTTGAGGTCGCTGAGATTAAAACTGACACGTCCGATGACGTTTAAGAGCAAGTTCAGCCCCCCATCAACATTGGGGGGAAAGAGGAAAGGGTGAATATAAAATGTCCAAAATACCGAGAGTAATGTCGAAACCATAGTTTTCGGGGTCGCTGAGATGAATAGGTCCCGATGCCGTTTAAGTAAGGGTTCAGCCCTCCGTCAGCATTTGGGGGAGGTGGTGGAAGAAAGGGGGAATATAATATGCCCGAGGGTAGTGTCGAATCCATTGTTTCCAGGTTCGCGGCGACGAATGGGGGCACATCCGCTGCCGTTTAAATGCAAGTTCAGCCTCCAATCAGCATTGGGGGGAGGGGGAAACAAAATGGCCAAAATGACCGAGAGTAGTGTCGTATCCATACATTTTGCGGTCGCTGTGGTGATTAGTGACACTCCCGATGCCGTTTAAGTGCAAGTTTTGCCCCCATCAGCATAGGGGGGAAAGGGAAGAAGGAGTGAAAAATAAAATGTCCAAAGTGACCGAGAGTAGTGTCGAATCCATAGTTTTCGGAGTCACTGAGAATAGTATAGGAAATTAAAAATGTTATTTATAATCCAGTTTTGAGTTAAATTAATAAAAGAGAGAATTTGTAATTTTACTTTATCATTTGTATACTGTGTTTATTTTTAAATACTTGTAAATTAAATTACTCAGATTTTGCATTATAGTTATAATCCATTCCTTTTCCTGTGTAGTAAAAAAATTGGATAAATAAATATCCGGGCAACGCCGGACAAACAGATAGTTGTAAAATAAATATCGTGACACAAAATTACGAAAAAAAACACTATTTTTGGTTGCTCTGCGATTTTTCTGCCCAGCTATTTTGTGAAAAATATCATCTTTTTCTGACTGGTCAGTTTTCTATTTCTGCAAGTACATTCACAATTAATGAGTATTGATGGAGGATTACGACTAGAAATAAAAGTGAAGAGTATTCAGACTACTATTTCCGTAGGAACTAATTAGTTATATTATGGGGGCTAATTAGTTATGCTACAGATTTTATGAAAATGCTTCATACGATAACAGATGATTGTTTGTGTGCGTAACATACTGGAAAAAGAAAAATATAGCTTATTGGAAGAGATTTCTGACAGGGACATTCATTTCTCACCAGCAATATTGTAGAATAAATGTCCTGATACAAAAATTACGAATTTTTTTTTTATTTTTTAATGTTCCTCGATTTTTCTGTGCGGTTGTTTTGTGTAAAATTTGTTCTTTTTCTTATTGGTCAGTTTTAAGTTTCTGCAAATGCATCCACAATAAGTGAGTAGTAATGAAGGATTACGAACAGAAATAAAAGTAAA
Source organism: Dolomedes plantarius (assembly GCA_907164885.2). NCBI lineage: Eukaryota > Metazoa > Arthropoda > Arachnida > Araneae > Dolomedidae > Dolomedes > Dolomedes plantarius. Next base: position 61,250,774 of record OU015492.1, read on the forward strand.
GAGTAGTCAGACTACCCTTTCCTTAGCAGCAAATTAGTTAGAGAGGAAATTCACTTTCAAAATTGAGGTCAATACATCTCGGATAATAAAACTGTTACTTGTCCACTCAGAGAAGTGAAAAGTTAGATTTTGGGAATAAATACCAGCTATGTGTACTTACAAGAAGATACTGACTGAGCAAAGGCAGCTTATTTTATACACTGAATGTTAATGGCAACTGATTAAAAAACACAAAATTAACAAGTCAAATCTCAGGTACGGGCAAGGCTACGATAATAGTAAAGAAATATAAATGTGCAAAATTAAAATTAGAGAGGAATTCATAGTGTATACACACCTGAAAATTCTGAAGTTTAAAACTTCGTTTGAGATGTATGTGAAAATCCTTGAAGCATAAACTGATATACTGTCTAGAAACATACTTTGCATCGTTTATTTAATTTTAAACTGATAAATTTTACAGTTCCGAAATTGTGAAATATTTCATGTCATACTATATAAACAGTGTCTGATTTTCAGTCTGGCATATTAAGGTAATTCCTACATATGGATGACTCAGAGTTAAAATGAACCAAGTCTATGAACCAGTTCTGAGTAAACTGATCCTAAATTTGAGTGATTGTAAATTAATCAACCACTGACTTTTTTTCTGTTTCAGTAGTGCAGTGCCATGTTTTAGTAAAACTGTTTTATAAATATTATCATACATAATACAGCTATTATTAAGTCACCACAAATAATGTGAGTGGAAACTGTACTTGGTTCACTTTCTCTTTGAAACTTTATTTTTTGGGCGTTTGTTATCATTAAAAATATTCATGTAAGCAGATAGTTTCAGCAAAGAAATGACCATCTTTACATTTCTATTCTGTCCAGACTACGAATCTGAACATAAAACTATGTGTTTGGAGATCCGGGAATTTTCTCTCAAATGATTGCAAACATAATATCCTCAGAAGTCCTGCTTCCCGTTGCCCCATTTAAAATATACATGTAGCCAGTGGATACAGAAATTGTATACGTACATATTCATTTCGTACATATTTCTTTACGTACATAATTCTTTTTTGTACTTTTGCTATAAAGTTTGAAAGTTTTAGAAAAGGCAATAAGTTTTGAAGATCAAATTTGCAAATATAAGTCTCATTTGAAGTTCAGTTACTGTCATCCTAAAGGATTGGCCTTGCTCTCTCTGCACGAACTAAATGTTGGTCTTTTCACCCTTCAAATTCTTTTTTCCAGGATCGTGCTCACTTATTATTTTGTGCATAAGCTCATCAAACAACTTACAAGTGTCATTGGAAGAATTTTTGGGGAAAATACTTGACAATAGTAATTTTCTTTCAATTGCTGTTTTTATCAGGACACTTCTCCTCAACAGAGATCATGCATCATTTTTATATTAAGGTTAGGATGCAGATACTTTTATTGACATTTTTATTTCGAGAGTAGTGACACTCTGAGAGCAATGAAAGGATTTGCTTTGGGCAACGACATCAGAATTATCAATTTTTTTTAGGTTCCTTTTCCCTTACTATCAATCACTCCAAAAACCTCCTTTTTACTGAGTTGTCTGTACAGTCTTCTCTTAACCTATTCTCAATATTCTTAGGAAAAATTCCTTGCATACTCTCCTATTTTCCTCTTCATATGGGATGAAATAGTGAAATAATATGCTTTTAGCTGCACCATTGTCATCCTTTGTACATGATCTAAGAATCTTTGTACTTAACCACACAAAAAAACATTCTGCTTAGAATAGTCTGACAATTTCGAAGATAATATAAAAAATTTCCCCTAACACTGACTCTGATATAAGTACAGAGGAGCGAAATAAACTAAATCACAGAATGCACTTACGAAATCTCGTGCTTGTTGACAACTGAGAAAATGGACTTGGTCCACTATAACTTTGAAAGGGAGTTAGTTATTTTTCAGTGGTACTCATAACTCCTGCCATCTGATGGTACACATTTTTTGGGAGAACTTGGTTCTCTGTTGCATTGACATATATAAGGCTTTTACTGTATCATGACAGTGTTAGTTCGAAATGGCCAAAAAATGGATTTGGTTCACGAACCCTCCCTATATTTTGCACTTTCTACAGCTTTATTTCATGAATTGAGAAATACGAATTTTTCTCATCAAAATATCACGATATCTTACATGCATTTATAAAATAAGAAAAATCATGAGACAACTTCATCAGAACCTACATCTCGCACAGATTCGGAATACTCTCTACCCCAAACTGCATCTTGTACAACAGTGGTTGTGTGATAGACGCTGAGCATCTTGGGGTATGTCCAGCAGTCTCTGGAGGTATTTATGATATATACTGGAAGGCTAGAGAACAGCTACAGGCCTTACAGACTGATTGACCTTTGTTATGGTTATGTTTGCTTGTTCATTGGTTAATGTTTCTGTTTTTCTGTAATTAGTTTGTTGTTTCTCCTTGTGTGTTTCCGCTGAGTGTTATCACTCTGGTGAATGATGTACAGGGTGATTTTGTTTTTAACTGACACTACTCAGAGCCATCTGCAGCGCGATCTATGAACCGGATTTCCATCAAAATTGATAGAGGGACTACGAACGACAGGGGAAAGAGTTTCCATGAAAAAAAAGTTCCAAATTGCGCCGATATGGGAACATATGGCGCTGTTGTTGTCGGCGCACCCAAGCATTTGCACAAAATGCAATTAAATCATCAAAGTGCAAATTCACGACTACGTAGACGACAGCAGATCCAGTATTTCGGGATATAAAGATAAGGGGTGAATACCGGAAAAGTTTTATTAAGCAGACAAATGAATAACCAAAAAAATTTCACTGCTACACCACTTTATGCAAAAAATTCACTTCTCTCTCCTTTAATGTGACCACCATCCTGGTGGACGACACATTGCATCCTGAACACTACGTTCTCAACGGCCGAGTTCGCTCGGCCGTTGAGAAACATGTCGTCAGGAATGTTCATCATAGTCCGGGATATGTTGTCCTTTAGAGCAGCCAAGATAGAGACTCCCCGAAGATACACCTTGGACTTTAAATAACCCCACAGAAAGAAATCACATGGGTTAGGTCCGGGGAGCGAGGTGGACATGTTAGTGGGAAAGAGCGACTGATGAACCTTTCTTCTGTAAAGCGATGGCGCAACAGATTCCGCACCGATCTTTATAGCCCAAAATACTGGCGCTGCTGTCGACTACGTAGTCATGAATTTGCATTTTGATGTTTTACTTGCGTTTTATGCAAATATTCGGGTGCGCTGACAACAGCATCGCTATATCTTCCCTTATCGGCGAATTTTGGAACTTTTTTTTTTACATGGAAACTCTTTCCCATGTCGTCCGTAGTCCCTCTATAAATTTTGATGGAATTCCGGCTAATAGATCGCGCTATAGGTGGCTCTGAGTAGTGTCAATTTAATAAAAAATCACCCTGTATATCAAGTGCTACTGCTAGAAAAAAATATACCTCCATTTTAACAGGAATTGAGCCAATTTTTCAGTAGATATGAGAGCATATTATGTAATATTTGATTCGTCGAAAGACCGTTGAGTTGTTTAATTTTATTGTTATTAGCAAATGCATCATTTATTATGAAAACCGATAAACTGCGTATTTTTCATGTTAATTTATCAACTTTTTACATCGCTAAATAAATAAAAAAATATTTACAAATTTAATAAAAAGTAATTGAAAATTTTCTTTACCTATCAGAGAAAAACCTTAAATTTAAATTTTATTTCCAATTTAGCTAGATACATATCTGTACTGAATTGAAAATTTTCAATTATCGGTACTGAATAGAAAATTTTTTAGATTTTCTGCGAGGAAAATATTAGATATTCGTAACTATGATTATTTATAAAAGTTCTTTTGAAAGCTTTTCTCAAAACGAAAATACGTTTATTTGAATTCAGAGTATTACACAAGTAATCGAATAACGTTTCCCAATGCAGTTTCCTGTCATTTTATTATAATCTTCAAGTGTCGTTTCAATTTAGAGAAAAACAGCGAAATACATAATTCAGAGAAACAGTGACAATAAGATTTGTATGGGGAAACTGGTATCGCTACAAATGATACCGTCATATATATATATATATTATTCGAAAAATTACATTTTATGCAACAAACCACATACATGGAAGCATTCGGGATAGTGATATTTCATGCAATGTTGATATAACCTAACTAAATAATGTCAAAATATATTAGAAACAACGTTTAGAAGATATGAATCTTTTCGAATCATAAAACGGCATATTGAAGAAATTTTCTTTATTTATTTGAAGACACAATTTCCAAAAGTATTAAGTTTGAAGAAATCTAAGAGAAATTCTTTTCTAAATTTTTTAGTTTTCTCTTAGAGAATTAAAGAGAGGATATTTAGGCCCTTGCAGTTTAGAGGAAATCTGAAGAAAAACCAGTTAAAAGCATTCAGGATGAAAGCTAAGTTACTTATTCGAGCTAATAGACCCATGAGAACCTAGTGGTTATCCCGTCGCAATTCGGCAGGGAGGTTGCTCAGATCGTATCCGTACAATTGCCCCCGTGTTTATGCCAGGTTTGTGCATATTAAATCTATAGGCTAGAGAGTCCCTTCATGTGGTAAGTGGGTGGGAATAGGGTATAAAGCCACAGTATATATATATATATGTATATATATATATAAATATATATATATATATATATATATATATATATATATGTGTGTGTGTGTGTGTGTGTGTGTGTGTGTGTGTGTGTGTGTGTGTGTGGGGGGGGGGTGTGGGTGTGTGTGTGGGTGTGTGGGGGTATCGGTGTGTATACCTTACTTCGGCGTTCCCCAGCTCATCGGTCTCACAGACCGCCACGCTGTAAAATTGGGATATTTTTATAAGTTTTTCGCAGTTATAAGTCATTACTGCAAAACTACTGACACCTCTTATTCTTCAAAAGGGTAAATAAAAAATGGATTATTCAACAAAAATTTCAGAATCCGATTCCTCAATCTCTGATAGTGCGAGAGAGACAAAATGTCTGGTTCGTTGTGAAACAGGAGGAATTCTTCCAGCCATGCTAACTACAACAATAAACCAAAGATCTTAGAAATAGAATGCATGCAGACTGTCTGATAATTAATACGGTTCAAGGCTTATCGGTCATGCAGACCGGCAAAAATTTATATCAATTCAAGGCTTATCTGTCATGCAGACCGGCAAAATTTAAAATCAATTCAAGGCTCATCGGTTCAAAAGACCGACTATGTTTTACAAAGATTAAATTTACCGACAAAATACGAGCGGGCGAAAATCTCCGATGTGTAGTACTCGAAGATCGGGACCCGACTGAAGAACTCATAAACCCTCAATAGTCTAATCACCCCCACCACCACTCCACCCTTCAGAACAGGTCCTACAGCGGTCTCCTAGACCAATGAGCCGATATAAGGGATATATATATATATATATATATATATAGTTGGAGGGAAGTTTGAAAGTTGGATATCTTTGATTAATTACGTAATTATTTATTAATTAGTGCATGCTATAAATTTTACCTTCCACAAGTCGTCTTTCAATTCTATTACTGGGAGATTATCACGTCTGTCATAGGTTAGAGATAAATTATTTTAAAAGATAACAAGAAATGAATTCTTGGAATTTGAATCAGAAAGATTAATTTAAGAAGAAATTGATAAAGCTCATATTTTTTTTCAATCGAGCATGTCTCAGACCCAAATTCAATCTTTTTTTTTACATTCTGAGAATTATAATCGAAATCATTTTCTGGACTCAACTTTTCATTCTATTACTTCTTTCGAGGAAATGAGAAATGTGCGTGATGACTATGGGCGGGATTAAAAATCTGTAATTTGAGGTTATTACATCTAGCTGATGTATCCGAGAGGAAGTAAGATGTCAACTTTGGCATCAAGTTCTCCGAGCGTAATTAATGTCTTAGTATTACTATGAGTTAAGAAAAGTGGGATGATGTTCTTGTGTAAAGTGTTTGCAATTTTTGGGGAAAGAGCAGATGAAGTCCCTGATTTCCAAAAAAATACTGAATGGGATAATTTGCAATTGAACTTCTTCTTCTAACAAGACATAATTTGTTAGAAATTAGAGTGGGGTTGTTTTGTGACTGTATAATTCTAATACAACATTCGAATGTGTAGAACGAATTTTCACAATATTGAATTAATAAAAAAAAAGCATCTTTGGTAAAGCACCAGTAACAGAAAGCACTTTCGGCATAACTTCTTGTTTCTAATTTCACAAAACTAATATTGCGGTAGTAGTCATTTTCCATTATTTAGGCATTACGCATTACTTCCCGTCGTCGTAAGGTTTCTTGCCTCGGTATTCTCAGTCTAGAAATCCTTAGAAATATCTGTTACATTGTTTTAAAATATACATAAAGATTTTCGATCAACATCTGAGGCTGACAAGTCTTCCATAATTTTCCGTTTTAGGAATATTGCCGATATCGGTAGTGTAAAATCTCAAAGATTTGTCAACTTGACTGTGTAATAAAAATTTGTGAGAGTAATGTTACATTATATAAACGTATCTTGCTTAGAACAGTGGATCCACTTAAAATGATCATATTAAATCCTTTTCCAATGAGTTATAATAAAAAAACACGCTTTTATCCAGCTTCTTATTGTTTATTTTTCCAACTGTTGTTTTCAAGAGGTCAATATCTCTAGAAATAAATTGAAGAAAGATTTGTGTTGATTCATGTAATCAGGACGAATCAGTATCTCTAAACTATTAAAAAATCTATATCGCAAAATAATAAAGTTTTGAACATTTGCAACGCCCTCCTTACTTGCTTGTTGATCCTTACATCTTATTTTTTTTAAAGAGAAGATTTCTAGCCCATAGTATTTTTTGGTGTACACTTGTTTTGGATGCTTAGGAGATTTTTCAATTCCCCGTTGTTTTCTGGAGCTTTAGAAATAAAGTGATAAAACAGATTCATGCTGATTCACGTAATCAGCACAAATCTGTTTCTTAGAAATATTAAGTTTTGAATATTTATGGTATTTAAAAGACCCTCCTTACTTTGTATAAAGGCAATAAAGTTAATACGTCTAGCAAATAAAACTTTTTTGCCTTTAACTTTTTAAAAATTTTCCATATTAAGTTTCAATATTATTATGTTAGTAAATATCTCTTAAAATCAGGTATTTACCTTTTCCATGATAATCACATATATTTATAGATTTTAAAAAAACCTTCCTGGAATCAAATCTTCGTTTAATGTGATTAAGATGTGATCAGTAAGTATCCAGATATCGCTTTCATTTCTGGTATTATAACATTTTCTCGTTATCTTTAACTCTCTCATCAAATTAGATAAAAGGAATACACTATGTAAAACATGAGGTAATATGATACATAAAAAAATTTAATATTCTTCAAATTTTTATTCTGATTAAAAATAGTTAAAAGAAGGAAGTTATTTATTCCAAATGTTTGGGAGTGGGGTATATTTCGAGTCTCATTCAGAAAGTAAGATCTGATTGGGTGTACAAAAAATTCAGGAAGAAGTTTCTGAAAATTCTCTTTGTCAAATGTTAAAACGTGTATTAACATTTATTTTCTACATTGCCATATTTATTGAGGCATTTGTAGTATCGTGATATAATCTTTGTATTCCGCCAACCTATCATTAACTATCAGAAACTCACCGCCAACTTATTCAGTAGAGTGGGCCTAAGTATTGAAAGTTTTTTTGACCATTTTGTAACTGTTAATTTCTGTTTCATTATAAATAAATATCTAGTTTCTGCTCCTTACCTAAGTGTTCTAAGTTCTTAATTGTCTTAATAAGTAGTTTCATTTCATCTAATATGTTGAACTATGTACCTATTACCTGTTTAGCACGTGGGTTCAGCAGTTAGTCAAACGGCCAGGTTGCGTGGACGGACCTAGAAATGTGTGGTAGATTATTCAACTCTTAACTTTTCTCTCGGATGAGCTAAAAAAAACAGTCCACTCAGTGGTTCAAACAAATGGATACTATGCCCATCCTGACAATTTACTGGTAGAAATGGCAACTGACGATAACCAAGATATTAGAGCATGGAGAAGAATTTAAAAATGCCGCAATTAAAAAGAGAAAAAGACCAACAGAGTGCGAGAGTTCCAGGTTTCAAAGTTGAACTTCGAGGCAACGGAGTACTATGACTGCATCGAATTGGTCTCCAGCGAAATCAGAGGCATCCAATCACCAAAAGTCTTTTATCAGAAGAAATTCGAGACAACTTAAATTCAGGATCCCTATTAGATGAATCATTAGTCTACTTTCCAAGTCACTCCCAGGCTGTGGAAAGAATCGTCAAAATTGTGACGGAAGATGCATCACAGATATGTGGGAATGATGGAGGAGATGTCTTCATCAGAGCAAAGTTGCAATCACGGAAAATGATATCAAAATTCATTTCAAAGAAGGACTTCACAGCTTAAAAAAGTACATATTCTGAATACAATATTCAGTGGGGAGGCGGAACTCCGGAACAGCAACCTTCTCGCTGTGAGTTCTGGGTTGTTTCGCGTTGGCCCCGAACGCAAAACAAGCTGAAAGCTGTACATTTTCTAAACACTTACCACCCAAGTAACACATAATCAGAGTTTATTGAGGCATTTGGCACACTAAAAATGACTATACAAGTAATTACAACCAAAATAAATTAAATCAAAATAACATCTTAAAAAATGTTGCTAAAAAAAGTTCAAAAATCAGCGTTTTATCAAAATTTCTAGACATTTGAGGCAAATCAAGGAGTTGTAGTAAAAATCTCAATTTTTTATGTCAGCTTAGTGCCACACAATAGCACCTTTTCCGCACTACCCATCATCGAAAATCGAAAAAAGTTTTTTTTCGAACCACCCTACTATTCAGCCACTCCTTCAAAACGTCTTTTGTTTCTTGGTCAGTCTGCAGACTCTAACCGACCATAAATCCTTTCAGGGGGAGAAACAAATGGTAATAGATAGGAACTAGGTCGTGAGTATACATCGGTTGCTCAAAAATTTCCTAACCAAACTATTCAAGCAATGCACGTGTACGGACGGTTGTCGTTCAAGAGACTAACTCCAGCATACAGTAAACAACGCCGTCGAATTTCTATTAATCGGCTCAGCTTCTGATGAATTTCCCAGTGGGATTCAGCATTTAAGGAGGTACCTTGCAATTTATGGTCGTACCGGGCGAATATTTTTTGTGTTAAAAAATCTTATCACTGACTGCACTTCATAACTGGCGGGATTTTCGATTTTACTTTCCACTTTAAAATAACACAACAAAGCGAGAAAACTCTATAGAACAACATAATTTCCACCAAATTAAGCACCAAACGTAAAGGAACCAAATGACGGTAGCGTCGTTAAAATGACGTGACCTGCACAGGATCTATGACCAATTGTCTCTAACTTTTTGGATATGCCTTGTAAATATGAAATGCGGGGAGATGCATCAACTTACTGAAACATCGTTGAGTAATGAGAAAATGTACTAGAAAAGTGACTTTTAGAGAAAATATTTCAGCGTTAGAGTAGTATTAATTTTCCTCGCAGAATACATAGAAAGTCAGATTAAATTTTCGTTCTTCTAAATAGCCTAAATATTAATTGGAAAGAAATTTCAAACTTAATATTCGGAAACTTTACTATAATATGATTAAAACTGAAAAAAACAGTTTTCATTTTCTAACATGTTTAGAGCGTTTGAACTCTTAATTTTTGATTGTACTAGTATGTAACACGATTTAGTTTGTTCGTATTTCTTGCAGGAAGATACATTTTAAAACAGGAATATTAAATTACATAGCACTGAAAACACGTTTTCTTTCGAACATCAGAAGCTGAAGATATTGAAATTGCTTGTTATTTTAAAAACAGTTTTCTCTGTTATTCTCTAGTATATTTACGGGAATTCAGAACTTTTTCATAGCTGAGTATAACTAGAAAATAAATGAACAAAATATTTGTAGTTCCTAAGTTGGATAAATTAATTATTGCTAAAATATCCGATTTCTTCACTAAAATTATCAGGAAAATAAAAGATAGGTGTAAAAAATTACTGAGCAAACAGTTAATTAAATCTTTGCAGAAAGTAGCTATATTACCTTAAAACTAAGACGCAAACAAAAATAACATCTAAATTCTGTTATACACAGTAATACTATATAAGCTCACAAATAAGGACTTATTTGTAGTTAGAAATGAAAACCTGTAAATCAGCGCACAATAAAGTATTTTGTTGGAATTTATAGCAAAAGAATTTTGTAATTATTAAATTTAAACTGAAAAATCTGAATAAACCTAACCATTTCGTAATGTTAAACTTCAAACTCTACATAAGAAACGCCATGTTGTTAACTAAGAAAACTTCGACCAACTCAAAATAATTTTTTTTCAATCTTAACCATTATTATAGCTATAATATATAATAAAATTGCATAATATCTCGGGTTACAAATAGATGCGAAAGATACATATTTCAAACGTCACACAGACAAATTTAGGACTCCTATTGTTATGCTACTTTGAAAAATCAGTTTAGTCTTTCCTTTTATAATAAACTGTAAAGAATAAAGGTTTGCTGGTAATTTCTGCGTATATGCTGTTGAACTGAGATACATTTTTTGTTTAAATTTAGAATTTGTTTTAATTTTATATAAATATATATATATATATATACATATACATATATATATATATATATATATATATATATATATATGTATATATATATATACATATATATATACATATACATATACATATATACATATACATATATATATATATACATATACAGTCGAACCCCGTTATAACGAACTTCAAGGGACCAAAGGTTTTGTTCGCTATATCCGGTGGTTCTCTATATCCGAACCATTAAGAAAAATGTTAAGAAAACACAAAATGTATAACTCATTAGTTGTTATGTATATTCAGTAATGATGTATTGAAAGAATGATAAAATCTATTAAAAATAATCATTAATGAATTAAATTGACTAAAATCGATTACATGAAACTGACACAATACTAATTAAATTAACTAAAAATGAAGACAAATGGAAATAAATCGATTTTATCTTTAAATAGTTGCTCACTGTTTGATACAGAAATAATCGGTAATCTTCTGCTGACGTGATGCCGATTTCAAAAACTTTTTATGAATTTCTTTGTCCAATACGTCAAATGACTCCAACACTCTTTCCGCTGTTTGTGTAGACAAAATCTTATTAATTACATTCATCGCTGCTGTTGCATCTGAGATGGTTGAGATTTCGTCATATATGTGCTCCTCTTCATCAGCATCAGAAGCAGAATTTTCGATTTCAGAATGATTCATTTTAATTTCTTCCACAATATCTTCATCAGTCGAATTTTCACATGTAATGACTTCATCATCACATGTTTCGAACAATTGCACGCCACAATCTGAGAATGAAATTTTGTGCTTTTCTATCTACATCGTGATAGGTAAATCTTCATCATCTTCTTCTTCAACATTCTTTGCTTCTTCAAAATTCTTAAAAGTTTCAAAATAAAAAAAAATTCAGTTGTCGACCGAAAAAAATGTTCGTTATAGCCGATTCTTAAGATTTCGGAGGTTCGCTATAAAAGGATAAATTAACATTAATTACAATAGGAAAACGGCGGGACCAAAATTTTCGTTCGTTATATGCGGGAGTTCGTTATATACCAGGTTCGCTATAACGGGGTTCGACTGTATATATATATATATATATATATATACACAGGTGTTTATATATATAAATATATAGATATTTAAAATTAAGATGACTAAAAGGGCAGATGCGACCATTTAATACTCCTATAACCTGAAATAAGATAGACCTATATAAATAAGCAAAAAACGAAATTGGAGGTGGTATAGTTGATGACTGGGGGGGGGGGGTTCTGACACCCCATCCCCAGTTAAACATGTTTTAAGCCTGGCAACACTCCCGGAGGTCGGTGATAACACCAAGACAGTAATAAACAATTATGAAGAGGAAAAATAATTTAGGTGAAATAGATAAGTTAAACCAGATGTCTTTACTAATATAGTCAACTAAAACATAATTACAAGATGAATAGCGTTTTAACTTTTTAATAAAGAAAAATAAAATTAAAAAAAGAAGAAAAAAGAAAAAATTCTTAATACTAAGATACAGAAATACAATAATACTAATTAACTAAATAATTACTCACTAACATATACACTATACACATTAAGATACAAAATACTTAGCTCCCACCAAGCAATGAGACACGAAACTCATGCACACTCACTTTTATAGACATAGTAGGGATAAATATCGCTGTATTAGGGAAATTTTGGTAGAAACTTCTATAAGCAAATACATGGTATACCAATGGGTGGAGGATGCTCATCTGCTTTAGCAGATATATATCTTCACTTTTACGAAAGAGGAGTAATGATTCTAAATGAACTTATGTTTTTCCGATATGTAGATGATATACTCATATGTTTTAATGAAAACTTAAATGCAATAGATATTAATTTTTACCCGAAAAATCTTAAATTGGTGGAGACTGATAAAGATAACGATGGAAATTTGGTATTTTTAGACTTGAGTTTAAATGTTAATCAAAATCTAATATCATACAGTCTATATGATAAACGCGAGTTTTACAACTTTAAAACTGTTAGGATTATGAATTGGAATAATGCTCTATATTTAAATATTAAACGCAATATAGTTACTAACCAGTTAATACGTTGTCAACGTTTACATTCAAACAAAAAAAACTATGGACGTCAGTATAATTCAATTCATAACTATAGCTATTGACCAGGGTTTTCCTGTCAATTTCCTCGTATCAATTCTAACCCAGTTTTTTTATTTAGACAATAAAGATTGTGTGAATCGTTTTAAAATAAGTTGGCAACACTAAAAATTTCCCTAATACGGCGATATTTATCCCTACTATGTCTATAAAAGTGAGTGTGCATGAGTTTCGTGTCTCATTGCTTGGTGGGAGCTAAGTATTTTGTATCTTAATGTGTATAGTGTATATGTTAGTGAGTAATTATTTAGTTAATTAGTATTATTGTATTTCTGTATCTTAGTATTAAGAATTTTTTTTTTCTTCTTTTTTTAATTTTATTATTTCTTTATTAAAAAGTTAAAACGCTATTCATCTTGTAATTATGTTTTAGTTGACTATATTAGTAAAGACATCTGGTTTAACTTATCTATTTCACCTAAATTATTTTTCCTCTTCATAATTGTCTACTACTGTCTTGGTGTTATAGCCGACCTCCGGGTGTGTTGCCAGGCTTAAAACATGTTTAACCGGGGTTGGGAGGTCACAACCCCCCCCCCCCACCCCCAGTCATCAACTATACCAACTCCAATTCCGTTTTTTTGCTTATTTATATATGTATATCTTATTTCAGGTTATAGGAGTATTAAATGGTCGTTTCTGCCCTTTTAGTCATCTTAATTTTGAATATCTCTATATCGTAAATATTTTTGTGAGCAGCTTAGCGCCTAAAATTTATTTACTCATTTTTGTTTCATATTAAGTAATTTACATTTGTAAACTATATATAAATATATATACACATATATATATACATATATATATACATATACACACACACACACACACACACACATATATATATATATATATATATATATATATTGTGGCGTCGTGAGAAATCTCCCCTATGTCGTTGAACTATGTGTGTGGTCCTTATTGTACGAACTAGCTGTACATAAAGAGAAAAGGACACACACTGGCATCCCAACAGTGGTCATTGATTCCACTAGCTGTCTGGAAATTTGCGTGGAAGGAAAGATGACTCCGGGAAGAATGAATCTTTATAAAGCGATAGATGACGTGTCTTCTGTTTTGTAGCTTCCAGGAGAAAAGAAAGCCCAATTTATTTTCAGACAGTGTGACGGAATGCGAAAGGCCGTTTTCCCAACGGGACTACGACAAAGCAAGGTGTATGTGTGCCTTTGTGTAGCGCCCTGGGGACGGTATTTCTCCAGTTGGAGCAAGAAGTCAACGGGGTGGTCCCCGAGGAGAACCGGAAATCCGTGGCCCTGCTGATGGATGACGTCAGCCGGTTTTCAGAGGATAAAAGAGGGTGTTCGCTCTAGGACCACAGAGAGATAACCAGGATTTTGGACGTTGCGGACTCAGACAGCAACGGGTTTTTAGCTCGGAGGAGCAGTTTACTTTAGGCTAGACTGAGCCATTTTTGTTGGGCGATAAGCCTCGTCATTGCATCAAACTGTAACGTGTAATTACTACACATGTAAATAGCTCTAAATACCTTCATGTAATCTAGTTGTCCAATAAAGGACTTTGTTTTAAAATTTAATTCAAGTTCCTGGTCTTTTCCTGAATTGAGGTGTGATGCGACTTTGTATTGCTGTGGGCCATGCGATACCACAGTTGGTGGCAGCGGTGGGATTGATGCTCATCTCAATGAATAGATGAGGGATCTACGTCTCCAGTATAAGCAGATAACTACGGGTCGAGACGGAGAAATTGCCCGGAGAGCCTAGTGGACGCAGTTACATCCCTTGCGGCAGATTGGAGCGGAGAAAGTCTTCAAGCGAGAGGTGAGAACTTTTAAGTTAAAGTCCAGAGAGATTCTGTAGGAATTAGTTAGGCGGGTAATATTGTTTCAAGGTCAATTAAACAAGTGCAAAATTAAATTAAGATTCTAGGGGGCAAAAGTTTTTCAGGATTGTGGAATAATTTTGTTTAGAATTGTACTAATTGAATTTAATTGTTGTACTGGAGCGAAGTTATTAAATTGTAATTGGGTATTAAACAAGTAATGGTTATGCTGGCTTGTGTTTTCAAATAAGGAATTTTATTTGTATTGTTACACCAGGGTTTTGCTTTGTTTAAGGGAAAAACTCAGTTTTGGAAAAATTACACCGCATAAAATAATTTGAGGAAAGACTAAAAGTGTCAATTATTGGTGTATGCGTGTATGAAAAATACACAAGATATTTATTGTTTATTATTGTGATTTTGAGTCAAGTGTATTTTTGTATTCTTTGAAAAAGTTTAGTTTAGTGCTAAGGGTATTTTGTGTACCGGTATTAACTTTGAGTTTAGTATTTTTCCAAGTGTATTTTATTATGATTTAAAAATTAGCATAGTGCTAAGGATATTTGTGCAGTTATAATTAGGGAATTTTATAGAATACAAGGTGTATGTATTAACGTATTAATTTTCGGTTTGGAATTTAAAGTTAATGATAAGAAGTATTTTTTGTGAAATTATATCTAGTTGAAACGGGTATATTTTGTGTGTATTCGGTATATTTTGAGTGTATTCTGCATATTATTGAGTGTATTCTGCATATCATTAAGTGTATTCTGCATAGTATTGAATGTTGTTTACATATTATTGAGTGTTTGGCTAGCAAATTTAGAATTTCCTAGAGGCTTTTATCTTGTATTAGAGAAATTAGTGTTTAGAACAGTGTACTTGGTGGTAGGGAAAAATCATGGGAAAGATGGAGGAGTACCTAGTAACTTATCCAAAAAAACTCTTGCTTCAGTTAGCCGAAGAAGTAGGGGCGTGCGCGAAGGACGCGGAAAGGAAAACGGATATTATTAAAAAAATTGTAACAGGGCCCGAGTACACAGAGACCTACGCGAAAAAGTGTTTTGAAGCTATTTTGGCGGAAGAGACAGAGGCCAAAAATAGGGAAAAGGAAAAAGCGAGGGAAGCCAAAGAGAAAGAGAGGGAAATCAAAGAGAGAGATAGGGAAGCCAAAGAGAGAGACAGGGAAGCGAGAGAACTAGAGAGGGTGAGAGAAGAGAGAGCGTTTGAATTAGAAAAATTAAAATTACTAAACACGGCAGAAGTGAGCAGCATAAATTCCCAAGCGTCGACTTCCGAAATATCTAGAGTGCAAAGGGTTAATCTAAGAGATTTGGTCCCGAAATATGACCCAAAGGGAAGTGATATAACACGTTTTTTATGATTTTCGAGAGGCAGGCCGAGAAAATGAATGTCGCGGAAAATGATTGGGTATGCCAACTCATTCCATTATTACCATCCGATATCGTAGAAATAATCGTGAAACAACCGGCGGAAAAGGGAAACGATTATCAACACATAAAAAAATTGTTATTACAAAGATTCAGATTAGGGACAGGCGCGTTAAGAAATAAGTTCAACGAACACCAGCGAAACCCAGTAGCTTTATGGGCAGATTTGACCTATGAGCTGAGGGGATATCTCGAAAATTGGTTAGACTCCCTAGAAATAAAAGATTTCGAGTCCCTAAAAGAATTAATGTTAACTGAGCAGATGAAAAACGGGTTCCAATTGAGATTAGAGAACGGTACGTGGAGGATTGGGATGAAATCAAAACGTCATCCGCGCTAGCCGACAAATGCGACCGGTATGAAAGTATTCGGGGTTATCAAAGGAAACCAGAACGCAAACAGTGGGAAAAAAACTTTTCCGGATAAACCTAAGGTAGAATATCATTCCAAATTCAGGGACCATTCGAAGGCCAAACCCGAAGTAACGGAGGAACGAGAATCCGGTAAACATTATAATGGTCGTAAAGATCAGACATACGAAAAAAAACGTCTAATTCAATGTTATTTTTGTCAGAAGCAGGGTCACTTTAAAGCCGAGTGCTCTGAGTTCTTGAAAAAAAAGGGTCAGGGTGAAGCCGTGAATCATTTGAGTGAGGAGGTAGATTTAGGGGATTGTTTTGAACCCTATTTAAAGAAAGCACAAATAAATGGGACGGAAAGGAGTTATCTGAAAGACACGGGGTCAGCCATAGATCTCATTGACAGACACTGGATTAATCCAGGGGATTTAATAGGGGAAGTCACCTGGATTAAACAACCTTTAGACAATAAATGTAAGCGCCTACCCCTTGCTTGGGTGACTTTAGAAGGGGAATTCGGTAGTGTAATTACAAAGGCTGCAGTTAAACCCGCCAATTTAACGCAGGGATACTATCTTCTAGGAAATAAAACCGCCGAGCTTATCAAACAAAAACAAAATAGTGTCCAAATTAATGTGATCGGTACCCGCAGCCAGACAAAACGCCTCTCGGAAAGGGAAAACTCTGACGCAAGTCCAATTGGGGAAAATGAATTGGAAATGGGGAAATCAATTTCAAAACAAACGAGGGCAGCTGATTCGGAAAACGAAAATTCAGGTGAAGAACGGCCGGTGACAGATGACGGCGAGGGAGAAGAATCGCATAGGGGGCGGCCGATCCTTTTTGAGGGAATGAGCAGGTTGGGAAAAACTGGTTTAGAACAAGTGTCCGAGTCTAGTTTTGGCGAAGCACAGGCAAATTGTCCCTCCCTGAAGTCGTTATGGGAAAATGCGAATAACCCGCAGAACCCCGAGTTTTGTGTAATTGACCGCACTCAGAGGGGGATGGACCTTTGTCCGAGAGTCCATTCATCAGGTTCTTTTCAAGTAGAAAGGACTATAAGTGCGTGTCAGGATTTGATGAATGTAGCCGAAAAAGTTGAGCCGAGAGACGGATTAGATGCTCCCCAGGGTTTAGACAATGGCATTCGGGAAAACACGGACCGCGAAAGGGTCGAAAGTCCGTCTAAAATGGATGGTCAGAATTTGACGGAATTTAGGGGAAACCTAAACAATTCAGCGGATGTAGACAAAACGAGTGTTGCGATTCCGAGTAGGAACATTTTGAGAGGGAGGTTACCTAGGATTGGGATACTCCATTGTAATGAGTTCAAAGTGAAATTACATCCGGGGGTGATAAGCACTAAACAGCGCCGCGGAAAGGCGAGTGGAATTAAGCGCAAGAAAGCGAAATTTAAAAGATTTTGGACCTTGAACAAAACTAGGGAGGAATGTCCGGTAGCTAGGAAAAAGCCAAATGGCGTAAGGCATAGACAGAAGGTGGGACGCCAGGGTTTTGTCAAGTTCAAAAAGAAATTTAAGGGAGCACAACATTCTGTTAAATTCAAAATGAAAATGGGTATGAGATACTCTGAAAGGCAGCCTAGCAATTTCGGGAGACCGAGGAAAAAACGAAAGTTGCAAATATTCGCGAGGGCGAAGATTAATAGACAGGATGAATTTAGGGGGTCGTGTGACAGGGTTTCCACGAAAATTCAGCTTAAGCGAGATGCTACGAGGAGGGTTTAGTCCAAATTTAAAGGAATTAAGTTTGGGAAAATTTAAATTCTCAGATGAGATTTTGAGGGTCAGGTGAGACTTTAATGCTGCGTGAAACAGTGACCCAGAAATGTATGTGTAATAATTATGTATATTTTTTTGTTATGATTTTATACCAGAAAGTTGAATTGAGTAAATTGTAGTGTATAATCTTTTATGTGAGGATTTTTGTGAAATTTAAAGTGCCTATATGTGGTAAAATATGATCACATAGTTTGGGAATGGATTTAAGCAAATTATGTGTATTTCCTTATGTTCAATTAGTATAACGATTGTGATCAATTAGTATAATGATTTTGTTTTGGTGAAAGGTCCTAAGACACTTTTTGTGTAAGCCGGTGGAAGGCCTCGGAAAGGCTGTCATTAATATTCTGCAATACAATTTTGTTCTTGTTAGAAAAGGAACCAAACGAGTTAGTTTGTTATGACTCTATGTCAGGAAATAACGTTAAAGACACCTAATGGAAATTGTGGAATCCTAGTATAGAAATAAATGTGGGCTCAATTGTGAGTTTCGGTTTCCTGGACAATCGAGTGGAAAGAGGCCGATTGAGTCGCGCGTTTGGATAGGAGAAATTATGTTCCGGGGGTTACAGGACCAACGTAAGGTCGAATAGTTAATGATCTTGTAATGCCGAATATTTAATGAAATAGTAAGAATTACATAACTAATATTTAGTAAGAAATATAGGTTTAATTTTGTCCACTATTTTTGGTAATTGTTATCCACGATGAGATGTTTTTGCTTTAAGAGAAGTTTACAGAGCAATTGTGAAATTTTTAGTTGGTTAACGTTGTGATCAATGTAGGTTGTGTTAACTGTGTTTCTTTGAGTAATGTTTCTTCGTTTAATGTGTCTTTGAGTAATATTTTGTTTCATGTTATTGCAACTAAGTAAGGATTAGAGTAATGTATTGTTGTAGTACCTATGCTAAAATATGTTTAATGAAAGTGCTTAATGTGTTGGCGAATAGAAGCTAACCGAGTTATAGGGTACGTTGTCGGCTATGACTGGCTGAAATGTACCGGGGCTTGACGCCCTTAAGTTTATAATTGAACCGAGAAGGTTACCTGCAGATAGAATGGCCTTGAGGCTATGTTTTTGTTGTCTTCAGTATGGAATTGTTAACGTAAGTTTCTTAGTGCATTGTGAGTATTTTGTTTGTCTTAATCACGTATGGAATTTATTATGTGTTGAGGTAACTGTAGTTTTTTTTCCGTATGTGATATTATATGGGGGTGTTGATCTACAATCCAACATCATGTAAAATAGTGTCATGAATTCAGAAAGGACGTGGTGTATAACGAGATTCTTTTTTGTGTTAATTATAGTGAACTATGATGTATGTAAAGTAATTCTTAAGTGAGTAATGGAGATTAAGTGTCTCGTAATGGTTTGTGCGAGTATGGTGTATTGATTGTCATTTTATTAAGTTGTGTTGGTTACCAGTTTTGTAATTACACTGAAGGAAGGACAGAATTGTAGGTTCTGACTTCTGTATGCAGGGTCTGAGTACCCAGGTAAATAAATTGGGTGAGACAAATATCTCAATGGTTTTAAATAAAGGAAACCGGAAATTGTAATTCCAAAACTGAGTACGCGTAGTAATAATTTTTATGAAAAAATTGGAGTAGGAAGCACTTAATGCTTGGTCTAAGTTAAGAGTGGGAAGATAGATTCCCTCGCGCAGTGATCTCTCTGGAAACTTAATAGTGCTCCATCTCATGTCTGATGATGGATGTCATTACCCGAACATTTAGACATTCAAAAAGGGACTTTTTTAATGTCTTAAAGGGGGGGAGAGCTGTGGCGTCGTTAGAAATCTCCCATGTCGTTGAACTATGTGTGTGGTCCTTATTGTACGAACTCGCTGTACATAAAGAGAAAAGGACACACACTGGCATCCCAACAGTGGTCATTGATTCCACTAGCTGTCTGGAAATTTGCGTGGAAAGAAAGATGACTCCGGGAAGAATGAATCTTTATAAAGCGATAGATGACGTGTCTTCTGTTTTGTAGCTTCCAGGAGAAAAGAAAACCCAATTTATTTTCAGACAGTGTAACGGAATGCGAAAGGCCGTTTTCCCAACGGGACTACGACAAAGCAAGGTGTATGTGTGCCTTTGTGTAGCGCCCTGGGGATGGTATTTCTCCAGTTGGAGCAAGAAGTCAACGGGGTGGTCCCCGAGGAGAACCGGAAATCCGTGGCCCTGCTGATGGATGACGTCAGCCGGTTTTCAGAGGATAAAAGAGGGTGTTCGCTCTAGGACCACAGAGAGATAACCAGGATTTTGGACGTTGCGGACTCAGACAGCAACGGGTTTTTAGCTCGGAGGAGCAGTTTACTTTAGGCTAGACTGAGCCATTTTTGTTGGGCGATAAGCCTCGTCATCGCCTCAAACTGTAACGTGTAATTACTACACATGTAAATAGCTGTAAATACCTTCATGTAATCTAGTTGTCCAATAAAGGACTTTGTTTTAAAATTTAATTCAAGTTCCTGGTCTTTTCCTGAATTGAGGTGTGATGCGACTTTGTATTGCTGTGGGCCATGCGATACCACAATATATATATATATATATATATATATATATATATATATATATATATATATATACCTTTCTTCAGGGAAAAATCATGAAATTTCCTGTAGAAATGCTATGGTGAATATCGATACCTGGCTCTATCCGCTTATACAGCTCACAGTGGTTGGTTGATATATAGTCGGGGGGGATTGTACAGGGCAAGATAAGCTATTTGACTTCTTTTTTATGCTCTTGAAGGCAATACTTGATAGATTTAGCTGTATGTATAGGGGATTATTATACTGGAGAACGTCATCTCCTGCAAGAAACATTGTTTGCACAATAAGATGGACTAGCTACAATTTCGACATAGTCCTTCCCTTTCAATCTCCCTTTTAGGTTTACAATGGGGCTTGAAGAAAACTATGATATGCCTTCCGAAACCCTGATAAATCTACCTTCATTATTGACAGCTGAAATGAGACAACCAGAATATTATGCTTGTGTAGGTGTTCTCCAGACATACGCACGTCCTGTTGCGAGGAACAATGTGAACAATGATGCGTCAGATCAAATGCCGTTTTTCGACATATTATTCGACCAGGATTTACGCTCATGGCACCATTGTGGATGGTATTTTGCATTGGCATCTATTACAAGTGGCTTGGGAATAGATGCTCTTCCGTAAATGCTTTGTTTGTGAAGTTCCCTTCTACCACTAATGGTTGATACAGGAACATGCAGATGCAGATTGAGCTCTTCGGTTATTTTGGTTGCAGTTGTTTTCTTTCTTCCTGTCACAATCCGCTTCAATACCTCTTCAATCTCTATCACTCAGCTCTCCCTTTCGTCCACTATTATGTTTGGCAAAGGATCTTTTCCCGTGCACTCTGTATGCTATCATGACTTTCGATACCTTAGCTCGAAAAACACCCATTACCCTGAGGGTTGCAGTAAGAGATACTCCAATTTAAACGCGCTCCAACAATTTATCCTTTTCGCAACGACTGGAAGGTTTGACATTTTACGTTTTTCCTCCTAAAAGTACGATGGCCTTAGCTTCATTACTGCTACCTGACAGTAGAATAATACATACGTTTAATTATATAAAAAAATTCCGGTGGCCAGACTTGTGTTATAAGGAATACGAAGCACTTTCATAAACACCATTAATATTGATAGGTATTTCCATTTTTTTTGATAGCCACCTGTATATAGTATATATATATATATATATATATATATAATTGCAACACTATGAAGAAAGGATGATACAAACAAAATGCAGGAGGGAGAAACGATATCTCAAACTCTGTATGAAAGGAATGTTACGCAGCGGGTTTCTCATTCGAAAAGCGCATTTCAATGTTGGATGTTTGTGAGAAGATCGTGTTATGAGTCGTATAAGAAGGAGAAAAGGCTACCAGCTCTTTTCGGATTTTGATAGCGATAGGATGGTGGCCTATCGAGAGTGCGGTTTATCGTTCCGTGATATTGTTTCTCGTATTGGTCGGAATCCAACGACAATATGGAATTGATGGGTTCAGGAGTGTCATACTGAACGCTATGCAGGATGTCGACGGCCTCCCGTCACTAACGCGACCGACCGAGAGGACAGACATGTTGTCAGGTCGGCCTTTCAGGATCGTACAGCCGCATCACAGACCTTGGGGTCAGTAAATGGGCTTGTTTGCAGCACGACAAGTATCCGCACGGACAGTGCGACGACATCTGGAGCAATACGGACTGTCTGCTAGGTGACCATTATTGCGGCTTTCATTGATGCTGCTTCCATTAAGACGCGTGGCAACAGTGGTGCGCCCAACGACAAAACAGAATACAGGAGTGGCGCCACGTCGTCTTTTCAGAGGAGTCCCGGTTCTGTGTGCAGTATCATGATAGACATATCCGTGTCTTGAGGTTCTGTGGAGAATGCACGTGGCCTGTTTGCATTCGATATCGTCATACGGGCCTTGCACCTGGTGTGATGGTATGGGAAGCCATTGGGTACACGACACGAACACTTCTTGTTCGCGTCGTCGGTTATCTGTTCAGCCAGAATTGCATATCTCAGATCTTAAGGCCGGTGGCTGTGCCATATCTTCTCGGCCTCGGAGACGTCATCTTTCAACAAGGTAACGCAAGACCGCATGTTGCCCGTAGTGTCTTGACCTACCTTGACACAAAGGGTTTTGCCCTAGCCAGCAAGTTCTCCAGTTCTGTTATCTATTGAGAACATCTGGTCATGGACTGCTGAGAGACAAGGCCTCCACCGCTCTCTACCCACTACGATTAATGAAGTGTGGCAAAGACATAAAGCAGCATAGAATGACTTGCCCGTATCTGTCATCCAAGTCTAGTTCGATTCCTAATCGGGTTAGAGTCGTTTTAACTGCTAGAGGCGGTGGCTGCGTGTACTAATTTCGGTTCCTGTATACCCCCAAATTGAGTACAAACTGAATCATTCTATCTTCCTACTATGCTGTATACGTGCATCAAGTAAAGTTTTGCTATTTACTTTGCTGCTTTGTGTTGCAATTTTAATGGCCATCAGTATATATATATATATATATATATATATATATGTGTGTGTGTGTGTGTGTGTGTGTGTGAGTGTATTTTGATTGAACTAGAAGATACCTATTGCGTAGTTGATAATAAAATTGCCATTATCCAGAAATACCAGAAATCCAATAACAGTAATAAAATGAAACTCATGTTTGTAGACAAGAATTTTGATTTAATTAAAATTATTTTATCATCATTTGTCTTTCAGTGGTTTTATCTCTAGTATATATATATATATATATATACAGTGAAACTTTTCTAGCCATCCACCCGTCTAAAAGGCCGTATATTGTTCAGATCCATTACTAGCCACCATAGAGAATTTCACTGAATATTTAAATATATATTTTTCTCTATTTATATATAAAATAGCCCATAGGTATTCAAACATATATTGCATTTCATTTTCCCTGTTTAATTATTTCTTGATACGTATACCCCATATAAAAATATGCATATACATGTAAATAAACTTACTATAATATAAATCGGTGTTTATTATTTTTTCATTTGGTCATTTATGAAGCACTACTTTTTATTTTTTTGTTCTTCCCTTTTTTAAAATATTAATGAAATACTTATTATTTTACTTGTGATTTCATTTATAAATATGTTCTAATTCTCAGAGCAAGTTTTATTCGTTAAAGTCGAGAATTGTTTTTTTAAAGAATCTATTTTTTAATATATTTTAATCTTAAAACCCCTATTTTTTATTTTACTAAAAGTGAATTTTTTCAAGCACCTCTGCAAAACAGTTTTATGTTTACTCTTCAAACTTTGTTTTTCTGACATTTTTAAAATGAATGCTTACATTTTTCAATTTAATACAAATTGCAATATTTGTTTTTTCTTCTTTTATAAGAAATTATGTCTAGACATTTTTAAGCGTTGAAAATAAATATAACATGCCCTAAGTTCTTGCACATACAAAAACGCACTTTTCAAAGGAAGCATTTGAAGATTACTATTTGTATTTTAATCGTAATCTTCAAATATTTTCTTACATATGCAGAAACACAATTTTTCGAGAATATATTTGAAGAAT
Organism: Dolomedes plantarius; assembly: GCA_907164885.2. NCBI lineage: Eukaryota > Metazoa > Arthropoda > Arachnida > Araneae > Dolomedidae > Dolomedes > Dolomedes plantarius. The sequence goes on from OU015492.1 coordinate 61,275,124, forward strand.
ACTATTCATGTTTTAATACTAGATAGAAAAGGATTGTATTTACATATTTAATTTGAAGCGAGCATAGAATGTGATTAATGTCTTTGGAATAAAGTTTGAAGCTATCCCAGATTCTATTTTCATAGAAATGAATGCTGTTAGATATGATGGAATTCACTTACTTTAAAATGTTTAATATACTAGGTGGGCTTCGCTTTGAAAAAAATTGAAAGGAGGTTATCATTTCTAAAAATGCCTACAATCTTACAACTTTATTTTTAAGTATTTTTTTATGTTTTGTATAACGTCAAAAGTCTCCTAAATACTTTGCAAAACTACATATTTTTACTTTTTCATGTAAATAAAATTCTCATTCGATTGCTTCTCAGCACATTCTATTTAATTTCTATCTATCTATGTATATATATATATATATATATATATATATATATATATATACAGTACATTTTGGACGCTTTTGAATTCAGAATGTGATGGTTAAATAATTCGCAGGAGACTTTTTAAGATGAAGGAAAACAATCGCATAAAACGTCTCCAAAGGTTTTTAGAGTTTTTATAGAAATGTCAGGGGGTACTGCCTGTTGATGTACCATTCAGTTTTTACGACCATCACGTACTTGCTAAATTATCTACGTTAATTGCGACAAACAGTTTCCATTATAGATTTCTCAATGTTCCCTTAAACATCTATAATTGTGGACTGGGATAATTTATTATGAGCATATACTACATGTAAAACCACAACGTATGTGTTCTGAAGGTATGAAAACTTTAACCTTAATATATTATCCAAATTAGTAACTAACGTGTTTTCTTTTAGGACAGGGATTTTTCGCTAATTACCAACTAAATGTTTTATCCTGCATTCTACGTCGCTCGTGTAACGTCAATTATCCTTTGAAAGGAAATGGTGATGGTGGCATTGAAAAGTCGTAGACAAACAGCAGATAGTTGAATGTGAGGATATTTAAGCCCTTATTGATGTACTGAGAAACAATTTCCTAAGTACTTGTTCTAATTAACCCATTAATGCCCAACATCGAATTCTTTAATTTTCTTTACCTAATTATGTTCGTACATGTGCAAAATGAACTGAAAAATAATAAAAAAATTCCTGCATTAAAATTTTAATTTTTATTCAAAATAATGTTACCGTCCTATAAAAAGGACGCTAGGCACGGGAGGGTACAGGTTTTACACAAAAACTTCAACCCTTAGATTTTCTAAAACTATTCCTTTTAATGCCATTTTTAGATAAATAAACGCATGAAACCAATGGAACTCTGCGAAAAAATGCATAATAAAATAAACACAAGGTTTTTAAATTGCATTTTAATCATTTAAAAGAAATCAAAACAATTTAAAAAGCTGAAAATGTCAAAAATAGTAGCTTAAAAGGATCAAATTTAATAAATTATGTCTTATGATAAATTTTTACACACTTTTATATTTAAATTTACATATAGAAGGGGCTTATTAAAATACAAAATAATGAAAAAAACTATTCGAAATTTTTTTTTTACACAATTTATATACAAGCTATTATCATGCATTATGATTGCATTTATCATGCAATCCAACTAATCATTTATTGCATTTTCTTGTGGATTTTTTGCCACAGTAGGCGCATCTTATCTGTTTTGGATTTACAACGATTAAATGATCTTTTCCGCCTTACCGGACATTACCAGACACTCTTTTTGAAAGTTTTTTTGGTTTCCCTGCAGCCAGACTGTTATTTGGTCTCTTACTGTACTTAGAAAAATATGTCTGACAGATTTCTCTTCTAAAGTGAAGGAGATCCATTCTGTTACTGTCATTAGAATGCCATAATCTGTACAATAGCCACGCATTTTGGATTGATGCTTCTAAGCTAAACAAAAACAGTGGCCACCACCATTTTTTAGACCGTATGGAACACTGGTATTGTGCCAGATTTTGATCCATTTGATCGGTGCCTCCCATAAATTTACTATATTGAGACACAATATACGGTTGGTCAATCTCTACAAATCTGTTATCAATATTCGACCAGCGTTTGGCCTGAGCTACAGGTTCAATACCATAATGGTTAGACGCCAAAGTAACGACACTATTGTCATTCCACCGAACCATTCTAAAATTTTTGCTGTTCTGAAAATCAAAACTTCCCCATCTCTTCTTTTTAACAGATTTAACATCTCCAAGTGGACATTTTTAGTTCATTAACCCGTGTAGTGCCAGTCATCGGTAACTTCATTAGATGGGGGGTCCAAATAAATATCCGCTTCATGGAATGTATCATTATCAGATAACTCTGCCATTAAAGCTAATGCCTCTCCACAGTCAAACTTAAAATAAAAACAAAAATATAAATAAGAGCTTTAAAACTTATCGATTGCTCATTTCAGTATATTTAGATCAAATATAATTTGGATTAAAAGAAAAAATTCTTAAAATTTATTAAATTATAAACATTTAAAATACACATATTTTTAAAAAATCCAGCCAATTACTTATGTACTTCGTAATTTTTCTTTATTTTTTAAAATCACTAAATACAGAACACATCCTTTGATTAAATCTTTTGCATTTAAGAGGCTAATTTGTTAATACGTTCATTACATTATCAAGAGGCTAATATTTCTCTTAAATAAGACATTTTTTTAATCATTCCTTAATCAACAGAACATTTATTTTTAAATTATTTTCATAAATAAGGAATACTCAATAATCTTTATTTATAAAAATAATTTATAACATCATTTTTCTGAAAATAAATAGCATTTCCTTTTATCTATGGTAATAAAACATCATAAATTGAGAAAAAAAGACGCATTCGTATAGCGGAACAGGTCAGAAAAACATGTACCCATTCGTGCCTAGCGTCCTATATATAGAACGCTACGCAAAAGAAAATATAACAGTGTTAAAAAATAATCTTAACAATTTTGAAAGATACATATTTAAGAAAAGAGTATTGACTGTGATAACAGCATAAAATATTTTCGTAACATTGAAAAACAAGAAAATAAACTTACTTTTTGCGTGAAGCTCTTTTGAAAACCTAAAAAACGACTAACTATGATTTTAGACCCTCAAAGCAGAAATAGAACATTAATGTAGTGCTACCAACTGATGGATAATAAGAAATACAACACTTTTTCATGATATTATGCTATTTGGATCGAAAAAAAATAAAAAAATCAGTGATTTAGAGCTTATTATGTAAGCGTCCTTTTAAAAGGACGCTAGGCACTAATGGGTTAAATAAGTGAACTACAAAAGACCATGAGAAAAGATATTTTTAAATTGTCTACACTTACCAAACACCACTCTCTTTTGTTCTATTAAGCCCTATACAGTGAAACTACTGTTTAGTGGTCAGTGATGGCTCCGATAAAAAGTGACCGTTTTGAGGGGTGGCTCTCAAAAAAAATAAATAAAAAGAGGTTATTTCAATAACATTTACTGGATGAAGTCATTAATGGGTTCGAAACAAAACATGGCTGTCTAGAGAAGTTTTACTATATACAGGGTGCCCATAATTAAACATCCCTACTTTAAAGTTGTCTACAGTCGAAACTATTGTTCAGAAAGTTATGAAATTTATTGTAGGACATATTGAAGGGATGGTAATTTGTTTGAGCGAATAAAACAATTAGTTCAAAATTTCACCACCAGAGGGCGTTTTTTGATGAATTACACATTTACGACTGGTTCTTTACTTAAGATTTTACCAACCTTTTATCCATAGTTCACCCTAACACAATAACCCATACTCATTAAATTTTACAATCTTTAAAGTGATTGCAAAGTCGATCGAAAACTTGTTCGATAACTAATTTTCGGACAAAAGATTTGAAGGAACGAAGAAGAAACAAACATGCAAATTAAATTTTGTCGACGTAGAGCAGAAGTTGTTATAAAACCTAGAAACTTTCATGGAGATTTTGTCTTCAGATTGCTTGCTATTGCTAATCAGAATGTCATTGTTACGATTACCAGATCGAACTTTGTTAGTAAAATTCCCCAGACCCTAACCCATGCGACTTTCGGCTTTCGGGGCATGTGAAACATCAAGTCAGTCTTGATAAACCAAGAACTATACCTGATCTGAAAGACAGCATATCACGGCATGTTTTCAGCATTTTCCCGAACACACTGCGGTCAACTGTAGGACATGCTATCTTACGATTTCAAATGGTAGCGAAAATGATCGCCGTCATGTTGAACATGTCTTGTTGTAATAATTTTTTTAACTATAGTAAATGTTGGCTAAATGTGTAATTCATCAAAAAACGCCCTCTGGTTGGGAAATTTTGAATTAATTTTTTTATTCGCTCAAACAAATTCCCATCCCTTCAATATGTCCTACACAAAATTTCATAATTTTCTGAACAATAGTTTCGACTGTAGATAACATTAAAGAAGGGAAGTTTAATTATGGACACCCTGTATATATATATACATTGTAAGGCTTTTGCCCCTATATATATACTGGGTGCGTCATAAATTCGTGCAAAGTTAAAAAATTCGTAATAAAAGAATTAATGCTCGGAAAATTGTTCTGTTTGCGCCAATAGGATCAGAGGAACATTGGATTTTTTTCCATGTAAAAAAAAAGTTTCCAAAACTCACCGAAAGAGGGCGCCCACACGTCATACTGAGACGTTTTATGCAAATCAGACAAACTCAAACAGAAAATCAAACAGATCACAATAGCATGAGACTGTGCATTTATTTTAAGGTAACAGATGTTCAACATTATTACCAGCATAAGATAACAGGCAAGTGAGGAGCGCCACTAAGCCCATTACAGCGGAGTGTAGCTTCGATGGAAGCGACTGTCTGTCGAATGACATTTTTCAGTTCCACCAAAGTGGTTGGGGAGCCCCGGTACACATGAGACTTTAAGTATCCCCACAACTAAAATTTTGCCGGGGTCAAGTCTGATGATCGTGAAGGCCACTGAACCTTACAACCGTGGCTCATTGAACTCGGTCTTCAGTGAAAGATTCCAACAGGAACGTCTTAACATCACGTGAAATGTGGGGCGGGGCACCGTCCTGCATGTCAACATTTCGAAAATAGAACGACGGATCCATTTCCAGCCGGGTGTTTTATTGATAGCTTTATTTGCATAAAACGTGTCAGTATGACGTGTGAGCGACATCTTCGGTTAATTTTAGAAGCATTTTTTTGGAAAAAAAATCCAATGTCCCTCTGATCTTATTGCCGCAAACAGAAAATTTTTCCGAGCATTGCTTCTTTTATTACAAATTTTTTAACTTTACACGAATTTATGACGCACCCGGTATATATATATGAGAGTCAAAGTTTACAATGATTGAAAACATTTACCTGAGAAGCTTTAAAATGTAAAAAGAATAAAATGTATCTGTAAAACTTCCGAACATGTAGAGAATGTACTCTACATATTTTATAAGACTGCAAATTTTATCTTATAAAAATATACTTCGGAATTTATTTTGGAATTTAAAATACAGAGGTAAAATTTAAATGTCGAAAAACAAGAGATTTTTGTTCAGGGAATACTCTCTTCATTATAAATAAATTTCTGATCTCAGATGTTTGGGATACTCTAAAGAAAGATTAGAGTGCATGAGATCCAAATGAACAGGATTAAAAATCAACAAACCTTACCGAAGTGTAACGAATGTGAAATCCTTTCGGGTAAAGTGCTTCGTATTTCTCAGTTGTTCTTCGACGTATATAATATATTAGAATATAAATATGTATAGGAACCCATTATATATGTAGGTATAATATTGTGATAAAAAAGTATCCGGAATTCTTCATTTAAAATACATCTATAGTAGATATCGTGTGCAAACTTTTATCAAACATTTTTACGACTCCTATAAACATCTGGCAGGAATTTATTGCAGTCAGAATTTATTTCATTTTAATGTCTGAAAATAAATTTGTCTTTGATGAGATAAGAATTTTCACTTTGTTGATTTTCCGAAATGGCGAATATTATTGAGCAAGGAACATTCATTAAATTTTGCTTTCAAAATGAAATTTCTGCTACAAAAGACTTTGAAATGTTGAAAAATCTATTAAAGACGACTTTTTGTGTAAAAAAAACAGTATTTGATTGATATAAAAGGTTTTAAGACGTTAGAGAATCTGTCGTAGATGATCCGCGATCTGGTAGACCACCCACTTCGATTAATAATCAAGATATAGATCATGTCAGAGAATCGATGCTTGGGTATTGTCGTTTGACAATAAGAGACATAATTGAAAAGTTCCAATATCATTTGGTTCCTATCAAGCAATTTTAAAAGATCATTTTGGGTAGCGATGCGTCGCTTCGTAAATCAGGAGCTTTGAATTCCAAGACCTTTGAATTTCTTAAAAAAACAAAACGCATTATTACCGGTGATGAAACTTGGATATACGCTTTTGATACCGTAACAGCTCAACAATAAAGTGAATGGCGCTTGAAAGGTGAAACCACATCAAAAATACCACGTCGCTCAAAAATAAGTCGGTCAAAAATCAAGGTAATGCTGACTGTTTTCTTTTGATTGTTGTGGTGTTGCCCATTATGATTTCCAACTAACTGGCCAGACAGTCAATAGATATTATTATTTGAGTGTTTTGCGCCTTTTGCGTGAAACAAAGCAATTCATTGGAAACGTCCTGAAATGTGGCAGGAAATCTCATGGGTTTTGTAACATGATAATCCGTCTTCTCACAGTGCAATTATTATTCCGGAGTATTTAACCAAGCATTCAACAAATAAGGCTCTACAAGCTCCGTATTAACCTGATATGGCACCGTGTGACTTTTTTCACGGTTGAAATTGTCTCTTAGTGGTCACCGTTTTGAGTCCATTAACTCGGTAAAAGAAAATTCTCTACGAACTCTGAAGGAGTTTCACAAAAACGACTTTTAGCCATGTTTATATGATTGAAAAAAACTTTGGCAGAAGTACATTGCATTCGGAGGAGATGACTTTGAAGGAGATGCAATTAATTTTAACCAATAAATTGATAACTTTTGTTTTATAAATTATTTTTAAGAATCCGCTTGGAGGTGACTTGGAAGAGCGAGGGGTGAGACGACAGAGGCGAGGCTAGAGTGTTGGACAGCGTGGTGAAGCTGAGTAGATTGTGGTTTTGAGACCAGGGGCTAGTTCCATGCACGACTAGCAAATCCATTGAATAGTACTAGCTTAACGGCTAACTGTAAATATTTTGTATATAGTGTGTTCTAAAAAAGGAACTTAATTTTAATTTTAATTCGTGCCTCTGCTTATCTCAATGTTGAGTCTGATTTATTTTATCTCGACTGAGATTTTTTTGGCTTGTTGTCGGCCACGACTTGACAACTGGGGGCTTTAGCGGTTGGATGGTGGTCTAGTTAAAAAAGACACCGGACCTGCCACTCCTTTACGATTTCGACCGGAATGCGCTGTGGAGGGAAAGGATATCCGGGAAAAGCGTTGACGTTCCATGGATTACCAAGAAATAACTACAATCTGGAAAACCTAGGAGTTCAGCCTTGCAGCAGAGTGGAAAAGTTCTTCAAGCTGAGGTATGTCTTTTAAGTTATATCCAGAGAGATTTGATAGGATTTGTCTAGGCGGATTGTAAGTTAAGGTTAATGCGAACGTAAATTAAATTTAAAGTTCTAGGGGTACAAAACTTCAGGATTTTGAAAATTTTGTTTAGAATTGTTTAATTTAATTTGGTCGAAATACTTAATTGAAGTGGACATAATTATTTAACTGGGTATTAAGCGAAGTAATAGTTATGCTGGCTTGTGTGTTCGAATGAGGTAATTTTATTTGAATCGTTAACCAAGGGTTTGCTTTGTTTAAGGGAAAAACTCAGTTTTGGAAAAGAATTACATTGCATGAAATGATTTGAGAGAAACTAAAAGTGTCAAATTTGGGGTATGCGTCTATGAAAAATACACAAGATATACATTGGTTGTTATATTGTTCTGAATCAAGTGTATTTTTGTATTCTTTTAAAAGTTTAGCTTAGTGCTAAGGGTATTTTGTGTACCGGCATTAACTTGGAGTTTTGTATTTTGCCAAGGGTAATTTGATATCATTTGAAAATTAGCATATTGTGAATGTTTATTGTGCGTTGATATTAATGGGAAATTTTTAATACAAGGTGTATTATTTTATTAATATATGTTTTGAATTGAGGAGTTGCTCAGGATATTTGTATAGATATATTAATTTGAAATTTAATATTTTGCTAATTGTTTTGTGCATTAATATTAAGTTTGGATTTTAAAGATAATACGGAGAGTATTCTGGTATGGTAATACCTTTTTGAAACTTATTATACTGAGCGTATTGTGCATAAATATTAATCTGAATTTTAAGCATAATATTAATTATATTATTGTGTTTATATCATTTTAGATTGTTACCTATTACTGAGTGTATTTTGCATTGATAGTAAATGTAGTAAAATTCATAATATCAAGAATTTGTGATATTGAAGTTGAAAATAGTATATAGAACATTGTAGTGTTATTATTGGAAAATTTGAGGAATTATGGCAAAACTTACCGAAATGGAGCTATTTCTAGCTAAATATAATAAAGGTGTCCTGCTGACATTGGCAGCAAAATTCGATTTGAATGTGTCTATGTCAGACAGAAAGTTAAGAATTATAAGGCATGTAGGAGTGTCAGATTTTGACGAACAATTCGCGAAAAATTGTCTAGAATCAATTTTGTTGGTTATACAAAGGGAAGAGGAAAGAGAATAAAAAGCTTGGGAATTAGAAAAGCGAAAACGATATAGAGCGTTGGAACTGGGGAGAATCAGAAGGACCTCGGGAACTTCATCAGACCCTGATGTTAAAGCTTTAGTCGCGAGAATGTCAGAAAATTCGAATTTGACAAAGAGTCATTTGTGCGAAATCATAAAGAGACTATAGCAAATCTAAAAAATTAAAATTATATCTTGAGAGTGAAGCAGAATTCGGCATTCAATATGAAATTAAGTGACGTAAAGGTGAAGAATTAGTATTTTTAAGAGAATTTTTGCAAACAATAAATTTTTACGAAGAAATTGAGAGTAAGCCAATTGAAACGGATAGCTTTAACACAGGGGACGCAGGCCCAGAAATTTCGTCTCTTGTGGCTATTCGGAAAAATAAAACGGATACGTTGTGTACAGGGGACACAGGTCCAGAAATTTCACCTCTCGTGGCTATTCGTGAAAATAAAACGGATAGTGAGGTTAACATAGAATTTATCTTAATTAGAAGTAGCGACGAAAACAATGAGTCGATGAGTCCTGAGGAGGTTGTGAAAGCCGGAGTTTTAATCCAACCAACTGAATTACCTGGAAAAATTGAGGGTGACGAAAACGAGTTTCCGTTAGTAAAAACGAGTCATCCCGTTTGTAGCACGAAGGAAAGTATTTAAGAACTAAATAACCCTGCGGGTGAATTCATGGGAGGTAAAAGCCTAGAGAAGTTAAAATGGACGGGAACGGAAACAGGATTTTCGAATGCAGACGAACAAAATCCCCTTGCGTTGACCGATTCTAGTAGACGGGGCGAAAACCAGTTGGGAGCGATTTCAGAACTAAAGTCTCGCGTGCCGATTCCAAGAAAATGGGAGTCTAATAAAGACTGTATTGTGGAGCCTGAGACTTCTTCGTCCGTACGAGACGTTTCGCACGGTTTTCAGGGGAAAACTGAGAGAAGAATCGAGAATTTAGATTTTCGCGTGGCGCAAAAGGAAAGTCCCCCCTTACGGTTTTTAGGAGAGCAAGAGCACCCACCGAGAAAGGAAAATTCTGGTTTTAATTGCGGCACGTTGGACAGGATTTGTGTAAGGGCTTACGGGAAGAATTTGAGAGCAAAACCGGGAGTCCAAAAGATCGCGTATTAGTTCGTACACTGGAAGGTTTTGAAGGTGTAAGGCTTGTGACGAATGTCAACCGAGGGAAATTGTCTAGAGAGATATTGGCGAAAGCATAGAAGTGACGCTCTCGACGACAGGAGTTTTCCGTTCGAAACGGTTGAGTTGGGAGGAATCAAGTTTAAGGATATTCCCAGGAAAAAGTACCCAGGCTCGAGAATTAGTACGTGGGTACCTCGTAGAAAATAAATTGTGGATAAGGGGAAGGATAAGATTAAAAGGTTTGAGAATGAAGTGGATTGTTCCACCGGAAAGATTAAGAGGTCAAGAACGAAACCCCTGTAGTGGGAAAATTTTGAATTATGATTTAAATAGTGAGACTAACTATGACAAAGGAAAATCCCGATGTTATCCTGTTAGGTTGTCAGAGCCGCGTTTCATGAATTCCGAGGTGGTCAAACTTTGGAATCATGAGTTGAGAGAAAAGGTGAGATACAGGATAGGTTTTTTCTGTAAGATAGATACCCTTTTCCCTATTGTAGCGGAAATGATTGTAATTTTGGTTACGCCTTTTGAAACAATTATGTTTACATAATTGTTTACTGAAACAGTTATCTCAGGGAAGGTTATTTGGTACTATTGCGCCTTGCTTGAGAACATTGGGGGAAAATTAGAGCGAGGACTTTTGTGGTCGATTCCGTCGGAGAATTATTTCTTTGATGGAATTAATCAGAGAAAGAATGTTGGGGTTGGAACCCTTTTTTATGCTAAACAATTTAAAATGTGAAGAATTTTGTTTGTGTCTATGTTTTCATGATGAAAGTAAAATTTTTGTTTGTTTGTTTGATATTCAATTCAAGGTTAGATATTTGATTTAGTACATGAAAATTATGAGATGATCCATTTTGTTAAAATGAAGATTAGAAAGAAAATCCTTGTTAAAACAAATCTATGGCGAATGGATTGTGGATAAAATGTTACGTTGAGTCAGTTTTGGGGACCAACGCCTAAATAGGAAAAAATTAAAATACTTTTTGTAAAATAGGGAAAATTAAAATGTCCTATAGTTTAAAAAAAACTGTGAGTATTTTGACGAGCAGGTTGTAAGCGTAACATTGTGTTGAATTTTTTTATGTTGAAGTTTTTATGCACTAAGGTTTTACGTCCTGCATAAAGCCAGTGTTATGTGTATTGTGTATACTTCATTTAACTGGACCTATCAGTATTTAATCATCACCTGTTAGAGTGACATGAGTCGCATTCTAAGAGTAATAGGTTTTGAGTTAAACAGGCTATATTTAAATGTGTTATTTAGGTAAACTGGTTATATTTTAGATAGTAGTAAGGATTTATGTTGTAGGCATAGTTTATGTGAGTGGGCCATTTTTGTCTAAGCCCATGTATTCAGGTTTTGCATACCTAGAGGTGACACATAGTGGTTTTTGAGTGCTTATTTTAGTGTAGTGAAAAGTACAATTTTAAAGGTTCATTTTAAGTTCAGTGACAAGGACTGAAAAATTTGGCATGTAACTAAGATTTTGAGTGTTTTTATTTTTTTTTAAGTATGATATATGTATCTAAGATTTTGAGTGTTTGTATTGTTTTTTAAGTATGATATATGCAATTAAGGTTAAGTGGTTGTATTGTTGTATCTAACAGATTTATGTAATTAATTTCATGAAATGGTTTGTCATATACTCAGTAACGACACGTGGTATATCTTGAGTGGTTGTTTTATATTAAGTGAAATATGAATACCAAGAGAAAAAAGTATTTTTTTATTCCAAAACTGAGTATACTGTAGCGAACTGAGGTTCGTAGTTGCAACCAGTAGGTGAACTAAACACACTAGGTATACATGAATCGTTACACGAAAAAACAAATGCAATTTATTAAGATAGATGATGATGAAGTATATACACTGAAAGTATACAAGATGAAACTTTGGGTATTCTTAGAAAGTATCACACTAGATTAAATCGGCGTGGGGCGGAGTGAGAACAAAAGCAGTCCGCTAGGCTAGCAGAAACTGACTCTGCTTCAGTGATGATGAAAACGGCACTGCGTCCTGATGGGTAAGGGGCTCCCAACAATATCAACGGTGGTGACCACTGCACGCACCCAGTAGAGATGAACAGAAATACAAGGAGAAGGGACTCCTCACTGGAAATTTTGGTAGCAAAGCTACTTCCACGAAGACTGGTCTCCGAACAAAAATTGAGGAGTATGTTCACTCCCACATGAACGAAACGTCGCTGTAAACAGTCGCAAGGGACTTTACCTCTCAGGGCGGCAACCCGGCTGCTCTGAAACTAGATCCACCACGGGTCAGAAACAAAAATACGCAAGCCACGGGCAAGGGGTCCCCTATCTTTTATAGGAGAGTCCAACCGGATATTGCATCACTTTCTGGAAAGTTAGAACATTCTAGAAACAGTGAGCAACGGATCTGGGTTTCCCGAGGCGATAATGAATAATTTTTCAGGAGCCAAGCGGCCGCCTTTTTAGTTTGTCCTCAAAGCCACTTGCCGGCCTAGGAGACAACGAGAAGGGGTGCCGCACGAGTCTTTTGTGGAGGCACGCGGCGACTACAGAATGCTGCCTTAACAACTGATTGTTCACGAATGAAAAGCACCTGGAGTCTTTCTTCGGTGCTCCCCTTTCATTCATAATTGCGCCGTCAACTGGTTGTCTGCTCATCCCGGTTCGTAACGACAGACTTACTCAAGAAAAATGACCGAGGCCTTCCAACGATCTGTGGAACAAGTCTATCTGAGGATAAAAGGAAAATGACGTCAGCATTTTGCAAACTGGGTGGTCCGCTTTCCTTGAAGACTCTCAGGCTCGAGATAGATAATTTTATATTAACGGAGAGGTTGAAATGCAATACTCTACAATACGTAATTATAACTTTTAACGTAATTATTGACACCGGAAGCACTTAAGGTATCCGTACACCTTCGGGGGTGATTTTTTGAAATTTTTTGAATTTTGTCTTTTTATCTATTTTTTATGATGACATTTAAGTTAAAACTTGAAAAAATATATATAAAATTTAGCTGTTACATTAAAATAATTTTTTTAGGGGGAGAAACTGGAAAAAATTGGTTAAAATTTGACAATCCGCATTGCATGGTAACTCAAAAACAAACAAATATATTACAATTTTGTAAATTGCAAAATGAAGATAATAACTGTCTGTGGGGAATAGTCTATTCACAAGATTGAACTATGTATACCTCAAAGTTTATAGCACTTAAAGTACTGATGTTCATAAAAATCACTTAAAATTCATTGTCACTTGCAATTTATACCAATGTAAACAAAAAACTAATCAATCTGCAATCATGAGCATACTCTATTCCCTTTATAAATATATATAGATAAAGTATGCAAAATTTTAAGGCATTTTAAGCGTAACTTTTTATAATAGGATGAATTGCGTTAAGAGAAACGATGAAAAAATTCATTTTGAGAAAACGCTAAAAATAACTTTATAACACATTTCTTACTTTAAAAATAATTATTTTCGTATTAAAATCCACCATATTTATAAACTTCAACCTCTTGGCTTTCTGCAACACTTATTTTTTTTTACCTAAGTGCTCTGAAAATTTTCCTGCGTCTCTTTGAAGCAGGAACAGAATGACGTATTGAATCATTCTTTCTAACGTTGTCTAAATGGTTATAGGCTTGCAATGTAAAAAATCCTGGATAACTAATATCCAACTTGTTAAAAACATTCAGACAACCTTTATATCCATCATTAAATTGCAATACTGCATCATACGCACCAAGTTTCATTGTTTTCAAACAAACAAATATCTCTTTTGGTAATTGTTGTCATATTATGCCATTCAGGCATTCGTTTGCATTTTGAGTTTTACCGTGGAGACACTTGCTAAAGAGTTCTCTTGAGCACAAATCTAAGTATACTGGTTTTATAGCATTCAATACCTTTTTTGGTAGACCAGCATACTTTTCTTTAAAATAATTTTTTTAGGAGGAAAAACTGGAAAAAATTGGTCAAAATTTGACATTCCGCATTGCATGGTAACTCATTCCGCATTGCATGGTAACTCAAAAACAAACAAATATATTACCATTTTATAAATAACCAAATGAAGATAATAACTGTCTGTGGGGAATAGTCTACTCTCAAGATTGAACTATGTGTACCTCAAAGTTTGTAGCACTTAAAGTACTGATGTTCATAAAAATCACTTAAAATTCATTGTCACTTGCAATTTATACCAATGTAAACAAAAAAACTAATCAATCTGCAATCATGAGCATACACTATTCCCTTTATAAATATATATAAATAAAGTATGCAAAATTTTAAGGCATTTTATGTGTAACTTTTTATAATAGGATGTATTGCGTTAAGAGAAACGATGAAAAAATTCATTTTGAGAAAACACTAAAAATAACTTTATAACACATTTCTTACTTTAAAAATAATTATTTTCATATTAAAATCCACCAGATTTATAAACTTCTCCCTCTTGGCTTTCAACAACACTTATTTTTTTTTTCCTAAGGGCTCTGAGAATTTTCCTGCGTCTCTTTGACGCAGGAACAGAATGACGTATGGAATCATTTTTTCTAATGTTGTCTAAATGGTTGTAGGCTTGCAATGTAAAAAATCCTGGATAACTAATATCCAACTTATTTAAAACATTCAGGCAACCTTTGTATCCATCATTAAATTGCAGTACTGCATCATATGCTCCAAGTTTCATTGTTTTCAGACAAACAAATACCTCTTTTGGTAATCGTTGCCATATTATGCCATTCAGGCATTCATTTGCATTTTGAGTTTTACCGTGGAGACATTTACTCAAGAGTTCTCTTGAGCACAAATCTAAGTATACTGGCTTTACAGCATTCAATACCTCTTTTGGTAGACCAGCATACTTATCTTTAACAGATGTTCCGCATGCCAGTGCTCGCTGAAAGAAGCACCAGCTGTCTTTGCCCAGAGGACACTGCCCATGCATATGTTTTCGTGAACTGGATGCACAGTGGAATAATGCAGCAATAACATTTTGCTGCATTGCGTTTAGGTTACCAGTATTGTTACGTATAGCAATTCCATAGTAGTTCTGAAGTCTGTCTATAAATGTATCGGTCAGTTTCCCTTTTCCAGACAGACCCTTGGTTTTTGATTTTAATTTTCGCAGGCGGGACCCAACACGCTTTTGAATATGGCCTATACATTCAAATTTTGTGACACTGTTTTCACCGTATGTGTCTTTTACGCTTATGAATCCTTTGGAATCGCCATCACCATAATATTCAGTATACTGAAGCTGACGTCTGTTTTCAGACCTTGAGAATATACGTGACGCACCAACGATTTCCATTTTTGACGCTGAGCCTTGAAAGTTACACTGGCATACATGATCAGCTTTCAATGACTCGTATTCCAGGTTTTTAGCCATCTTTTCTAGCTTTTTACATGTTGGACAGTATGATGACATGACCTCCAGATCCAATACTTTTCCACTGTCGATGGAAATTGCTGCAACACATCCGTTTAAAGAAGTATAGCCTCTCCGCTGCCATGTTCCGTCCACTGAAACTCCACATTTCACAATTTCTTTGCCAAGATTTTCCTGCTTCTTCACTATGTCAGTTGCAGCCTTTTTCATAGAGTCCTCTGCTACTTCAGAAACAACTTTCAACAGTTTTTGTTCATGAGAAGTATATGCAGTTTTGGTCAATCTAGGTAAATTCAGAGTTGCACATAATTTATAAGCAGCTGAAAATCCTTTACCTATTTGGCGCATACCATATACTAGTCTCGTATTTACTTCAGGGAAATTTACATGTTTTTTAGAAGAGGCAAAACCCTTCTGAAACTCACACCCTTCACAACTCAAAAGGAAATGAGAACATAATCCATATCTAGTTTCTTCTTTAAATACTAGCTTCTCAGAATAGCACATTGGGCAGCAGAGTTCAGAAAAAACACTGGAAAGAATATCTAAATCAAAAATTCTATTTCCAGACATCGCTCCATTAGTTTTATCCGAGTCTAAAACAGTATCAACTTTAGACTTTATACAACTCGCAGTGCTTTGTACACACTCATCTACGTCATCGTTTTTGACATTTTTTGTAAAACGATTTCCGTAAAACTTGCGTTTTCGACTTCTTCCAATACTTTTACCCATTTTTACCAGAGAAAAGTAAAAACTAAATAGATTTAAAAACTTTAAAAAGCCAATAAAAACAACGCGGCAAATCTGCAGATATGTAAACAATCGCTTTTGAAATATAAGTTTGTTGCCAAGTTTAGGAATACAAGAGTGAAAATTATGTTGCCAGATATGTTTCCAAATATTTATAAATCCCTTGATTTTTATTTTTAAGTATTTCCTTTGACGTATAACCCAATTTCAGCGTTAAATCTAAAAAAAGAACGATGTAAACAAACATTTTGGCTTACTTCCGGTTTGCAGAATGACACTTCCGGTTGTAAAATTCTGCGACATGTAATATTTAAATTGCTGTAATTCGGCTTCTAATTAAGATAGAAGCATAATTCAAACGGAATTTGAAAGATAAAAGATTGGGCTTTAATGTTATTGCAAAAAACAAAAAACGATATTTTGACCGAAAATGCCGTTTTAAAGGTGTACGGGTACCTTAATGCTTGGCCTGAAATTTAAGAATGGGAAGATAGATTCCCTCGCTCCTAAATCTCTCTAGGAAAACTTAAGAGAACACAATCTCATATCTGAATATTGAATTGATTATCCGAACTTTGGATATCCCAAAGAAGATCTCTGGACCCTCTTAGGGGGAGGGAGTTGTGATGTCGTGCAACATCCCATTTTTTCTCACAACGTTCTCAGGACAATTGTGTACAAAGAAGACTGCAGCTGAGACGTAGTAACCAGCATTCCAAAGGTTCAAGCGGACGACGCATAGAAAAACCCAGATAATAGTTTTTTGTTTTTCTACGGTGCATCATGAAATTCAGTTCGCCATGGGGCGGACGGACCTTGGCCGGAAATACCACAGGACAAAGATCGTTTGAGAACTAGCCACCGCTCTTTATGAAAAGTTTTTTCAGAGGCTGGACTGAATGGAGTGGCCAGCCCGGCAAATACCCCAAAAGGCGACCGGTGGCGGAAGTGAAATCCAACCCCCGCGGAGGGGGGTAGAATCCACTTGGGGGTGACTTGGAAGAGCGAGGGGTGAGACGGCAGAGGCGAGGCTAGAGTGTTGGTCAGCGTGGTGAAGGTGAGTAGATTGTGGTTTTGAGGCCAGGGGCTAGTTCCATTCACGACTAGCAAATCTATTGAATAGTACTAGCTTAACGGCTAACTGTAAATATTTTGTATGTAGTCAGTTCTAATATAGGAGCTTAATTTTAATCTTCATTCGTGCCTCTGCTTATCTCAATGTTGAGTCTGATTTATTTGATCTCATGTGATTGTTTTGGCTTGTTGTCGGCCACGACTTGACATTGTATATATATATATATATATATATATATATATATATATATATATATATATATATATATATATATATATATATATATATATATATATATATATATATATATATATATATATATATATATATATATACTCATGGACAAAAAAATTAGCGCACCAAGAAATAATTGCAGGATCGTAACGAAGCTTGCAATGAAGGTACATGTCGGGGAGATATTCAAATGATTGCGCATTACGTATAGCCGGTAGTGGGCGTTGAACATCGTACTCTGTGGAGTATAAAACAGGTAACCAAAGCTTGTTTGAGTGTGCTGAATCATTTACAAAGGAACAGCTGAGATAGACATGCCGCGTTCGAAGACATTACGCCGTGTTCGAAGACAATATAAGCAGTTGTCGCAGTTTGAGAGGGGGAGAATCGTCGGGATGATGGAAGCTGGGTGGTCAGCTAGGCGAGTAGCTCGTCAATTAGGCCGCTCTGATTGTGTTGTGAGGAGGTGTTGGGACGAGTGGACCCGAGAGATGTCATTTACACGAAGTCCAAGCTCAGGACGCCCTCGACAGACCAGTCGTCGAGAAGACCGCCACATCGTAAGAAATGCACGCGTACAGCTAACTGCTTCATCGGCCGCCATCCAGGCACAGGTAGCACCTTCACTAGAGGCACTGTGTCTTCTCGAACCATACGAAGGCGCCTGGCTGAAGGACAGTTGGTATCGCGGCGCCCATTACGTGTGCTGCCCTTGACGCCCACCCATCGACGCCTCCGTTTGGAGTTTTGCCGTGCACGAGGAAACTGGACTGCAGCGGAATGGAACCAGGTGGTCTTTAGCGACGAATCCAAATTCAATCTCGGCAGTGATGACAATCGTGTTCGTGTGTGGAGAGCCCGTGGTGAACGCTTCAATCCTGCCTTAGCTGTACAGCGACACATCGCTCCCACAGCTGGTGTGATGGAATGGGGTGCCATTGCCTACAATACACGGTGACCCCTATTATTGTTCCGTGGCACCATGACAGCCCAGCGGTATGTTCATGAAATCCTGCAACCACATGTGTTGCCACTCATGCAACGGCTCCCAGGAGCCATTTTTCAAAAAGACAACGCTCGGCCTCATACGGCAAGGGTGTCACAAGACTGTCTTCGCACTGTTACTACCCTTCCTTGGCCTGCCCGATCCCCAAATTTGTCTCCAATCGAGCATATCTGGGATCATTTGGGACGACGAGTTGGGCATCCTACGAGTTTGAACGAACTAGAGGCAAGGTTACAGAAAATATGGAACGAAATGTCTCAAGACATCATACAGAACTTGTATGACTGAATGCCCGATCGTATCGCATCGTGCATTCACGCTAGAGGGGGTCCAACGGAGTATTAACTCCTCCGTTCTTTTGCCTTTTTCTCTGAAATAAATTATCCTTTTTCTTTGATTTTCTTATCATTTACTTATATCAAAGTAGTCATTACGTATGTAAAATTTCGTTTCATTTTGACGACTCCTTCTTGGTGCGCTAATTTTTTTGTCCATGAGTGTATATATATATATATATATATCAATGCCTATATGATTTGAGAACACTTTTATTGCTATGTTTGTTGTAAGTAGGTTATTATAAAAGGTTTGCCCTTGAATTACATACGCTGCCGTCGTTTTGTTATATTTTAAATAAACGTTGGTTATTTACATAGTGATATAGAATATCAATTAGTAAATCGCCTTACTATGATTGATTCTTCCATCGCTATTTAAAGTGCAGCCCTTTTTATAGATTTTTCCCATTTAGTTCAATAAATTTCAATTTAAGAATAATATTAATAATATTAATAAGATCGTCTGCAGATCTTTTAGTCAAAAACTTACATGAGTGTTTTAGAGTGTTTTTGAGAAAAATAACAATAGTGAAAATATGTTCTTGATGAGAATTCATATATTATCAAATGAAAGTTATATTAGATTTTGAACATTGAATCTTACTGGATGAAAAAATATCTAATATCATTCATATCGGAATTATGTGTTCAACAATTTAAAATATATCATAAAATCTTTTAACTATGTAGTGTTGAAAGCGGGATATATTCCTTAAACAATACAACTCAACTCATTAGTTCTGCGAGAAAGTTTCGATTTTACGAGGTCTTCTGTAAACATTAAAAGTAACAAACATATAAAAAGGATCTGAAAAAATGGTTAAAAATAACTTGGGAGTCCCTTTGAGCAGTCGGTAAACTATTAAAACTGTTCATTCGGGTACAGAAAAGTAGAATATGTTCCAGAGTCTCACGATCTTTAGAGCATACTAGACAAGTATCTGTAGCTGCAAGGTGGAAGCATTGCAAGTAGGACACCGCAACAACATGACTAATTCTAGCTTTGGTAACGAAAGTGGCAATTCGTCTGGAAATCCTTTCAAAATACAGAAGATTATTAGGTTTTTTCATGAAATTAAAAAAGATGGCTTTGACTGCTTTTGTCAAAGATGACTTTGGACACAGTCAAAGGTATTTTTGACAAAAGATGGCTTTGGCTGTGTTCCTCCATGAATCACACCAGTTGGTTTTAGTATCCCTTTGAATCCTGTTAATGCACTTGGAAAGAGTAAAAAAAGAAGGGTGAATAGGGCCCATCTTATCTAATATGTTCGCAACCTAATTGGAATGAATGTCATAATAAGTAGGTACCCATTGTAAGGTGATATCTTTAAACCTCAGTTTAAATAGAAGATCCACAATTTCATTAATTTGAAAGAAGTGACCACCTGGTTTATGTTGGCGCAGACATTAAAAGGCCACCGAGGAGTCTGTAAAAATATAAAATGGCTTTCCTTCCAATGTTATCCATCGTAACGTGTTCCTTAATCACGGTCAAATTTTTTACTCCTCTTGTTTCGCAGCTGTTGCACTATTGCAATTCTAAAGTCTTTGAGACTTTTCATTTAATATGATATTGTAGGGAAGATTGAGCGTAGCTGACGTGGCACAGGGGTAAGGTGTCTGGTGAAGGTGATGAGTTCGAGCCCTGCTGGAGGCAAGTTGCTTAAAGTCGCTTTTCTTTAAATTTCATTTGTTATCATTTCTCGTTTCAACCAGAATGTTCTAATATGCTAATTTAAAATTCAGTTTGTACCGTTCCAGAAAGTTCGGTGACCGTATATTAATTTGAGTTAGCATTTAGTTCAAGTCAAATATAGTTCTCTAGTGCAGACCGGTTGTCTTTGATTCCTTGTGATAAACATACGAACCAATCGAATCTACGCGACAATATAAGTTTGGTAATCTTACTCCAAGAAAGTATTTGATGGAAAATATATCAATTTATAATGGTTGATCGTTAATATTCTCTTTATACAGTGACCAAATTATATCTTATATTTATATTTATGACTGGTGTATTTAAGCAGTTATTATGCTAATATGTAATAGTTTACCTAAATTTCTACTTTATTCCATAAGTTAAGATGTAAAACAACAACAAAAATATCTAGAAGTAAGATCATAGATGAATTTAATTAAAAAATGAACTTTTTAAGAGTTTGCATAACTCGAGTAATTTCTACGTGACATTTCTACGCAACTAGAATTGCGACTACTTTTTGGGTAGTTTTGATAACAGCAATTGAATTAAAGTTGTTTCTTTAAGCATCTATTCCTGAGTAAAAGTCTAAGGGATATGTAATCAGCATTGCAGTATACCCTATTATCTACTTTACGCTTTGCTCTGAGAGCTAGTCGCAAAAGCACAAAACAGTGCACAAAATTCAGACCCATGAACAACTTACACACGTGAATTTTCCTGTTAATGAGTTGCAACATTTTTGACTCAGTATACAGCATAAGCGACTACACGCATAATAGTGTCTTCATATTTTTAGTAAGTGCTTGAGAGGGTCATTAAATACTGAAAAAAGTTTTCTACTTATTAGACAGTTTTTCTCCAAAACAATTCATTTTACTGGAACTATAATTTTAGTTAAAAAAATTATGAAGAAATAGTTATTAATTAAGTTAAGTTAATCTTAAACTAAGAAAAGTTTTTTTTAATGAACACTGGAAGAAATTTTACCGCTTACTTACGTATTTCATTGTAAAGATATGATACATCTCAAACTGCATTCTTGTGCGAAACAAAACATCTGCTGTTTGGAATACAGCGCTTTAAATACCTGAACCAATTTTTCACTCCTATGGTTTTGAGATACAATTATTTTAAGTATTTTATCCCCCTTTAAAGTTATTCGAGAATAGCCTATCATTAATTTAAAGGGTATCTAGTTATAAAACAAAGTGTTCTTACTATATAAACAAGAACGTTTGGATAATTTTTAAGAAATATAAAAGGCTAATTCTTGCTTTGTCCTTAAAGCAATTACGCCGTTAGCCAAAAGTTGCCGTAAAACAAAGATCAAGCTTAATAACCTCTAGCTTAGTAACTTCATGACGCTCTAGTTCATTTAATTTTAAATATACTCGGCGTTCTAAAAAAAAAAAACAAGTTAAAAAGAGAAAATATATTTTGTTGTAAAATTCTTCACTTCATATTTATTTGTCTGGTAACTATTTAGGCATTCTTTTAAACATATTATACTTAAATAATTCCCCTGTACATCCCTATATTTATTTTAATTTTCCTATGATCTCTCTCTCTCTCTCTCTCTCTCTCTCTCTCTCTCTCTCTCTATATATATATATATATATATATATATATATATATATATATATATATATATATATATATATATATATATATATATACATATATATGTATATATATATATGTATATATATTATATGTATATATATTATATATATATATTATATATAATATGTATATATATATATATATATATATATATATATATATATATATGTATGTATATATATATATATTATATCCATTACATTCTTCCTTAAAATGCAACCTGAAAAGGAAAACTAGCTCATATTTACACGGCTGGAGCTAGACTCAGACTGAATGGAATTAAAATTTTGAAGCAGTCGGGTCGAATTGTTTTATTAGAGCAATAAGAAGTACGTCCATTGCGGACGACAACTCGGAGCGAAGTGCACATCACCTTTCAACCTTACGCGCGAGAGGTGAGGAAAACATGTGGTAGTTATTTTGTACGGTCAGCAGAAAATCGGGGCTCGCGATGTGAACCCACGCCTTTCTCCAGACTCATACACGTGTAGGAATGCAACGCTTGCTATTAATGGGAAGTTATGTTGCTAAGGGCTTTTAAGCGAAAAAGTAAGATTACTGGGGATTAGATTTAGGAAAAGGAATTTAAATAATAGAATTTAAAGCATAATATTCAATTTATTACACACACACACACACACACACACACACACACACACACATATATATATATATATATATATATATAAATATATATTGTGATAACTTAAGACTCCGGGTAGCTAAAAATGTTCAGAGTCAGTCTACTACATTAAAATACAATTTTATTAAATTTAAGTCGGAAACTTTTTTACACTATTTACAAATGTGTTGATCTACCTCTAGACATAGAGGGAACTGGCCTTCGTAATAGCCAAATAATTTCGATCAGAAGATGTCGGCAAGTACATTCACAACTGAACTAGAAGGTCGGCACACAGCCTCTAGAGCATACAGCTCTGAAAATAGAGTAACTTCGTAAGGAAAGTTATAGCTAACGAGAAGCTTATAGAGCGGGCTGCTCTGAAATATGAAGATAACTTCTTGATGAAGTAACGTGCTAACAGAAGCCTGTAGAGCAGGATGCTCTGAGATAGCTATACTTCAGGGTGAAGTATTAGTTGACGAGAAGCTTAGAGCGGGCTGCTCTGAAAAATAAAGTTCAGGATGAAGACTGTCACTCCAGGACCTCTGAGACGAAAGGTGCTCTCTAGATGAGAGTCTCGACCAAGTCTGCTCTAAAAACTGGATTTCTTTTTCCAGCGTTGGCGCTCGTGCTTCCGGTCACGTGACTGCAAATTTTTAGGTTGGCTGGCCCAATTTGTGATGTCATGTTCGTTAGCTGTGATTCGCTTGACGACGAAGCCATGTGGTCGGCTCTTATAATTCAGCTGATCTGAAAATCATTAGTTCACGTCGAAATGTTCATTAGTTTACGTCCTCCCAAGGGCGGCGGCCAGAAGCAAAACTATTCTCTGCTTCCAGACACCTTGACGCTGATCTATAGAACTGTTCGCAGGTCACCTGCTGTAGGAGGACCGTCTGTCTGGGTGATTTATTCGTAAAGGTCGTAACGGATTCTTACAACCCCTCCCTCCTTGAAGGAAATTTTGGCATAATGGCAAAATCTGAAAATCACGGTTAGACACAGCTCACCTGATACATCATTAGAGGCAGTGAATTTAATTTACTATACAATTATTACTACATTTTCTTTACTACACAGGTTAATACATTTATTCTAATATATTATGATTACTATGTTACCTAACACATTAATACACTTAATTTATTTGCACAATTCATTAATTATTTTCACACTACATTAATTTATTTACAACATTACGCCTGACTTAAGGTTTCTATCCTGCCATCAAACGGCTTAGGCAATCGGCATGACCTATCAATTTACCAGATTTGTGGACAATTTGATAATTGAAAGTCTGTAAGGCAAGAGTCCATCTCATAAACCTTTGGTTATTTCCCACATTCGTCAACAAAAACGAGCGGATTATGATCCGTCTCGATGGTGAATCTCTGCGGTCTCTTTTGTGCCAAAATTATACCGATACGAATGTCGGATGCATAGGTGTGCAGGATAATTTCTTTGACGAAGTCGGGACGTACAAAACAGGTTTCTCGGTTAGTTTCGTTTTCAATTCTCGAAACGCTGCATAGCACTCTCCTGACCATTCAACTTTCTCCCTAATTTTAAACTCCCTTCTCACTGACCCGTTATCGTAACAAGTTTTTCTGCTAACTTTAATCTCCCTTTTGGTTTCGGAAGCGATGTTCTGATAGTTCCGTAGCCTATTCATGGACTTAAAAACATAATCTGTAACCACATTAGTCTCCGGCTAATTCCTACACCATTTTCCTAAAAGTAGTGTTTCCGACACCCTTAATTTCTTCCTAAATATCAGTTCGGCGATGCTAAAAACCATAAACATGTGAGTCATGTATCCAAGTGCCAACATGGCTGAGGGTAACCCTACCTCCCAATTCTCCTTCGCCTCAAGGCAATTAACTTTCAAGAGTCGTTCAATGGTGCGGTGAAAGCGCTCGACGGGATTTCTTTGCGGATGAAACATTGAGTTCCGCGTCACCTTAATATGAACTTCCTCCAGAAGCGTGGTCGTTAATTTGCTTGTGAATTCGGTAAAATTATCTAATTGCAATTCCTTCGGAAACCCTATCCGACTGAAATTTTCTAATAGAGTATCCGTCACATGTTCTAAGTTTAAAGTACTCAAAGTTATGGATTTCGGATACTTGCACAAAGCGTTTAAAATATACCGGTTTCTTTTTGGTGGGGTCTGCAAACGACCAATGATCTTTACGTTAATTCCCGTGAAAACCTCCGTAATTTCTGGGGCTAATTTCAGCGGGGCTGTCTTCTGTTCTCTCGATCTCTCTAATCTTTGACACAGGTCCCATGACCTAACATAGTCCTTACACTCTTTTATGCACTGGGGCCAAAAATAATACGTCACTAATTTGTATTTACTTTTTGACATTCCCATGAGCGATCCGATGCCATCATGGCATAAACTTAAAACTTTAGACCTGTACTTAGTTGGTACAATCAATTGTTTTCTTTCCTCCCCTCTGTGATCTCGGGGTTTCCTAGAAAGTAATTCATTTTTGACCACAAGTCCCATGGTTTTCTGTGGCTTAACTTTTTCCCAAATAGATGTAAGTTCAAGGCAATTTTTTTGTTCTAAAACGATAGTGTCGGCACTCTCTTCCACTAACGCATTTTTAGTCTCGACGACTATTGGAAATTCAAGTTCTTTTAATTCATCCGGCGAATTTACCTCGGGTTCCTACGACTCAGTTATTTGCTCGGTTTTTTCCCCGTTTTCTACCGTAATTCCCGTTTGAATTTCCTCCCGCATCCCTCGACTTGGGTGACGACGGCATTTACGCTAGCATGTGATATTTTTAATAATATCACATTCTAGCGTTTTAATATTTGCGCCTCTATCAGCTCCTGAGTGGAATTTCCCAGCAAGTAGTGGTTCATTTCCAGACTCTTACCTACCACGGCGGCCTTTGCTATCACCTGGCCGAATTCGGGGCTCTCAAGTGTTACGCGAGCTAAAGGTAAACGTCTAAATTCATTTTCCAAGGGCTGTTTGAGCCAAATATTCTCTCCGGTGAAATCTCCGGGTTTAACTAATTTAACATGGCACAAATCTACGCTACTCCCGCTATCACGTAATAATACGGTTTCGACCCGATTCACTTAAGCTTCGCTTAAGTAGGGCTTAAAAACAAGGAAAAATCTTCCGTCGTAACTAGGTTGTTTATGATTTCTCTGGATTTATTTAATTCGGAACAGTTCGGGCGGACATGTCCATTCTGACAACACTGAAAGCAGATGGGGCCACTTCGCTTCTCATACTCCCTGGTCCTCCAATCATTATTATTTTTATTAGCAGCGTTGCGTCACTCTTTCGGACCTGATTCCTCTACTCCCGTTTTCGTCGTGGGGCTAAATTTCTCTGACTACTTGGGACGGTCTACCTTTTTATTTTCGGGTGGTTTAATTTGCGTCGGTTTGTTTACGAATCGGCGGGTCGACTCATACGCGTCTAGCTTATTTACTAAGGTTATAGGGTCATTTAGTGTTCCCCATACATCTACGAAATGATCTTTAATTTCCGCTGGTACGCGTCGCTTTATTTGGTAGGGTACCATAAGTTCTTTGAGTGACTCAAAATCTTTAAATTCAATTCCATCTAACCATCCCTCTAAATAGCTCCTCAATTCAAATACGAGGGTTATTCGGAAACTAAGGTCCGTTTACTTATAAAACAGAAAACATTACAGATTTTTTCAAAAAACTTTATTTTTTAAATTCCTTGCATGTGTCTCATTTTTCTACATAGTTTCCATATTTTTTTAAACATTTGTCGTAACGTTCTACAAGCTTCTGTATGCTTAAGTCGTAGACGTCTGCCGCCTGTGAAGATAACCAGTCTTGAACTGCTTCTTTCACCACGTCATTTGTGGCGAATCTCTTGCCGCCGAGAAACTATTTTAGGTAGCGGAATAAGTGAAAATCACTCGGCGACAAGTCTGGACTGTACGATGGATGGTCAATCTGTTCCCATCCAAAAGATCTGAACAGATTTTGGGTGTGAATGGTAGAATGGTGTCTGGCATTGCCATGCAGCAACAAAACTCCAGACATCAGAAGACCACGTCGCTAAATCTGTATTGCACGTCTAAGTTTAGTTAAGGTAGCGCAGTAAGCGGCTGCATTTATTCTTGTTCTTTGCTGCATAAACTCGACTAACAAGACCCCATATCTATCCCAAAACCCGGTTGTCATGACCTTGTGTTGAGATTGTCTGCTTGGCCTTCACTCTGACTGGTGATGTTGTGTGACGCCATTAAACTGAGTGACGTTTAGACTCTGGGGTTCTGTGAGAAACCCACGTATCGTCCCCTGTGACAATCTTCTCTAAAAATTGATCACCTTCTTTATGATATCGATCCAAAAAATCAAGAGCACAAGCCATTCTTTTCAGTTTGTGTTCCCCAGTAAGCAGCCTGGGAACCCAACGTGCGCACAATTTGCGAAATTTCAACTTTTCGGAAGCGATTTTGTGCAAAGTTGTTCTACCCACATTCGGAAATTCCAATGCTAAAGTTGAAATTGTGAATAGCCGGTCTTCACGAATCTTTTCATCCATGGCATTGACCAAATCATCTGTGATCACTGATGGTCGACCTGAACGCGGTTCATCATGAGCATTTTCCCGTCCGTCCTTGAAACCTCTGTTCAGATCGTTTGGATGGGAACAGATTGACCATCCACCGTACACTCCAGACTTGTCGCCGAGTGATTTTCACTTATTCCGCAAGAGATTCGCCACAGATGACGAGGTGAAAGAAGCAGTTCAAGACTGGTTATCCTCACAGGCGGCAGACGTCTACGACTTAAGCATACAGAAGCTTGTAGAACGTTATGACAAATGTTTAAAATAATATGGGAACTATGTAGAAAAATAGAGACACGTGTAAGGAATTTAAAAAATAAAGTTTTTTGAAAAAATCTGTAATGTTTTCTGTTTTATAAGTAACGGACCTTAGTTTCGGACCTTAGTAAACGGACCTTAGTTTCCGAATTAAATATTTTTTTCCTCGTATTAAATCTTTCCACAAAGCACCGTTGTGCCGTTGATGGGTTTGGAACTTCGTTTTGACTTGGAACTTCGTTGATTTGGCACGGAGTTTAAACCTGTCTAGCAGTACCGACTTAACATATTCGTAATTACAATTTTTTTCTTCAGGTTCCCTGGTGATTATTCCCGCTATTTCGCTCGGCAAAAGGCTTAGTAACTCTGACACTAAATCACAATCATTAATTTGCAATTTCCTAGCTTGCCTCTCAAAGAGATTTAAGAATAAAGCTATGTCTATCTTTTCGGCATCATACCTCTGCATTACCGATTTAACATGCCTAGGCGGGTTCACGCTTTCTGAGTTCACGGAATTCACACTACTGTTTTCCCCAATTAGTGTGATTTTAAGTTTTTCAAGCTCAAAAGCGCGTTCTGCTGCTTTTCCGCTCTCTCGGCTTCTTAAATCTCCTGCAATTTTCTATCTTCTATAAGATTTACGAGAATATTTTTCGCGCTCTCTTCCTCGAAACCTTCACTTTCTGAAACCTTTTTTGTCAGATCGATTATTCTATGCGATTCTTGTATTTCTACTTGCAGATCAAAAGCCAAATTCTGCAAGTCAATTTTCTTGTATTTTGTTAAAAACGACATTTTGTCTATTTAACTAACTGATATCAATCCCTCTTTAACCGTTTATCCACAACTTAACCTTACCGGAAACCTCGGAATCTTGACCTCAACACAACAAAAGAACTGGGTGTCCGCTTTTCTCGCATTTTAACAATAGAGCCCTCTCTATTCGGGGAATTCTACTGCTACGTTCTTCCAAGAAAAAGGGGGGGGGGACTCCGAAAGATTACAGTTTAACAGACTGGTTTGAAATCCTAACATGGCACATACAATTCAAAAATGTTTAAAACTTTTCAGACCAAATTTCACACACATAATAAATCAATGCTACTTCAATATAATCTTAAGCACTCTACACAACTTCAATAACTGACTAAATTAATTTGCAATACACAGTTACTTAATTTCAATAATTGGCTAATTTAATTTGCAATACTCAATTTCTTAATTTCAATAATTGACTAAATTAGTTTGCAATACACAATTACTTAATTTAAATAATTGGCTAATTTAATTTGCAATACACATTTTTTTAATTTCAGTAATTGACTAAATCAGTTGGCAAAACACAGTTACTTAATTTCAATTTAGAATAAGTACTTAAATCAGATTATCCACAGTTCTAGTATTCATCTACCAAATATTTGTTCATTCACTTTTTTTAAAATTTTAAACACATTGCATACAATTCATTTTTACTTTATTCTTTTGCATAAACAATTCTAATACTTCATTAATTTACTTTTAACTAAATTAATTAATTTCTCACAGATAATTTACTTATTCCAATTCAATAGTTATTTTCCATGAAACATTAATTTACGCATGCTAACATTTACACAGATTCTAATCAATTAATTTACTTTTAATTAATCAATCAATTACTTTTTCCTCTAATGAGAACAGGCTTACCTTGTCTAATTTAAAGACTGGATTGTAGGTTCTCACTGAAGCTAGGCGAAGTCTTTCCAGGCTGGTTCTGGGGGGATTTCCTTATTTAATATGCAGCCCCATTACTTGATCGCTGCACAAATCCACTGTTGGTTCGCTGCTCCTGCTATATACTGGTATCTGTGATGCACACACTTGGGACGGGACGTCCGCACAAAAAGTCCTAGATGGGATTCCTACTCTAATTTCCTAATTCGAAGGGGTAGATTGCCTATTTATTTTTAATGGCAAAATCCCAGACACGCTGCCACCATTTAATTAGTAGACTGTGATAACTTAAGACTCCGGGTAGCTAAAAATGTTCAGAGTCAGTCTACTGCATTAAAATACAATTTTATTAAATTTAAGTCGGAAACTTTTTTCACTATTTACAAATGTGTTGATCTACCTCTAGATATAGAGGGAACTGGCCTTCGTAATAGCCAAATAATTTCGATGAGAAGATGTCGGCAAGTACATTCACAACTGAACTAGAAGGTCGGTACACAGCCTCTAGAGCATACAGCTCTGAAAATAGAGTAACTTCGTAAGGAAAGTTATAGCTAACGAGAAGCTTATAGAGCGGGCTGCTCTGAAATATGAAGATAACTTCTTGATGAAGTAACGTGCTAACAGAAGCCTATTGAGCAGGATGCTCTGAGATAGCTATACTTCAGGGTGAAGTATTAGTTGACGAGAAGCTTAGAGTGGTCTGAAAAATAAAGTTCAGGATGAAGACGGTCACTCCAGGACCTCTGAGACGAAAGGTGCTCTCTAGATGAGAGTCTCGACCAAATCTGCTCTAAAAACTGGATTTCTTTTTCCGGCGTTGGCACTCGTGCTTCCGGTCACGTGACTGCAAATTTTTAGGTTGGCTGGCCCAATTTGTGATGTCATGTTCGTTGGCTGCGATTCGCTTGACGACGAAGCCATGTGGTCGGCTTTTATAAATCAGCTGATCTGAAAATCAGCTGATTTATAAAAGCCGTTCACGTCGAAATATTCATTAGTCTACGTCCTCCCAGGGGCGGTGGCTAGAAGCAACACTATTCTCTGCTTAGAGACACCTTGACGCTGATCTATAGAATTGTTCGCAGGTCACCTGCTGTAGGAGATCCGGCTGTCTGGGTGATTTATTCGGAACGGTCGTAACGGATTGTTACAATATATATTATATATATATATATATATATATATATATATATATATATATATATATATATATATATATATATATATATATACATATATATATATATATATATATATATATATATATATATACATATATATATATATATATACATATATATATATATATATATATATATATATCTTTATATATAAAAGGCAAAGTCTGTGTGTGTGTGACCGAGTTTTTGTCTGCTCGCGGCGCAGCGCAAAGACGGTAGGTCGGACAGTCTTGAGATTCGACACGAAGATGCCTCCCAAAGTCTCATTATGCACCTCGAAGCCCTTTTTTCGATTTTTTAATTAGATTTTCCGTAATTAAATATTTAGTCGCGATTTGGAGCTCCCGGACGAGTAAAAGCCCCGTAAATCCTAACGTATCCGTCCAAGAATTTTTTTTTTCGGACGAGCCTATACGGGAAAGATGACACTATACGGAAATCACAATTAAAATTGTCTGTCTTAATTTATCGATTAATTGTGATTTTTTTTCTATCGCCTGTACGCACCCGTTTTTCGGAAAAAAACGCGATTTTGTCCGTGACCCTTTTTTCCAAATTGTCGAATCGATACGTAAATGTCGTTACATTTTTACGAAATTTTTATCTCAGAGACCCTAGACATCACAGTTTCGAAAGACAGAACCAAAATTAATTTACAAATTGTAGTTATTTTTTAATAATTTATTTTATGATTCGGAAACTCTTGCGAGAAATCTCATTTTGGAGATTTCGTTCTTCATTTCCGGACGAAGGTAAAATAGGAGAAAAACCAGTTTTTCGACTTCATGCACGTGATGTGTTGGGGCGTTTGTTTTCTATGAGGGATTCGGTGGTTAAAGGAAATCGATTACTATTGCAGTGATAATCGATTAAAAAATCACATTTAGTAATGCCGTAATTTTTTTGGCCAGCACTTAGTTAATATCATATAATTTGTGGTGTATTTGTGGAAAAAATCTATGAAGATTTCAAAGAATTTCAGCATGTGGAGGATGTGATATATTCGCTTTCAAGGAAATCGATTACTATTGCAGTGATATTCGATTAGTAATCCTATGTCAAAAATTTTGCCAAAATCTGCCAGAAAGGATTAAATTTATATGGGTAAAATAATGTATCGTGGTGAGGAAAAGGATGACAGCGACGCCCATTAACAAAGGGTTAAGGCTACTAAAAAATTGGTAATTACATTTCCCGAGCAACGCCGGGACGGGTACAGCTAGTATATATATATATATATATATATATATATATATATATATATATACATATATATATATAGATATATATACATATATATGTATATATTTATTTATATATATACACATTTGTAGTGAGTGTGTGTATGGAAAGTATTGTGATAGGAAAACAGTATAGTCCCTGTGGTGGGTTGATGAATAATGAATGAAGTCCGAAACATCAGGGATAAACAGAAATTGAATCCAATGATTCCTTCATGCTTATTTCATACAATCGCGAAAGATCGAAATCGTACCGAGCACCAATAGATTTAATTTTTTAATTTTTAACTAGACTGCGACGAAAGGGGGAGTTTACTTAATTACTAAGATCTCGAGAGAAATCACAGGACACAAGAAGTTTCTAAAAGTTTTGAAGTTTTATTTTAAAATGTTGTGCTAACGAGTTGGAAGGTGAAAAAGAACAAACTCGTTGAAACAAAATTGCATGACTATCATATTCACGAGTGCAGTCATAATGTATATAGCTGTATCATGATAATATTTTTTGGAACGGGGAATAATATGGAAAATAGAAGAAATTGAATAAGTAGTTATAATAGGATAGAGAAGTCTAGACAAAATTTCCTAGTGATATCGATTCGTTAATGGTCATGGGAAGAGATTGTTACTGGAATTTCTTTATTCTGAAAAGGAGGTGATAATATTGTACTCTAATTACAGTACACAGCATAATGTACACAGCATAAAGTAAATATATTTGTTGGCTATGAATGTCTCATCTCAATAAACTTCAGTTTCAGAAATTACATGTACATTATAAGGATTGAATGCAAATATAACTTTTGCTTTTTTCTGATAAAATTTCCCCCAAAGGAGAGTTTCAGCACACTTGAAGACAGTTGGGTTAACGCACCTATAATCTGGTTCAAATTGCATCTTAGTTTGAAGAAAATCACTGTTTATTTGAAGAGCTACTTGTCAATTAATACAGAAAAAAACCCCTCAAATTAATGATAAATTATTTATTATTTGGTTTCGATTCTTTACAGGTATGCATATAGTAAAGGTGGGAAAAAGTAGCCAAACTTGCAGCTTTTATAATCCACAGATCTCAACGCAGTTTTTCAAGAGCCTGTTAAAATATTTTACACATTTGATCTGAATATGTATGCGACATTTACAGTCTGCAATTCTGATGAATCGAGGAGGGAGTTTAGTGAAATACATGTGAGGCGTAGTGTAGAAAGCGAGTAATTTTAAGCTGCCCCAAAAGATGAAAAAGTAATTATAGATTAGAATAGAACCTTACTAAATTGACGCGTGCATTTGTGAGACAAGCAAGGGAATATAGAGAATTGGCCGTTATCATACTTTTATTCGACAATACTAAAAATACTTTTAAAGTAAAATCAATAATAAAACAAGGTTTATATAATCAAATAATACATGAGGAGTTCTGAAGCAGATGCAAAATATTCAGTGAAAGCAAATATTTCTAAGTTCTTTAGGGAGGCACTTACGACTGTTGAAGAATAAAGCGATGAAGACTTTCGTTGACAGGTTACCACATCAGGAAATACTCAGCATCATCATGTCAGACTACAGGAACTTCCGCCAGTCTCCGCGGCAGCGCAATCGGCACTTGGTCATCTAGACCCAATAAACACAACATTTCTCGACGAATATAATACCCCTTGTGGAGGGAAATGTGATGTCGCGATCGCATTTCCGCCACCTAGCAGCTAAAATTGACATCGGCGTTGTTTAAAATCGGTGTTGTTAAAGTGTTTCTTAAAGTTATCCTACGCCCTGATGTCGATAGACAGTCAAGTTTTACTCGAGGTAAATATCAGGTTCCCCCCTTTAGCAATATTCCGTGATAACAATGACGTCATGTAATCGAAACTTCTGCATTTTTTATTACTGATCCGAAAAAATGAAATTATCTGGATGATTCTACATCCCCTTGCGGGGCTGATGAATTAGAAACAATATCAGATGGAAGAGAATTAGTAAGGAAATCCGTCATTAACAGTTGTGAATGTTTTTTGGTTAGATATTTATAGACCTCCTCACATTGAACTAAACATTCATTAACATATCCCTGGAACCGGACAGCCCGTTCAACATTAGGGTCTTTTGTAGAAAATGATTCCCTAATTCGCCCGAATTCAAGTCCTGGGAGAATGAGTTTTGCTGTGAATGCAGCTGTTTCATTTTCCTCATCAGGATCGTTGTCACGGTCGTTTGTATCATTAACCATGTTAACTAAATCATCCTCATCTATATCTTCATCCACCATTAGGTCTATAACATCTGCCTCGGATAAGATCTCGAAACCTTCTCTTCCCACTTTATGCGCCGAATCCACTATCTGAGAGAATTTTTTAAATCTTTATATACTTTAATAGTTTTTAATTTTGGAAATCCTTTATTTTTAGAAATCCATTATTTTGAAAAAAGGTGTAATGGTGAAATTGTGTAAAAAAAGTACCGTGTTAATCGGGGATAAATGTATATATTTTTAATACCATTTTCTGCGAATCGAATGCTTTGAACGGATGAGTACAATGATTATTACTGTATAAATTCTTTAGAGAACGACCACATTAAACATATTATACTACTGCAGAAACCCATTTAATTAAATAACAGGCTATCTAGTGGGCTCCGCTTCCATTTAAAACAATGTGAATAAAAACAGGATGACGAGTTCTTGATGGATCAGGTCAATAAGGGGTCAGCCGACACTGATGAGAGAGATCCCAGAAATTGAAATCAAGAGTGATTTATTTCGGTCGAAACAATAGGGAATTCTTTCCCCAAATGCAATTAAGCTCCGGTATTGTACTTTAATAGCTTTCCGCGAATGGAATTCAAAATGTGTATTACATCGCTTCTGTCTCAAATTACTTTAATTTCAAGCCATTTAGCTGATAGTCGTTTTATAGTGATGTACGGGAAGGTAGTGGTAATTTTCTCTCATGGTGGAGCCCAAAAAATAAATGTATACTATATTTCAAGTATAATTCAATTAATCAGAATTCATTCTTCCTAATTTAATATCGGCAGTTACTTAGGAAATATCAATTTCGAACCTTTACATGTGGTTTTTTATACAGTGTAATGAATTAAACTATTAATAGAGTATGTATCATAAATTAAAGTTATTCATAATATAAAACATAAAAAAATATTCTACCGGAAACAAATGATTAATACTGTTAAATTGATAAAAATAATTTTGAGGGTTGTTAATAGAAGAAATGGTCAATATATTTATTTATAGATAAGGTAATTCCTCAAATAGGTAGAACATGTAAGTTTGGTCTGAGCTACATTTTTCAGCATTCACAGAGAGTGATTGCAGATGTTCATAGCTTTGTGAACTGAAAGCTAAAGAGAATGTTTCTTCATGATTTAAAATAAAATAAAATAACTGAGATTTTAAACTGTTTCTAATAGAAGAAACTCAATGCACGGTAAAAAGTTTAAAACGCAAATTAAAATAAAACTTACAAATTGCGTAAAAGCTAAACTTAATAATTATTTTCTCAGAAATATATTAATTTTGTAGAAATTAAAACATATAGATTTATTTCATCTATTTTAAGAGTTTTTAAATTTTTTATAAATCATTCACTTTTTATTAAGTAATTCATATAATAATTTTACTTGTTTGAAGATAACGTTAAAAGTGTAAATGTTCAGGAATTTTGTGTAAAGCGCATATGTACACAAATTATAACTTATAACAGATATATATATATATATATATATATATATATATATATATATATATATATATATATATATATATATATATAGATAGATAGATATATATATATATATAGGTATAAAATAGTTTATGCCTGCATTTAGTCACCTTTATGTACTGAATCCTACAAAGCAGAATAAAATCAGAGAACACTAGTATAGATTTACATAATTTTGGTACAGTAGAAAACATCAATACGATCATCACCATACTTTCATCATCATAATAATGGAATTGTATGTGTGTGGTCGTGCAAACTAGTAGGAAACTGTCTATGAGAAAATTTCGATAATCGATGTGGAAGCGGACTGTATCTTCGAAATGAACATAGTAGAGTGTAACAATAACAATAAGGGTTTTATTAAAAAACCTATTAGAACATAGTAGAAAATTTAGAATATGGGAGCAACCGAGTCTCGCAAGAGCTCAGGTCCCGACCAACTAGCTAACTCCGCAGACAGACGCTGACTACGCAAGATAACGTCTACACGGCGAGCGCCAAGCCAATGCTCGGCAACCCTAGTGCAGTTCAACGACCTTGCGGTCTAACAGGAATAATGGAATTGAATGTAAAAAATAATAATTTTTTCTAGTTTGTATTATTTGTATGTTGTTATGATTACATTTTGTGTTGTTACATGTTACATGTTATGTAACACATGCTACATGCATTGTTATTATTCATATATATTATTTTCTACAACTCATTCAGTAGGTTGTATTTACAAGTTAATACTGGTATTAATAATTTTTTAAAAATAAAAGTTTCAAATGTTTAAGGCCCTTAAGCATTTCATAGTTATAAACAGTGTAATACTGTCAGAAAACTATTAGCTTGGAATTTCATTTTAAACTTGTGAAAGGCCGAAGACAATTCTCTCATCATCTCAAAAGTTATCACGTTCCTCTCACTTTAAAACGAAGTATAAAATATTACATTTGAGGTTCTTTACAACATGAAAAAGAAATGTTACATTGTAAAAGAATGAATATTTCACATCCCAGACACACTTTTTTCCTATAGTTCGATATACTCGGCGAAGAGCTGAAATGGAATAAACGTATTTTATAAAGGAATAAATAAAAACTTGGTTTAGAAAATTCTTCGCATAATGCTTGAAGAAAACCAACCCCAAATTAGGTATTTAGAGTTTTAAAATAAAATTTCAATTCATCACGTTTGATTGATCACTGGAATAACATTCGGTAGAAAGTCAAATTTTGAAGGATAAAAATAAGATGCAGCGGTCTCAAATTATTATTAGGGGAGAACTGCAACCTAATTTAGATGGAGAAGTAAATAAAATTGCTTTAGACAAAAATTAAATTAGAGATCTGAAAAAAGGCTACACGATGCTTCAGGTTACTGGGAATGATTTATTTGTTATTTGTGATTATTAGTGAATTTTGTTTAAATTTATCAACGTGTGCTTTTATTTTACTCCACATTGGATGAACTTAACGAAAGATGTAAACAATGGATTATTATATAATAAAATGAAAATAAGTGCTACCAATTAAATATTATTTTTTAAAAATGTACTTTAAAAATATATACACGTAAAATAGGAGAAAATGTTGGTGAAGTCAAGCAGGTTAATTTATGGTGTTTTAAATACATTTAATATTTTTTCAGCTTTTGTATTCATTGACATTAGGGTGGGTGTCCCAAAAATTGCCCCTGTGCCTTGTATCGACTACTCGTGTTTCCAAAGTACGATTCGCGCTATGTATGAGTAAATGCAGTAACTTCTTAGTTCTGGGTTTGTACTAACAGCGGCACTAGCAACAAATCTCTTATCACTGACAACAGAAACTATATGGCGTCTGAAGTTGTTTTGGCTGTTGCCTTCGTAAATTTTGGCTCCAAAAGAATCCAGTGAATGACCAGATAGGTGCATGCAAATTCTAATTTTGCTTATACCATTTGAAAGTGCATTAAACAGAGAATTCAGAGGGGTTCTTATTTTGCTAGGAAAACCTTTTAACAGTTGCTCCTAATTTCGCCTGGTAGGCGGTAATATTTACAGAGGTAGGCGATATTAGGAACCGCTCTGGGTTTCACTGGAAGTTTTAATTTTACCAATTAAGCTACATAATTTAAAATGGCACTGGTTTTGGAGCTGGTTGATCTCAGGATACCAAAGGAAATAGCTCTTAATGATGTTCTTTGAGTTTCCAGCCTAATCAGAAACTAAAATAATGGATGAAATGTCGAAAAAATGTTACAGTAGGCGATATTTGGGACACCTATCCAACTTAATAGCTGAGGGTATTAGAAAATATATTTTCGCCTGACATTTATGCTGATTACATTGTTCAAAATATCAGATATTTTATTACTTTTCAGTAATCTCGTACCATTCATATCAGTAGCTATATATCTCCACTTTCTGAGAAAGGAATCGAACCCTACACAAACGACCAGAAGAATAGACTACTGATAATTTTTTATGGCAATTACGTTTCAAAGGTGATTTTATTTTACAGAAATCTTAAGATGTTGAAAACTTTTTTTAAGGGCCTAGTCATTGTTATTAGCTTAGAGATATTGTAGCCATAATTTTTTTCAATGAAAAGTTTTGTCATAATTATGAAATTAAATACCAGCTTATGGGAATTTCCTCCACTGCTATTGTAATTTGCTATATTTTCCCTCTTAATAAAAAAAAACCTGGGCAACAAGTTTAACCACTATTTTGGGAACTGATCAGTTTGTGTTTTTGCCTTGTCTGAACCAGAAGGCAGTCCATGGAATCATACCATATATCTTTGAAACCCATATAAGTTATAAAGGGCTGAAGTCAAAAACTGTGAATTTTAGATATTTGTTAGCATTGTAGGTGATTTGAAAGGCTTGTGCGTAAAAACTAATTGTTGCGTGAATATACCACACTCTACATTTTAAAAACTACTAACTTATTTATTAGGCTGAGTTATCTAAAGAAGAACACAGTCATCTATAACAGCATTTGTGTCATAACAGATTAACCAACACTACGAAAATAAAATATGATAAAAATATACGTGAAACTTGATGTTACAAGAGCTCCTATTAGATTGCAAACCTGGATTATCGCATTCTATCCAGATCTGTCTTCCACTTCGTGCAGGCATGGGTGCTACCGATACTCTGATGAAGCTCCCGGCAAGCATTATAGAAACCAATGGAGTGCGCACGCAGCTTCATCAGCATACCGCTCTCTCACTTCATCGGCAATTCTCCTCTCGGGAATACAAGCAGGCCAAGCGCAAATCGCACATCGCAGACGTCTCCAAAAGCAGATGCAACTCTGTGGGACTACGCAAGCTGAGACGTATTCTGGTCGCCACAGTATTGATTAAAAACAAAACAAAAATCTTTTGACTGGTATAAATGGCTTAGGTCTATCAATTTTGCATACAAAATTACATTTTTTTGTACAAAAGACTCAAGTCGAAAAATTTGTGCAAAATTTACACCAAGATTACTTACTATCGTGTAACATTTACACAAAGCTTACTTACTCTCGTGTAACATTTACACCAAGCTTACTTACTCTAATGTAAAATTTACACCAAGCAATCAAAAAGTCAATTGATTGCTTGGTGGCTTTTATACCAATCACAGAACTATTATTTCGACTTGAGTCTCTTGTACAAAGAAATGTAATTTTGTATACAAAATTGATAGACCTAAAGCCTTTTATAAAACAGTCAAAAGATTTAAATTTTTTTATCAATACTAACAAATATCTAAAAATCACTATTTTTGACTTAAACCCTTTATACCGGGCTTCAAAGATATAAGGTGCGACAGAATGGACTCTCACATTTCTGAAGGTCACTGGTATAGGAGTGGAAAGGGGGCAGGTTACAGCGATGCGGGAGGTGGCAACAGTTTGGGCTGATTTTCTAGTTGTCATAGACACAATGATTACTTACCTGGAATATCGTGGTTTCGTTGTTGATGCATTCTTTAAAAGCGACGGGTTTCCTACGTGAGAGCTATTGGATCTGCATTACCAAGGAAATTAAGAGGACTTCTTCGAAACATTTGAACACGTGAAAATGTGTAACGAGCCCGTGAGTCTGCTGAAGAAGTAGCCGCTATTTCCCCAGAGCTGACCAAAAGAGTGATGGGGAAACTTTGGAGAACGGCATCGATCGTGCACCGTAAATAACGCACACCACCCGTGTGATGTTATTTTCAAAACCTAGTGGGAAAAAATTAGATTATTAGTACTTTTCAAAAATACAAAGCTTTTTTGTGCAAATTTTTTGTTCGTTTTTTAATACCCTTTGAAAGGTGAGAGTGCACTCTGCCACAAATTGTATAACTAACTAGCAGTTGTTCAAGAGAGGTCCTATGCGAATAGTCTTGGAATAATGGTATTTGGAGTGATTGCCGTAATGATAAGAGGGAATATTCTACAACTTGCCATGTGCAAAGTTTTTAATTTGTCCGCAGTGGAATTCCAAATATCCTCCATATTTGTAAACCAGGTTCTTTGTGGAACTCTTCTGTATATATGTGATAAACAAAGGAACGAGCAAACAATACAGGTTACGCGAAAGGATAACTCTTTGAAAGGCTGCAATCAACATCGCCCAGACCTAAATACAAAATCTAAAAAGTATTGTCAAATCTAATGGGTAATGAGAAAAGACGATCAGACATTAGTGGCAACGGTAAGAGGGTTGCATCGCAAGTTGAGTCCCGAAATCAAAGTCTAAAACAGAGAGTAGTCTCAGACAAAGGTGACTAGAGAATTTTTTTAAACAAGTTAAATAAAAGAAAATATAAAATGAAAATAATAAGATTAGAAAACATGTCCATTTAAAGCAAAAATGAAAACTGACATAAAAAGGAAAAAAAAATCGCTCTCCCTATGTAGTCTAACAAAACAATTTCTCCACACATTTTCCGAAGTATGAAACATACTTTATAATCTAAGAGCAAATTCAATCAAGGTAAGTACATACGTTAAACAATTAAAGTACACTACTTATTCAACTGACATTAAACATATATCTTTGCAAACGTTAAAGAGGAATTTAATTAAGTTCCAAGAATAATGCTATTTCTACGAAAGAAAAATATTTTCTATTAAACAGCACTTAAATCATTTGGAGAAAAATTTTGCAAATGTATTTTAACAAATCTTTCAAAGAATTTCTGGGACCGACAGGCAATTTCTGCATCATTACATAAATTTTAGCTTGTAGGAGTATTTTTCTCTCAGTTTAGACAAATTTGTTTTAAATTATTCAATTTCTGTTACAGTATTGAATTTTTTAAAGAATACATATTTTGAATGTGTTGTTGTATTCAAATTATTAATGGTATAATAATTCTTCAGGATTACCTATAATTGTCAACACAAGCTGATAAACACAATTATTCAGTGGTTTTTCTCGTACTTCAAATCTTAAAATTTCCTTTGATTCAGAATCAATTAAGTGTTATGACCCCCACAAGTTCTTACGCATCCGTTATTTTTAATACAAGATGCCTTCATAAAGTACTGTTAGCTAGACTCTTATAAATTTTTAACATACATGATTAATTTAAAAATCCCCATTATTTTTGTCAAAGGACGAGGAAAAATACCTTTATGAATAAAGGTATTCATAATACCTTTATGAATAAAGATATTCATAATAAGTTGCAAGTCATTTGAATATCTTAATCAATCAACTTCTATTTCAATCAAGTTAAATTAAAACCTAAATTTTCACTTATTTAGCATATATATGTATATATATATATATATATATATATATATATATATATATATATATATATATATATATATATATATATATATATATATATAATGTTTGATATTTATATTTCATATTATTCATCATCGGGGCTTCAAACAATGGGATGGAAAAGACGTTTAATATTTTCATTCTTTTACATCGATTTGAAATCTAATGTAAGAAAACACCGTGATATGATTTTTCGTCATAAGATGACCTGCGTATCAGGTTAGTGTGGAAATACAGAGTTCCATTAGTTCTTATTTTCACGGTTAGACAGGTCTTCACGGTGCAGTGGCTTTGCAATACTTTCTACCGTTAACATCATTGTGTTTCATGGAAAACTTATTTTTCTTCATATACTGGAACCGACAAAAATAAGAGAAAAACCGAACAATGTTGGCTGTCACGACAATAACTGAAATGTCTTGTTTCCTTTTCAGGAAATCTGACTGCTTGAATAAAATGGAAAAACATGTATATGTATATATATATATATATATATATATAT
The DNA here is from genome assembly GCA_907164885.2 of Dolomedes plantarius. NCBI lineage: Eukaryota > Metazoa > Arthropoda > Arachnida > Araneae > Dolomedidae > Dolomedes > Dolomedes plantarius. The sequence goes on from OU015492.1 coordinate 61,316,767, forward strand.
ATATATATATATATATATATATATATATATATATATATATATATATATATATATATATATATATATATATATATATATATATGTATAAATATAATATTCTGAAAAAATATGCTCTATTATTTAAGTCCCAGTCATGAATCTATCGAATTTCATATCAGAGTCTGAGGTTTTTTTATCTTTACCGTATAATTGTTTAACTGGGTAAAAGTCTGTATTTACACATATAGGTAAAAAAATAGTAATAATTATAAAAAAAGAATACGACACACCAAGAAGGAGTTGCCCGAATGTTGCGAAAATCAGTAGATGTGATTTACATGTACAGAAAAACAAATGATTACAATTTGAGAAAAATTGGATGATTTATTCAAGAGAAAGAGCTCCGTAAAGTGAAAAAGTCAATAACGCGTTTGTCCACCTCTAGCCCTTATGAAAGCAGTTATTCGTCTTGGCCCTGATTGACAGAGGTGGCGGATGTCCTCCTTCGGGATATCGTGCCAAATTCTGTCCAATTGGCGCGTAAGACCGTTGCAATTCTAAGCTGATTGGAGGTTCCTGCCCATAATGCTCCAAATGGGCTCGATGGGGAAGACATCCGGTGACCTTGATGGCCAAGGTAGCGTTGGGCAAGAACGAAGACTAGCAGTAGAAACTCTCGCGGGCGGGCATTATCTTGCTGAAATGTAAGCCCAGGATGACGTGATATGAAGGGCAACATAACGGAGCGTAGAATATCGTCGACGTACTGCTGTGCTGTAAGGGTGCCTCGGATGACAACCAAGGGGGTCCTGCTATGAAATGAATTGGAACCCCAGACATTCACTCCTGGTTGAGGGCCCGTTTGGCGGAAGAAAGTCAGGTGGGTATCCCACCGCTTTCAGGGGCGTCTCCAGACGCATATTCACTGGTCTTCGGGGCTCAGTTCGAAGCGGGACTATCACTGAAGACAATTCTACTCCAGTCAGGGACATTCCAGGTCGAATGTGCCCGACACCGCTGCAAACAGGCTTGTTACTGTACAGAGGTCAATGGTAGTCGACGCAGGGTTTGCCGTGAGCTCAGCCCCCTTTCTCTAAGCCGCCTATGAATGGTCCTTGCGGTCACGGAAGCATCAGTTACACGTACGATCGATGATAATAATGAATCTAGGGCTGTGAGTGCTGCTCTGATGATTGCTTGGTCCTCACGTTCTGTCGCTTCTCTAGGCCGACCGCTTCCTTCTTGTCACTGCATTCGGCCATGGTTCACCCACTCCCGCTAACATCGTCTAATAGTGGCATCGCTCCTATCCAAATGTCGAGCGATTCGCCAATTAGACCAACCGGCTTCTTTGGACCCAACTACACGTCCTCTCTCAAATGCTGACATCTATGCATATTGTTCACGCACCTGCATGCGAGGCATAGTTACTGTCTACCCGAGTACACGGAACGAAATTCGAACAGAATTTATTACCTGGAATCGAAATTTCTCCTCTTTAATATCCTTCCAGTTGCTCAGTTAAGATGCGCTTCAGCGTCACATGTTCATTCATTGGCCGCCAAACTTTAAAATTTTGCATTTTACGTCGAAACCTGTATGCATATCGATTTGTGTCCAATTTGCATTACCCCTTCTTGGTGCGTCCGTTTTTTTACCTAAGAGTGTGTGTGTATGTGTGTGTATATATATATATATATATAAATATAAATGTATCCTTGAGGTGTGACTTCATTTATATTTTTAAAAACAGTATAAAAGATTGAGAGGCTAATTCAGAAAAAATAACAGCATAGTTAAGTGATTGAATAGTGAATTTCTTTTTCTTCTAGTATATTACTTGTTTGTTTCCCGAAGTAGTAAATTGTGCTTTGAATTATGGGTAGGTAGAAAAATTAGTAGAATTCGAGACGAGTATCAGTTATTATTGCGGCGCTGGAACTGATAGCGAAATTTCAAGTGAAAATTCCTGAGATCCTTGTCTATGTCAGACGAGGAAGAATGTTAGGTTTATTAAATATGTAAAAGCGAGGTTAGTGATCAACGCTATTATCGTTTTGAATAAGAGTCCCGTGATCACACCATATCCCGAGAAGCATAATATTCAGGATTTTATTCAAGGGCTAGCTAGTGCTATCCCAGGAAATTGAATGGAGTATATAACTAATTCTCAAAGAGAACTCAGTGGCATTTTAGATTATCATGTAAAAGAAGAGTCATATCTTTCCGGCATTTTTGGACAGTTGCAGTTAACGTAATTACCAAAGACCCAATAAAACTGTTCAGGTTTTGACGAACATTTGGGGGTTGTTTTAGTTATTGATGTGAAGAATTACATATTCTGCATTTGATAGTTTGTGGTGAAAACGATTCTTTTTTTTTTGAGAAATGTGTTCTCATTATTATGAGTATATTAATTGTTACTATTTAAAATGTATTCATGTTATTGAATTTTGCTTCTGATCGATATTTAGGACCTGGAGAAAAATGTTTTATTTAATTGATGATTTGATGAATCTTTTTTCTTAACTGTTTTACTTTTAATTAACTGAAGTATGTTTCAAAACATTAGCGTTTTATAATAGCGCAATTAGTTATAATTAGTGATTAATTATTCCTTATAACTTAATTAACAACATATGTTTTCTCTTTCGAATACTTGATGAATTGAGGAACATATTCAAGGAACTTTGTTTACTCAACCATATAAAAGAATTTTTATGAAATAACCCTTAGACTATAAATAGCTTAAGTGAGATATTTATATCAATTAAAGATTAATTATTAACATCGAGGAAGATTGTGATACAAGTTTATTACACGAATATGAAACAATAGGCTGTTATACAAAATTAATTTGATAGATAAATCAACCCTCTAATGAAAGATTCAGAAATCACATTAAAAAAATCGCTTTTCAAATTAGTATATGGGAAACAAAGGTATGAAGAAGATTTAGAAATTTATAATACTATTTTTAGGTTGTAATGACTTTTTTTTCTGTGAAAATGCCAGAATAATTTACTTTTGTGTGCTTTTTCGAAAGAAGTCAGTCATATTTACTTTACTTAAAAAGAAAAAAATATATTAAATGGAAAAGGAAAAAAATATTAAATGTTGATAAAAATCTCTCTTTAAAGCTTAAAGATATTTTAATGATTTTTTAATCGATGGGAAGGGAATAGAAAAATATTAATAAAAAATAGAGTAAGAATAATTTAGATAATGGAACTCGTAAAAAAGAACGACCATTACAACTTTGTTTTCAAGGCGTGTAACACATTTAGAATTTATAGAATCTGAAATTTGAAAGCAGAAACACAAGTTCCTTTTAAAAATGTTGCATTACACTTGGATATGTAGAAGAGAAATGAAATCTCATACATTGTTCACAGTAATTTAAGAGATGAGGTAGGAGGTTTCACCTGAAAAAAAGAATTACATTATTCCTGCCAACTTTTTTTTTTTTTTTTTTGGGGGGGGGGGGGGTTGATTTTGTGCATATAAGAAATGTTTCGGTTGCAGTTAAGCTCACGATAAGTCTTGCTTTATGAATAAAAATGTTTTATTTAATTTGCACTGAGAACCTTGTAATTGGTTTTGATTACTTTCAACATGTTTGAAAACAACTATTTTATTTCTATATTAATATATATTATTTTTTCAAAAACTAACCAAATACTTTTCTAGCTGATGGATTTTGTTGTGAAGAAAACTTGTACAGAATCTCAAAAAATGTTATGAGGATAAAAAAACGGCTTATTCCTGTAAAGAAATTGAAAAGAAATTCAATTTATTTAGTCATGGATTATATTCCGTAACTAAAGAAATTTAAAAGTAGATGTTTGTAGGGACATGTTGCGTTTACCACATGTAGTTCGAATTAAAATATCAGACTATTATATCTACATGCATAAATAAATAAATTAATAAATATATATGTATATATTAATATTATATACATACATATATATATATATATATATATATATATATATATATATATATATATATATATATATATATATATATATATATATATATATATATATTTATATATATATATATATATATATATATATATATATATATATATATATATATATATATATATATATATACATATATATATATATCTTTGTGTACTTGTTTCGTTTTATAGTGCATCTTTCTACGTGGACTTGAGAACAAACGTTTTTTCTACAATTGCCTCAAGTAGACGAAACATTGTCAAGTCTCTGAGTCCTTTTTAAAGACATGAACTTTTAAAATATTGTGTATATTCCCTTATTAATATGAAGAGTTTGATGTCTTCTGTATTTGTGAATGGAAAGTAGAGTTAATCCCACCTAATGTTTCCAAGCTAAATAAAGAACTGTAACTAATAGAGCGATATGAATTTTTATTGTAATTTTTGTATTCTGTGGGCTGTTCTTTCGCTGAAAATCTTTACAAATATCTTTAAGTGATGTTACGCAATCTTATTAGAAAATACGATTTATATAGTAATTGTACATTTGTATAACATTTGAGATTTTCTAAAGCCCGGATAAGATTTTCATGTCTCTAAGATCAAGTTTTGTCTTTGTCAAATCCTGTGCATTTAAAGGCTATCGCGTATTTCAATTAAAACGCTTTATTTTCTAAATTTTGGCATTTTTTAACTTTGCTTCTCTTCTGACAAAAATTCAGCCCACTTTCCTCCTTATAATGGTCACATTGTGCAAGTGTCCCAATTTAATTCCTGGAGACGTCTTATAAAATACAAATCTAACCTCAAAAGTCAGTACAATAGTATATAAAAAAATCCACTTTTGGTGAATAGGGAATGCGAAGAAAGGCCTCAAATGTTTCCCATTTTATAATCAGGATGAAACTCAAATTTCCTCTCTTTTAAAAAGATTATTACAACTTACATTATTAAGTACGTTATTCATCTACAACTTTAATTTTCATTCTTCTATGACTTTTAAACTGTGCGACAATTATTTTATACATTATACCTTGTTGGCAATGAATCATTCCTAGAGTTAGATGGATTAGTGTCTTTGTACTCTGGAAAAAATTTCTAACCAAGCATTGGCACAGTAATAATAACAGTCTATTTCAGGTCAATCCTATCTGTGATTAGAATTTTAAAAATAAGAGCATCGTATCTGGGTTATATACTAATGGAATTTCTGATTACGTAACAAAACTAAAGCGAAACTACGTTACTGCTTCGGGTGTTGAACTGTCCGCAAGGTTTAATTTTTTGATGTCAGGTTATTCAACTGTCCTTCTTGTTAAATCATTCTTATTTTAGATTTAATAAGTTTCTAGTATTATTTATTGGTGATTATCTACCGATGTTAAATATGGCTTATAAAATATATTTTCAAAGCATTCTCTAAACTTTCAGTGACTTTCAGACTTTCAATGACTTCTCTTGAAATGTTTTTTGATAGTAGAACTTTAGTACAGTAAATGCAAAATATTAGTAATTAGTTTGAATGTAAATCCTAAAACTATTGTACAGAAACAAACTAATATCATTTGGAACAAAATTAGCAAAAAAAAAATAAATAAAGTGATATTTGAATAATAACTTTCGATTAAATCAGTTTGTTAAGTAAGCTATGGGATTTTAAAAACAATATGTGCATATATAAATATATATATATATATATATATATATATATATATATATATATATATATATATATATATATATATATATATATATATATATATATATATATATATTTATATATATATATATATATATATATATATATGTGTAATGTTTACAAAGGAAGATGAACTTAGGTAGCCATATCCATCAGGTAGGAAATATCGTTGAGTCTGAACATCGTAGTCATAGCACTAGTAGTCGTCGAGTGCAGGCAGGTAATTTTAAACTAATCCAGAGTAACGAGGAGTCAGCCACAGTTTTTAAGCATTTTTTTAGACATACTTCTTGCTGCACATCCTTAGGGCTTAAACAGTTAGGTGGCACAATATTCTCTGAAGACACATTTTACAAAGGATTTATCCTGGAGTTTTCCGGAACACATATCAAGAAAAAGAACGTGGAGCTGAAAGTTATACATATATACCCCTCAGTGACAGACACTCAAAAGCCGCAAAGAATGCTAAATCTCTCTCCCAAGTACGGGTACATTAAACTTCTAATTGGTCAGATCATGAAACCTGACCTCAACACGTCATATGAGGTGATATCGCGTCAAGCGTCTGAAACATTCCACGTTATATAAGCTCACTCTTTACACGTGGCTTATGGGAGAATATAATCAATTTCTAGGTCAAATTTCAGATTAAGTGGTGATACTCTATTGATATAGGATGAAAGAATTTTGAATAGGCGTTTTATCCAATGAAAATGAAAGGTTATTGTTTCGTATATATATATATATATATATATATATATATATATATATATATATATATATATATATATATATATATATATATATATATATATATATATATATATATATCTATATATCTATATCTATATCTATATCTATCTATCTACATATATCTATACATACATATATATATATATATATATATATATATATATATATATATATATATATATATATACACTGCTCAAAAAAATTAGGGGAGCAAGCAAAGAAGTTAAGAAAATCGTACGAGACAACCACGTATAGGCATAAAATGGATAGTACACGCGTATCAATGCTCAATACAGAAAAAAAGACGTAAAAAAAATTTGTAATTAAGCTTTAATTCTTTGAAAATATGAAAAAAAACATGAAAAGATTTAGGGCAACAATTTGGTTACATGTAAATGATAAAAAAAGTATTGTTTACAAATGATGCAAGATTTTTATTATGGCGTGAGGTCTTGAAAAGCTAAGACTGCTGCACACCTGTTTTAAATGGATGCGATGATGTTATCGATAAGACTTTCGGGAATACTGTGCCACTCCTCAAGAAGTGCAATCTCCAAGTCTCGGAGAGTAAAAGGAGGCCTTGGTCTCGCAGCAATGCGTCGTCCTAGAATGTCCCAAACATGCTCGATTGGATTCAGGTCAGGAGAGCACGCTGGCCATTCCATACGCTGTATTGTTTCAGCTTCAAGCATGTTCTCCAAAAGACGAGCTGTATGCGGTCTGGCATTATTAGGCTGGAAAACAAAGGAATCTCCAATGGCTGCAGCGTAAGGTATGACATGTGGTCTCCGTATCTCGTCTGCATACCTTCGGGCCGTCAAAGTACCATTCCGAATGATATGTAGGTCCGTACGTCCACCTATGCTGATTCCACCCCATACCATAAAACCAGCTCGTCTGTATTGTGACCTTTCACGGACGAATGCGGGGTTATTTCGAGTGCCCCTTTCCCTCCATACCAAAACATGTCGGGTGTCACACTCCAGACTGAATCGGGACTCGTCTGTAAACAGCACTTGGCTCCAATCACGTTGCTCCCAATCTCGATGTTCAGCAGCCCATCTTCTTCGGGCCGCACGGTGGCGTGAGGTCAACGGAATGCAGACCATTAGCCTACGTGCACAGAAACCTCCCTGATGAAGCCAATTGCGTACTGTTTGGCTGGACACCCTTCGCCCTGTTGCCAAGAGCAACTGTATTTGAAGCTGAGTAGCATTGTCTGTTTTGTTTCGACGAGATGTTAACAGTATATACCGGACATCAGTTGCTGTAGTGGGCGCGTGGCCGACCTTTCCCTGGCCGACGTCTAACATTCCCTGTTTCTTGGAATCGATTCCACAGCCTTGCAACGACACTTCTGGCGACTCCAACAGCGTCCGCGACACTACGTTGTGTTTGCCCGGATTGAAGTCTGTCTATAATACGCCGTGCCATGGATTCCGGTAAATCACGTTGTTGAGACATTTTCAAGTCACCTTTTCTCAAAAAGAATAACTGAGCAATCGAATTTCACAGTTAAGGCAGTGAAACAGACGTTTCTGCAACATCCCGATTTCCGCCCTTATGTTCTTTTTCTGGTTTTTGACGTCATGAACTGTGATTTGCATATGAAGTTTTTTTTCTTCTGTTTCCTCCTAGGCTTTAAATTATGGATTATATATATTTTTTTTATCTGTGTAAGTATTTGCGTAATTTCGTTAAAACCATGTGCTCCCATAATTGTTTTGAGCAGTGTCCATATATATATATATATATATATATATATATATATATATATATATCATATATATTATATATATATATACAGTCAAACCTCGATATCTCGAACTTGAACGGAGAGACAAAAAAATTCGAAATACCGAAAATTCGAATTATCGAAAATCGCATGTTATCAATAACAGACTAGAGAAAAAAAGCTGTTTTGCATACTTTTTAAAAAGTAATCCATTTTCTTATTTTAATAAGCATTATTTACAAAATTATTTGAAAAAAGATTCAATTGTTGTTTGCTTCAGAGAAGAGTATGAAATTTTACCTATTACACCTCTAAGTGGACAATGACTTTAAATGTGTCCTCTGACATATTTGGCTGGCTTTCAACATATCTCCTCAAAGTGTCCACTGCAAATAGTGCTTCTTTGTTTGTCACATTTGGTGGCAAATGGCGGATTTCTTCCTCCTCTTCTTCTGATAATACATACGAGGCTTTCGTCTGATCGATGATGTCATTGTCCTCCCACTGACCACACATTATTACTTCATCATCTACAATGACACAGTCATTGAATTCCGTGTTATCGAGGTGCATGGGTCTGTTTAATCGGTTCCAATCATTTTAGGCACAGTTTTCAGCAGGGTGGTCGATGTTAATTATAGGAGTACTTTCGTGGTCTTTTACGAATCCAGCCTTTTTAAAGCTATTCATTATTGTAGAGAAAGACACAATGTTCCAAGTTTTGTCTGCCATTTCCATACCTTATAAAATATTTACACCAGATGGTGAAACCCAGTCTTCAATTTCGGACAACATTTTTTAACCACTTGATGACGATACTTTACTTTGATGATGCCCAGATGAGAGAAGTTGGGATTATCTTCCGTGTTTATATCCCTTCATTTTAAAGTTTATGCACGGTTTTACCACTGTAAGTTTTGAATAGCTTTTCTATTTTTTAGAAATTTCTATTTTTGCATATTATTTTTATGTTTTTAGAAAAAATTTTCTTCTCCATTTATTGAAAAAATTCAAGTTATCGAGGGTTGAGCCAAAAAAATTCGTCAAAACAAGGTTTTTTTAACATTGAGTGCATTGGAAATTTGAAGGGAATTTTTTTTTCTTCGAGATATCGAAAAATTCACGAAATCGAGGTTCGAGTTAGCGAGGTTTGACTGTATATATATATATATATATATATATATATATATATATATATATATATATATATATATATATATATATATATATATATATATACATATATATATATATATATATATATTGTCATGGGGTAAATAGCGTGACATGGTACAAAGTTAAAGAAATGTGATAAAAGGTCTAGAATAAGGAAGATAAATTATAAAGATGACTAGAGGACCGCAGGAAGACGGGAAATTGTTGAGAAAATGAAGTGCAAAAGGGGAAGTAGCTGAATTGTAAGGACTTAGTTAGATAAAAACATCTGTTGAGTAAACTGAACGGCCAGAGAAAAGTGGATGCAGATGTGAAGAAATAGTAATTAAGTTCGTGATGAATAATAGGAGTGGAACGGTGAATGACGTGATGACTTAGCCAAAGAAATAAGAAACAAGAAACAGATGGAATTCTAGAAATTTCGGGCGATGACCGTGAGAAGATGAGGTTAATGAGAAAAAGCGACACGCCTTCAGCAGGGCGGGGATAGAAGCTTCCAGATGAATTCTAATGAACCAATACTCTATGACAAGAAAATAAATAACCAATCGAATGAAAAAATAGGAGAAGTTAAGTTAGGAAGGGCAAAAAGATGTTAGAGAATCAAAAAAGATTGAACAAGCAGATTTGTTGTTGGTGACGTAGAAATAAGATGATACTCCCATAAACAACGAAGCGGAAAGAATAGACTTGATGCTAGCAAGAGAACGACTTCCAGCGACAATAGAATATGCCTTGGACCGAGCGGATAACCAGTCATAGAATCGAGATTTTTACCGTTTCCAGTGAGGCCGAATAAGAGAGACGAATTGATTTGAGAAAGAAATAGGAACGGTGTCGTGGAATACGATAAAGAATGAGTATCACGAGCAATTAACTGCTGCGAAAGCTGAGATATTAGTTCGGAGGCAAGTCGATAAATAAGGGGAAGGAAAACCGCACGAGACATGATGATAGCCTGAAATGAGCTACCGCCTCGAGGACACATCGTCGACATTCAAAGATCCTGATACGGATGCAGAAAGAGGAGGTTCATGAAGAGTGAATTATCCATCCCAAGGGACCGATTGATACCAGCGCTGGACAGCGGGAAGCCACGAGACCACCCAGCATACCCCCGGCCGCAGACAAAAAAGCTAGCATCACATCGCGGAACGTGCCCCAACACAAAGAACCCTTTCCTAGCTACACGTCAGGTCCTAGCTACACGTTCTAGCTACACGTCAGGTATGTGTGACGTTTATTATTTGATCACCAAGTGTTATTTTCCTCGATGCCTCTCCTTCATAGTTAATTAAGTGACAGAATTAATTGACAATTGCTAAGTTGAATAATAGAAGTATTTATTTAGTATGATACCTCATTAGTAAATAATTGATGATTAATAAGTAACCCATATCTGATTAAGGGGAATGAAATTGAATGTATATTTAAAAGTGTAACGACGAAGTAAGGTTATTTAATATAGCAAATGTGATGCGTTACTGTTATGAAGATGTTATGTGTTTTTGCTCTAATAAATGTATCCATTATTGTTCAATCACATTATTTATATTATTTTAAAATACAGCGCAGTCAAAAATACGGTATTTATTGGTCAAGCAAACAGGTAGTGCTTGAGCGATTATCTCTATTGGCAACACACCCATATTTGACTACCATGACCATAACCATCTATACGAGCACGAGTTAGTCCATTATATATATATATATAATGTGTGACCGATTAATAGGGTGACTGCCTGATCACAGAAATATTACAGTATTATCTATTTACAAAAAATAAATAAATAAAAAATTATTGTTTTTCAAAGTACTCCCCGCCGGATGTAATGCATATCTGACAAAGTTCCTACAAGGATTGGAAACTTCTGGAATAGACCTCATTCGCTGATTCTTTAAGTTCCCTGGTAACAGCATCTTGGATATCTGAATGTTTGCGAATATGCGTCCTTTCAGAGCCGATTGCAGTCTTGGAAACAGGAAAAATTCAGGTGCCGAAAGATCAGGGAAGTATGGAGGAAATGACAGCATAGTAATTTGATGCTGGGCGATTATTTATTTCAGAAACAGAGCGGTACGAGGCCTTGCATTAGTGTGCAAAAGGTATCACTTGCATGATCCCGCAGCATTGAATTGCGGTCGCACATGACGAATACGCGCAAAGAGACGCTTGAGAACATGGCAGTAAAAATCAACATTAACTGTTTTTCCTTCTGGTTGAACCTTCTGGCACAGAAATTAATTCTTTATGGATTAATCTCTGTGCGTCGAAAAAGGTAATCAGCATTGTCTTAACCTTTGAGTTTTATAACAGATTTTTTCTATGAATTTGAAACAAAATTTCATATTAACTCTCTGCTCCTTGACACAATGCGCTAACAACTGTTTCCTTAGAGTTAGACACACACAACTCTACTGTGTACTGTTTTGTGTATAACTCCAATGAAGTATTTTACCACATTAACAAACACCTGCAGAAAATGTTTGAAAAGGAAGTGCAAAATTAACGTAAGACAGGATAGAACGCAATGCGCAAGTGTCAGAACGTCGGGCTGTTTTTAATTTTCGAAAGAAGGGGGATTCACCTTATTTATACATACATACATACATACATACATACATACATATCACTCCTTCTTTCTATCTACATATATTTATATTAATTGAATTTTTTTTTTACATTACCCTAAAGTTAAAACTTATTTTTCTTAAATAACTAGAGTAGTTTTAAAAAATTATAGCTGTAGTTGAAAAGCCTCAAAATTTTAAGCGTTGCTGCAAAAAGGATAAGCCTTAGACTAAGTAACAAAATAATAGAAGCGAATAATTTTCATCACATAATTTGCAATTTACTTTGAAGTTAAATTTTTTCCACTTAACTTTCTTTCCTGTATATCAAAATCATAGCGTGAACATTTGATTGATGAGTATGTTTAAAGGGAAAAAATCACTATTAGTATGTTTATTATAAAAACCAAGTTATTTTTTTAATCTCCTGCACTTCATTCATGTTTCATGCTCTTAAGATGGGAGATCCTTTTTTCATTCGACGATTATAAAAGAGAAAGAGAAGTGGCTTTCATTTTCATATCATAGAAGGGAAAGAAAAAAACATGTTACCCTTTTGAATTTACTATTCCGAGCCATCATCTCTCCGTTACCTAAGCATGTTTAAACGATGTGTTTATGTTCAGCTCCTTTTTTTCATAGGTTTAATATTTTTATTAAGAGATTCATGCCAAGCTGTTGAAAAGAAATTTTTTTGGTGTTTTTTTTTTATCTTGGAACATTTTTCTTTTTATACTGTAATACAAGCAAAATGAGAAAAATAAAAAACATAACGGAAGATTGATTCTTTTCTCTGTATTTTTGGAATAGAAAATTCTTTATGTATTAAGGAAGAATTTACATTAATTAAAACGTTTGATCCAATTTACAAGCATATACTCCGCCGTTACGTGTTGTAGGATATCGACACATTTTATCTACTCTAGAGGCATGTAACAATATTGAAGGAATCATACCATTCGTTTAAAGTATGTAAGAGGGTAAATAAAGACACTCAGATTATAACGCTGTGTGTGTATGTGCTCGTGCCTCGTTTAAAGAAAAATCAATACTACAAGAATTAACACTAGATAAACAGCTGTCCTTAGGGTTTCCATGAAATTTGATGAAAAAATATTCATTTTGCCAATTTATTTCAATGGTTTTATCTCTTTGTAGAGTTTAGGACATGAAGTAAGTATCTATGTTTCAAATGAATGCCTACAGAAGTAAGAAAGTAAAGGATTTTCATGCTGAAAGAATATTTGCCGTATATTTTTCATTCAACTAATCGTCTTATTTCTGTCAAATTACAAACATAGAATGTTATGGAAATTCAAGTGCCATGATCCCTCAGTGAAGTGCTGAATGACTAAGGCGCTGACATTCGGTACCAGAGTCAGTGGGTTAGAGTACCACTGTTTGCATGAATGTATCTAGCTGTTCGGATCGACTGTAAGCAGTATGTCCCTTTCTAATTAGACCTCGTGTAGCACAAGATGATCACATCTCTCTGAACCAATCGAACTAGCCGTTGTTGTTCTGGTTTATGTCCCTTGGGCTTCAGTAAAGAAGGCTCCCAGTCCGGAGTACATACGAAGAGAGAGAAGACAATATACAGAAAGAAATACGCAGACATAGAGATAATTTATTTTTACACAGATGATGGTCCCGGCGATGGACAATGTATTTTCACAGCTTTCCTTTCGAGACGAGGTTCCTATTCCTAACGGCAGATTGATTTTACCCCAGATAACAACCAAGTCTCCGAAATCGAACAGTGGCGTTCAGCTTGTCACTTCTTCTATTCTAAATTCTGCTCTTTGCCATCTTAAATGGCTATTCATCCTGCCGATATGAGTGGTGCACGATCTCTAATCTGCCCGCTCTGTCGGTCTGAAGTGGGGCGCCAGGGGTTCGTATTACGGGGGGCTGCTTCCAGCTGCGTTCTATATTCGCCGGTTGGAATCAAAACTCGGAAGGCGTTAGATGTTGCCTTGGATGGTCCAACTTGTTGCATGGAAAGTCCTCCACGTGGAAGGCGAAAGGCGAAGACGCTAGCCACTATGCCAAGTGGGCGGCGAACTAACTGTTAGTGAAGTCTACGGCCTACACTCGTCTCGGATATTTCATTATTCGTTGCGAACATGATAAAACGTATCCAGTTCGCTGAGGAATTCCGAAATCGGGCTGAGTAAGTAAGAAACGGTACTGTGTTGTTGCGTATTACGTTTTCAACGGCATATATTTGAAGGAGTGTAAATTTATATTCAACTGCTTGAATTGCCATCTGTTTAATGCAACGCGATTTCTGTTCTTGGATTCTACAAGGATTAATAACGAGAATTACGTGGTCTGAGACGTGTTTAGTGGAAATATCGAGTCCTTCAATTCTTGCGAAATACCTTTTTACGGCCCAAGTTCTTAAATAGAGCTTTACGAATGAGTCAGGTTTTTCTTTTTGGTCTAAATCCCTTAACTAAATCCACGATTTTGGTCAACTCTCGATATTTTCCCTAATATTGATCATGTCAATAGGCTTGATATCATAATCTGAACGATTCTGTTGATTTGAAGAGTAATATACTCATACTTTTAGCTTGAAGAATTATACGGTAAAGACGAAAAAACAAAAGACTTTTTTAATGAAATCTGATAGCTTCACGTCTTGGGAACAAAGTAATGGAGCATCATTTTTAAGAATTATTTATATATACATAATATATAAGCTGTATTTCTACAATATATATACATATATGTGTATATATACATATACACACACATACATACATACATACATATATATATATATATATACACAATTTCCAAGTTAACCTTTTAGCAGTATCCCTTAATGGTACTATTTTAATACTAAATAGAATTAATTTTACACAATTCAAAGTGAAGCAATAAGCTTCAATAGTTTGTTGTCGTTTATTTAATGAGTAAAAATAATACAAGAAAGAAAATAATAAAGATAAAAGTTGAAATTATTATCATTAAGTTCTTTGTTTCAACTTTAGTTCATGATGCACTTTTCCAGAAATAGATACGTTTTAAATCCCTGAAAATGAAATCGGAACAGTCAGTTATCGTTTTTAAGTCAACATCACTTTGCGAAGCTCTCGACAGTTTGACACTTCATTAAGTGCAATTTCCTCTCTTTGAAACCCTGAAAATCAATTTCTGAACACAATGAGCACAGAATGCATCTAATCAATAGTTTATTTAAAATTCTGTGCACCGGAGTATTTAATTTTTAATTAGGAAAGATGTATTGATTAACATGTCAATAATATGGTATTCAAAAGAGAGTGCTTAATTTGTGCAAACTTTTTCTATAAAGAAGGCCGATTAATTCCATTTCTAACTTGAATGCATGCTAATTCTCCGCATCACAAAGAGAAGAGGGATTTATTTTATTGCCTTTTGATACATCGTATAAACCCTTTTCTTTATTATATATAGATTTCTCTCACCACATAAGTTCTAATCTTAACTGTTAACTGAGCTGTACAATATAACCATAACCTTAACTGTAATGTTTTAAACTTAATTAAACTGTTAAACTTATCTTTCAAACGCGTATACTTTATAAATCATCAGAATGCTTATGATCAATCTAAATTAGTAAAAATTGCAATTTAATGAATATGTAATGAGGTACCAACATCTATAAAAACCCTTTTTCTTCATGTTACATAAACCTTAATGTTGATGTTATCATATATTTTCTTAATTTGATCTTCAACAATAATACATAAGAATTTTTATAAAAAATATTAATTTTTTTAAGCAATTTTATATACCTTTTAAAAAATCTGTCCCTCTTCTTATCAAAATTATATAATTAAATTAATTTAAGTTAATTTAAAAGTATCCTTTATCTCGTTTGAATATATATATATATATATATATATTTCTTTGATAATAATAATGCAATAATCTAACCCTAATCAACGGTTATTGTCAATTCATTGAATACAGAGGCTGTTCGCACATTTTTTAGACGATTTTGGTAAGCGGCAATAAAAAATAGTTTGCTGCAAAAGAAATAATTGCAATTGAACTATGTTTTTAAAAGTCAAAATTATCGCCTAGGGCTTGAAAGTTTTGTTTTTATTCAAAATGACGTTTTTACCAAAGCAGTGGCTCGAAGGCTACATTTATGCTCTTTCCGAAGAGAAATATGCATACTCCGTTATCCAAAAACTATGTGAGAGTCATTGTTTTGTGATATCTCAAGCGTCGATAGGTAATATCGTCAACAAGAAAGAAAAAAAACGTCAAATTGGAGCCTCAAGTGGGACGAAAATTCCAAACAAGTATCCAAGGAAAAAACGGACATCTTCGACTATTGCAAAGGTACGTTGTTTAATGTTAAAAGAAAATCCCCCTAGTCAAAGGACAGTTGCAAAATCATTAAAATGCTCGGTGTCCACTGTAAACAAAATGATAAACGTTGATTTAAACTTTAAGAAAGCGAAAAAACGCAATGTGCATCGTCTTCTTCCAAATCATATCGCTCAACGCAGGACACGCTGCAGAATTCTATATGAGAAACACTTATCCAAAGAAAAATGGAAAACAATTGTCACAATAGATGAATCATGGGTGTATTTAAATGATTGCAACAAAAAAAGAGCCATTTATTATCATAAAAGGGGAGAAAAAAATTTAAGTACATGGTTCAAAGAATCGAAAGAAAGTTTTTCTGAGGGATTCATGATTGTTGCTGGTTTTTCTTATAATGGCAAGTTAAAAATAAAGAGAGTGGAAACAAAATGTCAAGATTAACTCCAAATACTATCAGGAATATATTTTATCGCCAATTTTTCTGAATGAAATACCATCGCTTTACCCACAGTGCCATCAATCTATGAGACTCCATCAGGACAAAGCTAGCAGTCACACATCAAAATCCACTGTAAATTTCCTAAAAGAAATGGAACAAAAAACTGGTATCAAGGCCATACCCTTCACTGATATCCCTACTAAATCTCCCGATGTATCACCTATGGATTTTTGTGGTTTCGGACTTTTAAAATCTGCATTATCCAAACGTCGTCCCAAAACCCTTACAGGAGTCTGGAAAGCTGTTCAGGAGGAATGGGATAGAATACCTCTTCTGACACTTCAAAAGGCATTATTATCCTGGAAATTGCGGTGTCGAATGATAGTTCAGAATAAGGGATGTCAAATCGAACATTTAAAACACAAGAATTTTATGTAATTTAGTTTTGTGAATACAATATACATCGTCTAAAAATGTGTGAACAGCCTCTGTACATAGGAATATTGAAAATCTAATTATGTATATTTTATTTTCTGGAAATGATGAAGATTGACAGAAACTGACCATCATTAAATGGAAATATGCTGTGTGAACATTTTTTCATTCCAGCATTCCTTGGAGGAAAAATTGATTTTCAATATTTTAAGACATTAAATAAATCTAAATAGAACTAAAAGAATTTTTGAGTTGAAAATACCATACCTAAATGTTAACATAGCTATGGAAAGTTCCGCTAGTCATCAGTGTAAGTACGAATTCTGTTGCTTATCATGCTTTCCTAAAGCTATAAATTTGTTAAAAATACTATTTTAAACAAAGTTTGGGAAGGTATATGAAAAATTCTTATTCTTAAATTATTCTAATTCTTATTATTAATGTTTTTATGCCATTATGAATGAACTGTGTTCAATATATGAAAATAAATTAACAGCGAGTCAAACAAATGAAATTAACTAAATAAAATTAAGGAATAAGAAACATAAAACACTAAATAAACTTTTGTATTATAGCTATTGTTGCTATCATGCATCCCGAAAAGTTAATTATAAGCATCCTATGGATACGTATGTAATGGCACACAAAATGTAGAAAGTATGATTTATCGATGAACTAATAATAAGGTCTAATAAGGAACTAATAAGGTCTAATAATTCACACACATTGAGAAAAACTTAGAGGAAGAAGATGAAGGATGCGTAATCATTTCAAAACTTCAAGGGAGATGCAGTTGTGGATTAGAACAACATAAAGGACACATACGCAGTCATCCGATGAACTTTATTGAGTTACAGCATTATTAGGAAAGATATTTCAGGAACCAGCAAGGAAGATTACTTTAACAGAGTGACTGGATATAGGAGAAAGACGACGTTACATTACGATTAATAGAATTAGCAGAACAGAAATGTCTCCCGTTCAGGCATATACAAAATGGACATATCCCTGTTTTCCCACCAGAGGCAGAATTTTTAGATTGTTGAAAATTAATCACGTGGTCTATACCCTCGTGTTTCTCAAGTAATTTAAATTTATTGTGCAATAAGTCAGATTGGGGCACGCGTGTTTCGGCGATCTGTTAGTGAGTAATTGTTTGAGAACTGGGCTTATTTATTATACACAAAGTTAAAGGGTCGCACATGGTTTCACGGTGGGTTTCCATATGAGGAAATACTATTGGGATTCAGAAATTTCGAGTGTCTATGTATAATAATCGGCATGTGCCTTAAGCGAAAATAGTTTACCAAATACGTTATTATTAGGTCTCACTTTGGAAGAGGGGACGTGTTTTGTTGGAAAAGACAATTTAAATACCCGTTGGGTTAAAACTAGGTGCAGGCATTTTTTCGTTACATATAACTATCAATATTTTGCTTTTGTATTTTAAGAATTTCAGGAACAAATTGTGCATCTCTGATCACTTCAAATTCGGTATCGTTATATTCCAACTAAGTTATGCATAGGGATAACTTAGTTGTTTGTAAAATATTTCTTTTAGTTACAGGATGATCTCTAAAACTTTTAAGCATGAAGGGATTTCTGTTTTAAAAGCTTTCACCGAAATAACAAATCCTAGAAGTAGGCAAGTTTTGTGGAATATAAGATAACCGTTCTTATGTACAATAATATACCGGAATTTTGAGTCTAAAAACTGTGTCGAAATTTTCATAAAGCATACAAATTGGAGAGACATGGTTCATACTATCACTTTACTAACATCTCAGTGATACGATGGTAGTCTAATGGAATATTATCGTAATGAATGACGTATAATTTTCAAGAACAGAAATTAATTTATTTATAACGATCTAATAAATGCCACAAAATTGGTTAATTACATAAAAGAGATTGAATGTGTGTAAAAGGTTGGATACAACAGAATGGAACACTGACGTGATTGTTTTTAAATTGTATCACACACACTGTAATGTTTATATTTGAGTGTAAAATATACACATTTATAAATTCATTTAGGTAATGAAATTATTTGTTCTACACTATAGAATATTTCCAAATATTATAATTAATAAGGAAACATCACAAGTTAAAGACACATTAAAATATTTTTTATACTGGATGTACCTATGAATAGATTTTACAAGTGCAGAACAAACAAAGATTGAATTAACTGGAATAAATTGTAAAAAAATACGTGCTTTGGAAAATATACCTGTAACACAAAGATAGCTCTTTCGCCATCCCTTTTCATAAAAAGCACTACCTTTATCAAGGTAAAAAGTTATTTGCCTTGAAGTCATATATTGTACTATCAGTTAAATACGATATTTATCTGAAATAAATGGGAAACATGTATCTGGGTTTGGTTATTCATCAAGATTTTTTTAATATTTTGTGAAGATTAATACAAACATTTTTTATTACATAACACGAGTTACTCTTTACTCACCTAGATTAGCGTAGTGTCTAGAAATTCTTTTTGAAGTTCTTAATGTTAACGCATTACGAAACATTGTAAATTAAATTAAAGTTTGAAATACATTTTTTTTTAAAATAGGAGATTTTAATGTTTTTAAATATTTTGATAGAGAATTTTGAAAGGATTATACCTTGCAACATAAAATTGTTATATTTACATATGACAGTCTAAAAATATCAAAACTCATTAAGGCAGAAAACTCTCTAATTTACATCTCAAATAAGTTTCAGTGAAGCAGGAACAGCATTTTTGTTTCTCCTTGAAATAATTATTGCAATATATTTTAAAATTCCTGTTTACTTTCTTAGACTGAATTTCTAGAGGCGAATTCATCTTAGTGAGAAGATAACACTATGAAGAATCGATATAAACGTCGGAGAGAGGAGAGGAAGTTGGACTGTCCTGGTAACTATTTTTAGGTACGCTTCATGTCAAGCAGCAGTAGATGTACGGCAAGGAAAAGAGTTGTTAAAGATATGACGTTTTCTCATACCTCTCTCGTATTCAAAATTTTTTTTTAGTCTAATGCGGAGGTAATTGTTGTTAGACATTCACCTTTTGCTATTCACCGCCATTTACTGGATACTTTAATATGGGAGCAACTTATAGGTGAGCCAGCATTGCTCCCTATGAAGGGACGACACGGAAACGACCAAGCCTTATCCGTAATTTGAACCCAAGCCCACTGAGTGCAGCTCAGAACGCTAACCACTACACCATGTGGGCGGCATCAACATAAAATTAAAAAGTTGAATTCTCTATTCATAAAAACAGCTATCATTAGCTGAGTGAAAATATAACTTCATGATCCCAATTTTCCATCATGCTGTTCACGTTACATAGAGGTTAACGTCTCCAGCCTCCTGTTAGAGGGCCTGTTTTAAATTCCCAGGTTAAAAAAAAAATTAGTCCTGTGTTGTAGGCTGTAAAGTTGGTTCTCTAATTGTATTATCCCATAATAAAATGCTCAATTAATTTTTCGGTATGTATGGGATAATATTCTTTGAATTATAGACTTCCTCATACTATTTTTTAAAAATAACACTTTACCCACCTCTCAAGAGGAAGAATTTGTTTTTATTTGCTTTCTTCAGATGGTGAATTAAGTAGTTGTTTTGCAGACCTATGGCCATGCTTTGTGTTATAAATGCTAAACTTTTTAACAGTTTACGTAGATTCTAAATGTCTTCAAACAAAACATCTCGCGGAGGATTTAAACCTTCACTCGGACACTCTATTTTCCAAAGTTTGCAACTTGTCGGCTGTCGGTACACTCAAAAATTGATTTCGAAAATACAAAATAATAATGATATTATAAGAAAGAATTTTATTTTATTTGAAACCTGGATATTGTATTGTCATTTAATAATTCTAATAGATTTGTAGATTATGTGGAAAAACAAAAATTCCGTTTTATATATTTAGTTTCAAGTTTAGGATTACAGATGTAGTCTCTCTATATAAAACAGTTCCATTACTGATTGACTGACTGACAGATAACGCACAGACCAAACCCATGGACCTAAAGGGATGAAAGTTTGCATTGACGATTCTTCTTATAGTGTAGAGGTGCACTAAGAAAGATTTTTGAAAAATTCTTCTTAGATTTTTTTAAAAATTAAATTTTTAAGCTGTTTTTGTAACATTCTTTAAAGTTTGCATTTAAAATAATAATCTGGGGGTTATAAAATTTATATCAAGAGAAAGATCATAAAAATTATTTAAAATGAAATCCTTTTCGAGTCTTTACCTCCTTTTTTGATTTTTGGTGAATTTTTAAAGATTAATTTTTAGAATTTAATTTATTAAATGCTGATCACGTGGCTTCTTTTCTTTTTGTGATACTTCAAATTAATTTTGAGTCACGTGCATAACAACGAAATAAATTGACAAAACATATATAAATAAGGCAAAAGGAAAAATTTAACCGCTAGACTTATTCAGATGGAAGTTTTTTAAGAATTTAGTTCAAATTAGTAGTTTTATGGATATTAAACAAACAAATTAATTCCATACATTGACCGTTGTATTTAATTTGACTATTTTCTTCTACATTATTTTTCTATAAATATATCCGTTGCGATTTTTTTATAAATACATTTTTCTGTTCTTTTTGGCATTAATTGCCTACATTGGCAGTTGTATTTAATTTGAATGTACTCCGTAGCGAAGTGCGGGTATTCATCTAGTCTTAATTATAAATTTATAAATGCGCAATGGAATACTAAGATATTTTCTTATTCTGTGTTAATTAAAAATGTCACCTCCGAGTCACTGTGCGGAGAAATGGTACCAACATGGTGATTCCTTTGAAATGTGACATAAAAGACATGATAAGAGAAAAATTAATATTTTAGATTTATTAAGTTATATTCGCAAACTGTGTCAAGCTTCTTTTGATTAAAGCATCTCAAAATATTAAAAAGAAAACATGCTAAGATACTTAATACCACCGTCAACACTTTCCTACATCTTTTAATTTGTTTGTCTCCGTGGATGTTTTACGTGATTTTCATATCAAATAAATGACATTAAAAGGTATTAACACATATGAATATCAGAAATTTCCTTTTAATATGATTCTAGGGAAGTTTTTTTTAAAATGTAACTTTTATGTTAACTTTTTAAGAAATAAAATTGAAACTGTATCTTTATCAATATGCCAGGGTGTCAAATAATGACACATAGGCCGATCCGCAGTTCAGAGTATCTAACTTGCCTTTAAAAATTTAAAAATTCTTATGTTAATGCGTTGAAGAATGCGCAGGGATTTAAGGTATTTAATTAACTAGCACGTGCAAAATGCTAGAACTGAGATATGGTCTTTTAAGCGAACGGTAGATTGATAAATCAACGGTCTTAATAAGAGAGCCTTTTTCAGATAGAATCAACAGCATCATTAGACTCATTACTATCACTAATTTTCTCACGGTGCAATATCCTGAGAAAATTTAATTAAAAAGCGAAGACGTTATCAAGTCCCATCTTCGTAACTTAACGTGCATTTATATCTAGATTCTTCACATGCATTCTATCATTTCAAATTCTTTAACTTTTCGATTTTTTTTATGTCCAAAATTTTGCCATTGCTTTAAGTGAACGACTAAAGTAGGATAATTAGTGGGACACTTAGTGGATATCGCAATTAAGTATAATTTCCGCTCTCTCTCGTTTATCGCAAATTAAAAAGAGGTTGTGGGCTTAATGCCTTTAATTAAAGAGGAACACTATCCTTCGAGGAAATGTTTATTCAATAGTATAATTTTTAATATTGGAAACTACCCGAAAGCATTTATTCATCAAAAGAGAACGTATATTTTAAATGGTTAACTGATATTTAATGTTCTTATATAGAACATGCACTGTGGTAAAATATTTCTTAAAACATTGTTAAAAATAATAGATTAAGAAATTAAACACACTATAAATATTTATAAAATAAATTGCCAGTTGTATGTAAATAAGTGTTCCATACAAATAGGGAAATAAATAAATATTCTAAAATTTCGTGCATATGAAACGGACAAGGTATCCTTTATGAGATAGATGAGGGAGTAAAATATATGTTCTAAATTTTGTGCACTAAGTGAGAAATCCACAAACAATGCGCACAAATAGGGTAAGACAGAGGAAAACGGGGAGCTAAATAGATTCATTTTGCCGAATTTATAGAGGAAAGATAGATTATTTAATATTAAAAAAAAACAGGAAATTGGGATATTGGAAGATGTCTCTAGGAGCATACATTATTCAAGGCATAGATTTAAAAGATACTACATGTATATATATATATATATATATATATATATATATATATATATATATATATATATATATATACACGAAATAAAAATACATATACTGTAATATTAATATTATATCTTTCCTATATAACTCCTGTTTAGTTGACATAAAGGTCAGATGTTAGTGACTCGTTTAAATCTCTGTAACCTTGAATGTGTTTACCGAGCGTGACAGATATTTCCTTAATATGCTTGCCAATTTCGAAACGGAGGGTATATGTACGTTATGTAATAGATCTCGCGTAGAAGTTTATTGAACCGAATGGCTCGTGGACAGATGAAACTTTACATCGAGTTACAAACAGAGAATTTTTGAGGTATATATTTAGAGAGTATTGATAAGTCTGAAGTATGGTTGCAGTATGATTCTGGACAATGGATGTTTGTGATCATCTAGTAAAATTTGATTCGTAGAATGTCATATTTATGTGATCTGTATACTGATTATCATAGTTATATAATATCTATATTGGATGTCATTATTAGTTATATTCATAGTAACAGATATTTAACATTGATCGAGGATAAATTATTAAAATTAAAATTTTGATAGCAGTATCCAAATAGATCAGAAAAATTCTAATGAAAAAATACATTGAAATTTAGCCTAAATTCAATCATTTATCTAATTAAAGAAAAGTGGCAATAGTTTAATTTTTAGAATATCTGCAGATTCCTCCCCCCCCGCCCCGTGTAAAATATCCCCGTTTTAAATACTGGGTAAAAATGTCTCAATAAGCAATATCTGCTTTCGAATTTTGATAAAACTGTAAGGTAAAAATAATTGATTGTTCGAAATGTATGACAACATGTTTATAAATTCATAAATCTCACCATTAAATTATATATATTTTAACCGAAATCTGAATACGCGTATGAAATCTTTTCAAAAATGATATACCAATTACCCTAGAGATTACCCTAGAGAGGTTTTAAATACCTGAAACGACTCTCAGAGTGCTATCAGAATTATCATCTGGATGATTGAGGAAATAAAGGAATCAAGAATCAGGACAAATTGAATATGAAATGATAAACTCCATAGAAAATCTATGGAAAATTACACAACCAGCAAAAGTAAAGCTTGATGGAAACAAACGTTCCTGAAGTGAAAAGGATGCCTCTGAAGGTTTTTTTAAGGTCTTTAAGAAATCGTATAAATAGCAGAATTATTGCGAGTACTTTCCTCATATTATGTATGAAAGAGTTTTCATTTGTAAATAAAATGGTTTAGTTTTAGTTTGCACAATTTCGCCTAGTTAGAATCAATTGAAAAAAAGTTTTTTTTTCTTAAATTTTATATTTTTCATTTCTTAAACAATACCATATCTCAAAATATTACTCTTGAAATTCCTTGCTAATATTTGTTTTGTTGCTTCGAATGTATATTTAAATAGTTATTATAACATAGATTAAGAAAGTGATTTAAGAAATTCAAAATAAATCATCAAAATTTTTTATGATTTATTTTGAATATATGAAATATTAAAATTTGAATTAGTAACATGTAAGAAATATTATAAATTAAATAAAACCTAAAACTTATGACAGTTTGAATTAGAAATAAATTCCAAAATAACTTTTTTGAGATATCACTTAGTTTTAAAACATTTGACAAGTATTTAGTGCCACAAAAAGTGATTCATATCAATTTTAATTTCATTTTTAAATTTCAAAATAAATGATTCTGAAAGCATTTTTCCCTTTTATTTGTGCTTGTTTAAAAACACTTGCATTAAACACTTGCAAATAAACACTTGCATTACCAAGAAAATTTCAAAATAATAAAAATAAACTTTTTGACACCTTTTTATCGTAAATGAGATCAAGATTTAGCGGTAGTTCCCCTAAAAGTATCTTATAAACTTCTATTATTGTAGGCAAAGAATACATTTCCATTTTTGAAATGCTGGTTAAAACAACGTTGTTTTTGTCTTATGTTCTGAAACAAGTCACATAATCTGATAACCAAAGTATATACTTACACACAAAGTATATACTTACACACAAAGTATATATTACACACAAAGTATATACTTACACAAGCTAAATGTAATTTTCAATAACATAGAAAAAATTTAATAAAAAATATAATTTTCCCTGTTAAGAAATAGTGTCCAGAAAAAGATTATCTTGATGCTATCATCGACTTATATGCAAGCTTTAGGATTTCACAAAACTGTAAGAAAAAAGAAGATTGTTTAAAGTTCATCACTTCCTCTGAAAAATGATCTCATCTCCTCTAAATCCTCGATTAATTCTCAATTTTCTCGCTAAATTAAGCTCATAACTTACGACTAATTGCACCCTTAAAGTGAAAAGTACACGCCTATCTAGGAGATTTGCTCTGAAAAGAATTACTTGAATATAAAATTCTGTTTTCAAGACTTAACCATTAAAACAAATTCTTGTTTACATAAAAAAGAGCCCGAAATGATTATTCTAACAACTTTAAAATTGAAATCCGATCATTACCATTACTGAGATGATTAATGACTTCAAATAATTTTGAACAGGAAAACACAGGATGAAATTCAAATATGTCTGGGTGTGTTTGAAATTTGAAAAGTTGTATGAAAGAAATCTTTTTCAAATGAACCTTTATAGGGCAGTTAAGAAGAATATTGGGGTATTAGGTAAATTGAATAGATGAGAATTCTGCAGCACTATCAGAAATTTTTTATCTAACCTAGTTTGTTAAAAGAAAAATTAGAAGCTAATTGTTCAAAATCCCTCCTACACAAAGTCTGAAATAATTTTATGAGTAAAAGGAAAGCAAAGTTCAGTTAGGCCCAGAAAATCATTCAGAATATAATTAGTTCAGATATATTCAACTTAAATATCTCAGCAGTGACCACAATAATGAGGAACTGCATATAACTAAAATTAATTACGTTAGTAAATCACATTAAACGTTACGTATAAAATTAATTTATACATTTCAGCATGTTGGCAAGGGCAGCGGGACAATAATCTAAACGTTTCTGATTCGATGCCCGTCGCTGAAAATCCATCGCCGTGTACACTAATGGCGGCTGGTGCACGTAAAATCCGTCGTGGCTGCAAAGTCCTCCAAGTTCTCACATTTACCTCTGGAGGTGCGGGGTCAAGTGTTCCGGGCTCGGCACTTGACTCGGTTCTAAATTATGGGCCCGGTTTGTAGGGGGTAATGATGGCCACCTATACTGTGCACCCTTAAATAAATGGCCAGCAGTCACGGCTTCAAGTGTAATGGAGTAAGTTCCAAAATTGCCATAAGTAACAACAACAACAACATTTCAACATTTTTCGCTTTCAGAGAAAGCAAAATATTAATAAGCAAGTAAAAATAATAATAAATGAAGATTAAAATTGTAAGGTACTGATCTAAAAGAGTAGTAATTTTAGAAAACATTGATGAATATACGGGTCAGGAAGAAATAAATTTGTAAGATTGATATGTCCTAGATTGATCTGTAAAATAAGAAACCCTGTTGGGAGGATTTCATACGTACATATTGCTCAACATATATACCTTGGTTTGTGACAGTAATGGTCATCTTTTGCTACAAGAGAGCTAAACAGAATTTAAATTATCTTACTAACAACTGTCACAATTTAATTTTAGATAACTGATGAACGTCTAGAGAATACTATTCTCTCCAGAATTAAAAAGACCAGATAGATAAGTAGTAATCGGTAAAAAATAGACACTACTCGACTATCCGGTTGTTAAATGTAGAACAGAGCCACTTGTTAACCTGCCCCGACGTGCTGAGGGCAAAACAAATATGTGTTATAAAAACGGTTATTTTCATTGAAATGGGATTTATCGTTATATTCTAGAATATAATATATATATATATATATATATATATATATATCCCACACAACCACACAGAGCTAATGGTCGTCTATTAGAGCTCGAAATTCATCCATGGCATCCAGAACGTACTATAGAACTCTATAAGATGAAAAAATAGATGTCTAATAGTCGTGCTTCATTTCGACGTCTATTAGACGTCTAAGACGTATTATATACATCTATAAGTCCTCTAAGTTTCTATCTCTAATAGATGAATCTTCTATGGTCGGCGTCTATAAAATATAGTTCCCGAGTGCAACTGAATGAGGAATTTGCACGTTTTTTATTTTACATTTATGATATAAAAATAGAAAAATATGAAAGCATCCATTTTTATAGTTTTAGAACTCTAAAAACTAACATAATTTGTTTTTAAATGCGCACTATTTACTTTGTCTCAAAAACGCTACTTTTCCTACGAGGATACATATGACGTCACAACGCAACATAGCGCTTTTGTTTACATCGTTGAAGACCATGTTACGTAGTTTCAGTTAGATATCTAGCTTTTTTTTTATTTTTAAGATGTCAAAATGTGTTAAAACACTATTTAAATATTGCTTAGTACTTTGCTGGGCCTGTTCACATACGAGTCCGTTGCGTTGCGTTAAGGAAAAGATGACATTGATACGAAAATAAATCAATCATAGGCGTTAAAAATTTCATTGCTAATCGTTTGGAGGCATATGATTGGTTTATTTTCGTCTCAACGTCATCTTTTCCTTAACGCAACGCAACGGACTCCTATGTGAACAGACCCTTAGTCGCAATGAAACGCTATGAAAAAAAGAATCCAGCATTTTCCACTAAGAGAACACACTGGTGTTGTGAAGATAATTTTTCTGTAAGTTATTTCTTCATTCTGTTAACATATGAAATGTAACTTTTAATGAGAATCCAATGTTGCTTCAAAATAGTGCTACAAGAAAAGTATATAATTAAATAACTTTGTTCCATTATGCATATTAATTTGCTTACAATAAAGATTCAAACTATGAAATTAATGTTTTACAAGATTAGTCTAATATTTTTTTATTAGCCAAAAGTAATATCAATTTATGAATAAATTTGTATGATACGTTTACTGAAATTTTAAGGCTATATTGTTGCTGCATTTTGATAATTAAATATTATGTCAATGATATAGCTTATCAGGAAATTGTTTAAAAGTGTATGGAAAAGTTTTCACCATAGTGACAAACACCATGAGAGAGTTAAATTAAATCTTATAAAAGCATGTATGGTTATGCAGTTATGCAATTAGAATACTGCATCAAACTTAATTTAAACTTTGACATTTCAGAATGTACTTTTTTAGCTTTATTTATGTATGCAGTAGCGTTTTTAGAAATTCCTTTTGTGGTAGGTGGGTTACAACCCCCTACCACAAGTCAGTAATAAAATGTAGTCAGTAATAAAAATTAAATTTATTTCATATTTTTACCTTTAAGGAACTTTACCATGTTTCCTTATCTTTCAGTTGGAGGAGGACATGGAAAATTAGTTGCAGTGGTGTTTGAGAAATCATTTTTGAGCTCAGTAAGAGATTCAAAATGCTTATTTGTTTCAATTTTCTCATATTTCTTAACGTAGTACTCCAAATTTGTAAAATGACCAAAGTTACATCCCTTTATTTGGGTCATCCACAAATTTAATTTTGATTTAAATGCGTTGATACTTCGTATTAATTCAATAATAGTTTTTCCTTTTCCCTGAAATTTAAGATTGAGTATATTCATTTTAGTTGTTATGTCTGTAAAAGACTAAATCACATAAGTAGCTATGATCACTAAGTTCTACATAATTTTCGTTTCTAGACTCTACAAACTGTTTTATCTCTGGAAGAAGCTTTAAAAATCGTTCCAAGACCTTTCCCTTACTAAGCCACCTTATTTCAGAATGTAACATTAAAGTACTAATTGAAGCGGTAGATTAATTTTTGTAATATGGTTTTTAATAACTTGGTATATGTCGTACCCACGTGTATTCCCTTTTAATGGCAAAACTGACTGTGACAATAATTTCCAGTAATCAGTCAGAAGGTTTCTATTTTCACTTTATTCAACAGCACTTAACTATTTACAAATTCCTGTACATTTGGCGTAATCGACTTCAGCTTGGTAGCTGATTACAAAGGAGCGTTAACTCAAACTCGGAAGCGAACGGCAATCACAACGCATTGCCAGGTGCACAGCTCCGCTACCCTGCCAGATGAGACTGTCCGCCTTTTATGCTGGAATGATTTTGCATACAACGTGGCTAGACCACGCCTCTATCTTGCCGGTGTCGTCACTAACAAGTGACCGAGTAGATCAAAACAGAAATTGCAAACTGACAGTATATCTTCCTTTGCTGAGCAATCTTTGAAAACCATCCTTATAAAAATATTTATTTGTGCTACATTACAGATATCTGTTGATTCATCACACAGTAAACTTATAAAAACACATTTTTGTAAATCATCTTTTAATTGTTCTCTGATATTCACAGATGTTGCTTCTATTCAACGAGTTACTGAATTTCTGGATAATTGAACTTCCTGGATAGCTAACATAATTTCATTCTTATTTTTAAATTCTTGAAATAATATCTCTGATGCAGCAAGCATTAATTCTTTAATTATGTTACCCTCCTTAAAAGGTTTTTTGTGCATTGCAAGTATATGTGCAATCTTAAACGATACAATAGTAGCAGCTTTTGATTTATTCACGGGCCTGGAAAACAAAGATAGTTGGGCAATTAATGCGGTTTTCATTTCTTTCAATTTACATTTTCTTAAACTGCTGTTAGGAGGATATATTCAGTATCATATTTTTTATGAACTGTTGTGAAATTTCGTTCTATGTTGCATTTTTTCCCAACAGTAACTGTTGAACCACAAATCAGACAAATAAATTTCTTCTTAAAATGTATAAAAAAATATTTCTATTCCCATTCTTCATGAAAATTATAGTTTTATACACGTTTTTTCTTTGGTTCCTGTGCTGACATGATTAGGGTAACTACAAAGTAAATGCGAATATATAATAATGACTAACATAACTAGAACAATATTTTTATACCTGGATGAAACCACTTGTTAGTACATGCACAACTTTTGATAAATAACAGTTCTGTATATAAACGTATTCCAAACTCAATGAATCTATGTCACTGCCCTCTCCGTAGCTTATGACCAACGCCACGCATTAACAAGCCGGCATCGGCACATCATGGAGAGCGCTTCGGGTGATGGCGTTATGAAGAGAAAATATTCCTGGTCAGTGGCGTAACAATTAGATAAAACTGAAAACTATACAAATAATCAACCAAATTAATACCTACAGTTAATGTATTTTCTCTATATACATATAATCATACCTGCCAACTGCTCCGGGTCTTCCGGAGCATCTCCGGAAATTCGTGTTAACTCCGGATGCCCCGCGTAAATCTTAGTTTACTCCGGAAATCCCAGAACCATTAATCAGAATTGGATTAATTTAATCAGAGCTAAAAAAGCAAGTTATCAAGCATTAAAGAAACAATAATTAGCTGTGTGCACATGGTTACTAAATTTTTTAATAGAAATTCTATTTATTTACAATTTTTTTATAATATTAGTGAAAATAAAATAAAATTTGGTAAAATTATTGTGCCAACAAAGTTTAAATTCATTTTTTTAAAGTCTATAGTAGCAAACCTACCAAACGGTAATTGAAATCATATATTACTGTGATATCTCAACTTGCTTTGCTTAATTAGGAATCTGTAATTCCAACTCCCTTGTGCTTATAAACTTATGAATGTATGTTGAAGGCTACGAAGTAAGACTTTGCATTTTGATTTTGCACAAATTTACTCTTAAAACTTTATATGTACACTGTGAACATTTAGATGCAATTAGTCTTATTGTGTAATCTGAAAATTGCTAAGAAAACTAGTTTTGAAGAAAAATAATTTATATTGTTTTCCAAAAATTCATTGTTTTTTAATTACAAGTTTGTACACACTCACATATATGTATGTATATAAAAACATTTTAAAATTATCGACTTGGTGGTGTGCTCCTGAAATGTTCCTCAAAACTCCCGAAATCTTTTGTATTTGCTCCTGAAAAGCTTTTGGCAATGTTCGCAGGTATGATATAACTATTAAACTAAAGAAATGTCTGAACCTTTACGGCCATTAACAGTGGTATTGTATTTTATAGATAAAACAAATAATTTTTTAGACATTTCATGCCCGAGTCCTCACCCAACAGATAAAGATAGGCCACTGTTCTTTTTAATAAATTCTGTGCATAATTTAAAAAATATAAGAAATAACTGGTTGAATAATAAAAATAATCAGACAACTATTAGAGTGTGAAAAAAACTAAGGTTACAGTCTTGTATTAAATTAGAATTACTATTAAGTTCTATAGTGGTTCCTCTTACACACTTTTATGGTGAAAGCCTTGATATTGGGTCTTATTTTAAAGAGAAGGATGATGGTTACAAGGCATTACCCCAGATAGACATTAATGAAGCTAAAATGGCTAAAGAGGCGAAAGAACTGCCTCTTCAAACGATGAAGGAGCTTTCAAAGCTTGACCAGGAGCTACACAATAATGACACCAAAGTACTGTTGGATAGTAAATTATTATTTTATTATTACTCTTAGTAAGATAAATATTTTAGAGCAGACTTAATATAAAATACACACTCACAAAATTAAAAGATTGCCTGAAGAGAAATTTACTGAAATATCAGTGACATTGTAGATCAGCAATATTTTCCTATTCGAGTTCATAGAAAAATTTTATGGTATAGAATTAAGATTAATTGTTCATTTTAATCGACAAGTTTTTGAATGTTATGAAATATATTCTAGTAAATATATTGTGTTTGCTTAGGGAATTCATATTTATATTCTAAGTTAAATTTTTTTTTTAGTATGAAGTAATTACTCAGACTAGTGGCATAAATCTGGGAAACAAGGTACGGCGGATGGTGTCAAAAATACTCACGAATAAATTAGCAACAAAATTTAGCTGGTTGGGCACAAAAGAAAAAGCTTTCTGCAACTTAAAAATTTCTCATCTTATATTTAGTAAGCAATTATTAAAGTTTTTGCCTTTATTATTTCATTAATATGTCTATTTATAATTTAAATCGTTTTCATCCTTTGAGTTTATCTATTTTTATTTATACCTAAAATTATGTTTCATTTTTAGATTAATATTATATATATATATATATATAGGCACATTAGGGTGGTTCGAAAAAAACTTTTTTTAAAATTCAGATCGCTAGAGTGCACAATAGTTGCCATTGGTATAGGCGTTAAAAAAACACTAATTATTATTTTTTTATTAATTTGTCTTCCGGTCGCGCAATGCCATCGAAGTTAGCAAAAAATTGTGAAAAAACTTAATTTTTCATAATTTTTTTAAGCACGCCAGATGGTTTTAATTGCGTTCCTATACCATGAATTAACTACTAAAAGTTTTGTAAAATCAATATACTTGCACTTATTATACGTTTGTTTCATATCTTCCGGTCGCGCAACATAGTACAAAATGAGTAAAATTAGTAGTTTTTGCAAAATTTCAAAGTTTGACTGTTTAGTACATTTTAATCATACGACTTTTAGAGATGCTATAGTTTAATTCTATTAGAATGTTGTATTAAAAATCCAAGCATATAAGATAAACTCTGATATTCAAGTGGAATTCGGTCGCGCAGCTTCGTCAAAAACAGCAGAGTAGCCTACCTGGACAGAGAGGCGAGGCGTACGTGACGAATGCCAGCGATGCGCTCGCAGCCGGTAGCAGCCGTTATCGTTGTTTGACAATGTTTCCTTTCAGATAATTTAGAAATTTTCTAATAGTAAATATTTGGTAATTATTTTGTTTCAATATTCAATTGTTGGTGCAGCTCTTCGCTCATTTTGTTTACAAAACGACCCAGAACTCACCAAGGGGAGGCGGCTGCCC
Organism: Dolomedes plantarius; assembly: GCA_907164885.2. NCBI lineage: Eukaryota > Metazoa > Arthropoda > Arachnida > Araneae > Dolomedidae > Dolomedes > Dolomedes plantarius. The sequence continues at coordinate 61,349,962 of OU015492.1, forward strand.
TTCCGAGTTCCACCCACACCCTACCCAACCAACCATCCAATGTAGGGTGTGTTATTTACAATATGTACAAATTTATTTCGCTTTCTCTCTCTTTATGTTTCCTTTCTAGTCTTTATCTATCGATAAACATCGAAATTCGGATTTGCGTAAAAAAGTTAGCATCGCTGAGCGTAACAGTAATGGGGTTCTAATATAGCCGTCTCTGGAACTGTGTCCACACACTTTACTTGAAGCTTCGGTCACTAGCTTAACGCATCTTTCAATTGCCTGTGTATGGCATGAGAAAGCATCTATATTTATAACAGGCTTGAAGTCATTGCTCACATACTGTTTTATCTCTTCATTAGTCAATGCTCTTAACAGTGGAGGAAGAGTCAGTGTTCTGGTGTTCCATTTGATAATTTCGGTATAGTGTTTAGCTTCAAAGTTTAGGTTTGGTGGTTTAAAGATTCTGATAAAGTCACTTTCAGATATTGCTTGCTTTGCCTTCATGATACGCCTAAAGCCCAGCTCTCGGATATGGTTTCTTTCATCAGTTACCATAGCCAAAAGTAAATTATCGGGATGGTCAAAGTAAGCATTCCGTTGTAAAACGGGATCAACAACTTGAAGCAGCTCTTCTGGTAAGTACCTTCTAGATTCAATAGTTTTGTAAACATGTCTAGGCCCATCTGTGAATTTGCGGTTTATTTTTATGGCAAACCACATAGGCATATACATTTGAGAATGAATGTGACAATTTCTCTCAGATTTTCAGAAGGGCTTGACACACTGATGTAGAGGCGCAAAACTCGGTTTGCAGTAGTAAGCCATCTTGAATGTGACATTGGGCCAGGATCACGTACTACAAAGTCTTCTGAACAATGTCCTGACTTAAAACCATCTGGCATGCTTAAAAAAATTATGAAAAATTAAGGTTTTTCACAATTTTTTGCTAACTTCGATGGCATTGCGCGACCGGAAGACAAATTAATAAAAAGATAATAATTAGTGATTTTTTCACGTCTATACCAATGGCAACTTTTGTGCACTCTAGCGATCTGAAATAAAAAAAAGTTTTTTTCGAACCACCCTAAGGCACATGGTTGTATATATATATATATATGTGTGTGTGTATGTAATATTTTAGTTATATTAAATGTGTGCATATTAAGAGTATGCATTAAGTTAAAACCCATCTCACAAAATGTGGACGATATTAAGGTAAACCTAGTGATATTTTCTAACGAATTAAAATTTTATTTATTGTACTTCTAGGTGCAGCTAGGAGAAATCCATTGTACAAGCAGGTGACTGACTCAGAAATTGAAACTGTCGTCAAAGATTGGTTAAGGCATGCAAATGCTAGAAGTTCATAAAATTTCCCCCACGCAATTTTCTTTTTGTTTTGATTTTGTAATCAGTAAAGCCTTTTATTAAAACATTTTTTCTTTCTTTCTTTCTTGCAGTATTAAAAATATATTTATGTTAAAGAATGTGAACACAAACAATTCTGGATTAATTATTGAAGAAGATAATTATGAAAATCCAACTGAAGCAGAAAAGTTTTTATAAAATTAAAATATGATTTTCATAGATATACTTTTTGAAACTTAATTTATTATGTCCTATTAAAGTTACTTTTATAAGTAACTAGCTGAATACCCGCACTTCGCTACGGAGTACATTCAAATTAAATACAACGGTCAATGTATGCAATTAATGCCAAAATCTATATATATAAAACAGTTCCGTAACTGACTCATTCATTTATTCATTCATTCACTGACTGACTGACATACAACGCACAGACCAAACCGCTGGACCTAAAGGGCTGAAATTTTGCATGGCGATTCTTCTTATAGTGTAGGGGTGCACTAAGAAAGATTTTTCAAAAATTCTTCTTAGATTTTTTTAATTAAATTTTTAAGCTGTTTTAGTGACTTTTTTTAAGTTTGCATTTAAAATAATAATTTGAGGGTTATAAAATTTATATCACAAGAAAGATCATAAAAATTCCTTTAAAATGAATTTTTTTTCGAATCTTTACCTCCAGTTCCTGATTTTTGGTGAATTTTTAAAGATTAATTTTTAGAATTTAATTTATTAAATGCTGATCACGTGACTTCCTTTTCTGGTACTTTAAATAAATTTATCGTCACGTGCATAAAAACTAAATAGACAAAAAATAATTTTTTTTTCTTGCTAATGCGGCAGACGATTGGACATTATCCAAAAAAATATTAAAATACAGTAAAAGAAATGTTCTAGAAACTGTACTATATTAACTGTACTATATTCTTTAGTATTCTTTATATTAGATTTAATTTGAATATCTTCTTCTACATTATTTTGTCTATAAAAATATCCCTTACAATTTTTTTATAAAAATATATATATTTTACATCAATTATATACATTGATCGTCGTATTTATTATATATATATTGGCATTAATTGCATACATTGACCGATGTTTTTACTTTGAATGTACTCCGTAGCGAAGTGCGGGTTTTCAGCTAGTATATATATATATACATATTTATAATAAATACGACGATCAATGTATACAATTCATGTAAAAAAATATATATATTTGTATATTTATAAAAAAATCGTAAGGGATATTTATTTTTTTTGGATAATATCCAATCGTCTGCTGCATTAGAAAGAGAAAAAAATATTTTTTTTGTCTATTTAGTTGTTACGCACGTGACGATAAATTTATTGAAAGTACCAGAAAAAGAAATCACGTGATCAGCATTTAATAAATTAAATTCTAAAAATTAATCTTTAAAAATTCACCAAAAATCAGGAAATGGAGGTAAAAATTCGAAAAAAATTTCATTTTGAAGGAATTTTTATGATTTTTCTCGTGATATAAATTTTATAACCCTCAATGTATTATTTTAAATGCAAACGTAAAAAAGTTTAAAAAACAGCTTATAAATTTAATTTTAAAAAATCTAAGAAGAATTTTTGAAAAATCTTTCTTAGTGCACCCCTACACTATTAGAAGAATCGCCATGCAAAATTTTAGCCCTTTAGATCCAGCGGTTTGGACTGTGCGTTGTATGTCAGTCAGTCAGTCAGTCAGTGAATGAATGAGTCAGTTACGGAACTGTTTTATATATATACGTAGATAGATTATAGAAGTATAGATACACATTGGTATCTCAAAATTAGAGTAAGAGATGAAATAAAAATACAAAAATAAAAAAAGGATTTTAAGTAAAGAATGTATTTTTAATTATTTTAAGCACCTAAAATAATATTCAAATTAATATTACGTTACTTAATAATTGTGTGCACGGCCGCCATCTTGCATTTTTTGCGCCAACTTGGCGATTTTACCGTGTTTTGAGGAGTGGAAAATTTCTTGCCAATGTGTTTTAAGCGGTGTTTTCAAAACGCTGGACTTTGAATTTTTTTAGCTTTTTTAATAAAAACCACCTGTTTAAATTATGAAACTTAGAAAAATTTTTGAAAATCATTTAAACGTTGGACTTAGATTTATTTTTGGGTTTTTGATAAAAACCACTTTTTAAATCATTCTCAAATATTGGAAATTTTGGGTTTTTCTTTTAGCTTTTTTAATAAAAACGACCTTTTTAAATTGTGAAACTTAGAAATATTTTTGAAAAATCATTTAATCGTTGGACTGAGATTTTTTTTGTCATTTTTAATTAAAAACTACCTTTTCAAATTATGATTCATATGAAAAATTTGGTCAAATAAATTTTACTTACAGATAAAATTTCAATGCCATCTATTCAGTTTGCCCTAACTCTTTGACTAATAGCAATGAATCACCAAAATATTATGCCAATATATTGTTAATTAGAAAAAAAATACAGCATTTTCGTACCACCTAAATAACTTGCAATTTAAAAATTATCCAAAAATTCAGCTTTGAAAAATGTAAAATAATTATGAACCCATAAATTTATGGTGAGTAACCAGATCATCCTCTCTCTCTCTCTCTTTTTAGGGCATTGTGGTAATGAAATTTTACTTCAGATTATTTGACCTTAACCAAATATTTGGTGCATACAATAAAATCGGGACAAGGATTATTTGACCATTTATCCTGCTGTATTGGAAATAAGAAAAAAAAACCCTTTTCCTACACCAATAACTTAACCTTAACTAACTTTTTAACTTAGGTTCCTGGGGAGAGAGAAGTTGAACTTCAGTTATTTATATTTATTTGTAATCCACTACAACTTGGAATTATAAAATATTTTAAAATATATTGTATTTAAAATGTATACTGTATTTTACTTTTTACGAAAAAATGATGGCAGATAATTTTTACTTCAAATAAATGAAATGGTGTATCATTATAGTATACTAAATGACAATCGATAAACAAAATTAAAAGCAACTTAAATTTAATAAGTTAACGAAAAATTGATAATGGATTCAAAAATTTTCAACAAAAGATTAGTTTTAAAAATAATTTACTCTTTTGAGTATAGTCAATTTGACAAAGATTTCCAGGTCAAGGCCAAAATCTGACCTAAAATTATTATACTGTAATTAAAAAATCACATCAGAAATAACTGTTTGATCTTAAAATTAGAGAATTTGACATTGGGTTATTTTTACCAGAACGCAATAATTATCGCCATGCGAAATGCGCCAAACCCTGGCGGAAAAATCCAAGATGGCGGCCGTGCACACAAATCTAGAGTATCCCCCCTAACTTTATTTCTACTGATCAGATATACATAATATATAGCCTATGTCCATCTGGAATAATGTACCTTTCAAACAGTGAAAGAATTTTTCAAATAGGTGCAGTGGTTCCGGAGATTACCCTCCACGTACAAAATCGCTCTCTCTCTTTATATATAAGTATAGATGATGGCTGAAAAAGTTAAGAGATATGAGATATCTATATATTTAACAAGTATACTGTTGCAGGGTTGCGTTTTTGACATTAAAAGCATCAAAAACTGGTTTAACTTTCAAAAACCTATGACGAATAAATAAGTCTTAATCACAATAGCTATTAAAAAGGAAGAAACTTGTCTTCAAGCAAATTAAAACGGTAATTCAATATTCAAATTATGTTTTAATTGTGAAATGTATATTTATTAATTAGAACAATTACATTTAAAAAAATTATATATGCACTTATAATAATTCAGTTTTTCAATTGAAAAACTAGTATTTTGGTTAATTTTCTTTTTTCTTAAATTTCAGAATGCATTAATACCAAGTTTTAATGTAAAAATATTTTTAAATTAAAACTAAATCTTTTTACATATTTAGTTTTAATGTAAAAATATTAGTTTTATTATTATAATATTTAATATTATAATTATTTAAAAATATTTTTACATTAAACATTATTAATAATATTATTATTTAAGTAATAATATTATTATTAATATCGCTAATAATATTATTATTAATATCGCTATTTTTGGCAATTAAAATGTATGGAAATTTTCATCGTAATTTCCATACGTATGGAAATTTTCAAATACCAAGTTTTAATGTAATACCAAGTTTTGGTTGATTAAACCAAGTTGATTAATACCAAGTTTTAATGTAAAAATATTTTTAAATTAAAACTAAATCTTTTTACATATTTAGTTTTAATGTAAAAATATTAGTTTTATTATTATAATATTTAATATTATAATTATTTAAAAATATTTTTACATTAAACATTATTAATAATATTATTATTTAAGTAATATATATCGCTATTTTTGGCAGTTAAAATGTATGGAAATTTTCATCTTAATTTCCATCGTAATTTCCAGAATCAAAAGTAGCATAAATATTGATATTTACATTGCATTTTGGACCTAAATTTCTTAATAAATTTAGAAAAATTAATTCAGCTTAATATATTTCGAACAATTCGCATTCAAATAGGACATTTTTATAAAGAATAATTTCTACAGAGATTCTAAAACTATAAGTAAATTTATGGAAGTATAACATAGTGTATAAAAATAATAGGTAATAACACATTTATACCACTATTGTTTTTATACTGTTTGTTATACTTCCATATATTTACTTTTAGTTTTAGAATCTCTGTAGCAATTATTTTTGAATAAAAATTTCCTAATAGAATCCAAATTGTTCGAAATAAATTAAGCTTAATTAAATTTTCTTAATTTATTATTAAGAAATTAAGATCCAAAATACAATGTTTTGGAGGGGAATTGTACGTCCTTTAGAGGTCTAAAATATCTAAATCGCGCACCCTCCACATCGAAATTTTCTCTCTTATAGACGTCCTATAGAGCGCCGCTTAGATATCGTAGACGTCTTATGGATCTCAAAGAGAGCACACCTCGGAGCTCCTATAGAGCTCCGTTCCACGTGATGTAGATATTTTTGGACGCCTTATAGAGGTACGCGTTTTTATGAGGTGAGGTATTATAGACGTCTAATAGAGATCGGTGTGTTGTGTGGGATATATATATATATATATATATATATATGTATCTATACATAAATAAATATATATATATATATATATATATGGGACAATTTAGGGTATACTGTCTACAAAGCAAAATTTGCAACATTTAATACACTTTAAAATATATAGGAGGCAAATAAGGTTTATTTCAATATAACATTAATTTACGAAGTGTATTCATTTACGAAACGAAATTGCATTAAAAAATTAACAAAGTCTGTGTTTTCTTTTCCTTACACCGTAATTTAGATAATACTCATTTCGGATAGTTCGCAGATTCATCGCAGATAGCCTAAGTCACACACATCACAGAGATGAACAACATATGAGTAATTAACATCATGTAGCTAATATGTAGCATTTGTAGCACATTTTTAACTTATGATTTTAAACTTTTACGCTTTTTGTAAAAGCTTTTGTACGCCTTTGTTTTACGCTTTTTGTGAGGTCCTAATTCGAAAGGCGGGTGTATATACTCGGTAGTTTTTAGACAGCTATAATTTAAAAAGAAGAGTGTTTTAAATGTATTTTACTGATGATAACTGATGATAAACATGCTTTTGATTATCATCAGTTTAAAGCAAGAAAGGGAATCCTGAATTTGTTTTTAGCAATTATTACATCCATGATTGAAAAAGTCCATTAAGCCGAACATATCTCACCAGAAGCCATCTAGCTCTAGTACAATTTTTCACTCGATTCAGAGTAGTGTCTACATTAATTTCGGATAAAGCCTCGAAAGATTTTTCTGCGGCGTTATCTATCAATGGGGAAGAAAGAAGAATTGCTACAAATAGGAAAAAACTGGCCCTCTTTGCTGGCTTACATACTTCGACACCTAACGTATATGGGCGTAATATAATTAAATAAAAAGATTACCCAGCGATAGAACACTTCAGATGATAGAAAATAAACGTAGCCTTCTGAGAATAACATTTTCTTCCGAGATGAAAAAGTTAATTGATGTGCCACTTTTTGTTTATGTAGCTATTGAATAACACTGATTATCAGTGAATGGATCACATTCTTCTATCTTTTCCATAATAATCAAAGTACGTTTCAACAAATTTGTACTTTATATTAAACCCTTTTTATATACTCTACAGCAGTGGTCCCCAACCCCCGGGCCGCTGACCGGTACCGGTCCGTGGATCAAATGTTACCGGACCTCCCAAGGAACATTAAATTATTTCCATTTTATTTACTGTGGTGTATTTCTCTCGGGTGTGACTTTGTCGCGTTTGTGATAATTTGTATCTTTGTAACAGAAGAAATCTTGTAACTATTTTAAATTAGTTTATTGTTTATTAAACATTTCAAAATTATGAATTCAAATTGCAGTCATAGCCCTCCCCCCCAGCGCGCTGTGTTAAAATTATCAAACGTTGTCCGGTCCGCGGCGATTAAAAGGTTGGGGAGCACTGCTCTACAGGATAGGGAACTGTGATTACTTGCTGCTTTAAACTAGGAAGATATATATATATACATATATATATATATATATATATATATATATATATATATATATATATATATATATATATATATATATATGTCACGGTTAAAAAGTGACTTTGTATGGAGTAAAAGAGTAATGAATAAAGCTTTAAAAGATGACGGAAGATGAAACGAACAGGGGAGAAAGAATAGACCGTAAAAGAGGTTAAGACAGGATATTGACGAAAACAGGAAGTGGGTAATCGAAGGAAAACCAAGTTCAAAAGAAGCAGGTAGTTGAAACCAATTACGGGATGGACCACACATCGCGAAGATGTGACACACATTACAGATGTGAGTGAATGATGATGGAGGGGCACAGTTTAACAAACAACGAAGGAAGATGTGCGAATGAATGTAACAAATGAACAAAAGGGGAAAGAAATGTAACGATGACTTAGCCGAGATAATAAGAAAGATTAAGCAGATGACAGCGCGAAAGATCAAAGGTAGTCCCGAGATGATGAGGCACGCCTTCATCAGGGCGGGATAGAAGATTCCAGAAGAAATAATTGTCCAATCGAAAGAAAATAGGAGGAGTTTAGTTACGGAAGGAAAATACATAAAAAGAAGCAAGATAAAGATTAGGTAAGGATAAAAATTTTTTGGGCTAGGAAAGATGAACTGAGAATCCAGATACAGCTAGTACGAGATCTACGAGACCTGATGATAGCCCAGGTCAGAGGAATGATAGATTGACCGCACCGATTGTGGAAGGAGGCGAGTTCCCGACAGCTGAGCGCACGACATAGAATGAGAACCATCTCCCTAGAGACCTAGTGAATGCTGACCCAGATAGCAGCAGCCCGCCGACCACCCAGCCTTAACCTTAGCTGATTTTGAACGACTTGATTCAAGACGCGTGCCGCTATTTACAAGTGAAAAACGTCAGTGAAGGAACGTGTGGCAGTTCATTATTGATCCCACAATTCAGTGTTTTCCTGATTACCTCTCATCCATAGTTAATTAAATAATACCAGAGTTAAGTGAATAGTGAATATCGAATTATAAAAATATGTATTTAGTATAATACCTCATTGATAAAAGCATTGATGATGAATAAGTTACCCATATTTAATTGAGGAAAATGAAATTCAATGAATATTTAAAAGTATAATGACTAAATAAGGTATTTAATATAGCAAATGTGATGTGTATTGTTATGAATTAGTTATGTGTTTTGCTTTAATAAATCTATCCATTATAAGTTCAATCAGATGATTTATATTATTTTAAAACACAACGCAAATCCACAAAGCAAATATTATTTTAAAACACAATCAAAAATATGAGATTGATTGGTCAAGCAAACAGGTAGTATTTGAATGAGTTCTATATTGGCAACGCACCCAAAATTAACTACTTTGACCATAACCATTTTATGAACACGAGTAAACCATTGTAATTATTGCGGTATTTTCCCCTACAATCAAAACCAGAATAATATATATATATATATATATATATATATATATATATATATATATATATATATATATATATATATATATATATATATATATACTTGAATTAAATTCTTCAAAAACTTCTATCTCAATGAGTCTAGTGGTTTATCTTTTACAGTATTTAAATATTTTTTTTGTCAATTTATTTCGTTGTTATGCACGGGACGCAAAATCAATTTAAAGTATCACAAAAAGAAGAGAAACCTAGTGATCAGCATTCAATAAATTAAATTCGAAAAATTAATCTTTAAAAATTCTCCAAAAATCAGAAAATGAAGGTAAAGATTCGAAAAATATTTCATTGTAAACGAACTTTTATGATCTTTCTCGTGATATAAATTGTATAACCCTCAGATTATGATTTTAAATGCAAACTTAAAAAAAATACGAAAATAGCTTAAAACTCAATTTTAAAAAATCTAAGAAGAATTTTTCAAAAATCTTTCTTAGTGCACTCCAACACTATAGGAAGAATCGCCATGCAAAATTTCAGACTTTTAGGTCCCGCGGTTTGTTCTGTGCGTTATCTGGCTGTCAGTCAGTCAGTCAGTTACGGAACTGTTTTATATATATAGACTAGCTGAAAATCCGTACTTCGCTACGGAGTACATTCAAATTAAATACAACGGTCAATGTATGCAAATAATGCCAAAAATATGTATAAATATATTTATAATAAATGCAACGATCAATGTATGCAATTGATGTAAAAAAACGAAAAAATATATTTATAAAAAAATCGTAACTGATATTTTTACAGACAGAATTATCTACAAGAAAATATTCCAATGAAATCTAATAGAACATACTAAAGAATATAGTGCAGTTAATAGAGTACAGTTTGAGGAACATATCTTTTACTGTATTTTAATATTTTTTTGGATAATGTCCTATCGTCTGCTGTATTAGCAAGAAAATTTTTGTCTATTTCGTTGTTATGCACGTGACGATAAATTTATCTAAAGTATCAGAAAAAATAAATCACGTGATCAGCATTTAATAAATTTTATTCTAAAAATTTATCATTAAAAATTCTCCAAAAATCAGAAAATGAAGGTAAAGATTCAAAAAAGGTTTCATTGGGAAGGAATTTTTATGATCTTTCTCGTGATATAAATTTTATAACCCTCAAATTACTATTTTAAATGCAAACGTAAAAAAGTTTCCAAAACAGCTTAAAAATTTAATTTTAAAAAATCTAAGAAGAATTTTTCAAAAATCTTTCTTAGTGCACCCCTACACTATAAGAAGAATCTCCATGCAAAATTTCAACCCTTTAGGTCCAGCGGTTTGGTTTGTGCGTTGTCTGTCAATCAGTCAGTTACGGAACTGTTATATATATATATATAAATTAAAAACTCTCATAGGTGTGTATAATCATTAATCAGTAAACCGACCCGACCGTTGGGTATGCGGCATGAAAATACCTGCAGACCAGACGCTGCACTTAATCATGTATACGCAGCCGAGAGTCCGTCTGGTAATAATTTAGTACTTAAGGGCCGTATCAAGCAGTACTGCCGACATTCCCTCCCTCCACACCCCCCCCCCCCGGCATCCAACCCCTTATAAGCGTATAAGTCTGTGAACATTTTTGAAAGATATCCTTTCAAAAATGTTCACAGATTCTATTAAAAAAAAATACACTGATACGCAATAGTTTAAGGCCGGGCGCAAGTTGAGACGCAGCTCGGTGAGGTGACTCACCGTGAGATTCTGTGAAACAAAGAAGTGAATACTACACCGGATGTTCTAACGCAGGGTCCGGTGACGTAGCTTTAGAGCGCCCGTGAGCTGCGAATGTTTGTGCTGGTGGCGCAGTTGGTCACTAGTGGCTACGCCTATGAGTGAAAAGTTGCGGTGAAAGTGAAGTCCACGATGGAGGAAAAATTAATATAGGCAGTTCGAGGGAGAACAGTACTATACGATACGTCACATGCTGACTAAAATTGTTGATTTGGGAAGAAATAGCCCAAGAAATTGGAATGGAATCTGCTAAGTTTTTATAATTTTTTCACTTAAGATTAATTTATTTGAAGTGTACATGGGATAACGGTTGATCTTTTCAATTATAAGTGTTTCTTGAATTAGTTTGGTTACAATGTACTCAATTTGTTCTCATGTAAATTCATCCTTTTGAACTACTACCGATTTCCACTGCACCTTTAATTTGTTTTAGATAACATTTTATGTACAGTAGATTTTCGGCGAAAACAAAAACTGCTTTGTAGGTATATTTCTTTATTTTCTATACAGATGTGTGTCATAGTTAGTATAATAAATGACAAGAATTATTTAGTTGAAAAGATGTAGATTTGTAATTAAAAATAAAATGAACACGTAATCTTGAAACTTAATTTCAACTTTTACAAATATTTTAAAACTATGTACAGTAAAATAATCACATTCCTCCATGTTCCGTACAGACGATTCGAAATGATGCATTTTCTCGGAATGATTTTATTTACTAGGAACTACCAATTAGTTACGTTCCCCTTTAACATGTTTTTCCCTTCGGAGGTAGGTATTAAAATTTTTCCGAAAGAAACTTTATCCAACCGGAATTTTAAAAGTAACTTTAATTTAAATTTAAATGATTGAGAAAAGAAAGGTGTTACAACATTAAAAAATAAGCATTAAAAATGTATTATATTTATTAAAAAGTATAAATATATAATGCTTTAAAGATTAATTTTTATATTTTAATTATTTTACATTCTCAGCACTTTCCATTCAACATGCAATCTCTCTGCCAAGGAACTGAACCTCCGGGTGAATTAAAGTATTCCGTGAACTTTTGGCGAATCCAAAACGCTTAAGATCCAATTCGTGCATTGGTTTGATGCAGTGGACGTAATTGGTACTGAGGCAAATCCTGTTCGGTGATATCACCTCCAGTTTGCAATACTGCAGAATTTCTCAAATAGTTGTGCAGTACGCAAGATGCTTTTGCAATTTTTACTACAGTACTTACTTTACATTCAAAAGGTGAACGAAAAACACGAAAACGCGAAGCAAGAATACCAAAAGAGCACTCCACAACTTTCCTAGCCCGCGAAATAGTTTAGACGGTAATAATTTCTATATTTTTCATTAGAAAATTAATTCTTGAGAATTAATTCGAATGAAGGAATTTAACTATTCCTTCATTCTTGAGAATGAATTCTCCATGCGTCTTTCTTTTCTTTAAAAGAAAGACGCATGGAGCTTGCTCTATGCTTTATTGCTTTAAGCTATTCGGATAATTGCTTTTCGGAAGCTTTTCACGAAGTAATGTTGAAATTACTTGGTCTTCGAATTCATCAGATTCCGAACTTAGAATCCGAATCAGATTCCGAACTTAGTTATGATTGTATATACATTGCCATCGCGCACATCTTCGTTTAAACACCCTCAATTTTGCACGCAGTTGAGATAGAAATGTTTCCCAACTCTCGCTCTCCCTGCGCGCAGTTGATTGAATCCTGCTTCCCTGCGTCACCCTGCTTCACCTCACCTCACCAAGCTGCGTCTCAACTTGCGCCCGGCCTAATGCTCTTTATTCAGGAGAAAAATACAACTTATTCCTTTGAAATCGTCCCACAGTGGCAAATAAGATTATTTTTAAAGGCTATAAGCTGTTAATTTAATGTAGAATGAATCCAAATAATGTACAAATTACCAATAACCAAACGGATAGCTGGGAGACTTATGTAGATTATTGCACAAAAACCTAGTTTCATGAGTCGATTTGTTCAAATTTAAATAGGCATGCTATACAAGTTGGCCATCCCCTGTCCGAAATTTCAAGCTATAAATGTTCTCTCTCTCTTTCTCTCTCTTTCTTTCACGGGCACACACACTCATAATCACTTAAAAATAACTTAAGAGCCGTTATTGAAAATCCACTTCTTGGGCCCAAAAAACTGGCCTAAAATTCTGAAAACAATTTTTCTTAGATTTAAGGTATTTTATCTCTTAATCCCGTAATATATTCCAGAAAACTTGAAAATTCTCTATGTTCTCGGTTGTATGGAATTCAGAGAAAATATATTTACCTATTCTGCATAATTTAGGATACAGGACTCAAAAATTTTGTTAGATTTACATTTGATAAGATAGTAAATTATTAATATTTAGTAATGAAAGAACACGATAAAATTTTAGATGGGTAAATGCAGTATTTTCAACGGATCAGCTTTAAAATTGAATTTATTATAAGCATTGAGACCGGTTTCATACTGCAAAAATTGTTCACTATATAAGCATTCAGGAACAAGTAAGATGCTACAGTTGAAAGGCCTTTTAAGAGCATTAAATGTAATTAGTTGTTATTTCAGTAAATAATTATACTCTAGATGGATTATTGACCTGATTAGGCATGATAACTAAAAAGCATTGGACTCTAGATGCCAACATAACATATCAGATAGTTTCTGTATAATTATATACCCATTAGAGTGTCTCCATTCGTTACTTTCAAGCAGTAAAATAGACAAGAGGGGAAGAGATGAGAAACGAAAAAGAAGTTCGATTTTCTTCCTCTTAGCAATGTTCCATTTCGACGACTAACGTATACGCAGTCGCAATTAAGCGAGAAGAGTATGTCTGTGTTTATTTTGGACGGAGAAAACAAAACATAATCTTTTAAGAAAAACACTCTCACACGATAAAAAAAATTACTGGCTACACGAATCTTGTTTATTTTGGCACTACAGTGCACGACTGGTCATTGTTCAAAGGTTTTATTTCCCAGTATACCTTACAAAAATAATGAAAGGATTTAAGAAACACTATGTTTGTTTTTTTACGTCTGCAACTATTATGCATTCCCGTTGTCATTTATAAAGTAATAAACGCTTAAAACTCGTTTGTGTTGAAAGAAAATGATGCTTGTGTGATGCTTGTATTCTGGTGAATTTATTAACAGAAACATTAAATTAAACTTAAATGTAAAAATATGATAAATGACACATGCACAAAAAAAAAGCTTTTCTTTGAAGCCCCGGGAAAATTATTTTCCATCAAAGTCCAAAAATAGTTCTAGAAACGTGTCACTCAAATGAAGATTTTATTTTAAAGCGCTTCAATCAGCCACTTAGAGAAATTACAGGAAAGAGAAATTAATTCTTATGACACATGCATTTAGAGATTTTGGGGAAAATAATAGTCATTAAAATTAGCAAAAATAAATAAATTGCGTATCATACAAACAAATGTTCTTATAAATGCGTATTTCAATGATTGTGATAATTAAGGGGACACACTACCTTTGATTACACTGAAATTACCGTAAACATGATCAAATTCGAACTACTGAAGCTCCAATAATATTAATATATATATATATATATATATATATATATATATATATATATATATATATATATATATATATATATATATATAATTTTTTTGTTTGATATCAAAATTGCAATTCTTCAGTTATATTTTATACAAAACTAGAACTTGTAAATCCATAAATAATTTTTAGATTTTATTTTTAAATATAATCATGACAAAAAAGGGAAAGAATCATTGGATGTTTCACGCATCATAAAATTAAGAAATATGCATAAAGAAACTATTATTTGGTGAAATTAAATTAATAATATTCTCAAGTTTAATGTAAAACCAAAAAATATACAAAAAATATAGTTTAAATTGAAAAATTTACATAAAATAAAAAAAATTAAAACTTAGTAATTTTTCAAAAATATTTTCAAGTGTAAAATTTTTTTTTACAAATTTTTTTTTATTTTTTTGCTTTTAGTATGTAAAGAAGTTTAAAATACAAATCTGATAAAAATTTTGTGTGTCTAGCACACATAGTTTAGGAGTAACAATGCCCGTAATCCAAAAATTTATATATTTGAGAAAACTGAAGTTAAGGTTGGAATATTTATGGCCATGGCAACAGAGTGAGCTTTACATAAACTCTCATAACTCGAGAAATAATGCGAATTTTTGTATGCGATTTTTTGCATATTATTCAGAAATGTCCCAAAAATCAGAATATAGCAAAAACCAAGAATCGATTTTTTGAAGTTTTAAAGGTGGTGTGCCCGCTTAAAACATGTTTACGTGCAAAATATTAGTACAAGTTTCCTCAAATAATGTAACATAACTGAGAGTTCTCTGTAAAAAAAAATTCGGGGAAACGACTGGTAGTTTAAAATGTGCAATACTTTTAAATGCCAATAATTTTTACTTACGCCTAATAGGAGACAATTGTATGCATAAAGAGGAATAATCACTTTCATAGTATAGGGATCCATTTTTTTTCAGGAGACTGATATGATAGGTGAAAACATAACAAAGTATTATGTGATAATATTACACAGTTAACAACTTAACTCGTTTGACAACGAAAAATATTACAGAATTCATATCAATCAAGTTTCTCCTTATCTAGTAAATGATTTCATCGTTATTTTCTATTTCGATATAATAATGAAATTGTGTAGTGTCGGATAACTGTGTCTGGCCCACTTATATATACAGAGGCTGTTCGCACATTTTTTAGACGATTTTGGTAACCGGTAATAAAAAAGCGTTTGCTGCAAAAGAAATAATTGCAATTGTACTATGTTTTTAAAAGTCAAAATTATCGTCTACGGCTTGAAAGTTTTGTTTTTATTCAAAATAGCGTTTTTAACAAAGCAGTGGTTCGAAGGCTACATTTATGTTCTTCCCGAAGAGAAATATGCATACTCCGTTATACAAAAACGATGTGAGAGTCATGGTTTTGTGATATCTAAAGCGTCGATAGGTAATATCGTCAACAAGAAAGGAAGAAACGTCAAATTGGAGCCTCAAGTGGGACAAAAATTCCAAACAAGTATCCAAGGAAAAAACGGACATCTTCGACTATTGCAAAGGTACGTTGTTTAATGTTAAAAGAAAATCCCCCTAGTCAAAGGACAGTTGCAAAATCATTAAAATGTTCGGTGTCCACTGTAAACAAAATGATAAACGTTGATTTAAATCTTAAGAAAGCGAAAAAACGCAATGTGCATCGTCTTCTTCAAATCATATTGCTTAACGCAGGACACGCTGCAGAATTCTATATGAGAAACACTTATCCAAAGAAAAATGGAAAGCAAATGTCACAATAGATGAATCATTGGTGTATTTAAATGATTGCAACAAAAAAAGAGCCATTTATTATCATAAAAGGGGAGAAAAAAATTTAAGTACATGGTTCAAAGAATCGAAAGAAAGTTTTTCTAAGGGATTCATGATTGTTGCTGGTTTTTCTTATAATGGCAAGTTAAAAATAAAGAGAGTGGAAAAAAATGTCAAGATTAACTCCAAATACTATTAGGAACATATTTTATAGCCAATTTTTCTGAATGAAATACCATCGCTTTACCCACAGTGCCATCAATCTGTGAGACTCCATCAGGACAAAGCTAGCAGTCACACATCAAAATCCACTGTAAATTTCCTAAAAGAAATGTAACAAAAAACTGGTATGAAGGCCATACTCTTCACTGATATCCCTACTAAATCTCCCGATGTATCACCTATGGATTTTTGTGCTTTCGGACTTTTAAAATCTGCATTATCCAAACGTCGTCCCAAAACCCTTACAGGACTCTGGAAAGCTGTTCAGGAGAAATGGGATAGAATACCTCTTCTGACACTTCAAAAGGCATTATTATCATGGAAATTGCGGTGTCGAAAGATAGTTCAGAATAAGGGATGTCAAATAGAACATTTAAAACACAAGAATTTTATGTAATTTAGTTTTGTGAATACAATATACATCGTCTAAAAAATGTGTGAACAGCCTCTGTATATATTTTTTCAAACACGAGATCAGTTATTCATGGCCTGCTGGTAATAGGACAAGCGCTACTGACCAACGAACATCATGCCCGTACTTATTGCAGCCTTAATTAAAAGTGTGTCTACTCACTTTTATAGTATGTGTGTCATTAGAAGCAATGGGTGATCAGATGCATAACCTTTCTTACCTTTTATACCTTTTAGGTAGATATTCGAGACCTTGATATAATTCATCGGCACTCGCAACTATTTTACGCTTAAATTAGATCCCTCTTAAATTATAGTCCATATTATTTTACATTATAGGCTTAACATCCATCACATACTATGAATTTTTTGAGCCACTGAAGTAGTCTGTTACAGACACGGCCACAAAAATGCGTTAAACTCAACTAAACTTCCGGACTGCAAGAGAGATTGCTATAATTACTCACCTGACACACTCAGTGTTCCCATCGATTTCTGTCAGTGCCTCGAAATATTGCCCCGAGCATTTTGAGGTAGCAAAAAGTGAGATAATGAATGAGAGAAAAAGTAAAATTCTTTCTTCGTTTTATCATCTTCCTCTCCCTGCGCTTTTTATATAGAGGTGCTGTAATTAAGAAAAGGATTATACGAGTGTTTATTTTGAACTTTGAAAGCAAAACACAATCCGATAAAAAATTGCATCTAAGATGAAAAAGTTACCAGATGCATCTTTTTTTTTTACTTTATTGAATAGATAGGTTATTATTTTCCTTTTAGAGCCCTTTGGAAATAACGACACAGATTAATGGAAAAATAATGATAAGTTTTCATAGTCTTTCTTAAAGGGGATGTGTTTTACAAGCCCTAAATTGGCTTACTTCTTCAAGAATAAAGTGACTTTAATGTTCTGTCCAATATATAGTAATTAATCTGTCAATACTAAAAGGTTGTTTTCTTTTTAATGGATACTGACAAGTAAAAGATAAGAGAACTAAAATTCCCTTTTTATCGACAAGATGCACGAAATACAGTTATGAAACTTTCTACTTTTATTAAATATATTAAATGGCTAGATTGTCTGTCTTGTACCTTTCATGAATATAAGTATCTACTAAGTGTTTTTAAACAAGTATATTAGAATATGATTTCGTAACTCCCCCACCCTCTCTATTCGAGATTTTGATAGTCTTTATTTCGGTAAATATTATTCCTCTGTGTTCATTTGTACTTCGTCTTACTGTTTCTCCTGAACTTTGAGCCTCTTTTTTTTGGAAATCTCGGTTAAATAAAAGATTTCGTTTTTACTTTCTTTGGTTCTTTCCCATTTCCAAGATCTCGAATTGATATTATTTATTTGTTTGGGTGACTTGAATTTTATAGTTCGTTTTCCTCACTAAAGTGACGTAAGCAAGACTCCATAAAGTGACTTGCTTACGCTTTAATAACTCTATTTCTTTTTGGTTCATGAAAAGATGTGTAATCACCTGTGCTTTCCCATTAAAAATCAAACTCGGGAATGAGGCCAATCCTTTTTTTATACACGTATTCGTTGAAACTACGGTCTTATTTCTACCATGGAAGGCATCATGGTACATTTGAAATGTTATCAAAACTCCTCGAGCAAGATGGCACAAAATTTTACTCATGCACCTTGGCTCGCTCATCACTCCACAATATTTCACGTGACGGAAAAGGCTCATGAATAGTCCCCAGCAAAGCGCATTATAGTGTAGCTGGAGGTGTCTGAAAGAATCTAACAGCATCTACCTGTCGGTAAGCTTTTGCAGCCAGCATTGTGAAACTGTAACATGGCTGAAAATTAAATAACAGGCTAATGCAGCAACCTGACAACCGACACCCTAAAGGGGAGAAATCACCTTAAAACCTTCAAAAACTCAACTTTTTATTATGATTTAATTTTAAAGAATGGAATGTAAGGAATTTTTTTAAAAAATTAAGTAGATACTACAGTTAAAACCGTTTTATGGCCAAATGTATAAAGCTAAGAGTAAAGTAATTTATGGATACTTTAAACTTTAAGTGGCTTTTTCTAAAAACTGTTATTTTCAAACTTGTGAGCCCTATTTCTTCAAAACTAATGGTCGCAAATTGCTAAACTTTTGTATACATGTATATCTAGTAAGTTTATACAATATTTACCTTAATTTCGGTAAGTACATGTTACAAATTTTTTTACAGCAATTTTTTGTAAAAAATTTATGATATTTCTTGTACATTACAATGCATTTGCCTTAATTTTTTATGTGAAATATGGTGTAGAATAAAGTATAACCTATTGATAGAATATATATAAATGATTTAATATATATCTCTTTAGTTTTTAAAAGAATCTGTGCGAAATGCATTGACCTAAGATTCATTATTCATAAAACGTTAATTTTTTTATGCATAAAATAATTTCTAATAATCTCCAAACAATTCTGCTTTTTTTCTAATAGATAAAGCTTTGTACAATTCACCCTAAAAATTGGTTTAAATTAATTACAAATTAACTGTTTGACAACACACTATGCTTGGTAGTAAAATCCGTGTATTTTTGCGAGTGCAAAGGTGATCTCCCTCCTTAAGGCCTAATGTAAACACTTTATTAAACGTACACGAAGTTATTGTCTGTTATTTGCTCTTAACTAATATAAGCATAGAGATTGACGTTTTCCCATGTACAATGGAATTGCTTTATATATTCACCAGCCGGGAAAATTCAATCATTTTCAAGAATCTCTCCCTGAGAATTTTTTTAATCTAAGAAAATCTTATCAATTAACTTTGATTATTTTCTAGAGGCAACTTCTCGTGTTATGCCAGAAATTTCCCTTGTAGTGAGACAAAGTCAGTAGGAAAATTCATCAATTTTGGCCTATGCAGTATAAAATGTGTTTTTCATGTCCATAAAGTAAAATTTTCACCGGTCCCAAGAGAGATGGCATGACTTAAATTCAAAAAAAAAAAAAAAACACGGACCTTTTTACTAAGATTAAATACAATAGCAAGTAAGCATCGAGGGAGACAAGGAAATTTATGAGAATTATATGCTATGAAATAAAATTTATAAAATAACTACAATTTATTGTATCAATTTTAGTTAGAAAGTCATTTGAGAGAAAATACTGTAACAGGATCTCAATATGTTATTAAATTTCATTTCGCAACGTAATTAAAAAAACATTTAACCATTTTATTCAATTCAGACGTTTACTTTAATATATATATATACTTTTGGTTGTTATATAAAAAATCAGCATTTCCAAGTCTAGATTTTCGACATAATTAAGAATTACTTTTGAGAACCTGTAACTTAATAAAGCAGGTATCTCGGCAAATTCTGATCTGAAATAAATGTTACACTAATTCAATTCAAAACTACCTTGATAGCAATTAGTCAGTCATTATAAGGGAATGGAGTTACCATAAAACTGAAATCATGGTTGCAAAAATTTTATTCTGAATTCATATCTGGAGCGAGAGATAAAACTAGTTACAAATGGAGCTCTTAGATAAAACTTTAATTTCATTCTAGTGGAATAAAGCAGATTTATTTTATTACATACAGCTATAGGATCTCCTATTTTAATCTTTCCTCTTCAGAGGTGTTTAAAGTAATGCAAATAAGAGGTTATCGCAGAGAAATTTTCGAAACTACTTGAAACTACAAAACATTTGCTGCATTCTGTGTATAAGCATCGAAGGTAAAATTTGAAAAAAAATCTTCAGTGTTTAAGTTTAGCAAACCCGATAAAAACTGATGATTAATTTGAATTTTTCAGTCGGATTTTTAAAAAAAATATTTACTGATAATTTTCAAACAATTTACTCTACGGCGGCCAGTAATGGTTACAAAAAAGTGACCGTTTTGACGAGTGGCCGTCAAAAAGAGGTTTCTTCCATAACATTAGCTCTATGGAGTCTTCAATCGGTTCTGAACAAAATATGTCCATTTAGAGGGGTGGCCCGCTAGAGAAGTTTTACTGTATATCATGAAGGTAATTTACCCTGTTTATAATAACTGGACAAGAGATATGTTTTGTATTCTTATTCATAATTTTGAAAACCTCGGCTATTATAAATGAGTACCCTTTTGAAAAAAAAAATATCCTGTAGAGTCCTTTCTTTTTATTTCGAAAAATGATGGTATATATCGATTACTTACAATGATAAATACTCAGATAAATACTTACGTCAGCATTAGTACTTTTTAATATCACTTTTACTAATAACTGTTTAATGAAAATTACAAAAAAAGATAAAAAATAAATATGAATATTTAAATATCTTTGAACAAGAAAAAAAACTATATACAAAAAATTGTACTTCTTGCCCAATCGATTGTATTTAAAATGCATAAAACTTTATTTTAAGTTTTTCTTAACCTTTTTAATTCAACCGCTAAGTTTGACTTTTTTTTACTTTATTCTTTCATTGATTTTTTTTGTTAACTACGCAATAAATGGTTTCTAATTTGGGTCGTTTTTCATGTCTTTTTTTGCAGTCACGCTTTCTTTAGTTGTTGGTAAAAAATCGTCATTAAAATGAGGTTTGATTTTTTGAAATTGTTTTTTCTTTAAGATGATTGATTTCTTACATTCTCGCTCCAAACATTTCATACTTTTAAATATTTTTCCATGTTAATGATGAAGAATAATGATTTATGGAATAAGCGTGTCTTTAGGAAAGACTGATAATTGAGTCATATATCAGTTAGTTCAGAAGTAGAGGTTTTTTTCTATAATTTCGATTGAAATTTATTGTAAATCAATAAACTGCAAATGCGAATTTATATTTATTTGTTTCTGTTGTAACCACATTTTTCTCCTAAGTTAGAAGGATCCTGAAATGGATGAAGGAATCATTATGTGCAACCAAATAAATATTTAAATAAAATGAGTGTGTGTTCCATTTATTTTTACAAATCTTTTATGTTTACAGGTCTCTGATTAGACACCTACTCAGGGGAAATATTCCATACGTCTGACTCATATCCTAAGGATATGTTATATATACAGAACGGCAATTTTCCCCATGAAATTACAATCGAATTTCAATAAGGGGACAGTGGACCTTCAAACCTAACTTTTTTTTGTTTTGTATGTATTTGCTTGAAATTTGAATATGTGATTAGTACCATAGATATGTAAAAGTGGTTAAAATTTAAAGATGAAATATTAATAATTTATGAATTATGAATTATTAATTATATCTAAAATTGGCCTAATTAAAAATGTTCCATGTGCATTTCATTTGAATATAATATGGTAATTTTTATTTACATTATACCTTATAGAACAAACAATTAAACTTATTGCTTATTTTAAGCATTCATTAAAAATGTAAAGAGAAAAAAATAATAATAGTGAAAACACCCTTTTTATTACACAAAATACTTATAAATCATCTTTTCAAGTACAAAATTTAGAAATTCTGAGCTACGTAGAATAATTATTTTCAATAAGATTTATTTGATATACAGTTAAGTATATAAAACTTAAATTTCAAAGCAATACGATAATTAGAAATGCGCCTGGAGCAGTTTGATTATTCGTATGACATGAACATTTTTATTTTGAGAAAAACACATTTAAAGTTATTGCTATTAGTAACCACATAATATCTAAATTAAATACAAATGTGTATAACTAGGAAATTAATCACAGAAATTAAAAATTCTTTTGCAACACATTCCTACTCTTCCGTAGTTCACAATTCAATAAAATAAAAACATTGAATTTTTGGACAAATTTCCCAATTTTGAAAGTCCACTGTCCTCTGTCTAGTTAATATTACTTAACCTTTGGATTGTTGAGTTTATAAATTTCGTTATTCAAAAGTAAAACAAATTTTGATCACTCTCAGTTGGACATCCATACACTGCCGATAATCCTAACTACTTGGATTATTTTTTTGGATAGAATAATTGAAGGCTTTATTTGAATAGTGGTCCACCTCCATTCTTGTTCATTTTAAGATACACAACCTTAAAGTCAAATTAGTGCTGAGAAATGACTGCTGAAGTCTGATTTGTAATGCCCTTTGTTGGTAGCAAAATAATCTGGAGGTGTACCAGTGTAAAAATAAGCTAGAAATGACTTATCTGAAAATGAAAGTAAGATTAACTCCATTTTTTTAAAAAGTGGAGTTAGACCACTATTCAAATAAGGCCTTCAATTGTTTCTATACCTAATGTAAGATTACAGAATGATGCCAAAATGATATTTCTTCGATCACGGTTTGTGGAAACCGATTGATTTTGAAAGATTCTTGGCCACCTAGTTTTACAGATAGGAAAAAACCAACCTTTATTTTTCGTGGAGATCGAAATTTGATTCCTTTATTAATCATTTAAAAACAGTACCCGAAAAATAACTTCAATAAAATAAGTAAAATTAATGACAGATCATAGAAAAACTGTGTTCTACAGCTTCGTTCTGCAAACAAGTAAGTAAACTGATGTCAGAAGGGAGCATTTTCAACTTATTTTTTTAAACGTAGGGTAATAAAGCCTACTTAATAAGTACACTTTTACTTGTCGGGATGTGAGCTTGGGTCGAATCCTTTACAAATCTTTGCATTTCTTGTTCTCTTTACTTTTAAGGAGATACGTCGGTTCACCTCATGGCCTTTCACTAAATTAGAAGGTAGCAAATGTCACCTTGTGTATGATCGAATGTCCATAGGCTATTTTATTAAGTCATTTAAAAAAGAATAGGGGATGTATTATGGATGACTTTCATTGTATTAGCAAATTCTTAATTCTTAAGTACGCTTTCAGAAGAAAATTTTAAGTGTTATAAAAATTGTGAGTGTTAAGCACATTCAGCATCAGTCGTCTGGAAGTTAATTTGTATTAATTCGCAAATAACAAGAACTCCACCAGTCAGGATCTAATCATTTTGATGTATAAAAATGTAGGAAAAATATATTAATTAATAATTTAAAGATATAACACATTATTATGTACAACATCCCCTTTATAGATCTTGCAATTGCCAAGAGTAATGGAACAGAAACCGTAGGAGTCATCCCATAAAAATACCAGTAAAACATCTATCATACAGGGTATCATATCAAAACATGATATTTAGGATGTTCTATAAAGTTCTGTTTAAACCAATACCTTGTAACGTATTCCTGCGATTAGTGTCAAAAGCAAACACTTTAGGTAGCGTCACAGGTTACGTGTAAGGCAGACAGCTTAACTAAAATCGAGACTTTTAAGATTAATGAATTACACTTTTATTTAACAATCACACGGTTAAGCCGCGATCTAATTTTATATAGTACACAGTGAAGTACGTAGAAGTCGGAGCAGTTCGAGGAATTTCTGGAACCTCTCGAGGTAGGGACACACTGACGCTGTAGCGAGATGAACTGCCGATCAGGTCACGGAAGAAATAGCCGTCGAATTCAGTCCTTTAGCGAAAGATGAAGATCAGATGAGATTGTATCTCCGCAGATGAAACGTGGATTAACACACAGTTTTAGTCGGCTCGACACACACTCTTCCACTGGAAGCTAGCAGCTTCTCAGTAATAACAAAACTGGGGAGATCAAGTTTCGATCGCTTTCCCCGACCTTTCTCGACGAGAAACGGTCTTCTTCACGCAGAGGGCTGAGCTTCAAAAAATAGCAAAGTCACTCAAATTGAGTGGAGCTAGGAGATCAGCTATCACTCCTAAACTCTGGCTTCTAATCTCTCAATATCTCAAATCTGGCTTTCAAGCTCTCGTCGGCTTATTTAAAAGCTTGATCCCTGGCGGAATTTCTAACAGCCTCCGTCTCTCAAGCTCGATTCGGATAGGGTGGTCCACTTAGGCCGTATGCAAAACGATAAGGATTATTGTATCTTAATCGCCCGGCTACCTCGTTAAGGTCGTGTATCATGGGGCGTTCCTTTCATTGTAGTTTAACGTCAAGGCAAGGCAACAGTCCGTCGGCCTTTTATTCTAAAAGCGCGCCCCGAAGAGGTGTTTCATTGTAGTTCCTCTTCGCTCGGGGGTCTGCCATTCTTTAGAATCGGTTCACAGCTAGCGACGATTTTAATGATCTTTCTGCTCGCCTATAGGAGGGGGAAATTGCCACAACCTATATCTTTCACACCGTAAAGCATATTTAGAAGATATTTTACACGCATTGCTTTATCCGTTTTGACTCAATTTAATTCTTAGCTTTATAAAATTAGAGTAATAATAGAGTAAAGCTGCAGAGAAATTTTGATGAGAAAGAGCCGAAGTGAGAAAGCGCGGTAGAAAATAATTTATATTCGCTTTCTATTAACGTTTGTTACTGTTTAGTTGACGATTAAAAAAAATCACGTCCCAGTTATTAAAGGAGACAGAAAAGTATGGCATCTAAAAACATAAGGAATTCAAAACGCTGAATATTAAAGACTGAGTTTAGTAAGAAACATATTCTTCATTAAAAAATTGCTGGCATGATTCCAAATAGAAATAGCAGTTTGCAATTCCTTTGTTTGAGCTTAAGATATTGCTTTGCAAACAAAAAATATTTTGAGTGAAAACTTTGATAATAATTTATTATATTATTTTTATTATTCTTGTAAGCTGGCAGAGGAATTTTCGATTTATTTCAGAAGAATCTTTCTCAAATCACCAGAATGATTTATTTTTATGTTTTATAGATTTTTCAATTCAACAAGATAAATTAAATTCTGTCTTATACAGCTCTAGTTGAAAAATAAACAGATTTATTATATATATATATATATATATATATATATATATATATATATATATATATATATATATATATATATATATATATATATATATATATATATATATATATATATATATATATGTATATATATATATATATATATATATATATATATATATATATATACATATATATGTATATATATGTATATATCTATATATATATATACATATATATACATATATATATATATATATATATATATATATATATATATATACATATATATGTATATATATGTATATATATGTATATATATATATATACATATATATATATATATATATATATATATATATATATATATATATATATATATATATATATATATATATATATATATATATATATATATATATATATATATATATATATAGCTATAGCGGATTCTTGTAACGGTAATACTTTGGAGTTCAACAGAGTGAATTTGTGTAGAAATTTAAATATATAATGGATGAAAATAACAAATTTTGGGGCAAATTTTTTTGGTTTGTGTTTAGATTATTTGGGCATATTCCCAGGTAGGAAAAATAAGAATGCAGATGAAATTATTTTAGCACTGGATCAAAATTTAATTATTGATGAATTGTTCTTATTTGATTCCATACAATGGAGGTAAAAATCCCATTGTGATAGAGTAAATGTTAATTTTAAATTATTTCTACAAAATTATGAATCATCAATGAATTAAGTATATAAATACATTTAGGAAATGTTATATAGTGTCGTGACATAAATGTGATATTTATTACTAAAAAAACTAGTTTTACTGACTGACACACAGATATATATATTTGTTTGTTTATTTATTTAATAATTGATTCAATTATTAATTTAATTGTAATAAAAAAGTCAAAGTTGTCACTGGAGAGGAAAATGTAAATACAACGATAGAAAATAATAAATGCCAGGATAGGAAATATTGTTCATTTATTGCATCAACCGTTCATGACAAAACTTCTGAGGTATAATATGTTCACGTGAAATTGAAAAAAAAATTGTTACAACGAACTTTTTAAATTTTTTTTTCTCCATTAGGGAATGAACGTTTCCAAAATATTTCCATAGCCTCTTCTAAGTTCATATAATTCAAATACACTTCAAGTTCAAAACGGAAATGACTGGGCATGGTTTGAAAGTATCTATGTAACAGAAACGAATTTCATTAATACTGCTGATGGTGAATGAATATTAACCCAGTTGAGAATCGATGTTGACGTATTGCATTTAAAGCGATTTATGTATAAATGATTATTGACCGAACTCTTCAGAGTTCAGACATTATACAGAGAACAAGTTGATCGATTTCTGAACAAGTTTAATCTCATGTTTATATGGATGAGATGGACAAGAAAGGGACACTAGATCGATTCACGTCGACGCTGTGTTGAAACTTGGAGAATAAAGAAGCTAATGCATATTTTATTGGGAAAGAAAATGGATTAAGGGGTAATTAAGTGTTTGTATTCGACAGTAATTGAAAAGAGGGTGTTGCCTGTTTTACACTAAAAGTATTCACGTTGAGAGGTGCAAGAAAAGGAATTAGAGACTTTTCGTATACTATGCATGGATTCATGTTGTGAGTTATTAGGGTAGGGTAATGGTAAGACAATTATTCTCAATCTTTTTCTTACTGCTTGAATTGAAATATCAAGTATATTCATACTATAAAAATAAACCAACATTTTGCTATGCTAACTTTATCTGTAAATTTGTTAATCAGTTTTCTATTTATTCTCTTCAAAACAAATTCTATTTCAAAACAGGAGCTGCTACAGCTTAAGATACTTTTTCTTAATACCTTCAGGCAGTGCTCCGCCTGAGAGTGATGAAATGTATACGTGAACAGATCTCTCTCGTGCAAAAACTCGCGAGAAAGAGAAACAACAATGGAAAAATTGTTTTTTCTTTCTTTAGAGTTTAACTCGAATGGAATGTGAGATAGGAGGACTGGTCTTACATTTTTCAAGGTTTGTCATAAACCTCAGTCTTCTAACTAAACTACGGTAATGTATGATAATTATTTGGGTCCAGTAAAACATCTTAACTGTTTAATTTCATCGTAGACATGAAAGGAATTTCACAATCCGAATCAACTTACTATGTGTATTTGATAGAGAAGATCATTTGAACACTTTCGAAGCTTCAGGAACTTCAGGTAGAGTAGTGGTAACTACAGTACATGGGCCGGGCCCTCCACTGTAAGATGATACAGCAATGCACAAAACTTCAGTGATCAGTAAAAAAAGAAAGTAGGAAGGAAAATAGAAAGTGGGGAAAACTAAAAGCTTCCAGTAGCCAGCCTTATTTAAGTTAATATGTACTGAAATAACTAGAGTTTAAAGGATATTAAAATATAATTTTTGAAGAAAATAATTGTACAATGCTTAGGAAAATTTCCTGTTAAGTTTTTGACAGTTCTATTTTGGCATTGAAGCCAAATTAAGTGCTGGTATTTGGCTCATTTTCTCAGAAAGAATCAGAGTAACTCTCAAGAGATAAAAAATAGCTTTTAGATCTTTTTTATCGCGAAAAAATAAAACAATAATGAAAATTGTAGGTCCTCATTCTGTTCCCACACATTCCTATAATTTTCTCCATAAAGAAAAATTGGTTAGTATTTATGTAATAATAAAGAGAAGAGAGAATTTTCACCCCGAGAAGGTCATATATCACCCCGATGTAACCCCAAAAGATTAGTTACCTCTTACAAAACAGATAACCCACGTATCTCGTTTATATCTCTATTTGTTTTTTCCAGATTAAATCCCACATTAAAGAAAGCTCGATGTTTAAACAATTTTCACGGCAGCATCGTCCCTATCTACTTCCTGAATAATATGATTTATTTCACATTCTACACCTGGTTCTATTTATATGATAAATCCCCCAAACCCTAGCATTAGGTATTCCGGGAAAAAAGCTGATCAATTATAAAAACATCAGACGTAGAAATACACTAAATATTACACTGAATATTATCGTCTTACTCCATGCGATTTCCATAAACGATTTAGGAAAGGTGATATTTCTATCAAAATGTACTGGCAGGAAACGTGTGCCGAACGGCCTCTGAATTATTTCAAAGAATTTGCGCACAGTTTTTGTAAAAGAAGGAAAAGTGTCGACTAAATTACAAAATCGATGCAAGTTTCAAAAGTTTTAATAAAAAAATGTCACATTTCCTGGGTGTTTCGAAGCAAGAAATGAAAATATTTCCAGTGATTAAGGCCTCTTCCTGAATACGTTTAACATATTCATAAATTGAAGTATAACAATGGATAAAACTTTTCCTTTTGAAGGAATTTTACGCTATGAAGTTTCATCTATATCTAAATGAAAGAACTAGTTATTAATAGATTAATGATACATGTATTTGAATAAGGCATATCTTATTGAAATCACTATTGAATAAGGATTCTTTTCTGTTGCATTTCATTAAGACACTTCTTTATTTTACCATTAATTTTTTAATAAATATATTTAAGTTAATGATTTATAAAGGAAAAATAGAAGTATTAGTAATATTTAAAATTTAGGATGAGATAGCTAGCATACTTCTTATTCAAGGGGGGGGGGATGGAATCAAACGAAATCAAAATAAAACTTTGACATTTATTAGAAATAAATTTCTTTAAATTACATATCTGTCATTAAAACATTATAATATATAGAAAATTTAATTAATACATGTTTGTAATATTACTCCACATCTAACTTTCTAAAAGATACACATAACTGAAAGCAATATCTTTGAATGGAAATCTTTCTATTATTGTTGTTATGAAGATTCATTTAGTTATTTTAACATAATCTACATATCTCTTCTAAAATTACAATGCTTTTCAAAAATTTTCTGTCCCGCTATTATAAAAATAGAAGAAGGAAACTTAGCTCCAATACATTTGTACTAATTTTTTTCTAATAAACACTTTGGTGTCGTTAAGTAATCGAAAAAATATTGTTATATTGATGGAAAACAGAAATCTCTGCAAAAACAGATCCATTGTCTTTTAATCTATATATACAGGGGGATTCAAAATGAAAGTAGCGATTACAAACGACTATAACTATTTAACCGAAAAGAATTTATCGATAACAATTACACAGAATATAAAAGGAAGTTCAAAATTTTGTTTACATACTTTATAAATGTACTATGACAGTCCCCTTGGTCAAACGGACAACATCTAAGCGGTAGTCCATCTGAAGAATATGTGAAGTTACCAACGTAAGCGCATTAGAAATGCTCATTTTTAGTTCTGGAATTGTTTTCGGCAAAGAAAGCACATACACAAGGTCTTTCACATAACCCCATAGAGAGAAATCGCAGGGTGACAAGTACGGAGAACTAGGTGGCCAAAAGCAGAAAACATCGTCGGCATCTCCAGTTCGACCGAGCCAACGGTTTGGAAGATGTTGGTTTAAAAATGTGTGAACCTCCATACCCCAACGTGGGGGTGTTCTATCTTGCTGAAAGATGTAATCAGTGAAATCCGTATCTAGCTGTAGCATACGGATGTTGTAAATGGATAGGAAGAGTCATTTAAATGTTTATATAAAATATAGGATATATAAAATATAAGATATAAATATAAGATATAAATATAAGTTTATATAAAATATAAGATAGGATATAGAATAAAAAGCCAAAATATTATTAAAGGATATATAATAGGTGGAAAAAGGGCCTAAATATAGACTAGCCCGTTTTTAGATCGACTCTGCTAGCCCATTTTTAGACCAACAGCATGTTCAAATTTTAGTGAAAGGCAACCATTGTGAGTTAAAGATATTCTTTGATTAAGGATCTCAAAACTTAGCTTACTTTCAGTGACGTGGTAACAACAATGACGTGGTAACAACAAAACATGCAATAGTTATGTATTAAAATGTACAGAAATTCAAATTTACTTAAATGATAAAGTTTCGAGGTCGCAAAATATGTGATTTTCAAAAAGAATGGTGACTGCTTTATGCGCGAACGGCAGAGATAAATCCTCTGTTTAATATCTTCTTTCTTACCAAAATGTGATTGTTTGATGACCTCAGTTACAGATTACCGAACCTTCTTGTATATAATTCAACAGCTAGCCCGTTTTTAGACTCTACCCTATATTTGTACCTTCTCCTCTATATATATATAGCTATGCATTTTTTAATCAGAACGAAATATTTAAATTTTAGATAATTTCGATTTAAAAAAGTGGTTGCAATATTTGCCTGAAATATATTTAAACTTGGAATCTGATATGAACACCTGAAATTAGAAGCTGAAAAGTATTTTCAGAAACAGTTTAGAACACATTTCATCCTTCCAGTCACGTACAATTTTTATGCTAGTGAATTACCAATGTTGTACTGCTTCAACGTGTAAATTAAATAAGCATTTCTCTTCCTTTAAAAACGTTTTCCATGTTTAACTGATTTCTGACTAAAAAGAATCAAATAAGAAAATCTCCCTATTGGGCAATAAAGAGTTCTGAATTCTGTCTGATATATTCAACAGAGACTTACTACGTATCATGAAAAATTTCGACTTCTCAGTAAATTTGCAACGAATTGACTTAAAATTTCGAATCAAAAATGCATACAATAAATTTTCTACAGGTAGAAACGATAAAAATCAGTAGTCTAGCGAGCTATCGGAGATATTCTTTCCATTTGGTATTACAGCTTGAAATAAAAACAAATTTAAAAAATCTCTTTCCAATGTGGTACTGCAGTTTCCTAAACGAAAAATGCAGATTTTATAAAACAATTCCATATTTTATGGAAAAAAAATGAACTGTCACAAGCTGTCCAAAACTAGACGTATAAAGTGTTCGCATTATCAAAAGACTGTAAGCTGACGCATAACGTTGTTAACATAATTATTTCTCGTGGCAAAGAAACTTCGGGTTATTCTGCCTGTCAGACGTACGACACTTGCTTAAAACTGTCAGATAGGCATGAAAATAATCAGTTTTATTTACACTGTGTTATAAGTAAAAGGGTATTTAAAACAGACTATAGTGAAATTGCATTTCATTTTTAAAGTCGTAAGAGTTGTATTACTCCTCTTTTTCAAGAATCACAAATCAACTGCATTCAGCTAGAAATTACCATGTTCTATGCTTCAGTAATTTATTACTGGTCAAGCTAATTTATTTTACTCGAGAAACTATTATGGCTTAAAATTACATTCCCTGAATGATTTTACTGTTGTGCGAAAGATAAATATGTTTCTAACTATTTTTTACCAAATTAACTTGTTATAAATCTAGAAACCTTAATCTCCTGATAATTCTTTATGATTTGAAAATATGTTTGCAGATTATTTTACCATTTATTTTCGCGGCAGAAAGTTACTTTTCATTTAACTCTTATTAATAAAAGATTTTCGAAGTTAAAGTTATCTGTCAAGAGATTATCTCTTTCCTTGACGACTTAAAAATTTTGTACACATTGTTTTCGCTTCTTAGTCAGTAACAAACATTTTTAAAAATCTGTCTTCAACTACCTATTTATCATATTGTTATTTGGTTGTCGTAAGATATGATTTATGTGTCCAAAACAATAGAGTAAAATGTAACTTTATAAGTAAAAAATATCTTGTGGATATTATTTAAATATTTCATTTTTCTTAAATAAAATACAACTGAAATAATTTTCATAAATTATTTTTTCCTCTTAGGTGTATAACCTGAAATAAATGGTTATTTCGATATAAGAATACCTCTGCCCTTTACCACTATGAGTGACAATTCTGGTAGTATTTTACAATATACATCTGATAGAAAATCAATAACTGCTTTGTTGGAGATTTCAGATAAAATTTAGCAGACAGAAATTGTTTGTGACAATAAAGTTCATTGACAGCAATCGATTTCATACACATTAAACTTTCAGTACTTGGCGATATCGACATTTCGAAACTGTAAAATTTTCTTAAAAGATTTATAAAATGGTGAGCAACTTTTGAAAAGACTGTTTTTATGCACCACCAATATACAAAAATAGTATAATAATATTAATAATGCACAATATGTCATTATTATAAATATGGTCTAGCTTCTGAAAATGCTGCGATACTTTTCAATTTTCCATACAACCATTAATGCAAAATTGTGTCGTAAAAAATTATCATGTTATTTACATTCATAGTTTTGTATGATTCTTTTCTAATTTTTATATAAACAGACATATAAAGAATTGTGTTCTTTGCAAGGTATATTTCTTCAGAAATATTTTGTCATCCAATAATAATTTTCATTACAACAATTATTTTGAAGTGAATTACATTTTTGAATCATCATTATTTTCTGCTAAATCTCTTATTTAATACATACGGGGATGTATAGTGCTTTCTTATAACTTTCAACTGTATAGTATCTCTCGCTCAAAACAGTTATGAAATGCATCACCTGATATTCGGCGTGTTCCAGGTAGTGAATACGCAAGTCAATTTATTCGCTTGAAATTACGTAATAACGAATGGTATCATCTTTCTATCCTGAAATCTATCATAGAATACCACAGGGCATTCTTGGGATTCAATAGTAATTTTGTTACGGGCAGAACTTTCTTAGATTAGTGTATCAACTTCCTAGATTAAAGTGGTGTTTTAATGCTGGTTGTTCATCGTTCGTAATGATTATTTAAATTTCAACCATATTTACTATCTATATGTGACAAATCAGTGTATCTGGCTTATTCCTAAAAAATGCCTCAAACTTTTAAGACAGCAGCAAAAATTTAAAGATAGCAATTCAAAAGAATCAAAACACGGGTTGGTAATAGGAAGACTAGTACATTGGACTGGAAAAAGAGAAGTTCCTGGTCAACACATCCTGTAATGAGATATGATTGAATGAAACTGATGGGCTGACAGTCGATGTTGCTTTAAAAAGCGATATATAATTTCCATGGTGCCCGGTATAAAGGGATTAAGTCAAAAACAGTGATTTAAATTTACTAAGTTATTGGCTTTTAAAGCAATCGCAGATATATAATTTCGACTTGAGTCTTTTGTACAAAGAAATGTAATTTTGTATACAAAATTGATAGACCTAAAGCCTTTTATAAAACAGTCAAAAGATTTTAATTTTTTTTATCAATACTAACAAATATCTAAAAATCACTATTTTTGACTTAAACCCTTTATACCGGGTTTCAAAGATATAAGGTGCGACAGAATGGACTCTCACATTTCTGAAGGTCACTGGTATAGGAGTGAAAAGGGGGCAGGTTACAGCGATGCGGGAGGTGGCAACAGTTCGGGCGTATTTTCTAGTTGTCATAGACACAATGGTTACTTACCTTGAATATCGTGGTTTCGTTGTTGATGCATTCTTTAAAAGCAACGAATCTGTAACAGCGATGCAGAGGGCATTTAGTCCGAGCTATGCAACTGATGCCGTTCCTGGTCGAAAACCAAACCAGCGATGGGTTTCCTACGTGAGAGCTATTGGATCTGCATTACCAAGGAAATTAAGAGGTCTTCTTCGAAAAATTTGAACACGTGAAAATGTACTTTTGTATACAAAATTAAAAGACTTAAGCCTTTTATAAAAGTCAAAAGATTTTTTTTTTATCAATACTAACAAATATCTAAAAATCCCTTTTTTTACTTAAGCCCTTTATACCGTGAATCATAGATTTAATATCGCTATAAAGTATGAGTATAAAAAGGACCAAAACATACATTAAAGAAGATACTGAAGTTTTTTTTTTATACTGTGTATAATCAATCTGTGAAATTAAGATTTTAATATTAGATAAAATTAATATTACATAAACTGACTAAACATGTCTAACCAACTCCACATCCACTGCTGTGAACTATTTATGCATCATAAAATTAAACCTAAATTTTGCTAGAAATTTGAAGCAAAAAATTATACTGAAGATATTTTTATTATTGTAATTTTTTGTTGTATTTAATATCATTGTCATGATAGTGGAAGCGATGAATGAACGCTACAGGAAAATTAAAAAGCGAATTATCTCTACTAAATATTATTTCACTATTTGAGAGCTGTTACTGTTTACAAAAAACAAAAAAAAACTTATTGCAGATTAAATTTTTCAAAAAATAATAGAAATAAAAAATAAACGTATATTATATTTAAATTCAAATACTTAAAGATTAATATACTTAAGATGTTTGAATTAAATATTTATACTTCCATAATTTATTTTTCAAAACTTACGTTCTAATTCCTGTAAAGGATTTTAAATTATATTAAAGGAGCAATATGTGAAATATTGTACCTCATTTATTTGAAACGTTTATTTTAAAATAACATAAAAAATCTAACTGTTTTTTGTGCTTATTACGGACCACAACATTCACTTAATAAAAATGTCAAAATTTCTTCTGTATGGATGATTTTTTATCTCAAAATACTGCGGTCACTTTTGGTCACACAAGAGCATAACAAATGAAATGCTGGATAAAAAATTCTAAAACTGGAAAAAAAAACTATAGCCTTAAAATAAATCTATCTTTTAGGTCAATTACTTCTGCTATCTTATATACCATGATAAAGAAAAATGCATTATAACTGCATACTTCTGTTATCTATAAAAATACAAATTAAACACATTTTTTCAACTTTTTTTATGACAAATGAAATTATAACAATACGTAATTTACAGATTTACCAGTATTTTACATGGTAAGAAAATTCAACGCATAATGGATATTTTTTATACAATTGTAAACAATAATTTCAGATCATTTTCTGCCTGTAAAAAAGTATGTGCACTTTGAACTGTAATTAAAGAAAAAATGCATAAAAAGTTTTCTCTCATAAAAGTTCATAATTGGAAGCGTTATTATTTGTTTTAAATAAATGAAAAACTTATTGGATTATTTGTTCAACTATTTTTTATACTTGTATTTTTTCTAATTAATAGCATATTTAAATGTTATTAATCATTTTTATTTTATGAATAGGATTCTAAGAAACTTTATTATATAGTACTCAGAGAATTTACGAATACCTGATAATGCTTTTGAATCATTCACAATAATATAAGAAAATGGAGTTAACAATAAAAAAAACCCAGTCCTTTTTCATGAATGGGGTTTGAAAATTCTTTGGGAAGTGATCCATTTATACACATAATTTCATAAAAGAGAAATTTTCAAAGAGAAAAACTTTAATTTCACACCATAATTATTGCTAGAATCCAAATAGATTTGGTTCTAATTGATAATTTTGGTGGCATGCCAAAGTGGTAATTGAAATGGCTGAAACAATTAATTTCCTTTTTCTTCCACTGGTAATGAAGTAAATTAAAAATAAATTGAGAAAGGCTGGTTAATTACATTCGGTATCACAAAAGGAGATTAACACTAATTAATAAAACACGAATAATTTTTTTCTCTCCTAACTTTCATATCTAAGATGTAAGGAAAAATAAAAATTAAGTTGAAAAAAATGTTATAAGGGGAATTCTCAAGAATTATCTAGGTATTCGCAATTAATTCAACTTTATCTCTTTAATTTCCTGGCATAAAAATATTAAAGATATCTGCAGGGAAAGTTAACCACCAAGTAATCTCTTATATCTTTTAGAATCTATTAAAAATTGAATCGTGCTTAAGACGAGTTTAAAATGTATTGTAAAAATTTCGGAAATTGAGTTATGTAAGTTTTAATACTGTTGATAAATTTGTGCACAATTTTAATTCAAAAAGAGTATTTTATTAAAAATTGGAATCTTTGAAAGTTACGCATGTGTGTCACATATGTTGTGATATGTAACTGTATGTGTAACTGTATGTATAAATATGTATGTGTAACTGTATTTTCACCTGTAACCGATAGTAGATGGAAGCTCGTGTGAACTGAAGCACAAACCATGTACACTATTATGCAAATTAACATGCTGCTAATAAAATACAGTCGTAACCCTAAAATAGGTGTCCTTTATTGCTGTACAGGACCAACAAATGACAATGTGTGTGTCAGCAAATTGAAAATAAAATTGGTTTAAAATGTTGAAAAATTCACTTTGGAGACCAGGAAGCATATACACAAAATAACAAAAAAATATATATATATATATATAATTTTATTTAAAGCATTATTTTACACAACATGTTTTGCTTAATCTTTTACTTATATAAAATCTATAGAAAAAGTTCCCTTTAAAGAAATAATTTAAATTTTCAATACTTAGTTTGTTCGTACTTTGTTTTATCAAAAACTTTGATTGCTACATGTGTCCGTCTAACCATATTTGAATATTACGCAACATATGGTTAAAAAAAAATTTTGATTCAATATACAATACTTCTTAAGAAGAAATAGAAAAGTTAAATAACTCAAAACTGCACAAAGCATCCTTTTGCAGCTACGCTTCAAAGATTACCAAAAAATTAAGATTAAAAGAATGCGTTCTAATAAAAACCGATATGATAAATGTTGTGTGCTGTAGTTCACATCAGCATCCACAATGAATTATAATTTGGCTGCACCAAAAAACCGCTACATTTTGCTCTATAATGGAGGATTTAAAAAAATGTTTTGGATTTAAATGAAGATTAATGAAATATTGAAGTAATAATTAGAAATTTTTGAAATAAAATTGAATATGGGAATCCTGTTTAGTTCTGAAATTGAAGTTAATATCAAATTGTCTGGATGCTTTGTTTGCCAAATCAGATACTAGATTTAATGCCTCCATGTTTAGAAACCTATTAGCTTTTCCCTTGCCTCCTCATGCTATTCTAATAACATTCTCCACTCCAAGTTTAAAAAAAAAATTAAAATTACAGCTTTCAGCACTTACTTTCCCCACGCCATATCTTTACGTTAGGACCCCTTTTTCTTTTAAGGCCTAAATATTAACTTTCTTAACTTTTGGCTATCCCAAAGGATTCAACTCTCCGGTCATTGATAAAGCTGTCAAAAAAATTCAAATTCCACCCCAACGGAGTCTACTCTCTACCCTTTAAGTTGGGGTCCGGTTTGAAGTAACATTTAAACCTGTCAATAAATTTCGTTTTTCCCCATAAAAGTCCTTAACCTGAAATTCGTGTGGTTTTTATTACAAACCTCACGGCAATAGTAACTTGTTTTATTTCGTCATTCCCTTGATACGCATATTCATGGTTCTCTAAAAATCAAGAATTACCTAAATCCATAAGAGCCCCAAAACACGCGAGAATTCGGGCATAAATTTAAACTTTCCAACTTGAAAATTATTTACCGTAGTAACCCCGTTTGAAGGAGGTTTTCTAGAATTTTTTTCTATCTATAATAACTTCGATGATATACTCAAAGACATGCCTACATTATCTTTACCTTTTGCCAGGACATATATTTTCCAATAAATGAGTATTTTTATTTTCCCGTTTCCTCCATTTTTTAATCATTTTATATTATTCCTTTATATATTAATTAAATACCATAATTCTGTCTTCTCTGTTCTATATACTCGGCTTTCTCCCAAATGCCCTGCTTATTTGTATACTTTCTTAGCGGGTGTATCCTATCAGCGGGTTCGTGTTTATAAAATGTGTCTACTTAGTTTCATCTTTCACGCAATTTGCTGCTGTCTCCCTTACTTATACAGTCGAACCCCGTTATAACGAACTTCAAGGGATCAAAAGTTTTGTTCGCTTTATTTGGTATTTCGCTATATCCGAACGGTTAAGAAAAATGCTAGAGTTCACAAAATGTATAACTAGTTAGTTGCAATGTGTATTCGATAATGATCTATTAAAAAATTATAAAATATATTAAAAATGATCATTAATAAATTAAATCTATTAAAATTGATTACATTAAACTGACATAATACTAATTAAATTACTTACAATAGAAAAACGGCGCGGCCAAAATTTTCGCTCGTTATATACCGGGTTCGCTACAACGGTATTGAACTGTATAAACAGTTTGAAGATCCTTGCATTTAGGAAGGAATAAAGACAATCACACATAAAACTTCTGGGTTGGATGAAACACCATTTATTAGTTCGAAATCTGTTGACACCCCTTAAATTTTTATTGTGGATAAGAAGCAGTGTGTTCCAGTTATAATATTAATTTTGTTTTAGGAAATTTGAAAGTTTTCCTCATGTCATTAAACCTCAATAATTTATCTTATGTAATGCAAATAAGCTTTAGCCTATTTCATGTACTCATGCGTCTCAAGTGGATAAATTATTAGTTAGTAATCCAGTATTTAAACTATTCACAGCCCAAAATATATGCACATAAAGTTTTATCAAGCAGAAGTTGTTTGGTTGTTTGATACATGGATTAGTATTGAGGTTTTATTTACCAAAAAAGTGCTGGTTCTAAAAATCTTGAAATATTTTTTTCTACTTGTAAGTAAATATAATTTTTGCGATGATGGATATAAATACCATTGTCTTAATATAGTCCCAAACTACGTAAAACATTATAATAAAACGATGCTTTTTTTAAAATGTATTACAAAATGATATTATTCATGAACACAGGGAAGTAAAATTATTTAATCCGCATAAAAGGAAACAAATTTTTTAGATGAGCTAATGTTATTCAATTTTTTTTTCTTTTAACTCAAAATGTTTTCTGAATATCTATGAAGAATTCCCACTAAAAAAGATTTCCTATGGAACATTTTTTTCGTATGTAAAATCTAAAAATGGTTTACAGAGTTTGCTATTCTACACGCATGAAACAAAGAGGATCGAAAGAAATAACAAATGGGAGAAAGAGGTGGGAATAATTTAAGCGAATTTTTTGAATGTTTATACTGTAGATTTTTTTTCATACAAGTACTCGCTAGAATAAGAAACACCCTTAAACAAGCACTGCTTTGGTTTGAAATCTTATATACGGAAAAAGCACGCAAAGAAGAAGTAAAGCTTATTCTTTAGAGAAACAGAACGTTCTTTATTTGGGTAAACTGGCAGCAGTAAAAAAATAATATAAAAGTTTTGTCACCTGCTGTAATCATGCAATGTACATAAGCTTAGCATCGAATCAACCAGTCCTCCATTGTCATCTAGTGGTATATTTGACAGCACCTTTATTAGTTCTTTTCTTGTTTTCTTAATTGCTCGATGATCGCATGCCACATTTTATCATTTCTAATAGTTACTAAATTAAAGAAAATTCTAGAAAAATTGGAGGGAGAGAAAGAGTGGTAGAATCTTTAAAAGAATACTTAAAAACACGAGTTTCGCATTATCTCGTGATAGATTGCACATGGTAGTCGCGATAGCTGCAGCAGAGCAATAACCTCATACAACCACATGAAAGCATATCAGTTACTTTGAACTGAAATTTAGAGGTTCCAATGGGACCTGATATCGTAATCAACAAAATTCCATGCCGTTATTTGAGGTATATTCGAGTTGGGTCTGTAAGGTAAAGCTGGATTACCATATACGCGTCCAGTTCTGCGCATTTGAATAAAATGCAGGTATTGCTTCCCAGGAATTCTAATGTTGGTCGCGATAGTCCATTATATGGTGGGAGGAATAGATCTACGACACAAAATGAATGTATGGGATATATATATATATATATATATATATATATATATATATATCTGTTTTATTAGTCTCATATACAAAAATGTTTCTAAAGTTGTTATATCACACGTATTTTTAAGGTTCTTGCAGCAAGATTTATACCTTCATCTTTGAGCTAACTATAAGACGATAATATATTGGAAATTCTAAAACAATAAAGAACTATACAGCAGATTGATTGTGAACTTATTTTACATTTTAGAGGTACCTTTGACCACAATTTATGTGACATTTAAAGGGTATAACGTATATCGACTTTCTAACCTTTTCACTTGTACTACAGAACCACGCTGTTTCTTTCTTCTGCTATCCAAGGATGTTAATCTCCTATTTTTATTTGTTTGCAGTGAAAAAATTTCACGGGAACGAAAAAAAGGTCTTAAATTCAATTTTCCACGACAAGTTCGAATTGGGAAAGATTTAACACATGATCGTTTATGTTCAGTTCATTTCCCTTGAGATTTAAGGGAATTTTGAAGATTCGGATAAAGTAGAGATGCATTAAATTTTAGTCTTCGATTAAACCTTGGGTATGACAAACATTAATAAGAACTGACATAAAAGAAAGAAAAAAATTACACACCACATATATACATACACACAAACGTAAACGCATATATATATATATATATATATATATATATATACACAGTGGAATCTCGATCTATCGTTTCCGAAGGGACTGACTGAACTAAACGATGGACGCGGGAAAATGATAAATGCGGGAACATACAATAAAAGCATTAACATACCTTAAAGTTTGATATCTCTAAAATATAATAAATGCATACATACTCGTAGTGTAACTGGAGATAAAATTACAAAGTTGTACTGAAATGCAAAATAATAATATTAATAAAAAAAAAGGAATACACGTTGATACACAAAAAATTTGATTCAAATAAAAGTACTTAATTTTCGTTTCTTTTTGGCGGTTTTCTCTCCACAAGTAAACAACATTTTTTCTGTGTTGCAAATTGCATTCTTTTTGGTATCGGTTATTGTGTGAGAGTATAAAGAAGCGGCATCCGTGAATCGTTTGTGACTAGAACCATTCCAGTGCACTTAGTGGGGTCTGTCATAAGACCACCAGGAAGTTCCGCTTCCGGGTGAAACCCTCATCGGCCATTGTAGAACTGCAGCAATCAGAAACTTCTTACATCCTATTTCAAACACCTCCATCCCAAGGCCAACAGAAAAGCCAGAGGGCATTAGGAACCACTCAGGTCGGCTGACTCTGAGCCATTGCTGATAAGAACAGAAAGGTTGAATAGTTCGAGAATTTTGAATGAGTTGCCGAAAATAGGGTACTCCAGGGTCTAAAGAATTAAGGAACACCAACGACGAACAAAAAATGGAAGTTGTACGATAACGCGAAACCACGCTAAACAGGAGAGAACAAAAATACGAGACCTTGCATCCCAAATGTTCTGCTCATGTTTAATTAGAGCGTCATTATATCTCAATCCAGACATTTATATTTCAAGTTCAGCTATTATGAAAAAACGATTGATCCGATAAATTAATATAAAGCTCAGATATTCTGAACGAATATTGCGAGAAAACGATGGATCGAGGAACGACCCATGTTGTCTGTTTTTGCTTGTTTTCTATGGAATTTATTCGGGACTGGGTGAAATAAACGATACATACGGGAAAACGATCGATAAAGATTCCACTGTGTGTGTATGTATATATATATATATATATATATATATATATATATATATATATATATATATATATATATATATATACAGCGTTATTGAAAAAGGTGTCCGTGATTTCAGTTGTGCACACTGGGAACAACAATTGACCGATCGGATTTTGCGTATCAGCTGATGGTACTAGTATGTTAACCCTGGGAGCTTTATTTTTTCTTCTCATGGTGTCCGTGACTGCGATGGGGGCATGCGTCAAAGCTGTGACGTCGCGCTTCCTCCTACATAAATTTTGACGTTGAATAGGAAGGGACGGTGTTGTTTTTTACCTACCAAGAAGCCCCTCTAGACTTTTTTCTATGGGGTTACCTGAAAAACATTGTGTATACTGCGGAGATTCGGGGCTACGCCATTTAAGTTTTCTTTGGTTAAATTCATGAATGATTGTTTTATTTATAGACGTTCAATTAAAAATTGATTAAAGTTATCACAATTTTTTTGCCGTTATATCATTAGATCATTGACCACGCCTGATTATGTTATTTTTAACAGTAGTCGTCGAAATTTGAGGACATAGTCAGTTTAGTATATTAGAGATGTCTCCTGATGATCGGATTTAATATGTGAACTGGAATCGAAAATTGAGTCACTTCTCGCAATTAGATTGATTTGAACAATTAGTGTTTAAATAAAATGAAAATTTAAAATTTAATAAATTTAAAGCTTATAATTCTAGACTTTTTAGTATGGATAGAAGACTAGAAGAAATCGATACAAAATTATTTAACTTGGACTTTACGCTCTCTACAACAAAAATTAGCACAAATGCTTGTGGACTATAAACAAAATATTGAGTTTCCAGATATTCTGTTTTCTTAGTGCAGTGGAAAATATTGAGAGGCGACACTATTTGGAAATCTGTTTAAATCAGTAACAATGACGACATTTTAATTTTCGGGAATTGAATTCTACAAGAAGTTCAGTGCGACGTTAAGCGAAGGGTAACCACGAGTTTAAGTCGATGACTTACATTTGGAGATTTATTACCAGCATTTGAAAAGAATTTTTGAAAACAAGCGACTGATTGTTGATACCCCTTTTTTATTTTTTACCTTTCATATAAAGTTTACACGTGAGTCAGGGAATGATTTTAGAACATTTCTGGATTTTTTTGAACAATTGGTATTTTGAAGAAATGAATCTTAAAACTGGTATATCAAGTGATGTTATGCGGCTTAATTTCATTCTTTTAAAGGTGAAGGAAAAACTGGAGCAATTTTGAATAATGTTAGAATTCAATTTATTCCTGCGTTGGGATAATTAAAAATCTTTGTTGAATATATGCCAATTTCTGTAATGCATTCAGAGGATCATACACTCTCTTCAGCATTCTAAATTTAGCATAAGTAAATTTAAAATCCTTTTTGTGAAATCTGGTTTGACGGCATATTTTGTATGTAACCTAGAGCATTCCGTTTGTTGGTATTCAGAAGCTTGTTCCGAAATTTTTTCTTAAGATGGGAATTTCAGTCACTGTCTAGAATTTCTAGTGTTTTTTTTAAGGTTACAGGTTTTACTCCTTTAAAAAATGAATGAGTGTCCAGTGTTTGGTTAATAGTAACTCCTTATTCCAAATGACACAGAAGTATTGTTAGCAGTTGAAATAGTCTTTTGAGTTTTATTTAAATATCTTGTTACAGATTCTACGCTTTCCTAACAAGCAAGGGCCTTTTATTTGATTATTTCCCCATCTTCTAA
This sequence comes from Dolomedes plantarius, assembly GCA_907164885.2. Classification (NCBI taxonomy): domain Eukaryota; kingdom Metazoa; phylum Arthropoda; class Arachnida; order Araneae; family Dolomedidae; genus Dolomedes; species Dolomedes plantarius. The sequence goes on from OU015492.1 coordinate 61,393,794, forward strand.
GATAAAGCGAATATGATGTTTAGTATTGCTGTCCGATAAATTATAATTTTTGAATCTTAAATAGATTGATTTTGGAAAATATGAACAGAAAGGGAAATTACCCTACAGAAAGATGAAGTATTCTTTATTGAGAGAAAAATTACAGGTGTCTTATTATAACTCTCCGAGAGTAAATTTGTTGGGCAATTATTGCTGAAGTCAGACCAGAAATTTGGTGGTTTATGGGTTTTTTGAGTCGGTAATCTTATGTTATTAAAATTCTAAATAGATTATTAGTATGCATAGTTTAAAAGCAACTCCGATAAGCTTCAAATAATTGTGCAATACCATGGATTTCGAAACCACAGACTATGGCATAAGAAACACCCAACTGAAGGTTGAACACTGTATGAACATTTAAATAGAGCTTTGTTTGTATCATTTATAAATCAATGTAAATTGTTTGTCATATGAAGGAATTTGTTCATGAGGACAGCTTGATATTACTTGATACGTCTCTAAACAGTCTACAGACCTGTAAATTTCTGTACAAAATTTCATATAATGTTTTATGCCTCTGTAGTAACATCACTCAGAGTGTGAATTATTTTTTAATTAATGGTGGAAATTTTACGAAATATTTATCCCTCCCTCCTTGTAATTTTTGACAAAATAAATATACTTTAACTGCAAATATTTCTACTATGTAAAACCATCCAAGACTATAGGCATTTACTTTTACCGTAAGTTTTCGCAATTATAAGCGTGATTCTCTGAGGCACCACAAGTTAATGGCTCTCACCTACGGCTTGGGCATCCTGTTTGGATAAATCCGTGTTAAAGTATTTTTCTTTCGACAAGCTATTGAAATTTCCGACTGTTTTAAAGACAATTTCCCATTATTTTTAAAGTTGATGATAATCTATAGGCTTAGGGAACAAAAGATGTGGTGCAGTTCACCATTTGATGGGCGTACTGCAGACTTGTAAAAGGAAGTTCCACAATTAGTACGCAGTTCTTCTCTGTTGTTGGAGAAAATTGGACATGAAGAGCGATAATACAGTTTTGATATGGAAACCAGTGCTACTGTAACAGTTTGGGCCTGCTAAGTTTCAGGACAATTTTAAATATATCCATTAACTTTGTGAATCTTTTAGTTTTATCTGATGTATCTAAATTATTTGATATTTCATCCTCGATAGAAGCATTTCTTATTAAAATAAAAATGCTAAAATGATTATTTGAAATGTTTGAGTATAAAATAGAATACAACATTACTTGCAAAAATATCACTTAAGGGTGCAGGTTTATTATAGCTTTAAATACTTCTAGTGGCATATGTATTTAAATTTTTCACTTTCTCAAACAAAAACTTGCATCATTACGTGTACAACAACGTAAAATTTACTAAGATATTAAAGGTTAAAGTTCTTAATGATACCTTTATGATGAGGAAAATATTTTATTTGTTTTATCTTATGTAATGGCTGGTATGTCACTATTTATTTTAATTTATAGCTAAATAACAGCAGACTTAAATTTAATGCATACAAACATACCAATGAATTGTACATATTTTGAATCAAATATATTTTTCACTAAATATTTTAATTTAAAATTTGCTTGTCTTTTAAGAGATGTCATCATTAAAAATTTTATTTCCTAACATACATAAATTAAGGCAAATGTCACAGGGCTAGTGACTTTGGACGCCAAAATGAAATATACAAAGAATAGGTTATAAAGCATGCATTGGAAAAAATAAGAAAATACGAAGGAATGATAGGAAACAAGAAGAGAAGTAGAAGATGAGAGCAAAGTTATGGCCGTAATAAAATGGACCACACACAGGAGCGTCCAGCCTCGGGCCAGGTTGTAAAAGGGTTCAGGTCCGTGAGAACGATGAAAGTGTGATCAAGAAGATGGGTACGCCCCTAATCAGGAATGGTCAGTAAGAAGTTTATAGTAAAAAACCCAAGCGAATGAATGGTATTGTTAGAAATGGAATGGATACACCAATGGGATTCCAAAGTGGAAGGAATGAAAAAGTTAAGAAAAAGGAAGAATAGTGAGTAAAAGAGGAGAGAAGAAACTTGTTTTACATATAGAGATGTACTGACTGATGATATGACGTGACTATTGAGGATGATGCTGATGCTGGTTTGCTTGAAAACTCTACAGAATGTGAGCGATGCTAGTCTGCGAGTTCAGCGTAGCCAGAGATGGCTATAGCAATCGAATCGCAAATACTTCAGAGTAGTAGAAATGCCAGAAGCTGACATGATAGGCGATAGTGCCATTTCAGATCGATGTGAACAGAATGATGCCGGAGTAGACGAGAGAGACTGCCGTTGAAGATAGAAAGGTGTCAACCTGAGCTGCAGCCCCAGGAATCAACTAAATCCATGCTGTGCTACAATTTAGATGCCAAAAACAGTGCTACTATTGCCAGATGCAAGATTTACTTAAATGCCCAACGAAACATCAAACGGAGATATTGTCTGTTCTTTGCCAATTTATAATAAGCCATGCTGCGTTGTACTCATTAAATTAAATACTGATAAATCGGGTTAATAGATACTGAAGTAATATTAAATAATGATTAAGTATATTTAAGACGGTAGTACGTGCAATGTCACAGAAATGATGATAATTATTAATTAATTTAGTGTGTTAGATATATATTGCTTGAAATGATAATTATTAATTAATTGAGTGTGTTAAATGTATTCATTGAAATAATAATTATTAATAAATTGAGTGTGTTAAATGTATTCTTATTAACAAAGAGTGATGATTATCATCGTGATTACGAATATATATATATATATTTGTGTGTGTGTGTGTGTTCGTTCTTTATTTCAATAAATCAATTAGTGATTCAAAATCAGAGTAATGTTTGTTATCATTATTTATGCTAAAACTAACCACTTATTACGCTTCACTTTCACAACAAACTATAAAGTCGTTTTATTTATTTTATTCATCTCGTATGCTTTCATATTATTAAATTTTAAATATTTCACAAATATTATTTATTTCCTTGCATTTTTTTGGTTTAATACGCTGTATTTTTTTAAAATTCTCTCTCCCTCTCTCTCTGTATATATATATATATATATATATATATATATATATATATATATATATATATATATATATATATATATATATATATATATATATATATATATATATATATATATATATATATATATATATATATATATATATATATATATACTGCTAAAAAAATTAAGGGAGCAAGCAAAGAAGTTAAGAAAACCGTGCGAGACAGCCACGTATTGGCATAAAATGGATAGTACACGCGTATCAATGCGCAATACACAAAAAAAGACGTGAAAAATTTGTAATTAAGCTTTAATTCTTTGAAAATATGGAAAAAACATAAAAAGATGATTATGGGCAGCAATTTGGTTACATGTAAACGATAAAAAAAAAGTATTGTTTAGAAATGATGCAAGATTTTTAATATGGCGTGTGGTCTCCTCGAACAGCTAAGACTACTTCACATCTGTTTTCCATGGATGCGATGATGTTATCGATAAGACTTTGGGGAACAATGTTCCACTCCTCAAGAAGCGCAATCTCCAAGTCTCGGAGAGTAAAAGGAGGCCTTGATCTCGCAGCAATGCGTCGTCCGAGCATGTCCCAAACATGCTCGATTGGATTCAGGTCAGGAGAGCACGCTGGCCATTCCATACGCTATATTGTTTCAGCTTCAAGCATGTTCTCCACAAGACGAGCTGTATGCGGTCTGGCATTATTAGGCTGGAAAACAAAGGAATCTCCAATGGCTGCAGCGTAAGGTATGACATGTGGTCTCAGTATCTCGTCTGCATACCTTCGGGCCGTCAAAGTACCATTCCGAATGATATGTAGGTCCGTACGTCCACCTATGCTGATTCCACCCCATACCATAAAACCAGCTCGTCTGTATTGTGACCTTTCACAAACGAATGTTGGGTTATTTCGAGCGCCCCTTTCCCTCCATACCAAAACCCGTCGGGTGTCACACTCTAGACTGAATAGGAACTCGTCTGTAAACAGCACTTGGCTCCAATCATGTTGCTCCCAATCTCGATGTTCAGCAGCCCATCTTCTTCGGGCCGCACGGTGGCGTGAGGTCAACGGAATTCAGACCATTGGCCTACGTGCATAGAGACCTCCCTGATGAAGCCTATTACTTACTGTTTGGCTGGACACACTTCGTCCTGTTGCCAAGAGTTAACAGTATATACCGGTCATCAGTTGCTGTATTGGCGAGTGGCCGTCCTAGCCCTGGTCGACATCTAACATTCCGTGTTTCTTTGAATCGATTCCACAGCCTTGCAACGACACTTCTGGCGACTCCAACAGCGTCCGCGACACTACGTTGTGTTTGCCCCGATTCAAGTCTGCCTATAATACGCCATGCCATGGATTCCGTTAAAATCACGTTGTTGAGACATTTTCAAGTTACCTTTTCTCAAAAAGAATCACTGAGCAATCGAATTTCACCGTTAAGACAGTGAAACGGACGTTTCTGCAACATCCCGATTTCCGCCCTTATGTTCTTTTTCTGGTTTTTGACGTCATGAACTTTGATTTGCATATGAAGTTTTCTTATTCTGTTCCCTGCTAGGCTTTAAATTATGGATGATTAATTTTATGTTAGTTATCGGTGTAAGTATTTGTGTAATTTCGTTAAAACCATGTGCTCCCCTAATTGTTTTGAGCAGTGTATATATATATATATATATATATATATATATATATATATATACAGGGTGATTATAATTAAAGTTTAAGTTTCAAAACGCTATAAAAAAAGAACCACTGATGAGAATGACGTCAAATTTGAACGGCATGTTATTGAAGAAGGCGGAAAGCGTATGGCAGAAGAAAAAATTTAGTTTCAAATTTTAGCAACAGATGGCGCTGTAAGCGGCAGAATCACAACGAGAAATTATTCGTAAAACAACGGCTAAGGTCTAAGTTACACATTAAAACGCATTGACAAATTAGAATTGTGGAGTAATTGCATGACTGTACATATCACATCGAAAGGGACAAATTGGTTTCAAGAGTTACCGCATACCGCATAAGGCGACATACCGCATAAGAACCATTCATCAAAGAAGTTCGGAAATGTCACGAGACTGGCGCAAAACATGTTCAATATGGTGTCCACCGTTGTGTGCAACATGTTGAAAGCGACAAACATTATGTTCGACAACGGATCGCAGTGTCTCCTGGGTGATGTTCAGAATGTGTTGCGAAATGCGTGTCTTTAATTCCGCTAAATTTGCGATAGGAGCACAGAACACAAAATCTTTGAGATAACCCCACAGCCAGAAGTCGCACGGAGTAAGATCAGGTGATCGGGATGACCAGGCTGTAGGGAAATGACGGCTGATAATTTGAGCATTTCCGAAATGGCGCCTCAGCAGCTGCTTCATGGGATGTGCAATGTGCGGAGGAGCGCCATCTTGCATAAAAATCATTTCATTCACACATCCACGCTGTTGCAGAGCTAGAATGACGTGGTTGCGCAAAAGAGACGCATAGCGTTGACCAGTGACGGTAGCGGTAACAGGACCAGAAACACCCGTCTGCTCGAAAAAATATGGCTGTAGGATGAATGATGCCGTAAAGCCGCACCACACCGTGACCTTTTCAGGATGAAGTGGTACGGGGTGCGTTGGCAGTGGATTTTCTGTTGCCCATATTTGACAATTCTGGGTAATGACGTACCATGTCAGGTGGAAATGGGCTTCATTTGTCCACAAAATTTTTCCACGGCCATTCATTATCCACTTCCATGCTACCAAGAAATTCTAACGCAAACGTCTCCCTTGCTGGCGGGTCAGACGGAAGCAACTCCTGCACATGGCCAATTTTGTACGGATAGCATTGCAGGATGTTTCGTACAATTTTCAGCACCGTGCTCGTAGGCCTGTCCAATGTTGGAGCAATTCCTCGTGCACTGCACGGTTGCACACCACCGGCCGACCCCTCCTGTAATGCTGTGGCCACTTCTTCAACTACCATCGAATGCACTCGTTTTAACCCTCTACCAGATTGCACATCAAACGATCCTGTCGCTTCGAATTTTTGCATCATTTTCTTCAGACCCACGACACTCATTCGACCAACGCCTTCTTTTATACCCTTCAGTGTCCTGAACTTTTGCAGAGCTATTCTTGCAAAATCATCGTTCTTGTAATACAGAGTTACCAGCAGAGCGCGGTCGTGCAGTGAGACCCATGGCGAACGTCTGAGACGCGAAATGAGGAACCGCCGTGTACCTGGCAGTTTTATAACACTGAAATGTGTCGTGCGCATGACAGGTATTTTAATTTACATCTTCTGCCGCTTACAGCGCCATATGTTGCTAACTTTTGAAACTAAATTTTTTCTTCTGTCATACGCTTTCCGCCTTCTTAAATAACATGCCGTTCAAATTTGACGTCATTCTAATGAGTGGTTCTTGTTTTATAGCGTTTTGGAACTTAAACTTTAATTATAATAACCCTGAATATATATATATATATATATATATATACGATTCAATAATAAATCGAATCAGATTGAAAACAAAACTTTTATTTCATAAATTCAGTTATCTTTTAATTCTTCCTATATAAGAAAATTTTAATCATATTATATATTTTTTTAAAATATTTTTACCGCTTTTTGGTTATTGCTTCTAGGTTTTCCTGTTTCACCATTTTTCCCCGATACACATGCGAAGTCTCTTTATCTCCACAATTCGAAATTCAATTTTTTTTCAACAACAAAAAAGTAATTATGTTCAATATTTTTCGTATCTTGTTTTAGCTTTTACCGTAATGAGTAGAAAATCCCTCTAATTCATACTTTCTCTGTTAAGTAGTTTAAAAAATATCTAATTTCACTCTACATGGGAACTGGAAACAATCCCCTTTTTAGTGTGAAAAAGGATTAAAGAAGTCTGAAGTTATATACAAAAACTGTTTATGAAGGAACAAAGGTGATAAAGTATATTTTTATTCTACGCCCTTGCGATTCCGTGTAACGCCATTCTTTTAGATTAGATAAGGTTGCGTGAAAGGGAGCGTGAAATCTTTGGACGTTGGAGCAACGCTGGAGCATTTACTGCTGCTTATACAATAAACAAGTTTCCGCTCGAGATATATTTGTCTCGGGACAAAATAGTTCTTTTGGCGAAAACAGCTAAAACTTTATCAGATGTCGTGAAATATAAGTGAGACCTGGAGAATTCTTTTTTAAATGGAGAACAGATATTTTGGGAAAATGGAATCGATGACAATACAACTTCTAGTTGTACAATTGTTTGGGACTTGAACATATCACACAGGGGGAATTCAGTTAAGGGATATCATTAAACTCTGATCAAAGCAAATTTTTTAAAAAAATGTTTAAATGCATTGGGAAAATTGCTACTGGTGTTAACTTCTTTGGACATTTTCTCTCTGTTGAAGTTGTTGTTTAATTTAATTTATATATTTTTAAAAACTGTTGAAGGGTAACTTTAGATAAAAAAAGAGACAAAATCTCCATGTGATTTAACTTTATACCATAATTCTTCATTTAGGACTGATTTTAAATTTTTTATCTTAATGTCATCCATTGTCTAGCATAATGGATGTTCATGCAACACTTTTAAAATATGACCTATTCACAATTCCCTACTTACAAAAATAATGATAATTATTTTAATGGTTCATTAATAATAATAAATATTTTAATGGATCATCTCAAAAATATCAGTTTCATGATTGCTTCAATATAATTGATTCGAATAATTTGACAATTTAAGTTGTAAATTGATATCACTAGCCGTACAATTGTTTGGGACGTGAACATATCACACAGGGTGAATTCGGTTATGGGATATCACTAAACTCTGATTAAAGAAAACTAAAAAAAAAAGTTATATATGTTTTGAAAATTACTATTGATGTTCATAGCTTTGACTAGAGTATGTAGAAAATTTCTCTGTGTTAAAGTTGTTTTGTAAATTAATTTAGTATCAATTTAATTTAAATATTTTTAAAAAATGTTGATGGGTAATTTAGATGAAAAAAGTAACAGATTTTCAGTGTGGTATTTCACTTTATAAAATAAGTCTTCTTTAAAGCCTCATTTCAAATTTTTGTATCTTACGAATCTAATCAATCATCTACCAGTTTATGTATCACTTTTAAGATTTATAGTAATTCAATTTACTGCTTACAAAAGTAATGATAATTATTTTAATGGTTCATTAATTTAACATTTAATTTAATTATGATCATTCTGACGTAGTAATGAGTTTCAATTAAATGTATACTGTTTCATCAGCTGAAAAAATGCGAGTGTATGATTGCTTCAATATAATTTAGATGAACAATATGACAACTGATGTGAAAGGTTAATATCACTACTCGTAAAATCTTTTGGGACTTAAACATATTACACAGAGTGAATTGAGTAATGGGATATCATTAAACTGTGATAGAAAAAATTCAAAAAATATTTAAATATACCGGGAAAATTCCTACATATGTTCATATCTTGGACTAGAGCATGTGAAAAAATTTAATGTTAAATTTTTTTCCTTTTTTTTGCTTAATTTTGCATTAACAATTTAAATGCTTGTACTGCTGAAGGGTAACTTTATATAACTAATTCTCTGTGTGGTGTTTAACTATGTAAAGTAATTCTTCATTTAAAATTTTTGTATCTTATGAATCTAATGAATTATCTGACAGTTCATATATCACTTTTAAAGTATGGCTTATTCGCAATTTCTTACTTACAAAAATAAAAATAATAATTTAAATGGTTCATTAATTTAACATTCGATTTAATCATGGCTATTCTTACGTTGTAATGAGTTTTAACCAAACATACGCTACTTCATCAGCTCAAAGAACATGATTTTACGACTGCTTCAATATAATTGAGGCGAATAATATGGCATTTCAAGGGATAAGTTGATATCTGGTTTGAGTAGTTTACGTCATTCGTAACAATTCGCATCTTGAATTTCAACCCGCATCTTGCATTTATAATGGATTGCAAATGTTAATTTCTGTCATCAGCCAAATCAATTGCATGCAAGTGAATTGTGAATCTATAAGTCATTATAACAACGTGGACTGAAATAAAGCCATGAAATAAGTAATTATTATTAATCTGTTGGGGTTGTTCTGTCACGCGGACAGTAAAATATCTGAATCAGTTATTATTTGCAATGATTCAAAAGGCAATTTACTAATTTGGCAGCATAAGGTTTTATAAAGGTTGTCCCAATTAGAGCACCGGATTTAATTTTTGAATTAAACACATTATTTATTTGAAAAGTGATAGTATTTTTATTTCATTGAAAAGTAGAAATGTTCCGATAATGTATGGAATAAAATGTCATACAAATAGCTCATTTGGACCATTATCTTGACCATAAATTCCACGAAGTTTACAAACTGTTTCAAAAATCTTTCTCCTTTTTTATAATGAGTTTTAAAAATAATAATGCAGTGTTCTTTTGTGTAAAGTTCCATATTTAATAATCGCAAGGATGATAGAGGAAACATAAGAAATTTTTAGAGCTTCCAACTTGACAAAAAAAATGGCACGAAATTTAAATCAATGTGTTATGCAACGATTAATTTATTGCAAATGCCCGGAAGATTGGCTATGACGCCATTTGTTCACAGTAAAGGGCGAGACTGCTGGCCGTTCATTAAAGGGGCACCGTATAGGTGGCCAGCATTAACTCCTAAAAGCCGGTCCCGCAATTTAGAACCGAGTCAAATGACGAGACGGGAACACTTGAGCCTGGATCTTTCAGAGGTAAATTTGAGAACTTGGAGGACATTGCAGCCACGACAGAATTTACGTGCACCGGCCACCATTAGTGAACACTGCGGTGGATTTTGTCAGCGATCGACTTCGAACTCGCAACCATTAGATTACTTGTCTTTGCACGTTATGCGACGAAGATATCTTAAATTTCATCAAAAGTGGAAGAGCTTGCAATGAGAACCGTGGTGCGGTGTCTGACATTTTATTCCATACATAATCGGAACATTTGCACTTTGCAATGAAATAAAAATATTATCACTTTTCGAATAAATAATGTGTTTAATTCCAAAACTACATCCGGCGCGCTTATTGAGACACCATATATAAATTCCCTTATAGGATAGATAACATTGAATATTAAATATAGTTGATTAAAATATTTCTTAAAAATATTTTATAAATATATGAAAATATAAAATTAAAAAAAAACAAAGCACACTTCAAATTTGTCTCTATTATTAGGTTACAAAATCAATCTCTTTTGATATAGATATTTTTTTATTTTTACGAAGAGTGTATATGTTATTAGTGGTATATAAATATCAACATATTTATTTCAGATTTAATACAATATGAATGAAAACTTTTCTTATTAAGAATATTTTTCCCCGTTCTGAAAATTAAATTTGCGAAAAAACAGAAATGCACACAATTATAAGATAAAGCGAAGGAATTTTTCAGCTGTCAAATTACGCAATTTAAATATTAGTATTAACTTCTATGTTATCAAATACTGGCGATTTATTTATTTTAAGCATCAAAGCCGAATTACTGTGAGTAAATTTGTTATTAACTTTGACTTGAGTTATTTTTCATTATAAACATTGTAAACACAATAATATTTTAATTTTATTTCAAAATTTAGATTAAAACTTTCAAGAAGAGCTGTTTTCTACGTCCAGAAATAAGACTCTAAGCACGACTAAAAAAAATTCTTTGAAGTATTTGATAACAGTCACCTTAATAATAATATTTAAATTGTGCAATTCGACTGTTGAAACATTCATACGAATTATCTTTCGAATTTTGTGTATTTCTGTTTTATTTGAAAATTTTAATTTTCGAAACCGTGAAAATTTTTAATAAGTTTTAATTCGGTTAATGTTATTTTAAAAACGTACACTGAATGTACAGTTAACCGCTGGAATTGTCTGGCATGTTCCCATCCTTTCAGCACTTTAATATAAATTAAATTTTTTACTATCTTTCCCCAAACCTCCTTTTTGATTCTTTGATATTTTCCGCCTGGATCTAGCATATCACGATGACGAGGAAATAAAAAAGCAAAATATCAAGGGTATAAAGTGGAAGTTACTATTTGCTTGAAATCTCCGGTTTACTCTGAATCAACACATTTCCTCTCGCCTAAGGCTCTCCATGCCAGTCAGCGCTGCACAATATCTTTTTGGACGACAGTCCGCTATATTCTTCTCTCGGTAGAAAGATTAGAAATTTTATTATTTTTTCGCCGATCCAATAAGTGGCGAGGCGCTCCAGCCATACCTCATCTTCGATCAGGGAGTAAAGCCGGTAGATTTTCCATATATCACGTGATTTTACAAACTGTAAAAGACTGAAAAGCAATGCTTGGGATTTTCATAGGCGAGAAACGCTGTTTGCTGTCATTATGCGTTCGTTAAGTAGGGAAGTGATAGAGTTTTATCGGTTAGTTTTGAATTGATTATGAATAAATATTGGATGTTAAGTTTTCCGGATGGAATAAATATCAATATTTATGATTTACAGTCAAAAATTTACCATTGTTGATTTTTTAATGTTTTTAAATGTTGCTTCAGATATAAAATTATATTCTATTACCTCTAAGCTCACACAATTGTTCAAGAGCAAAGTAGTTTGTGTTGCTTTTCTCACCTATCAATGTTTTTTGTGAATTAAGAGATGTTTTTCGACAATCAACACTATAAAATTTATATCAGTCATCAAATGCGACCGATTCTGTTTTTCTTCCTAAGGATCACAACATCCCTATACTATTTTATACGACCTACTTATTGTAACTACATATGATAAAAATGACAGTGCTTTCAACATCTATTGTTTGATGATAATCTATATATATATAAAACAGTTCCGTAACTGACTCACTGACATATAGCGCACAGACCAAACCGCTGGACCTAAAGAGCTGAAATTTGCCATGGCGATTCTTCATATAGTGCACGGGTGCACTAAGAAAGATTTTTGAAAAATTCTTCTTAGATTTTTTAAAATTAAATTTTTAAGCTGTTTTAGTAATATTTTATAAGTTTGCATTTAAAATAATAATTTGAGGGTTATAAAATATACATCAAGAGAAAGATCATAAAAATTCCTTTAAAATGAAACCTTTTTCGAATCTTTACCTTCCTTTTCTGATTTTTGGTGAATTTTTAAATATCAATTTTTAGAATTTAATTTATTAAATGCTGATCACGTCATTTCTTTTTCTGGTAATTTAAATAAATTTATCGTCATGTGCATAACAACTAAATAGACAAAAAAAATTTTTTTTCTTGCTAATGCGGCAGACAATTGGGCATTATATTGTCTATAAAAATATCCCTTACAATTATTTTAGAAATATATATATTTTTTTCTACATCAATTGTATATATTGATCGTCGTATTTATTATATATATATATATGTGTGTGTGTGTGTGTGTATATATATATATATATATATATATATATATATATATTATTTTGGCATTAATTGCATACATTGACCGTTGTATTCAATTTGAATGTACTCCGTAGCGAAGTGCGGGTTTTCAGCTAGTTTAACTTATAAATACGGTTTAATTTGTACTGATATGGTACCCATATGGTATAGTGCTTAATGTCTCGAGTATTTGCAAAGTGGTTTCGCGGTTGAATCGCGATTAAGGCACAGAATTTCTCATAACCTCATAGGGAGCACTGTTAATTCTCCTGTATGGTGTTCACTTAATAAAGTAACCACTATGAGAACGAGCAACTGCCTGAGGACAAAGGGTCTGCCTAACATATATATATATATATACGAGCTCGTATATACTAGCAGAAAACCGCGCTTCGCTACGGAGTACATTATAATTAAATACAACAGTCAATGTATGTAATTAATGCCAAAAAAATAAATATATATATATTTATGATAAATGCGACGATCAATGTATACAATTGGTGTAATATATATATATATATATATATATATATATATATATATATATATATATAATATATATATATATATACCGGGTGGCCATAATTAAACTGACAGTGCTCACAGTGTTCTGTAGCGCGATCTATTTGCGAGAATGACGCCACATTTTGTAGGAATATTAAACAAGACGGGGGACGAAGGATTTCGCGAAGAAATAAATTAGTTCCAAAAGTCACCGCTAGGGGAATATTTGGCGCTGTGTAATAGAAAATAGAGTGTTAACAAATGCAAATTAATACGGAATAAAATTACCTTTTATTATGCACATTTTCTTATTTAGTTTAAGTGCAATATGGCAACACTTTTAAAAAAGCGTAAAATCTACATAAACAGCGATAAAGTCTCGTGATCTGCAATATCACGTACGCTGAGCAGAAGAAGATGTTATTTATTCAAATTTCACGTTACATCCATTGGCACAGTGCCAGCTGCTTGGGTTTTAAAAGGCAATGTGTTACGTTTCGAATCAATCGGATTGAAAGTTTATGTGCAATGTCTCCTTCTTTAGTCGAGCGTGCGTTACTGGTCAAATTCTTTTACCTCAACCAGTGCAACGCGTCAGCCGCTCTTTGTGCTTTTAGAACGCACAAAAAGATGCGTAAAGGTAACGGTCCTGTGTCAGTTAATGGGCTAAAAGCAATGGTTGCGACGTTTGAGAAAACAGGTTCTCTGAAGGTTCAGTCAGGCAGAGGACGAAAACCTGTACCACAGGATACAATCGAAGCAGTTGCCACGGCGATTGTCGACAGAGGACCAGTCAATATTGCTGCCACCTCTAGCGCTCGTGGATTAGCTCGGAATATGGATATGCCTTACAGTACGGTATGGAAAATCTTACGAAAGATTATTAACTTCTATCCGTACAAGATCAGCCGTGTACAGGAGTTACTGTATCCCGACCAGGATACGCGATTGACTTTTGCTCTCACCTTTCTTGCCAGAATGGAGGTGGATGATGCTTGGCCGTGGAAAATCTTATGGGGAGACGAGGCCCACTTTTACCTGCATGGAACTGTGAATACCCAGAACTGCCGAATTTGGGATGACAAATCACCACATGCAGTCACAAAAATTCCCTTACATTCACCAAAGGTAACTGTTTCGTGTGGGTTCACAGCGGAATTTATCGTAGGTCCATTCTTCTATGAGAACATTACCCCGACAGGACCGGAAACCTGTTCTATTACCGGAGAGAAATATCGCCACATGTTGAACAGCTTTGTCATTCCGGCACTTCAGCAAAGACAATGCCTGGGGGAAATCATTTTCAAGGAAAATGGAGCCCCTCCACACTTTTCTGTACGGGTGCAACAGCTGCTACGACAAAAATTCACATCAGAAAGAGTCATTAGTCGCTACTTTCCAACTGCATGGCCACCTCGGTCGCCTGATCTTACCCCATGCGACTTCTGGCTATGGGGTTACCTCAAGTCCAAGGTCTATCAAGGAGTGGTCCAGGACCTGGCTACGGTGAAGGATAGCATATCACGGACTGTACGGGAGATTCCTGCAGACATGTTACTTTCTGCTGTTGTGCATACTGTGCACAGAATGCAATATGTGGTCCACAACAACGGCAGCCACATTGAACCTCATTTGAATGCAAAATAAAAGGTAATTTCCGTATTGATTTGCATTTGTTAACACTCTATTTTCTATTACACAGCGCCAAATATTCCCCTAGCGGTGACTTTTAGAACTAATTTGTTTTTTCGCGGAATCCTTCGTCCCCCGTCTTGTTTAATCTTCCTACAAAATGTGGCGTCATTCTCGCAAATAGATCGCGCTACAGAACACTGTTTTCACTGTCAGTTTAACTATGGCCACCCGGTATACATACATATATATATATATATATATATATATATATATATATATACACTCATGGACAAAAAAATTAGCGCACCAAGAAGGAGTCGTCAAAATGAAACGAAATTTTACATACGTAATGACTACTTTGATATAAGTAAATGATAAGAAAATCAAAGAAAAATGATAATTTATTTCAGTGGAAAAGGCAAAAGAACGGAGGAGTTAATATTCCGTTGGACCCCCTCTAGCGCGAATGCACGATGCGATACGATCGGGCATTCAGTCATACAAGTTCTGTATGATGTCTTGAGACATTTCGTTCCATATTTGCTGTAACCTTGCCTCTAGTTCGTTCAAATTCGTGGGATGCCCAACTCGTCGTCCCAAATGATCCCAGATATGCTCGATTGGAGACAAATCTGGGGATCGGGCAGGCCAAGGAAGGGTAGTAACAGTGCGGAGACAGTCTTGTGACACCCTTGCCGTATGAGGCCGAGCTCGTCTTGTTGAAAAATGGCTCCTGGGAGCCGTTGCATGAGTGGCAACACATGTGGTTGCAGAATTTCATGAACATACCGCTGGGCTGTCATGGTGCCACGGAACAATACTAGGGGTGACCGTGTATTTTAGGCAATGGCACCCCATACCATCACACCAGCTGTGGGAGTGACGTGTCGCTGTACAGCAAAGGCAGGATTGAAGCGTTCATCACGGGCTCTCCACACACGAACACGATTGTCATCACTGCCGAGATTGAATCTGGATTCGTCGTTAAAGACGACCTGGTTCCATTCCGCTGCAGTCCAGTTTCCTCGTGCGCGGCAAAACTCCAAACGGAGGCGTCGATGGGTGGGCGTCAAGGGCAGCACACGTAATGGGCGCCGCGATACCAACTGTCCTTCAGCCAGGCGCCTTCGTATGGTTCGAGAAGACACAGAGGCCCCTAGTGAAGGTGCTACCTGTGCCTGGATGGCGGCCGACGAAGCAGTTGGCTGTACGCGTGCATTTCTTACGATGTGGCGGTTTTCTCGACGACTGGTCTGTCGAGGGCGTCCTGAGCCTGGTCTTCGTGTACATGACATCTCTCGGGTCCACTGGTCCCAACACCTCTTCACAACACAATCAGAGCGGCCTAATTGACGAGCTACTCGCCTAGCTGACCACCCAGCTTCCATCATCCCGACGATTCTCCCCTTCTCAAACTGCGACAGCTGCTTATATTGTCTTCGAACACGGCGTAATGGCATGTCTATCTCAGCTCTTCCTTTGTAAATGATTCAGCACACTCAAACAAGCTTTGGTTACCTGTTTTATACTCCACAGAGTACGATGTTCAACGCCCTCTACCGGCTATACGTAATGCGCAATCACGCTGCATTTCTAATCATTTGCATAGCTCCCCGACATGTACCTTCATTGCAAGTTTCGTTACGATCCCGCAATTATTTCTTGGTGCGCTAATTTTTTTGTCCATGAGTGTATATATAAATATAAAAATCGTAAGGGATATTTATATTTTTTGGATAATATCCAATCGTCTGCTGCATTAGAGAGAAAAAAAATTTGTGCATTTAGTTGTTATGCACGTGACGACAAATTTATTTAAAGTACCAGAAAAGGAAATCACGTGATCAGCGTTTAATAAGTTAATTTCTAAAAAATAATCTTTAAAAATTCACCAAAAATCAGAAAATCGAGTTAAAGGTTCGAAAAAGATTTCATTTTAAAGGATTTTTTATGATCTTTCTCGTGATATAAATTTTATAACTCTCAAATTACTATTTAAAATCCAAACTTAAAAAAAGTTACAAAAACAGCTTAAAAATTTAATTTAAAAAAACCTAAGAATTTTTCAAAAATCTTTCATAGTGCCCACCTACACCATAAGAAGTATCGCCATGCAAAATTTCAGCTCTTTAGGTCCAACGGTTTGGTCTGTGAGTTGTATGTCAGTGAGTCAGTGAGTCAGTTACGGAGCTGTTTTATATATATAGCCCAGTCAAAATAGGTTTTATGGCTAAAAAAAATATGAAAGTTTTGAAAATTGGTGGAGATGTTTGTTTAGGCATGCTAATGAACATACTAAAAGTCCCCACCGATCAGACTTGAGCTTTCGCCGCCATCTTGGAAAATGTGTACACTTTTTTGGTTTTTTGGCAATAACTTTAAAAATATTGATTTTATAAAAAATAATTAAATGCAAAAATTAAAGAGCATTAAATTATGAACAAAAATCATTCATAACATTTTTTTATATGTCTAACAGGAACAAAGATAATTGACTTTGAAAAGAGCGCACTATCACACCTGGGACGCGCAAGCGTGGTTCCCCATCGCGGTGGGGGGAAATACCCGCGCATGTGCATACCATAATTAGCCAAATTAGTTTTACACTAAATGGGAATGTTTTTTTGTATTTTTTCAAATAACTAGGGAAATATTAACTTTACGTAAAAAAAAATTTTTATTTCAAAAATTAAAAAACATTAAATTATGTACAAAAACGATTTTATACATTTTTGTCGTAAACCTAACAGGAACGAAGATATTGACTATAAAATGCGCGTTGATAATGGAGGTAGCTTTAAAATCTCGTTGCAGGCGCTCTTCTTTGAATTTCTAACCTCTCCCACATTTCGGCATTCTTTAAACACAAGAAAATAGAATTTAATGTTTTTGGCTATGTAGATAATTAATCATTATTAATTTTATACATGAATGTAGTAAACTTGGGGGTATTCACTATCAGATTTCCATTGCAAATAATTGTTAAAGCTTACCTACTTCAGGATTTACGTGCTTTTTTCGGTACGGGATTCTCCCCTTCGTCAGGCATGTATAGATCGTCTATGGATCCGCTAGCATCGGACAATTCATCAACTTCTTTCATTCGATCGTCATCATCAGCAGGGCTGATGCCATTCTGACATACCCCATTGCAATTACTGCAGGCCGTTGTGCAGTTGATGCCTGCTTTCCGACATCCGAATCTTACTCCACAGTCAGTCTTTCAGTTGCAAAACACCATGTTTAAAACTGAATCGGGAGCTACTGCATCCATAGTTGTGATGGGCACAAGAATTTTCTCTTGACGCTTCCAGTCCCACAGGCAGTTGGGCCTTTCTTTTTCAGGTGCTCCAATGTCTTCCTCATTTTCGATGGCTCGTATTTGAGTGCGTGTGTTTAAGGTTTCTTGAGATGGTGGTTCAGTAGCAAAATCTCGAAACAACTCACGGAGATTTTAACATTCCAAATCCGATATGTCCATGCTGTCAAAAATTATTTTTGCTAAAGCTGTTTGGGTCAATAAATGAGCTCGGACGGCCCTAGCGTATGTATGGCCAGGCAATATTTTTTCTACTGACGTAGGTGCATAAATCAAAGTGAGTATTTCTTTTAACCCACTTCCAGACATTATGTACCGAATGCAGCCTAAGAATGACATTAAAGGATGGAATCCACCAAGCCTCACAATGCAACTTAATAATAATGGATTGGATGTTGCTGCGACTATCTCTCGAGCTTTAATATACAGTTACATACAGTTTAATATACAGACATTCAAATCTTCAATAGTAATTGTTTTTAACCCAGGCCCTCGAAAATTTTCAAACGTTTCCAGAGGAATGATTCCCATTTTGCCTACGGTCGATGCGGATGTAAGTTCGGTTATTTTTTTATCTTCGTCCCGGGTTCCACTGCTGACTCTGGAGTAAAACAAGCAATTCCCCCCCCCCCATGCTATGAAACGTATTCAGGCCATCGATTGTCGACACATTGAAATCTGCATTGTCAAATACGAATAGGCAGAATGATCCCTCGCGCATTTGGGGTTGCGGATGATTTATGGTTGACATCTCAAGTGTTTGGGCTTCATAGTAAGAACAAAATCCCAAATTCGAGAGCATTGTTATTAAATTCTTGGAACAGTACTTTTTGTACAAAAATAAAGCAAGACCATTGAGCAGAGGAGACATAAATGATCGTGGCCTTAGCGCTGATATTATGACGTGAGCTATTGAAGTGACCTTTTTTTCGGCCTTAGAAGTCTTTTTTTTAATAATCAAGTGCTCCAAAAAAGATTTTAGGCTTTCTGGAATACCCTTGTTCACATCTCTGAAAAAGTTATCACGTGGAGGGTAGCAATGAGTGTCATTAACTGGTGTCTGGATATCTTCTTTTATTATGGCTGCAGCAGTTTGTACTATTCGTAGACGCTCCTCACGATCATTTCGTATCCTTTTGTCGTACCAAGAGTCTGATAAGACTTTCATTCCAGTATTACGTAAACATATGACAGTAACGTTTTTGGAGTTTGAAGCAAAAATAATGCCATCCCCGTATTTTTGTTTCAACTTATTTCTCAAAGTGATGTCGTCTGGAACTAGCCCTGTAATTTGAGATTTGAGTTCGGGTAGTGAGAATCGACAGTCGTCATTATTATCAAGGAAGAAGGATATTTCGTCTACAGCTGCTGAGACGTAATCCGACTCACGTCGTCCTCTCTTTCTGATTGGTGCAGTGTGTAGAAAAAAGTCATGAAGCAATCTTGGTGATAAATCGCATCAGCTTCAACTAAATCAGCAACGTTTATTATACGACACTGAACTTCCTCTCCCCACTGGTCATGTCTATTCTCTGCAGCTTCAAGAACTTTGTTTTTCATTTCGAGACTCCTAACTTCGTATATAGTTCTTCGCCTGTCAGTTGGTTTTTTCTTTTGTCTTGCTTTGAATTCTTCGTCTATCACTGCCGTACAAAAGAAACATTTTGTTCGAAAATCGAACTGAGGTAAAAAAGATCGTAAACTTACCGCGCGCTCTTCACTTTGGGATGTTGACGCGATTTCTGCATTTCTTTTTAAATCAACTTTTATACTTCCTGGTCTGGTATAATTTCTCCGACACAACGAATGAACCGAAACAGATTTTAAATGTTCCAACTGCTCATGCTTATTGTCTTTTCTTTGGACACTAGCTCTCTTAAAGCGTCGATCCCCTTTTCTACTACATTCACGAAATCATCATTTGACATTCATTTTTTACATATAAAACATAGTTCCGTATCAGCCATTGTTCACAGACGCACACGGAACGGTGACTAACTATTAACTGGCTAGGAAAATACTAGGGTAAGACCGATTTGGCGTGTACGGTATGCCCATGCGCGTGTCTTCCAGCCATCGCGATGGGCACCCACGCATGCGCATCCCTGGTGTGATACTGAGCTCTTTCCAAAGTCAATTATCTTTGTTCGAGTTAGACTTATAAAAAAATATAATATATGTTTTTTGTAGAAGCTACCGCCATTATCAATGCTCATTTTATAGTCAATATCTTCGTTCCTGTTAGGTTTACGACAAAAATGTATAAAATCGTTTTTGCACATAATTTAATGTTTTTTAAATTTTGGAATAAACTTTTTTTACGTAAAGTTAATATTTCCCTAGTTATTTGAATAAATACAAACAACCTTCCCATTTAGTGTAAAACTAATTTGGCTAATTATGGTATGCACATGCGCGGGTATTTCCCCCCACCACGATGGGGAACCGCGCTTGCGCGTCCCAGGTGTGATAGTGCGCTCTTTTCAAAGTCAATTATCTTTGTTCCTGTTAGACATATAAAAAAATGTTATGAATGATTTTTGTTCATAATTTAATGCTCTTTAATTTTTGTATTTAATTATTTTTTATAAAATCAATATTTTTAAAGATATTTCCAAAAAACCAAAAAAGTGTACACATTTTCCAAGATGGCGGCGAAAGCTCAAGTCTGATCGGTGGGGACTTTTAGTATGTTCATTAGCATGCTTAAACAAACATCTCCACCAAATTTCAAAACTTTCATATTTTTTTTAGCCATTCGTCAAAATCGGGTCTATTTTGACTGGGGTAATAGAGACTAGCTGAAAACCCGCACTTCGCTACGGAGTACATTCAAATTAAATACAACGGTCAATGTATGCAATTAATGGCAAAAAATTAAATATATATATATATTTATATTAAATACGACGATTAAAGTATACAATTGATGCAAATAAAAACAAAAAAATATATTATAAAAAATCGTAAGGGATATTTTTATAGACAAAATAATGTAGAAGAAAATATTCAAACTAAATGTAGGACATACTAAAGAATACTAACTGTACTAAAGAATATAGCACAGTTTGAGGAACATATCTTTTACTGTATTTTAATATTTTTTTGGATAATGTCCAATCGTCTGCCGCATTAGAAAGAAAAAAAATGTTTTTGTCTATTTAGTTGTTAATGCACGTGACGATAAATTTATTTAAAGTACCAGAAAAAGAAATCACGTGATCAGAATTTAATATATTAAATTCTAAAAATTGATCTTTAAAAATTCACCAAAAATCAGAAAATGGAGGTAAAGATTTGAAAAAGATATCATTTTAAAGGGATTTTTATGACCTTTCTCATGATATGAATTATATAACCCTCAATTTATTATTTAAAGTGCAAACTTAATAAAAAAGTTACTAAAACAGTTTAAAAATTTAATTTTAAAAAATCTAAGAAGAATTTTTCAAAAATCTTTCTTAGTGCACCCCTACACTATAAGAAGAATAAATGTCAAAATGTCAGCCCTTTAGGTCCAACGGTTTAGTCTGTGCGCTATATGTCAGTGAGTCAGTCAGTTACGGAATTGTTATATATATATATATATATATATATATATATATATATATATATATATATATATATAAGTAAACAGATTGCACTTTTAAAATCATTTTGGTTCTTTATAATCATTTGTCTGATTTTAAGTTATAACAGTTAAAAATCAACAGCATAGATATTAACAAAGTCATTTTTTATTCATAATTTTGATTATCTTTCTCAGGTAAGCAACTTATATTGTATTTTTTCATTCAAAAGTACATCGAAGGACTAAATAGGAGGAAAGATAATAAGTTTTAAATTATTATAATGATTTAAGTAATTCAAAGTTTTTAATTCTTTCGTTTTGAGTCTAGATAAAATATTTTGGTAATGATGATCGCAAAAAAATAAAATTATATTAGATTATCAAATAAATGAAAAAAATGAATAAATACTTTGACTACCGAAAAAGCAACTGTTCACTGATTGCCATTCGTTAAAAATAAATAAATTCTAAAATGTACTACAAGCTAAGATTTGTGTGTGGTCATTATTATAAATTCATGAATATTATTCAAAAGTTACCTTAAAATTCCTTCGCAAACATATTAAAAAATTTACATCTATTTTTAATTGAAATTTGTCAAAATTTTACATAAAAAGCATATAACGACAAGTACAATTAAAATAAAAATAATCATTCATATCTAGAAATAATAATCACTAGGAAAATTGTATGAGTTTTTTTGTAATTGTTAACATAATATTTGAATATTTTCAATTTCCAGTTGCTCATTTTGTAAGATTTGAAATTCTCTAACTCATCTATTAAGCAGAACAAAACGTTCTAGCTTGAAATCTAGAGAAACTACTTGAAACTATTTTGAAAACAACTAAATTCGATTTTCCCACCGAAACATATTTCCTACCGATCGTGCGTAAGAAGCACAAAATTGGTCGGAAAAATTCTCTAAACGCTTCCAGACATACTTTATAATTCCCTACGAAGCTAAGCAATGCACCTCATTACGATTCAACAAAGAATGGTTTGAAAACGTTTATGTAGGGCTGAATTCGATATTTTCCTCCAGTTTTCGAAGGAAATATATTTTGATAAAACATGAAATTACTTTTCTTTCCTCGACATTGATTATGCAATTTCAAACCGTGTGATACAAAATTGTTCTTTAAAATATTCTTGCTAGGTGATTTTACAAGCATTCTTTCAATTTAGATCTCTATGTTTATAAGAGAACATTAACATCCATTTCATTTCTGATAAATTTTCAACATCAAACTGTATTTAGTTTCCGAGCAAGTATTATTTATACGTTATTAAGCTCCCTCACACTCACACTAATATATATATATATATATATATATATATATATATATATATTATATACATAGAGAGAGGGAGAGATTACGGTCATGGAAACGTTTGCGTTAACCTGTTCAATCTTATCTATATGAACATAATTATGTTATCCATTTACGTAATTTAATTTAATGTAACTCTCTTTATAAAAACGTTCAGTTGAATTTCATTTAAATAAATATTTTTGTTCTAGAAAAAGTTATAATTTATATTAATTACAAAGATGTTGGTGTTACTGTCACATTCTTTAAAGTAGCTATTATTGAAATTATACCATAGATACACATGTACACAAAAATCTACTATTTCTTTTTAAATTGAAATTGAGAACTAAACTAAGTAGTCAAAAGACAGAAAGGTGGTTCGAAACCAGCTGAGAATCGTTAGTTTTTGTCTATTTTGCTGCAATACATCTGAAGTTCGTGTGAAAAACAAAGAAAACTGAGAAATAAAATTTTCATATATATATATACTAGCTGTACCCGTCCCGGCGTTGCTCGGGTAATGTAATTACCAAATTTTAGTAGCCTTAACCCTTTGTTAATGGGCGTCGCTGTCATCCTTTTCCTCACCACGATACATTATTTTACCCATATAAATTTAATCCTTTCTGGCACATTTTGGCAAAATTTTTGACATAGGATTACTTAAAACGTACAAATTCCTGTTCAATAAAATAAAATTATTAAACAAATCAAAACTACTAAACAAATGAAGTCATTGTTTAAATTCTTCACACATTTTTTCAAACAACAAAGCGCAAGTTATATGAGAATAAGTAACTGTTGCCCCAAAAATAAGGCATTAGGAAATTGGATTTTTTAATCGAATATCACTGCAATAGTAATCGATTTCCTTGAAAGCGAATATGTCACATCCTCCACATACTGAAATTCTTTGAAATCTTCATAGATTTTTTCCACAAACACACCACAAATTATATGATATTAACTAAGTGTTGGTCAAAAAAATTACGGCATTACTAAATGCTATTTTTTAATCGATTATCACTGCAATAGCAATCGATTTCCTTTAACCACCCAGTCCCTCATAGAAAACAAACGCCCCAACACATCACGTGCTTGACTTCGAAAAAGACACGCCCATTTTCCCCCTCTTTACCTTCGTCCGGAAATGAAGAACGGAATCTCCAAAATGAGATTTCTCGCAAGAGTTTCCGAATCATAAAATAAATTATTAAAAAATAACTACAATATGTAAATTAATTTTGGT
This sequence comes from Dolomedes plantarius, assembly GCA_907164885.2. Taxonomy (NCBI): domain Eukaryota; kingdom Metazoa; phylum Arthropoda; class Arachnida; order Araneae; family Dolomedidae; genus Dolomedes; species Dolomedes plantarius. The sequence continues at coordinate 61,417,888 of OU015492.1, forward strand.
TCTAGCTTTCGAAACTGTGATGTCTAGGGTCTCTGAGATAAAAATTTCGTAAAAATGTAATGACATTTACGTATCGATTCGACAATTTAGAAAAAAGGGTCGCGGCCAAATCGCGTTTTTTTTCGAAAAACGGGTGCGTACAGGCGATCGAAAAAAATCACAATTAATCGATAAATTAAGACAGACAATTTTAATTGTGATTTCCGTATAGTGTCATCTTTCCCGTATAGGCTCGTCCGAAAAAAAAAATTTTTGGACGGATACGTTAGGATTTACGGAGCTTTTACTCGTCCGGGAGCTCCAAATCGCGACTAAATATTTAATTACGGAAAATCTAATTAAAAAATCGAAAAAAAGGCTTCGAGGTGCATAATGAGACCTTGGGGGGCATCTTCGTGTCGAATCTCAAGTCTGTCCGACCTGCCGTCTTTGCGCCGTGCCGCGAGCAGACAAAAACTTGGTCACACACACACAGACTTTGCCTTTTATATATAAAGATATATATTGGGTTGGCAAGAAAGTAATTTTAGTTTTGTAGTGTGAAATAAAACTCATTCTTTTCTACATAATAAAATGAATTTTAATCAAACAGATTCCTGTCTGTTCGATGACTTTTTGCCATCTTTCTGGTAACTTCATGATTCCACACTCATAGAATTTCTTGTACTTACAGCAAAAAACTCAAACAAGTGCGATTTGAGGTCATCGTTATTACTCAAATTTTTACCATTTAAAAAGTTTTGGAAACTTCTAAATAAATGATAATCCGGTCGGGGCTTGCTCGAAGGATGCGACATCACTTCCCAAAGAAGCTGTAATAATTTCGTACGTGTTGCTAAAGGTATATGAGGCCTCGCATTGCCGTCGTGGAACACGATTCCTTTGCAATTTGCCTATTCTGGCGTTTTCTGTTTGAATGCTTCCTCCAATTTCATAATTTGTTGGCATTAAACATTTCAGTTGATCGTTTGGTTGCTTAGAAGCACCTCAAAATACACAACACCTTTGTAATCCCACCAAATTGACAACATGATATTTTTCTAATGCAATTCAGTTTTCGGTTTGATTCGTGCTGGTTCATCACGCTTGGACCATGATATTTTTTGATTAATTTTATTGTAGATGATCCATTTTTCATCACCAGGGATAATTAGTTTCAAAAAAGGGTCGATTGCATTGCGTTTGAAATGCGTATCGACAGTATTGATTCGTTGTGTTAAGTAAATTTCTTTTAATTCATAAGGAACCCAAATATCGAGATTCTTAGCGAGTTCAAGACATACATTTAACCATATATTTAACCATGTGTGTGATACATTTAACCTTTTTGCAATCTCTCGCACAGTTATATGACATTTTGATTCAATTATGGCTTTCATTTTGCATGATAAACTTCAGAAGGTCGACGAGAACGTTGATCATCTGTAAGTGAAAAATCTCCAGAACGAAATTTTTAAAACCAATTCTGACAGGTGCATTCTCTCAACAATCAACGCCATTAACTTCACATATCTCTTTGTGAACCTAATTGTGTTTTAAAAAAACATACCCAATTTCTTTTTAAAGCCGCTTTCTCGGCTTTATAAAAATAAAGAGGTAAAATATGTCGAAAATGTTTATTTTTCTACACCATGTTAAAATGGATCGTAAAGTAACAGTTCTAAACAAAATTACACTGAACTTGTTTCTATAGTAACCTAAAATTGCCAACTGCCAAATCTCAAAAGAAAAAAAATGGTAGAAGAATAACAAAATAAGCAAAACACCATCTATTTGTGCAAACCGAAATAACTTTCTTGCCATTCCAATACATATATATATATACACATACATACACACACTCTTAGACAACGACGCACCAAGAAGGGGTAATGCAAATTGTACACAAATTGATATGTATACAGGTTTCGATGGAAAATGCAAAATTGGACAGCGGTGGGATACCAACCTGACTGTCTTCTGCCATACGGCCGACAACCAGGAGTATTGGACTAGGGTGCCATTTCGTTTCATAGAAGAACCTCTTTGGTGTCCCGGCACCCTTACGGCACAACGGTACGTCGACGATATTGTACATACTTCTATTCTCTCGCACACGACGAGAGTTTCTACTGCTTGCCCAACGCTACCTTGGTCAGCAAGGTCGCCGTATCTCTCCCCTATTGAGCAGGTTTAGAGCATTATCGGAAGGGCCCTCCAACCAGCTCGGGATTTGGACGATCTAACGGGGCAATTGGACAAAATTTGGCACGATATTCAGCAGGAGGACATCCGCCACCTCTATCAATCAATGTCAAGCCGAATAACTGCTTCCATGAGGGCCAGAGGTGGACCAATGCATTATTGACTTTTTCACTTTGTGAAGTTCTTTCTCTTGAATAAATCATCCAACTTTTTCTTAAATTGTAATCATTCGTTTTTCTGTACATATACATGACATCTACCGATTTTCGTCACATTCGGATAACTCCTTCCTGGTGAGTCTTTTTTTTTGTCTAAGCGTGTATATATATATATATATATATATATATATATATATATATATATATATATATATATATATATATATATATATATATATATATATATATATATATATATATATATACACTCAAGAGCCAAAACATTATGACCACCTGTCAATAACGAGTTGGACCACCTTTGGCGCGCAACACAGCTTCAACCCGCCTTGGCATGGATGCCACAAGTCCTTGGTAGATGACCGGAGACAGATTGTACCAGATGCTTCAGCAACGGTCACGCAAATCCGAGATATTGCGAATTGGTGGTCTTTGAACTCTGAGCTGCCGTCCCATGACATCCCAAATGTGTTCTATCGGATTGAGATCCGGTGTGTTAGGAGACCAGGACATTAACTGGAATTCAGCATCATGTTCCTGGAACCACTCCAACACAATTTTAGCCTTGTGACACGGGGCGTTGTCCTGTTGGCACATTCCATTTCCAGCTGGAAAAACAGAGGCCATGTAAGGGTGCAACTGGCCCGCAATGATGTGCAGATACCCTGTAGCATTCATGGTCTGCTTTACCACAACCACGGGTCCCAGAGACGCCCAAGAGAACGTCCCCCAAAGCATAATACCGCCACCACCTGCCTGTGTATGACCTACTGTACATCGAGGGAGCAACAGTTCGCCTGGAAGACGGCGTATCCTGACACGGCCATCGGCGTGATGAATGACAAACCGTGATTCATCTGACCTGGCAACTCTCTCCCACTGATCCATGTACCAGTCGCGATGTTCCCGGGCCCAGTGCAGGCGCAGTTGGCGATGACGCTTGGTCAGCAAAGGCACAGGAGTGGGACGTTTGCTGCGTAGCCCCATATCCAACAGTGTCCGCTGAACAGTGTGCTGCGATACTATTCTACTTGGCCCTGCATTGTATTGGGCTGTCAGATGAGCCACTGTCTGGCTCCGGTTTTGCTTCACCATACGAGACAGTCTCCGACGACCTTTTTCTTTGATAGCGTGTGGACGTCCAACACCATGTCGTCTACTGCTGGTTTCATCCTCATTCATCCACTTTGCATAAGTACTAACAACTGTAGGTACTAACAACCCACAAGTCGTGCAGTTTCGGAAATACTTGTTCCGAGCCTTCGAGCCATTACAATATGCCCTCTATCAAAGTCGCTTAGATCCGCAACCTTTCTAATCACACACAGAAGTAAGTGAAAGAATGATTCTTCAGACTCTCCAGCAGCAGTTCAATACCACTTCCACCTGATCACGTGCCTTCCACGTCATCCAGGCGAATTCATTGCAAAATGTAGGGGTGGTCATAATGTTTTGGCTCTTGAGTGTATATATATATATATATATATATATATATATATATATATATATATATATATATATATATATATATATATATATATATATATATATATATATATATATATATATATATATATATATATGTGTGTGTGTGTGTGTGTGTGTGTGTATGTGGATACGAGTTGAAAACAAGTACCTTGTATAGGTACTTGAAAGCTATCGCAATTTTTTTCGACGCTTTTATAAATAAAAGTATCTGTAAAATACATGAAAATTGGTGACTATATAGCTAGTTTTTCACTATCGTAACGTAGATAACGTGCCCTAGAAGTAAAACTTTTAAGAACAGAGCCTTCCATCTTACATAAAATTTAATGTCCCGAAAAGTAAAGCCATTTCCTTTCTCAAACAGCCTGTCGTGCAATGGAAAATTTTGACAGAATCTAAATTTGCGTGAGCTGTTACTGAAAGAAAACACATAAACATCTGGTTAACGTGCAGCAAGAGCCATATAGGGCCCATGGCATAAAACAAGGAAGCTATTAATTTCATGAATCATTAACCGCAGAGTTATCTGTTACGTTTTTAAAATTACTATATGATACGCACGTAGGCTTTGACAGTATTATAAAGACGAAAACTAATATTTTCATTTTCTGTCATGGTTAAAATATGGACGCGTTACACACAAAAGAGTTTTCCACGACTGAGAAATGCATAGATTGTGGTAGCTATTTAAAATTATGCGTGGAATTTAGTTTCACGCGATTGTAATTCCTTAAACATACAAAAATGATAAATTATATTCCACGCTTATTTACGTTCTTTTGTGTGGTATTTAAAGAGGCTGCTTGAATTTCAGAAAAATAAAACGTTATTCCTAATAAAAGTTTGAAATTTCGTCGCATAACTTTGTTTCTAAATATGTGAGAATGTTTATATATTTACATTTGGCAGAATAAAAATAAATTTTAATTGCGAGAAATATGATAATTCTGTATTTACTTATTTCTAGCCATGTCGCATTATTACTAACATAAATTCGATTACATTCATACTGTAGAAATTTCTAATTTTTAATTATCATTTTCAATAAAAATTTCTATTTTTTATTACTCTGTCTGTTGAATTTTCTTAACTGTGAGCATGCACTTAGAACCATGGATAAAAGAAAACTTCTTATATCCATGAAAAATGAACTTTTTGTAATGAAGCGCTTTCAAAAAAAATTAAAATTCATATTTTAAGAGAAAATAAAAAGTTCGAAAGCTTTGTTTCATTACATTTTGTGTTAAAAGGTCGGGGACGTCTTTAATGCCGACGTATTTATAGAGCAAAGGGTTTGTCGGCAACGGTAGCCAATTTGCAACAGTTTTATGAGCCTAGAGTGTGTGGGGTCTTAGATGCTAGACGGAGATAAGCAAGGATGGCACCGTTTGTGACGTTAAGTTACAATGACTCTTTGTGGGTGAGGGATTGGAGAGGAGCGTTAGAAAACCACATGGTTTGGCGGTGTTTGCGGGTGGTCAATCAGCTGTTTGGATCATTGCGTCAGAGGAGCGTTCTTGATTAAGAAACAGGGTAACAAATGAGAGGTTGTTAGGTATTGAAATTTAACAAATAAAAAGTCGAGAGTTTCCTGAATGGCTGGTGAAATGGTCTCGGAGGTGGAAAAGTTTAAGAAATTAAAATATTGGAAGTGAGTTTTGAGAGAAGGAAGTGGGAGTTAGTCGGAGTCCAGGAGGCCTTGGCCTGTGTCGGCTGAGGAAAATAACCTGCCCCTGTTTGATTGCCCCAAAAGTCCGGTCGAATATTCCCGGAGCAAAAATAAAATTAAGGGGTTTTGATGCGTCGGAACTCGATTGATCCTTTCCGAGAAAGAAAACCTCCGTGGAGTGATGACTGATAGCTGATCCCGAATTCGAAATAAAGATGGATAGCAGAGAAGATTGCCTCCAGTCCGTCTACAGTGACAAATAACCCCAGCGTGGAAGAGTGCCCCATCAAACTAAAGTGAACCTACAGAGTTCAAACTGACGTCACGGAAAGAGTCCCCTACCATAGTCATCACAGAACCTGAAGGTCGATCTCAACTAAAAGACGTTAGTGTTTCTATTGATTTTGTTTAGTTCAGATCCCGCGTTTGCTATTGATAGTTAGATCGAGTTTTACGTATTTGAATATATCGTGTATTTAATTTGGATAGGAGCTTTTAGAATTTTGTGTAGTTCGTATTTACGCTCCCTGAATCAGAAAGTCAAACTAAATCGAATCCTGTTTCAATTGCTCGTGGATTTGATAGTGAGCAGAGCAGCTATGATGTTAATTAAAATTTATGAAATAGGATGTAAATATTAGGACAGTGTAAATAAATAAGTTTTTTTTGTTTTAAACTTGGTTTCAGAAATTATTTATCTGCTGTGTGTTTTAATGTGGAGCAAAGTTGATGTAGCAGATCCAACTGGTTTAAAAATTTGTTCGTTAATTGCTAATTGAGTCCAGAACCTTGGGTAACAAAATAAACATTTATAACACAACGCACCCAAATACCCCTTGTCTTCAGATAGATAATCTTTGTACTACCACCAAATAATCATGCCCAATAAATAAAATGGACTAGCAATACAACACTTCTTATAACTGTGATATATGATAATTCTGTAATCACATATTTCTGGCCATGTTGTATTATTACGATTATAAATTCGATTACATTCATACTGTATAAATTTCTAATTTCTAATTATTATTTTCAATAAAAATTTCTATTTTTTTATTACTCTGTCTGAATTTTCTTAACTGTGAGCATGCACTTAGAACCATGGATGAATGAAAACTTCTTATATTCATGACATATAAAAATTATAAGTTATATCCCACGCTTATTTACGATTTTTTCTGTAGTATTTAAAGAAGCTGCTTGATTTCAGAAGAAAAAAAAATAATATACACCTATAAAAAGTTTAAAATTCCATCGCATAACTTTTTTTCTAAATTTGTAAGAATGTGTATATATTTACATTTGGCAGAATAGAAATAAATTTTATTTGCCAGAAGTAGGAAAATTATGTAATTACATATTTCTGGCCATGTTGCATTAATACGATGAATAAATTAAATTACATTTATACTATATATACTTCCGTGTATAATACTTATTTTAAATAAAATTGTTTATTGATCTGTGTGTTGAATTTTCTTAACTATTAACAAGCACTGAGACATCAAAGAGAATTTCTCAGCGTTATTGCGGTATTTTCTTTCAGCTTTATGCGCATCTATACGAAGCTACAAACATACCTTTGTAGAAAATTTAATTTCACATTTCAAGAAAGAAGTAACCTTTTTAGTATGCATCCAGTTAAAAGCAATATTATCAGGGCTTAAACAGGAGTTTTTAATATAACGTATAAATAATTTTAAATAGTATATATTTCCCCACGAGAATATAACCAAACAGAGAATTCTTTTAAACATGATCAAAAATGTGAAAATATTTAATTTTCCAACCTTCTAAAGGTAATAAATTTGAACAAAAGGGGCTAGCAAAACGAATAAAAGTTCAAAACATTATTTCCCAGCTGAATAATAATTTGGGTTTGTCTGAAAGGTATGTCTCTGAATTCTGTTATTGAGAATAAAAAGAATGCATTGTTCAGAACAGAAATTTAATGAATTTTGTGGCAGGTTTGCATTTTAAAAACCTATTCAAAAGGAAAATCAGAGGAACAATTAATAAATGTCTAACCTGGAAATTTTATTAAATAACTTTAAAGTGGCAGAAAAAAAAATCAAATTTAATTTTATCAGTATATAATATAATAATTTCATATTCAAATGGTAAGCAAAATTTTCAATAGAAATTTAATTTTTAAAAAAATTTAACAACATACTCTACTAAATGAAATTTAGATTACTTATGTAAAGCAACTATATATATATATATATATATATATATATATATATATATATATATATATATATATCACAGTTTATGGTATTCTCTCTTCAAAGCAGAATTTCCAACACTTAATACAATTTAACATATATATGAGGCACATAAGCTCTATTTCAATATAACATGAATTTAGGAAGTATATTCATTTATAAAACGAAATTGTAGTCAAAAAGGAACAAAGCCTGTGTTTTCTTTTATTTCCACCGTAATTTAGATAATACTCATTCCGTATAGTTTGCAGATTCATCGCAGATAGCCTAAGTCACACACATCACAGAGATGTACAACATATCAGTAATTAACATCAAATCTAAGTTTAATGTGTTTCAAAGTTGTAAAACGTCTTTTTGTATCCGATAAATATGTTACTGCGATGTAATAATTTTTTTTCTGAGACTTTTCACAGAACTTTTGTATCTCTATTTTAAGTTTCATAGTACATAAATTCTCATAACTAACATTACAGCATTCTTCCAATTACATTCGTTAAAATAATAATTTTCAACAGAAGACTCAACAAGGATTATAATTTAATCATTCCAAGTGTAAATATAATCACGCTGACTGCTCGTAACTCACCACTTTTCGTTTCTTGAAAATCTCTCATAATTAAGTTTAGTAGTTGAACCAGGTTCACTCGGTTATCCATACAAAGTGTTGATTGAGTTGCAAACAGGTAATCAACAGCAGTATAATTACTCCAAAATTAGGAGACCGTAATATTTTGGTTAAAACAATATTTCGCTATGATGAAAGCCGAGAAACACCAATAATCTCAACCTGAGGGAGAATTATCTAAATGCCGCTTCGATGAGAAATGTGGGGATTTGTAATTCGTTATTTGATTTCTCTATTTCTCAAATGCTTCTCCTAACTGGATTACGTGTTTTGAGAGAGGTGTTATTAATCTCTTTTAAAGCATGATAATGGAAACATAATTTCGTTAAAGATATAAATGAACATATGGTTTTCGAGAGATTAATAATTTATCATGTATATATGGCTGCAGAGAACAATAAGTATTCATATGACTATGCTATTGAAAGTGTGCTTAATCAGCCTCTTTGTGAATCAAGTTTTCATATTCCAGGTAACATTTTCTCATTAAAAATTACAGAAGATTTAGGCTACTTCTAGCTAGTCTTTAATTTATTTATTTTTGTATGTTGCGTGTGTTCACCGTTTATACAAACAACCTGTTGTATGGAAGAATATTTTAGGGTGAAGGTATGGAAGAATATTTTAGGTAAGATTATCTGAGGGTGAAAAGTTTATATTTAGATGTTCTAAAGATAGCGTATAGAAAAGGTCAAAATGGCATATAATGATCCTTAAATTATTCTTCGTGGATAGCACTAATTAGTTAATTTTGTGCATTTATAACCAATGGATATTACATTATTTTTTAAATGGGAAAAATTAAGCTTCCTTGAGACAGGATACCTTCAAGATGTATGTCCCTTACTGAATTTTGAATATCAAAAATGTTTTTAAATAACATGTGTTCAACTCCGCTAAAAATCAATAAAAAACTAAATAAATGCTAAAATGTTTCATCAGTCCTTAGAACGACTGTTTATGTAAGGGAAAAAAGAAAATATGTATGTATGAAAAAAATGACCACTCGCTAGTGAATACTCTTTAATTTCTTTTCTTTGTTATTTGAATAAACTTTGTAACCTTAAAGAGGCAGAACACTTATAACTCTTCTTCATAAATTTAAAAATAAGTATCCTTGTTAAATTTCTAGTAAAAAGTTGAAAGATTTGTCATCAAAATGTGGAGTTCTATGCCCTAGAGTCAAACATAATATTCAGTGTAAACATTCACCGCATTATTACAGGAAAATATCCTTCCCTCCTTTAAAATGGCCCTTATTTGTGATTAAAACACCAATAACCATTGAAATTTTAACAAATGTAATGAGTATTGCAATTATATTTGCCATAATGTTATTGACATGGTAACCATGTAATGCAATAACTATAAATTGTTCATCGTGGAAACATGTATAAATAAAAAATGTACCAAGTTCTGCTAATATACTCAGCTATTCGTTTTCAAATTCAACTGTCCCATAAAAAGATTAATTTAAATTAGTTATAAAATTCAGCATTTGAAATTTCCAGAGAGGAAATGCCCATCTTCAGGAAGCGAGTAACTTAATTTTCATTCCGCGAAAGAAACTGTAACAAAAACAATTCAATCTAGTTTTTTTTTACAAACTTAAAAAGAGGTTCCAAAATAAGATATTTCCTTTTACAATATAATTGTGTTTTCTTTTTCCCCCTCCTCTATGTCATACATTTACGAATATACTAGTCGGTCAACTTTAAGGTTCTTTTCAAAAGTGTCGATTAACTGCATTATCATTTTTTGGAAGCTTGCGCTTTCTGATAATTCTTGGGGTAGTTTTTCATATCTTGAGAAGATTGACTGGGGTACATTGGTTTGGCTAGTAAGGCTTGTGAGTAATCTGTTTTCTCCCCATTTCTTGGGTTTTGGTCACATGTTTAATTTTTCAGAGACTCGTATCCTCTCTACTCCCCCAGTTAATTTACTAAAGTATTCTTGTAACTCTCCTAATCTGGCAATCGACAGCAGTTTTGCTCCTTATATTTCTCCAGCATGGAAGACTGTTATGTACTATTTTCCCCTGCACTTATTCATCGTACCACGAATTATAACGAAATATATATTCTGATTCCTTTCCTCTTTTCTTCCTTTTTCGTTACTCTATTTTCTGTTTATCGTTTTGGCAATTTCTCCCCATCACAGTTTTCCCGTTGGGAACGGCAAAATAATCTCTTTTAGCCACAAATGTCAATAGGGCTACTCCATTCTTTAAAATTCCAAAGCAGGATATTTAGAGTGAATCGTTTTTTATTTTAAAACTCTATTCACTAATTTGACGTTCTTATTTTCAATTTGTTGTTATCACGTAGCAGCTGCTATCATATCAATAATTTGTATGAAGGTAAAAGAATTTGTGTGATGACAAAAGATAGATTAATTAATTTCTAACATCTGTAATTTCTTTTTAAAATACAGTTACAATAAGTATTAAAATGTGTTTATTTATTTTATTTTGGGAAGGGGGTTTAACAAGGCTTTGCACCAATCTCCAAGTATTACGTTCTTTCCTATCAATATGTGAATAGGGAAACATATTTTGTAACAATCAAAGTTATCATTTTAAAGTTTTGTTAATCATTTCAAATTTATTTATTATATTTTTGAAAATGACAATTTCAAATTAATCATGGATGTCCATCAGTTAAATGCTTTTTTGAAGTAGGAAGCGGGACTTTTTTATACATTTAAAAGAGACTTTAATATATTTTCGCTGCCTTAAGCTCCAATATGCACCAGCTTTCAGAATTGTTACTTTAAGATAAGCTTTATATTTTCTTCTTTCTAAATATCTTACTTCTGGAAAGTTTCTTAGGGATTTTGCAGTATTTCTGCGTTCAAAGTCGGATTTGAAGCCCCAATCGGATTATTTTTTTTTCCTTTAGAGGATTTGTATTAATATAAGTCTTTAAAGAGGATTGAATTTTCACATGAACAAATATGATTAATGCATTTTTACCTAATACTAAACTGAACGCTATTTGAATAAAATTAATGTTTTGAGTAGTCAATATAAAATTGAGGAAGCCCAGGAATACAATTAATTTTATAAATATTCTTTAAAGTATAAAACAATATATATTTGAACATAAAATTGTTATTTGGTTAAGATTTGATTTTCTTGTTTTAAAATTTTGAAATAAAATACGAGATGCTATCGGAAATTTCCCAGACAAGATGAAAAAAAATTATAGCTTATGTTATTAAGTTTTGATAACTATCACCTTCAAAATGGATTTTTTTGGGAACTTATGGAAGGCTCATATAAAAATGAAACCAACTCCATTTTTGACCATTTCGAACTAACATTGCCTTGATACAGTACACACCCCGAGAAGAAAAGTGACACAACTGAAAAATGCAGCATATGAGAAAAATTATCTTAAGGAATACTATAAAGTTTAAACTATCAATAAATCAATCAATGCACGAAATGGAACCCGCCGTTGATACATTTTCGGCCTTCCAGGTATGGATTCCAGCCGCGGATGCACCGTAACAAACCCCCGGCGCCCATACGTCAGGGCCACAAAGACGGCGAGGCAAAAACGTGTAACACGCTAATCCATTGGCTTAAATGCCATTTAGGATGGATGGAAAAGAATTTAGAATAACACAATTTTGATAACTAGGCCGAAAATGGATGCTATTGAGACCAAATAAGAACAGGACCCAAAGGCGACCATTTAAGCTTGAACTAGCCTACAACAAAACTGATACAACTGCTCTCAGGTGGACAAGTTGTGAGATAGAGATGTGCCGCTTTTCGGGCACGATGGGGCACTTCATACATATATTTCAATGACATAATCTCAAAATTGCCATTTTTTTTACTTGTGTCACATTTTGCCCGGGTGCGAGTAGAAACATCATATTTTTCAGTGCAATAGTGAACCAAGTCCATAGCATAAATTTTACGCTGTTAAACTAGGAAAAGCAAACGGAGGTCATGATTGACCAATACAGTTGTTCAACTTAAGGATCAGCTTTCTCAGAACTGATTCTCGTTGACTTGGTTCACTTTAACTCTGAGCCATCCATATATAACGAGTCCACTGTTTTTCTTTTCCCACCACAGAAACTTCGAGAAAATTTTTAACGTAGGACTACGTTCCACCATAACGGTCCTCCGGAAAGCAAAATTTCAGACGCTAAAACCGCCCGTCGTCGTGAGTTATAATTTTGACAGCTCGCCAAACCCAGTCTCTATATCTTGGGCAAGCAGTAAACAGTTAAACAGAATAGTACCAAAATGCGTCAAAATTTTGACATACATGTATGCATATATACATACGTACATATATATAGATACATATATACATAAAACATACATACATAACATACAGACAAAAGAGGTGAGCTACGATAAGTAATCCTACGCTAATAACTTGAGGTAGTTTCGTTAGAAGAGACTGCCTGAAATTTTTTCTTGAATGCTGCCGAGTACCTCTTGCGATTCGCTGCGAATATCATACACTTTCAAAATGTCGCTACTTCAGTTTCAATTTCAGTTTGAGAATCAAAGAGAAACCATAAATGTTTAAACACTTTCTACCGTTTCGTTATTGCTTGAACGCCGTGCATCGAGCGGCCTCGAAACACGAGTTCGAAACACAAATCCTTGTCTCGGCTTGACGAATGTTACGAATAATTTCTAAAGTAACGATTGCGGATATATCGAGCTTCCCAGCGAAACTGACGAAGACATGTTGCTCAGTTTTACGATCCATCTCCACGATAGCAGATGGAATGAAACTTGACAAAAAAAATGCATCCGTTCACGTTGCGACGTGACGTTTCTGAGTTTTGGAATAAGTTTGCAGATGTATGACTTAATATCACCGAGGCAGTCTAAAAAAGACTAATCTTGGAACTCTTCGAAATCATCTTGTATATGCAATTTAAAAAAATTTAATTGAATAATATTGACAGATGTCCTCGACAAAAAACTTTAAACGAATCTCGTAAGGATTTTTTTCCCACTAGACGTGTCTTTTTTAAATATCATTAAGCATATGGAAAAATAAACCGATTTTTTTTAAGAATTAAAATTTGTAACATAATGTAACTTAGTTTTAGATATATCTGCCGTACCAGTAGTGTATTTGCATAATTGTTTCACCTTTGTACGTAGGAAACGTTTCAAAATGATTTATATTCGGAATTTGAAAAAAATAATAATAATTTTAACAACTTTAAAGGGCAAAAATATTCCCCCTTTTTAAGAGCAATTTTTGTGCGAAGACATATATCTTAAAAAATGTTATTTAAAATCAAAAATCCAGAGAATCGGTTTTTTTAAAAAATATGACAAAGGAAAGCTATAGAACATATCGCACATATAAAATGAGAAAAATATTCAATACATATTTTTAAAGGCAGCAAATCCCGAAATATTTTATTCTGATAAAAATATGTTCCGATGTATAGTTTGTTAGGCATAGACATTTCAACACATAAATAACGTAGCTGACTTTGTATTCACTGTAGAAATATGGAGTTCATGATGTGTAAAACTAAATTTCTTGGATAAAATATATTTTTTTTCCTCCAAGAAAACTAAAATCTTCTTTCTTAAAAATTTGTCACCTAAACCAACTTAACTGACAGGTACCACAGTGTAGCTAGCCAAGTCTGGGAGTCATAAACTAACAAAACAACAAAGTGAGTTATAGCGTTACGGGGTGCCACACCCCAATTTTTTTTTTTTTTGCTCAGACTGGTCTTACACAAATAAGCTGAATAACACTGATGCGGCAAAATCCCTTTATAAATATCACCTATCCATTATGAAAGTACCCGCCTCGTTGATAGCGGTGATCGTCAGTGTGTTCTCTCCAGACTTGATATCGGTTGCATCCCCACGTTTGATTTTGAAACTCCCACCCTTTTTCGATGATCATGCAATTCCTGTTACATGGTGGTGAATAGCTTCTTTCAACATGGCCATTGACGTTGGACAACCTCTGTACAAATATGGCCCTTAACCAAAAGTTACAAGGTGTATGTCTGGTGACCTTGGTGGCTATTCGTGCAGAAAAGACGATTGACGACACGGTCATCGCCAAATCTCGATCACAGCAGGGGCTGGACAAGACCTGCGATATGCGTGGCGCTCCATCCTGCATGAATGTTACACTATGGAGTGCTTGCCTCTCTTGCAAGGACAGAATGATATTATCTCTTAAAAGCGGTCTGCAATTTTTTTAATAGCTACATGCAGCAGCTCCGGGACAACTACAGCGTCACATGTAGGTGACAAATTTAACTATCCATGGAATAAAAATTTTTTTGTTAAAAAAATCCCCTGTCTTTCTGGGCATTTCTCTCAAAACTGCATCGTGGTACAGCCCCCCCTTTTCGAGTTTTTCCCCTAATTTTGCATAACTACACTATTGCAGTAAAATTTTTGCAGAGTGTAGTGTGTACAATGAAACTTTGCTGTAACAAATGCAGATATAAGCATCTTCTGATCTAAATCTGAATTTTTGTAACATAGCTCTGTTAACCCTGAGAACTTTTAAAATCCTTTACGTCCGGGATTTCACAGTTCAAAGCTACTATGTCGGTTAACTGCTTCGGTATGGAAAAGTTCCTTAACTCTTCACACAATGACTAGATATTTTACTTTTGTCACAGTACTATAAAGGTTGCTTGTATGAGCTCAGTCTAAACCTTTATTAATATATTTATATATTTCTCCTTTAATATGTTTCTTTAAGCTTATAAAACGTTTCAATTCTTATGTTTTTGTTATAAAATAAATGCTAAACAAATATGCTAAACAGATAATATTTATTAGGTATCTGTTTAGTGTAGAGAAAAAATTCGAAAAAATCTCAGTATTGAAAATTGAAGCTTAAAATAACATTTATTTACCCTGTTTTATTCACTGTCAAGTTATAGGGAAAATGCAGTAACTCGTCTTGTAGAAAATCCTTATGTTTTCCTAGAAAGGAATTAAAAATAATTTGAAAGATAAGGAAATGAGATTAAATATGTCTGCCGCAGTGAAACTTTGACAGAAAATATTAAAGATAAATATGTAGAGATATCAATTTATAATAGTTTTAAAGATACTACGGTCATGTAAAATAAGTCAAATTTACTACTTTATATTAGTTTATTAATGCATAATTGGAACATAACTAGAACTCTTCAGGACAGTAGTTATATTATTCATAGCTTTATTAAAGAACTTCATTTACATTTCATTCGTATAAAAACTTAATTTCAATTTAAAAATTCTTTCTCATAAACAAATGCGGGAGCTCATACGCATTCAAAGGTTGGAAGTATTTTATCTTTGAATGTGTGTTATTACTTGAATTTTATTCAAAGTGTATGCAAATGTAGTTAAGCAGGATTTTAGTAATAGATTTTAAAGGCTAGAGACATACTTGTATGAAATATCCCACCCTAATTCGTATTAATCAATCTAAGAGCATGAAAATGTGTTGTTCTATATATATTTATTTCAGCCTACATACGGTAGAATAAAGTAGCACTTTAAGAATCATTTCTCCTGTTGTCTGAATTTTTAACTACAGTAATTAACAAGATGTGGCTTTTGTCTCTGAATTACTCATTTAATAATTCTTTTTAAGATATTAAAACTAGTTTTCTCCAGATATTAATGTTTTAATCCTTTAGAAAACTTCTTAGTGATAAACCACAATTTTTTAAGCTTTAAATTAAAAGTGGAACTCGACAGTAATTAAGCTGCGTTACTGTTTGACATTAAAATTAAATAATAATCCCTCCGCAGAAAACCGTTTGAGTTTAATTTTCAGCGAAATGTTAAAAGTCATTCTAAGAGTTGTTCATTAAAATAATATAATTTACCCATAACTTTTTTTTTTCTTCTTTTACCCACCCCTAATTTAAGAATTTGTTGACGAAGGAAGGAATCGGTCATTTTTAACAAAGAATTAAGTCATCTAACACAAAGGAATTAAGAGTTATTATGCGGCCCATACAAAGAATAAGATAGTAAACTGAGTGATGACGCAGGATTTTTAAAGTTCAGCTACAAAGGATGTCGGTTTTTTTCAAGAGATTAATTCTAAAGCTTGCTTTATGATTCATCTTCTGTCAAAAGAAGATGACAGTTTCGCAGTCAGAGACATGACGAGTGGGAATAAAAAAAGAGAAATCGTGTATCGCACACGTTAAGAAAGGGGCCTGTTTATCAAAGAAGTTCATTCTGCCGCAGAAGAATGCCTTTAATATTGTTTAAAGAATACGGCATTTTGGTTCCGAAATCGAAATTTTAAACAGCTTTACGAAAGCAAGTAATGCATGAAATGTTCTTGTATTAAAAAAAACTCCATTATTTTCTACGTTCGTTAGCTGCATTTAAATGGTTTAAATATTTCATTTTGCATACCAATAAATGTCCTTAGGTATTAATCTCTCAGATTTCAAAAGAAAGTGTTCACGAATGATAAAATTTTATGCATGTATATTTGAAAACAGATAGAATATTGCTGGATGGACAATAAAGTAAAATATGTAAAAGTGCATAAAAATGGATGCTAGTTCAATTTTATGGAAAATTCTACTTATTTGTGAATTTTTTATCCAGATAAACTCATACATTTGAATCAGTTTATTTCTCTCCTTATCTGACTATCTGAGGAAAAGTAAAGATGCCTTTTGATGTTTGAAATTATTTCTGTAAACAACCAGAATGATGGATAAAACTAACTAGAATCTATTTTAAGCATGTGCATATATTAATTTCAGTTTCATATGGAAAATAAATAATCATTTGGCACTTTAGTGGGGAATATGAGGAAAGTTAAATTCCTCATGGAAAATCTGAATAAATCCATGGATATCTACACGCAGAAAAAAATATATACTCGAAGGATTAGAAAAATACTCAACGAAAATTGAAACAAAGACTTTTTATTGTTAATTATATAGATAAAAAAATTGAAAAATTATAAATCTTAACAAGAAATGTGTATATTCAGTAATCTACGTTGGAACACTTATAAATATTGAGTACCATGATTTGCAAAATTCAGGAATAGTTAAGGAATATTAACATAAAGAGATAGTGTCTCTTTGAACGTTTAATCTTCAAAAAATATTTAAAAATCCCAGGAATATACTATAAATACAATAATATTATATTGTCATAGGTATTAAAGCATAATATATATATATATATATATATATATATATATATAATTTTAATGCCTCATTTCAGTAATTTAATACGTAAATTCATGGCAACTAAAACAGCGGCATTAATATACAGATGTGGGACAAATAATACGAACACCTATGAAAAAGTATGCTATATTTCCTACCTGCAGAACAGGCGCGCCACCTGGTACACAATTCTGAAACCAAGTAGCCATGAAGGAGAAAGTATCAGTCGTTCAATAACTATCATGTGTGTTGCTTGTGTTTATAGTACTCTTTGAAAGACGCTGCAATGACAGACCCGAGAGAGTTCCAAAGAGGCATGATTGTTGGACCGCATTTAGCTGAACCCTCTGTGACGGAAACACCAAATCTTTTGAGGCGTGCAAGGAGCACGATATCTGTCTTTATGACAGCGTTCACAAAAGCCGGTGAGATAGCGTCTGCGAAGCATAACAGTAGACGAATAGAAAGCTGACTGTAAAGGATAGATGGGTCTTGAAGCACATATTGGCCCGAAAGCACAAGCAAACGTTATCCAAGATAACATCCGACATGAACAATCCTCTGCAGGACCCCATTTGAGCTAAAACTGTCTAAAAGGGAGTTCCATGCTGCGATCATTTATGGCAGAGTAGCAATTCGCAAACCGTTCGTGACATCACATCATGTCCAATAGTGTATATCTTGCAAAAGCTGGACCCCACAATATTGGCAACAAGTCATATTGACTGGTGAATCAGTATTCACCCTTTTTTAAACCACCGGACACGTTTACCTATGGAAAGAAGCGTTTACTACTGACTGCTTCTTGCCATCTGTGAAGCATATGCCGCCTGTGAAGCATGGTTTCATATGGTATGGCATGCGATATCGTGGTGCGGTCTTGATCTACTTGCTACTCTGCATGGAAGATCAAAGCCGTTCACTATCTGTCCGCTTTATCAAGACGAACGCTCCTTAGGTGTGATCAAGCATGATTTTAGGAGCAGAATGAGGAAGTAGGGCACCTCATCTAGCCCATCGGTCTCCTGACTTGAGCATTATTGAAAATCTGTGGGGATATTTAGAATCCAAACTTCGTGCTTGAATTCCACCTCCAGCCACACTTTTAAAATTCGAGACTGCTCTTCAGTAGGAATGGTTTCATATTCCATTCAATATAGTGCATATCCTTTAAGCATCCCTCTCAGGTCGAATACACTGTGTACTTACATGAAAGGGTAGACCAACCAACTATAAATAAAGCTCTTCTCTTCTTTCCTAGGTGTTCGTACTATTTTTTCCACCATCTGTAAGCAAAGAATCTATGAATTAATATACATATAAAAGTTTATAAAAAAAACTGTATTAAAAAATTAAAAAGTTATAAAAGTTATTATTAATAGTGGAATGAAATAAATTAAATATTAATAAATTCAAGTTAATAAGTTTCATGAAAAGTTAAAACTATTGTCTTGAACGATTTCGCCAAAGATTAAACAGTGACGTTATTTAATTTATAATGCATTAATTGCTGATGCCCCATCATTTTAAGGCATTAGAATATTATCGATCAGTACAGCTATATAATTATCACCTTAAAAGTCAATTTTTTACAACAAAATAATTACACAAATTATCTCATGCGGAAAAACATCTTAACACGACCAATAAAATGATGAGCAGAGCCTAAGATTATTATGCTAAAAGAAACCGGCTAAATCCATGGTATTTTCCACCGTTTCGAAAAGTATCTCGTTCATTTTAAATCGTAAAGCTTAATTTCCCCAGGCAAATGAAACAGCTCTCTATATTATCCCAAAATAAATGAGCTCTTTTCAAAAATGCTTCTCAAACTAATTAAAATTTTCCTTAAAATAAAAGCTAATCAATTTTAAATTTCATTTTTTTTTGTCTCTCATCTGTGTATTGAAGCAAAATTTT
This sequence comes from Dolomedes plantarius, assembly GCA_907164885.2. Classification (NCBI taxonomy): domain Eukaryota; kingdom Metazoa; phylum Arthropoda; class Arachnida; order Araneae; family Dolomedidae; genus Dolomedes; species Dolomedes plantarius. The sequence continues at coordinate 61,437,364 of OU015492.1, forward strand.
TTCTTCTTAATTACATTGTTTGCCTGTGAGAATTATGTTATTTAAGGGTAAATTTACTTTGTTATTTTGGTTTCTTTAAATACATAAAATAAGGTATATAGCTATGAATTAGATTTTTAATTGATGTTCGAATAAAGATGACTTTGATCGTAATTAAATGTTACCTTGATTGTTTAAATTTGTTTAGAACATTTTTTAATGTGTGGGTAAAAATGAAAAAGTTATTTTGTCGTGTCTGCCGCGTCACCCCTTTTGTCTTGTCTCTTCTCAAGGAGGCAGGGGGAGGGGGGAGGGCAATGACTCCGGCTCGATAAGGGATTCGAGATTGTTGACGGTGCCCCGTGCAGAAGGCAGAGGGTGGTCAGATACTGCTTGTGCCCACGCGAGAGAAGGCGTGTGGTGTTTTATTCTGCGGTTGTTGGCTCTAGAGAGAATTGGGTAGACGAATAAAGTGCGTGGGTGTATTGAAACCTAGAAGACGCACTAAGACTTGTTAGATAGCAGTCAGTATCTAGATAATTGACCTAGTTATATTTTTGTATATAATACTGTAAAATAAGTTTGTAGATAAATTAGTGTTGTGTTTGTGCTTGCAAAAGAAAATAAAACTTTGAATAGTCACTGGTGTGGTAGTGAACTCTGTGACGTTACTTGTGTGAAAATTTACTTGTGTACCATTGCAAACGTTGAATTACGAAACAAACCAAAAGCGAACCCGTAGAAGTGAAGAGGGTTCGACAAATTTACTTTCAAATAAAATAAGGATATCTGAGGGAAATATGTTGCTAATTATATATAAATTTTGGAGGAGGGAAACAGTGTTTGAAACTACTTTGGAAATGTCGTGCAATAAAGAACTAAATTATTAGTCTTTTAATTAATATCTATTCCTCTGCAAGTAAGGATTTAAAACTTTGGTTACCGGAATTTACATAGATTTTAACATTATCACGTTAAAGTAGACAGGAAAAAGAAAATTATAGCAAAATTATAAAAGTGGATTTATAGCTTTTTTCGCCAGGAAACATTCTCACTACTACCTTCGAGGTATTGGGATTGAACACATGCCCTGTCTGTTTGGTAGCCTAACGTCTATCCTACGTACATTAAATCTATGTCACGTGTGGCGAAGATGGCATTAATGCGATTTTTCCAGTACTCCAGTGACCTACTGGTAAAATAATATTTTTAATAATTTTGTTAATTTTTTTAAATAGGGTAATTATGCCGAATACGAGACCCCTTTTGATATTGATATATAACTAGGAAAGTAAGTGAGGTATTATAGTAGCAACTTGATATCCTTTTAATGCATATATTTTACTATATATAACAATGACAGAAAATGAAAAACCTTACAATTTTTTTGTATGAAATTATATACACAAGTGTTCCAATTTTGGGGATCTGAAAAAAGTAGTCCTCATATGAGACCCCCATTCTATAACTCTAAAAATGAATTAGAATTACTGAAAAGTTCGTAAAAAACAAAACTGTACACAATTTTTAGATAACAGTTACATATACACACTAATAGGTGAAAAAGAAAAGTGACATTTTAAACAAATTATTTGTTTACACTACAGGTTTTGTTTACTTTTTTTAGATTCAAACTTTTCACATTTTTTTCAAATAAAAAGATCGTCAGCTCCCAATCTTCATAGGCCCACCTGAAACACCTTCTACATTGACGCCATTGCTCTCGCCATTTGTCTTCTGAAAATAAACAACCGCAATAAAAGCATTCAGCGTCGTTTTCATCAATGCTATAATCACTGCTGTCAGGAATTGAAAATTTTTCATCATTTGCAATTGATCTGAGATCATCATAGCTATAATTAGGCTTATTCGTTCTCTGTTTTTTAACTAGTGTTGTATTTTCATCCATCCTAAATTTTCTCCTTCCTATAGGGACCCCTTTGTCTTTTCCTTTTCCCTTTATTGTTTCCTTTTCTTTTCCTTTTTTATCTTGATCTCATTTTCCTTGTTTATCCTCTGATTTCTTATCTTTTAGGTACATTGCTTTTTTTTACTTGTAGGAAACAAAGTTTTTTTTCGAATACGCTGCAGTTCTTTTATTAATGCTATCAAACAATTTATTTTTATAGGTCGATGATGTGGTAATATGGGCTTGACGGGCCCTACTTGTGTTCGGTTTGTTTTTCTTAGGTAACTTAGGCTAGGGATTTATTTCTTCAGGAGTCACTAAGAACTGGTTTGAACCTATTGTTTGATAAATACCTTCCACATTGTCACTACTGCCACATGATTGTGGATTTCGTCTGGGTGTCATTCTGGGAATCAATAATTGTTACAATTAATGCGAATCTTGTATTAAATATTTGCACTTTTTCTGTATCCTTTTTCTTTTTCCTTGCTAGCACGTCATCACCTCAAAAAGGATTGTTTTTAAATATTTTGACACACGTACAAAATAAGGTTTACAACCCTTGGTCTATCCCAAACCGGCGAAGAAATGTAATCTCATATATTTAATGCTACACTTCACATTATTTTTATGCCAATACACATGAGACTTATTTTTTCCCTACGATACAAAAAAGATGGCTGCTCACATTTTCTTTAAAGTATTATTTTTCCGACGATGCTTATATACATATCTTTATTCAAGATGGATATTTATTTTTTATGCTTCTTAACGGTCTACTAACGCTTTCTCTGGCACCATTGTATCGACCATACGTTATGTGTGGGTATACAGCTTGCAACACATATGGACTTTGGAGCAAGCGTCTTAACCGCAAGACTATCTTAACAGCGCAAGAAATTCTCATGTTATGTATCTCATGACTCAAAATACGTATAATTTATATTGTATTCAATCCTCCACTGAAACTTTGCGAATAAAATAAAATTGGTGGGATGTTCTTGAAACATGAAAAAAATATATTTAGTTCATTCAAATGAAAACTACAGTAAACAACAGTGTTCAGTACAACGTACGCAAACCTTGTAATGAAAGAATATGGCAACAAAATATAGCGTAGGCAGAAAACATTTCCTCAATTTTCTAACGACTCTTCTAAAATATTATTGACATCTTTATTAACCCTTCATCGGGCGCGCCCGTGTACGAAGTGCAACATTTTCGTAATTTTGAATGGTTAGTTTTTACATGTAAAGTTGGAAAGTTCTAAGCAGTTTCTATTTATAGCTACACCCTTTCTAATGCAGTTCTGATTTTCTGACCCTTGTTTTCCTTTCCATTCATTGTTAGTCATAATTTAACCGTGATAAACGAGCTATTATACTGGATTACAATACGACAAAAGCAAGAGTTGATGTAGTAGTCGATCAAATGTGCAGCTATTACACGGTATCCAGCATATCATGAAGATGGACAATCTCATTGTTTTTTGGACATAATAGGAAAGAATTCGCAAGTTGTCCTTAGATCCAATAAACCGGACAGTTTTGAAATAAGGCGATTGTATCCGTATTCTTTGGCCTTAAATTATAAATATATCTCCATATTATCAAGCTTTTATATCTTGTCATAAATCGCAGAATTATTATTTTTAATTTGAAAAAGAAATTCATTACAAAAGGAATAATCAAGGTTGAAAGAGGCGTTGCACTTTTTGCCACGCGTGCCTGCTGGTGTTCCAAAAACTGGCACACTCGCCGAAGGGTTAAAATCGCTACATCTAAACATTTTATGCAATATTCCTTTCGAATATATACAGTGCATCAGGCAGAGCTAGACATAGCAACTAAGGTATTCCTGGATTGAATCCCTGCCGGTGAATAGGCTGCTACCACAATTTAGACCGAATAACCTCAGGGGCAACATCTGAAAGTCTTGTGCCATGTTCTCGCTCCTGCAAAGCGTCTACCTACTGAGGGACTTACCGGCCGTCTGATTTTAAGATACCAATACCTGGTGTTGCGAATTCACAGTTTGTTTGATAAAAGGTGGCACTGCTGTGCAAAAAGATTTCTGTAACTTGTGCGGCTGCGCAGGAAAAGTTTTCCTTCTGTGTTCTTGTTGATTCGAAATATAGTATATGTGTTATGTGAAAGAGGGGTTTTCTCCGCCCAATGTTGTTTCGTTTTATTGAAAATATTAAAAAGGGCACCAATCACTAATACAAGAAATAATCATAAGTAGTTATTTGTCGTTATACTGAACCACCAATCGATTTTATTTTATTCGCGTTTCGGAAACACCTGGAGTAGATACGAGAGTAACCAGTGCACTTGTCGAGGCTCAAACCCAGTACCATAAGCATCAAATGTCTACGTTTTAACAAATAGGTCTTACATGTAATATTCTTTACATGTAATACCTGATAATACCTGAATTATCACTCAAAGTTGAAATTTCTGTCTCAAAAGTACAATTCTTAAAAAATATTAGAGTTTCATCCCACTTCTTTTCTTCAATTCAGACTTTTCTTAGATCTACGTAAAGAAAATGATTCTTTAAATGATTAAAAATGTCCACAGCCGAGTGTTCTAATGTCAGAAGAACTTGGGGCAATACGAACAAAAAGAAATAGCCTTGATTCCCCCCTCTTATATTATTTTCCTCAGATAGTTAATGTTTGAATTGGATGTATAGGTACTCCTGTTATTTTGATGGAGATCTACTCGTCGGAAGCTCTAAGGATAAAGAAAATACAGTTTTTTACATATGGAAGATAAGACATTACTTTGGGAAAATGTGAAGAATTAATTTCGACTCATTTCTGGGATTAATTCCCATCGTACGATAAACTAGCGAATATCATCAATCCTTTACTGAATTAGACTTTCGATTCACAGAACAAAGATTATTTTTGCTTCGTGCAATCACCATTGTAAGTTCACCGAAATTGTTGATTACAATATATATATATATATATATATATATATATATGTACATATATATACAGGGTGTCCCAAAAAGACCGCATAAACTCTGCACAGCTAGATTCCTCGTTGCGAGTACATAAAAACTGCCCAAAGAAGCGTTCCTGTACGATCCATAGTTTACGAGAAAAATACGAAAAACAAAGTATGACGTCACTGCCGGTGCAAGAAAAAACACTTTATTGGACATATCAACAACAATATTTGCATATCTTTCCAGACGATAATGCTTAAAACGTTCGCCGCGCATATCGCGTCATGCATGCGCGCGCGCCATGGAATGACGTTAAGCCGCCGTTGAACTGGTATTTAAAAGGCTGCATCTTACAGCTACCGGTAGTCTTCGTATGGTGGCCATGTACTCCGTTCGTGACTACTGCGACATATACTTGATGTACGGCCGATGTAATGGAAATGGCTTACGAACTGCTAGGGAGTATGCCCGTCGATATCCGTTCCGCCGTCCTCCCGATGTCAACGTCATCCGTAGACTGGACGACAGACTGCGAAATACGGGAAGCGACTTGCCAACAGCCAATCTTCACGATACTGGAAGACCGCGGAGCGGCCTGACAGTAGCACAGGTGGATGCAATACTACAGCAGGTAGAAGAGACGCCCGAGGTAAGCACACGCGCATTAGCCCGTGAGATGACTTCGAGTAAAAGTACTGTGCACAAGCTTTTACGGTCTGAGAGGCTACACCCATTTCGGTACACAACCGTGCATGGTCTGAAACCAGATGACTTTCAGAAGCGCGTGACCTTCTGTGAATGGCTGTTGCAGCAACAGAACAGAGATAATGGTTTTATTGCACATATCCTGTGGACTGATGAATCATGTTTCACTCGTAATGGGGTATTCAACCATCACAACAGCCATATGTGGTTCCAGGTCAATCCGCATGCAATCCGGCCGCAGAAACATCAGGAACGTTGGTCTCTTAACGTGTGGGCCGGCATACTCGGGGATAGTCTGCTTGGACCATATCTGTTGCCTGAACGGCTCTCAGGACAGTCGTACTTGGTGTTTCTCAATGAGGTCTTAACCGAGTTCCTCGATGACATACCATTAGCGACAATACAGGGACTTTGGTTCGAGCATGATGGGGATCCGGCTCATTTCTGTGCTCCTGTACGTGGTTGTCTGGATATGGAATACCCCGGCCGCTCGTTCGGACGTGGGGGTCCTGTTCTATGGCCGCCACGTTCGCCAGATCTTACATCGTTGGATTTTTTCCTATGGGGCCATCTCAAGGAACTGGTGTATCGAGACGTAGTGACAACACAAATGGACTTAGTTGCTTGTTTTCATGCTGCTTGTACTTCGGTGGACCACGCGATGCTGCAACGTGTGATGACAGCCATTCTACGGCGTGCTCAAGCAACCTCGACATGGACGGCGGACACTTTGAACATATGCTTCAAATTGTGCATGCTGGTGATATGTTCAATAAAGTGTTTTTTCTTGCACTGGCAGTGACGTCATACTTTGTTTTTCGTATTTTTCTCGTAAACTATGGATCGTACAGGAACACTTCTTTGGGCAGTTTTTATGTACTCCCAACGAGGAATCTAGCTGTGCAGAGATTATGCGGTCTTTTTGGGACATCCTGTATATATATACCGGGTGGCCATAATTAAACTGACAGTGCTCACAGTGTTCTGTAGCGCGATCTATTTGCGAGAATGACGCCACATTTTGGAGGAAGATTAAACAAGACGGGGGACGAAGGATTCAGCGAAAAAATAAATTAGTTCCAAAAGTCACCGCTAGGGGAATATTTTCCGCTGTGCAATAGAAAATAGAGTGTTAACAAATGCAAATTGATACGGAATAAAATTACCTTTTATTATGCACATTTTCTTATTTAGTTCAAGTGCAATATGGCAACACTTTTAAAAAAGCGTAAAATCTACATAAACACCGATAAAGTCTCGTGATCTGCAATATCACGTACGCTGAGCAGAAGAAGAAGTTCTTTATTCAAATTTCACGTTACATCCATTGGCACAGTGCCAGCTGCTTGGGTTTTAAAAGCCACTATGTTACGTTTCGAATCAATCGGATTGAAAGTTTATGTGCAATGTCACCTTCTTTAGTCGAGCGTGTGTTACTGGTCAAATTCTTTTACCTCAACCAGTGCAACACGTCAGCCGCTCTTCGTGCTTTTAGAACGCACAAAAAAAAATGCGTAAAGGTAACGGTCCTGTGTCAGTTAATGGGCTAAAAGCAATGGTTGCGACGTTTGAGAAAACAGGTTCTCTGAAGGTTCAGTCAGGCAGAGGACGAAAACCTGTACTACAGGATACAATCGAAGCAGTTACCACGGCAATTGTCGACAGAGGACCAGACAATATTTCTGCCACCTCTAGCGCTCGTGGATTAGCTCGGAATATGGATATGCCTTACAGTACGGTATGGAAAATCTTACGAAAGATTATCAACTTCTATCCGTACAAGATCAGCCGTGTACAGGAGTTACTGTACCCCGACCATGATACGCGAATGAATTTTGCTCTCACCTTTCTTGCCAGAATGGAGGTGGATGATGCTTGGCCGTGGAAAATCTTATGGGGAGACGAGGCCCACTTTTACCTGCATGGAACTGTGAATACCCAGAACTGCCGAATTTGGGATGACAAATCACCACATGCAGTCACAAAAATTCCCTTACATTCACCAAAGGTAACTGTTTCGTGTGGGTTCACAGCGGAATTTATCGTAGGTCCATTCTTCTATGAGAACATTACCCCGACAGGACCGGAAACCTGTTCTGTTACCGGAGAGAAATATCGCCACATGTTGAACAGCTTTGTCATTCCGGCACTTCAGCAAAGACAATGCCTGGGGGAAATCATTTTCAAGGAAAATGGAGCCCCTCCACACTTTTCTGTACGGGTGCAACAGCTGCTACGACAGAAATTCACATCAGAAAGAGTCATTAGCGGTTACTTTCCAACTGCATGGCCACCTCGGTCGCCTGATCTTACCCCATGCGACTTCTGGCTATGGGGTTACCTCAAGTCCAAGGTCTATCAAGGAGTGGTCCAGGACCTGGCTACGGTGAAGGATAGCATATCACGGACTGTACGGGAGATTCCTGCAGACATGTTACTTTCTGCTGTTGTGCATACTGTGCACAGAATGCAATATGTGGTCCACAACAACGGCAGCCACATTGAACCTCATTTGAATGCAAAATAAAAGGTAATTTCCTTATTGATTTGCATTTGTTAACACTCTATTTTCTATTACACAGCGCCAAATATTCCCCTAGCGGTGACTTTTAGAACTAATTTGTTTTTTCGCGGAATCCTTCGTCCTACGTCTTGTTTAATCTTCCTACAAAATGTGACGTCATTCTCGCAAATAGATCGCGCTACAGAACACTGGGAGCACTGTCAGTTTAATTATGGCCACCCGGTATGTATATACATATATATTTATATATATATATATATATATATATATATATATATATATATATATATATATATATATATATATATATATATATATATATATTCTCCTAAAAGATATGATTTACAAGAGTAATTTCAATAAATTACAATCTTAATGAATTTAAATGATTGTCATGAAAAATTAAATATACAGGCCTACACTCGGTCATAAGCCTAAACAAATAGAGGTGAACATCATTATCTACTATAAACATGTAATTTAAAATTTATCTACGATACAGATGCAGCTGTAATTCATTCAGTTCGTGGATATTAGTTTAATAGAGTCTTTACTTTTGTGGAGCAATTTTTTTTTCTTGGGGGGTGTCAGTTAAAATCAAATCACTTTATTCCAGATCATTTATAGCATAACTTATTGCATTTAGAAAAGAAAAGTGTATTTTACATTTTTACAACTCTATCAAATTTTTATTTATGAATAATTTCTTTTCTGGACGAGAAAAACGATATAACCTCTGATTGAAAGATTGCTTACATGAATCATTTTAAACTTTCGGAAAATAAATACTGCAAAATTAATAGTTTCATAAAATAATCTATTGCTAAATATGTTGTTTGGAAATGCAATACTTTTGAAACTAAATTGGTATACAAAACGAGTTAGTATTATCGTTCACATTTTTATCTAACACTAATGGCAATGTTATATGTTATTAAAATCTGCGCTCACATTCTACATAAATATTATTTAACATTATTCACTAATACCCTTGATTTTTATTATAAGAATGGGCTTAACCTTCTTTCATTTACTGTGAAAAAGACAATTAGGAATTCAATTATTGAGATTTCTTTTACACTTTGACTTTCATTTGGGATGCATGATGATTCAAAATTTATAAATACTCTCTAAAACTGATACAACCAATCCGTACACGCTTTCAATTTGGTAACGTATAGATCATTATAAAATAATGGAACTCATATAAAAGCTGTAACGTTGTATGTATTGAGAGTCGATCATTAAAAATGTTCTGTTACTTTTTGTATATAAAAACGTTAATGCATTTGAATGCCATAAAAATATAAGCATCTTCGTGATTAAGTATGATATTGGTATTCCATTACCATTATCAGATCATACTAACAATTCACATTTTATTTCTTAAGGAAAATCATGAGTTCAACCTCCCTACTCATACCTGGTTTCTTCTGCACCAAAAATCTATGTAATCATTGATAATTGCGACGATTTATCAGGAGTGATTTGTCATAAGCACTAGCTTCTTTCAGCAATTAAGAGCGTTATTTAATTGAGCGTTAAAACTACTAATTGCCTCTCAGTTTCGTATCTTCTAGCGAGAAACAAACAAAACCCCAGCGTATATCATTTCGTTCGTTATAGACAGTAAAATTTATTTCAGTCTGTAGAGAAATGTTTTATTTCCGTATAGATTGTTTGGAAGTTTACTGATGCAAGAAAAATATTTTGAGCTAGTTTATAATAAATGCCGATAAATTATTCTTCCGTGACACTAAAAAAACTGTCTAAGGATAAAACTTTTTTTCAGTCAGATCGAGTATATAACAACAGAACGGAAGCTTATATAGAACTATATATAAATTGATAAGCGACATTTATTAAAATAAGATATTATACCGAATCAGCCATTGTTTGTGGAATGGTTAAAAGCTTACCAAAATAAAAAAAATGAAATCGATTTCAAAAATTCTGAACCAATGGAAATAAATTTTATATTGTCATCTATAATTTTCCCATAAATAACAATAATTGTTTTTTAAAGAAAATTTATGTTAAAGAAAAAAAAATTCCATCAGAAGTGTAGACATTTATACAGTTCAAACACAAAGAAATAAAAAAAATCTGCAATAATGCACAGGTTACAGAATATCATCCATTTTTTGACTGGTTAAACCTTTTCTTGTCTCATTTAAATACAGGTATTTTATTGTTTCTTTATCGTACTTTAGTCTTCTCGCGAAGAAAATTACCATACTCCGTACTTTTTAAAATATATTTAAAAGAAGTAATTGTATAGAATCTAGAATGTTAATGTTTGCAGGCTAATTTTTTTGAAGTTACTTGAAGTTATTTTATTACGGTTCATTAATTTGTTTTGTACTAAATAAATAAATTGGAATTTTTAAGTTATGAGAACTCATATATTTTAAAATCCTGCGAAAGACAGTTAATTTGGAAATAATTTATTTTTCTATAAAAAAATTATATCTACAGAAGCTGATATTTTACATTCAGCTAAAGGAAAAGAATAGTTTTCCTAATTGAAAAACTCTGCAGTTATGACCTAACTGCTTTGATTTACAACTTGTTGGTTCCTTAAACGCAAAGATTTTAATCTCGTTTCGTCTGTTAAAATTTTCCTAATTAAAGAAGATTCATGATTTCACCACAGCAATTTAGAACGTGGAAAACTATTTTCAAAAACAGAAATACGCCCTGTAATCATTGATAATCATCACAGCAATTAATGTCATAAACACTAACTTCTTCCGGCGATTAATAGCAGCTTAACTTAATTGAGCGTTGAAGTTACGTAATTATTTCCTATCTCTGCAGATGTAACGAGAGACAGATATATCCTCTGCGCTTTATTACTTTTCTTGGCGCTTGGAGAACAGCTGTAGGTGCTTTAGTCTGGCGTTCTCATAATATTTTATTTTCATCTTTCGGGTCTGTTTCGCTTCTTTTTTGGATGGGGGAGGGGAAGAAAGGTAAAGAATGATGGTGAAAACATGAGATGTATCGCAAGTGTCAAGTCTTGTTATGTTATGTTGGAAATATCACTGTAATTTCTCGCGGTTTTGCTATTTTCTTAGTTAACATTAGTGTACGTATCTAATTTAAGCCTCATTATATAAATTTTAGTGAAAGAACAACGATAAGAGAAAACTAAAATGTAAAAGCTGACTATAGCAGACATTGTGATTTATTATGTCTAGTAAGAATAGATTTATTATTCCTTATCACTAACTAATAGATGTCCCGACGAGCTTCTAGTCAAGTTTAGTAATAAAAAAGTAAGTAAATAGAAGTTATAATTAAATTATAAGTAAATGATACATTTAGGGGAATATTTGAGCCTAATTGAACCCATAGATCTTTTTTTTAATATAAGGCTTGAAAATTCTCATATATTCCTCAACTCTTATATATTCCTCATATTATTTCTCTATCCAGACTTTTTATTTAACCTACTGCATGAGGAACAACTTCATTAGATAAATTTCCTACTGGATAATTAAACAAACTCAGCGTTAAATTATTATCATCTCGCTATTTTAATAATGCATGATAGAAGAGTTTTAAGGGATTTGCCTCGGCATTACGTTTGAAAATATTTTTGGTTATAACTATTAAGGCAGCAATGTAATGTAACTATTGTTTAAACATAATCTGATATTAGAATGAACTTTAATTTCAGACCAACAAAATGTATGCTTACAGTAACAAAGCCTAATGATGTTACTTTGCTAATTATCTGAAAGGGAGAACTTTACTTGAAAGCTAAACATCCTTTGACAAAACATAACGAGTATTATATAACCATATCTTCTCTATTTCATAAAGATGGATCTAACACAAAATTATTCAAATAAATCATTAAAATGATGAACGTAAGTTTAAAAAATACATTTTAAATTGCAGTAATGTTTCTGAGAGATGTGATGCTCGTTCAGTAAGATCTTTCAAATAATAATTATATTTGATAACTATTATTTGAAAAGACATTTAATAACAAAAATAAGTAATTTGAAGTGGATGATTTGATTAAAAGTTTCTTTGCTAAGTAGTTCTCTCACATCTAACAAACACAAAACACATTTATTTGCTAATTGTCTGAAATGGAGAACTATACTTGAAAGCTAAACATCCTTTGACAAAACATAAAGAGTAATATATAGCCATATCTTCTCTATTTCATAAAGTGTAATCTAACCCAAAATTTTTCAAATAAATGATTAAAATGAGAAATGTAAATTAAAGAAAAATATTTTAAATTGCAATAATATTCCTGAGAGATATTGTGCTCGATAGGTTACACAAGTCATTGATGACTATAGCTTGAAAAGGCACTTCCTACAACACAAAAGTAATTTAATGTAGCCAATTTGAATCAAAATTCCTTTACTGAGTAGTTACTCCGCAACTAAGTTTGAAAAATGCGTAATTGAATTAAAATAAATGGTCCTTTACGAATTTGTAATTTTCGAACAAAAAACATTTTAAATAACTCAAAAGAAAAAAAAATAATGTTATTTCCACGATTTTTTCTTTTTCTCCTCAATAGGAGAACAAAAAAAAATTCTGTCATTTTTCATCATGGATATGTGCATTTTTTATCCCATTTGTTGCATCTGTATCGCTTTTTGTCACCAGAAAAATGCTGCAATTGTCCCCTTTTTATCTATAAGATTAAAGTTGTATGAAATAAAAGAATCGACCCTTCTACTGACAATCTAATTATTTACGGTGCAGATGATATACACACTCAGATGTAAAAATGGAAAAACAAAAATACATAATTTGCATAATCTTTCAATTTTTTACCCGAATGAAAGTCAGTAGTTTCCTTCCGTATTATCAATTTTGCTCTGTTTTGGGTCGTTTAGCTTTTTAGGCACTACGCAGTCAAGAAATATGCACGATCGAATACGGCTATCTGAATTTATGACATTTATTTTTTTCGTTCTTTATATTTTGTTGGATGAAGGATTTTTTTTCCTCCTCGTAGCAATAATTTTATATAATGTAATGGGACATGAAAGATATATTTGATTAAAATTACAAATAAAAATTGAGTATGTAAGAAAATAAGCTCAAAATATGCACATTTATATCTAATTTGAATAGAAATAAAAATGAACGAATTTCAAAGTAGTAATTAAAATGCAATTTTAATGAATATATATAAGATAAGAATTTTTTTAATTTCATCTAAATAAATTTTCTGTAATAATTACGGATATTATTCGACTGAAGAGATGATTCCGGAATACACATTTCCATAGAATTCTAAAAATTTCACTGATATTCATATCTTAAAAATTGCAAAGAAAACAAATATTGCATGAGAAATTAAAGATATTTTATTTAGATGTGATATAAAATATGATCTTTTTTATAGAAAGTCGTAGACATTTCACTGAGTAAAGTTAGGTATCATCCCTTCATTTGAAGTTCGTTAACGTATTCTTTAACTAGCTGAAAATCCGTCCTTTGCTACGGAGTTCATTCAAATTAAATACAACGGTCAATGTATGCAATTAATGCCAATATATATATATATATATATATATATAATAAATACAACGATCAAACGATCAATGTATGCAATCGATGTAAAAAAAACTAAAAATATATTTATAAAAAATCGTAACGGATATTTTTAAAAACAAAATAATGTAGAAGAAAATATTCAAATTAAATCTAATAGAACATACTAAAGCATATAGTAGTAATAATATAGTACAGTTTGAGAAACGTTTCTTTTACTGTATTTTAATATTTTTTAGATAATGTCCAATAGTCTGCCGCATTAGCATGAAAAAATATTCTTTTTTTTTGTCGATTTATTTCGTTTTTATGTACGTGTCGCAAAATTAGTTTAAAGTATCACAAAAAGTAAAAAAACCACGTTATCAGGATTCATTAAATTTAATTCTAAAAATTAATATTTAAAAATTCACCAACAATCAGAAAATGGGGATAAATATTTGAAAAAGATTTCATTTTAAAGGAAGTTTTATGATATTTCTCGTGATATAAATTTTATAACCCTCGAATTATTATTTTAAATGCAAAATTTAAAGAATGTTACAAAAACAGCTTACAGATTTAATCAAAAAAAATCTAAGATGAATTTTTCAGAAATCTCTCTTAGTGCACCCTTACACTATAAGAAGAATCACCATGCAAAATTTCAGCCCTTTTGGTCCAGTGGTTTCGTCTATACGTTATATGTCAGTCGGTTACAGAACTGTTTTACATATATATAGATGACAGATGCAATATATAAAAGACATTATAACAGATGTACACTGATAGAAAAATTAGGGTAGCAAGCAAAGAAGTTAAAAAAACCGTGCGAGACAGCCACGTATTGGCATAAAATGGATAGTACACGCGTATCAAAGCGCAATACAGAAAAAAAGGCGTAAAAAATTTGTAATTAAGCTTTAATTCTTTGAAAATATATTAAAAAAATGAAAAGATGATTTAGGGCAACAATTTGGTTACATGTAAACGATTAAAAAAGTATTGTTCAGAAATGATGCAAGATTTTTAATATGGCGTGTGGTCTCCTCGAACGGCTAAGACTGCTGCACACCTGTTTTCCATGGATTCGATGATGTTATGGATAAGACTTTGGGGAATAATGTTCCACTCCTCAAAAAGTGCAATCTACAAGTCTCGGAGAGTAAAAGGAGGCCTTTGTCTCGCAGCAATGCGACGCCCTAGCATGTCCGAAACATGCTCGATTGGATTCAGGTCAGGAGAGCACGCTAGCCATTCCATACGCTGTATTGTTTCAACTTCAAGCATGTTCTCCACAAGACGAGCTGTATGCGGTCTGGCATTATCATGCTGGAAAACAAAGGAATCTCCAATGGCTGCAGCGTAAGGTATGACATGAGGTCTCAGTATCTCGTCTGCATACCTTCGGGCCGACAAAGTACGATTCCGAATGATATGCAGGTCCGTACGTCCACCTATGCTGATTCCACCCCATACCATAAAACCAGCTCGTCTGTATTGTGACCTTTCACGAACTAATGTGGGGTTATTTCGAGTGCCCCTTCCAGACTGAATCGGGACTCGTCTGTAAACAGCACTTGGCTCCAATCATGTTGCTCCCAATCTCGATGTTCAGCAGCCCATCTTCTTCGGGCCGCACGGTGGCGTGAGGTGAACGGAATGCAGACTATTGGCGTACGTGCATAGAGACCTCCGTGATGAAGTCTATTGCGTACTGTTTGGCTGGACACCCTTCGTCCTGTTGCCAAGAGCAACTGTCTTTGCAGCTGAGTAGCATTGTCTGTTCTGTTTCGACGAGATGTTAACAGTATATACCGGTCATCAGTTGCTGTAGTGGGCACGTGGCCGACCTTTCCCTGGTTCACGTCTAACATTCCTTGTGTCTTGGAATCGATTCCACAGCCTTGCAACGACACTTCTGGTGACTCCAACAGCGTCAGTGATACTACGTTGTGTTTGCCCGGATTCAAGTCTGCCTATAATACGCTATGACATGGATTCCGGTAAATTACGTTGTTGAGACATTTTCAAGTCACCCTTTCTCAAAAAGAATAACTGAGCAATCGAATTTCTCAGTTAAGTCAGTGAAACAGACGTTTCTGCAACATCCCGATTTTCGCTCTTATGTTCCTTTTCTGGTGTTTGACGTCATGAACTTTGATTTGCATATGAAGTTTTCTTGTTCTGTTTCCTGCTAGGCTTTAAGTTATGGATGATTTATTGTATGTTACTTATCGGTGTAAGTATTTGCGTAATTTCGTTAAAACCATGTGCTCCCCTAAATGTTTTGAGTAGTGTGTATATATATATTTAATAAATTCACTGTCCCGCCTTTCGGCATACAGAACATCTGAGAATCAATCGATAATACTTAATTTTTTCTCATTATGCTATTATATTCACTTTTTATATATATCTACAATCATTTACAATATAACAATACACAAACAAATATTACAAAAGTACAAGTATTCAGTTAAAATCATCGTTATTACAATTAGCATTAACTAATTACTTTCAATAGATATGTAATAAACACACACAAACAAGATCAAACAGGGAAATGCATTTGCATAAGAACATCCATAATGCAACTAATCACTTTTTTACTATAAAAGTCTGAAAATAATTTGCGCTTATCCCAATTTTTAAAGTTAGAAGGCATATTCTTTCTGAACTCAACAATTAACGGGCAATCAATAATGCAATGATAAACAGATTGTTAAGCACCACAGGAGCAGCAACTACTTTTATTATGAAATCTATTCTGATAGAGACCGAAACAATCATGTCCGGTGGTAGCTTGGTTCGATTTAAAGTCAGCGCTTAACCGTTTTAAGGTAACCTTGGGATATATTTCATATACTGGCCTTCATACTTTTGACCTGTCCCACCTATCCTGCCAGTCACGAATGGCTTTTGTAGTTATGATATTCTTAACCTGGCCTTTCTGCCATTTAATACTGGTATTAATATGTTCCAATTCCGTGGCATCCTTGGCCACTTCAACTGCTCTATCATTACTTAGTATGCCTACATGGGCCTTAACCCAATGAAAGTGAGGCATTATTCCCCCATCTCTTATTATACTCTTAATCTCTTCCACGGAATTACTCCTGTAATCTACCGTTTCCAGGGCTTGTAAAGCACTCATAGAATCAGTATATCAATCTATTTCCATTCAATTACTGTTTTTGGCATCGAGCAGGGCTATATATATGGCTGTAATTTCTTCTGCATAAGAACTTGCAGTATCAGACAACCTTTCCATGATAATCTTATTTTCCACCTCGTTCTCATAACAGACCACTCCCGAGCCCGTCCTGCCATTCTTCCGCGAGCCATTAGTGAAATACTCTATTTCCGTCCTGGGCCTCCTATCACAAGTCCACTCTATAGCATATAATTCCTTAACGTTCTTAAATGGCTTATACTTAACCTCGCAGTTTTCTGTCTTATAGCATATACCTTCATATTCTGTCACAGCTTTCCCATATAAAATCTCATAATCCTTTTCAATTTTAGCTTTGATGTCTAAAGGCAGACACCCCGCCAATACAGCCAGCGATTCTGTCGATACAGTCTTATAACAATGTGTAATCCTCAATAGAAATGGCCTTTGTATTTGTTTCAATTTTTTATTTATTCTCTCAATATTTTTGTACCATATCTGCACCTCATAAAGTATCACCTTTACAATTACAACTTGATAAATTTATTTTATTATGTCAGCCTTTAGGCCCCATGTCTTCTTTGTATAACGAGTCAATTTATAAATAATTTTCAACACCTTTTCTTGTACCATTTGTAAGTGCGCATAAAATTTAAATCTTTATCTATCAATATCCCCAAATATTTTATCTCCTTGCTATATTTTATGCTCTGATTATCTATTTTTATTGTGGGCCTCCTACTAATTTGGCCATTATGAGTAACTATGGTATAACTACACTTCTTTATATTAAATCTCAAGTCATTTTCATTGGCCCATCTATTGCACTGATTTAACACTGCATCAGCCAACTCTGTAAACTTGTATATATATATATATATATATATATATATATATATATATATATATATATATATATATATATAATATATATATATATATATATATATATAATATATATATATATATATATTATTATAGGGTACTTGTATCTATATATATATATAGGGTCATCGAAAAATGTTGGACACACTTCGAAAGCTCATCATTCTAAAATAAACTGAGTAAACGCAATAATAGTCTTTTCAAGCAAGTTGGAAAGTGACCAAAATTTCTAAATGTAACTGGTACGCAACCGTGACGTTGAACGTTGTACAGAAGAGATGCGAGGTGGAAGAGGTCTTCGTTCGGCTTTCCGTCAGCGCAGTGGCGACCGTTCAGAAGAAAGCTCAAACGGTGGTTGTTTAAGATAAACATGTCGGTAATTTCGCTGAAATGTTTTAACAGATTTGTACTCTGCAAACCACAGCACACATTGAGCTTTCTCCTGAACGGTCGCCATTGCACTGATGGAAAGCCGAATGAAGACCTCTTCCACCTCGCATCGCTTCTGCGCAACGTTCAACATCACGGTTGCGTACCAGTTACATTTAAAAATTTTGGACATTTGCCAAGTTGTTTGAAAATAATATTATTGCGTAAGAATATTATTGCTTTTGCTCAATTTAGTTTAGTTATGATCTTTCGATTATATATATATATATATATATATATATATATATATATATATATATATATATATATATATATATATATATATATATATATATATGTGTGTGTGTGTGTGTGTGTGTGTTTGTTCGTTCGGTTATATCAGTTTAGCCCCTGTATGTTGTACCGATAGACAGTGAACTGTTACTCGTGAACGCACATACACATATATCTGTATAAGCTTTTCCAATTTTTATACTTTTGAGGACTTGGGAGCCATCGTGATATATATAGAGAAAAATTTCTTCCTCCTTTTCAAGACTGTGGCAAACAGTAGAATAACCAACTGAATTTGCGATAAAGTGACACATTCCGTCTCCACTAGAATATTTGTATATGTACGGTAAGGTGCTACGTAAGCGAATTCACAAGTGGAAAATGTGCGGCAATGAAAAACTGCACGATAACCTTTTTTGAAGAGCACAGGTAGAGGGTTTCAAGTGAGAAACTCTTAGAATGGAGTAATAGAAAGGAAAGAAATGATATCTGTTAGAATGTATGGGGAGTATGGGAACGGTAGAACTTTAAAAAATATTAAAACTTTGTACCTTATATTCAGATATATTAGGGGGTAGCTACTTGACTTCCCCCTTATGTTTATGAAAAAGCGCTTTGAGAAAATATACAGTTTGGACTGTCTTATTATGCTCCAAAAACCCGGGACGACCATTAGCAAACAGTTTTTGCACCAAAGAGTTTACTGGCTTTATTTTTCTACGAAACCATGTGATGTATATACCTGTATGGTTGTAAAACATACTTCATTAACAAGTAACAGTTATACGCATTGTTATCAGATAGCCATTTTTAACAGTGCATAACTTGTAGTCAGTGTAATGAGATTTCAATGTTTCCACACTCGGTGTTGAATATAATGATGACATACTTTCTCATTGAGATTTCGTTATTGATTCTGTTTTTACTGTTCTATGCTATTGTGAACAAATCTGTGAAAGTTGCTTAGTTTTTATATCACGACCGTGAAGACTGTGTGATTTTTCTTTCCATAAATTAGTTCGGATCTGGCCACCTGGGTGCGGTTTTACTTGTGCTTTTAATTCTCAGTCTGCGTATTTTTAGACGATCTTCAACAATCCTAAACATATTTGAAATCGACAAAAAAGTGACAAGGATTTATTAAATAAAATGTAATGGTATCCCCTGAAATCTGCAATTTTCGTTATATCTTCATAAATTCACTTTAATTAAACATAGAAATCCTTGTTTCAGATTTTTAAATTGATTCAATTTTTGATTCATTTAAGGCATTAAATCCAATAAGCAAGGAAATCCAATCAGATACCTTTGTATAAAATATAAAGATTGAGATGAAACAATTCAGAATCACAGCATATATATATATATATATATATATATATATATATATATATATATATATATATATATATATACAGGGTGTAACGAAACTCTTGGGCAAAACTTTGAGGGGTGATAGTACACATCAAGACAAACAATATTATATAAGAAACTTAGGGTCCCAAACGTCTTCCAAAGGAGATAGACGCTATTAAAGTTTAGGGTCCGAAATTTGAAATGATTATAAAAAAACGGGAAAATGGGTCAATTCGTTAGCGGTTTTAGCTAAAATTATTCTTTTTGTCAGTTTTTTCTTGAAAAATAAATTTAAAGATAAAGTTAAAAAAAATTTCGATAGAGGGCGCTTTAGACTTTGGAGTAACGAACAACTATTTTTTACCGTTATTTTTTTATCACATTAAATGCTTTCAAAAGCTTAGCCTTAAACTTAAATTTTGAGCTCAAAATCTGATTCGTTGGGGTTGGTTAAGTAGCGCAAACGGAATTGTGTTCAGGAGTTGAAATTTGAAACTCCCACCCTCCTGAACAGAGTTCAGTTATTCCCGATCTTGGTGTCGTAGGACTTTGTGTCGTAGACCAGGCAGCAACTACTACCTCCTAGACGTAAAATAAACTAGAGAGGGATGACAAAATTAAAAAAATTTATTCATAATACTAGACATGAGCAATTTCTTCTCTCGAAATAAAAAAAAAAACAATTTGATGTACGCACGTCGTGCGCATGAATGAAGGTTGAATGAATGATGACACGTAGAAAATGGTACACGCATGATTTTCTTGTGGAATCACAAAAACTGCTCGAAAGAGCGCCCACCAGCAAGGATGCAGGCCTCACACCGCCGGCGGAGGGACTTTCGAACATTAGCAAATACTCCGGGCATCTCCCAGATATCGCCTGCTACGACGGCAATTCTCGCAACCAGTTCTTCGTTGGAGTCGACAGGGCTTGCGTAAACAAGACTCTTCATATGGCCCCAGAGGAAAAAGTCTAGACAGGAGAGGTCAGGCGAGCGTGCCGGCCAATTTACCGGACCACCCCGTCCAATCCATCGCCCTGGATATGCTGTATCCAATGCACTTCTCACATTTGCGCTGAAATGTGCAGGAGCTCCATCATGTTGGAACCACATACGAGCCTTTACGTTGGCTGGAACACTTTGCAGCAGAACTGGAAGCACCTCTTGTAGGAATACCAGATACGTTCCGCCGTCCAGGAGCCTTGGCAGAAGATATGGCCCGATCAAATGATCGTCTGTTATGAATAACTTTTTTTATATTTTTTGTCATCCCTCTCTCGTTTATTTTACGCTTAGTGGGAAATACTTGCTGCCTGGTCTACGACCGAGCATCCAAAATCGTGAATAACTGAACTGCGTACAGGGGAGGAGGGGGGTTCAAATTTCACCTCCTGAACACTGTTGAGTTTTCGCTACATAACCACCCCCAACGATTAAGATTTTGAGCTCAAAATTTAAGTTTAAGTCTAAGCTTTTGAAAGCATTTAATCTGATACAAAAAATAACAGTAAAAAATAGTTGTTTGTTACTCCAAAGTCTAAAGAGCCCTCTATCGGCATTTTTTTTAACTTTATCTTTAAAATTTATTTTTCAGAAAACTTTGACATAAAGAATAATTTAAGCGAAAACAGCAAACGAATCGACAAATTTTCCCGTTTTTTATGATCATTTGAAATTTCGGACCCTTAACTTTAATGGCGTCTATCTCCTTTGGAAGACGTTTGGGACCCTAAGTTTCCTATATAATATTGTTTGTCTTGATGTGTACTATCACCCCTTATGGTGCATTCACATTGCACAGAGTTCTCTCCCCAACTCCTGTCACATCACTTAGTAACGGTAACATTAGACACGGTACTTAGAACCACCCCCCTTCCCGTTCTTGATCTCCGCCGCTCTTGGTGTCTCCCCCGACCCCGCTCGAGACCATTTGACCCGCTGACCTCACTCTGTTTCTTTGAAGGACCGCCAGAGGAAGCGATCGGGTGCAGAACAGTGTACAGAAACACATAAATCACTGGGGTGAAGCAGAGAGCGCTGTTCAAGTCTGCACGCGCTATTAAAGTTTTGCCCAAGAGTTTCGTTACACCCTGTATATATATGTCTTTACAGATATATCTTAGTATTTTTACTCCTAGAAATTCTACTGAACATTATGCAGAGTAACGTTATATATTTAAGCATATAATGTTTTCATATTCCTGTATAAGTTTTCTTTAGCTTTCTGTATTAGATATACTTAATAATTATACCCTTTATGTGTGTTGCTTGGAATTTTCTCCTAAATCTTGAAGGATTATTCTTCGATAAGGGGAAAATCTTTATTGCACATCAGGAGAGTGTTAATGCTCGACGTAACACGCTAATGATTGCAATGATAAACAGATCTTTATCCCTTTCCCTCTCCGGAGGTCAAAAGCTGTCATTGGCTACATAAATAGCTCATGTACGAGAACGGATGAGATTTTGTTTTCGTCACCTAACGCTTGTTGTATTTATTTTGTGTTGCCCAAATCATGGCTTGTTTTTCAAGATTGTTTGTCAAGATTTATTGCAATGTGGTTTCTTTATGTATTGATATTCGTTGTGAATTTATAACCAGAGGTCATATGGAAAATATTTTATGATTTACAGGTCCCAAACGTAAGGGGGCTTCAAGTAATTTATTAACTTTATATATGTATATATATACATACACACACACACACACACACATATATATATATATATATATATATATATATAAATTTATATATATATATATATATATATATATATATATATATATATATATATATTCATTTAGGTAATTTTTCTAACTTTAAAAGGAAGGAGCAATATAGATTGTGTGAATATGTACATAGATTTTGTGAAATGTGTTTTAGAAAAACTTCCCGGAATCTAAACAAATATGAAAGACAGGGAGAGAGACTACAAATGTATCGGTGGTGCATTTTGAAAAAAGCGATTCCCATCTTTCGCAATCTGTCACATTGATTACTTCTTCCTATATTTTGTAACCTTGGATGGAAAAGCAAAAGTGGAAATGACTAAAGGCAAACTTTTGATACGTGCATTAGAAGTCTGCGTCTTTCAAACTTTTATTTCCAGAAAATGATTTTTCGCAATATTTTTTTTCCATAACAATTCGTAGAAATATTTGTAGTTTATTTACAGTGGAGAACAATAAATGGTATGAACGCTTTTAAAAATCAAGAAAGAGGACAGAAACTGGTTTTAAATTTTCCTTATCCCTCTTCTAAAATAAAAGTTTCAGATGTTCAAATTGAAGTTTTGAATTATTTATGTTGTTTGAACTACAGAAAAGTAAGTGGTTTTTATGATGTACGTACACAAATATTTTAAGAATAAAATGAACTGAGCTTTAAGAAGACTGGGGCATGTTGAAGAATTGGAGAAAATTAATAACGTGTTAGGGAAATAGTTAAGAGATTTGTGTCCTCAGATACTGAGAAACAATACAGAATGGCATCATATTTTTTAATGGCTAAACAAGACTTACTTCATAACTTTGAGAATCGAGGTCAACATTCACAATACGCTTGACACGACGATGAAACATTGCGCATTATGAACATTTATAATTTCCTATTGCGGGGCTGATTTCGGAAAAAAAAATGAATGGTCGCAAAAACGATTTTGGTAGCAAACGATGCAGGTTTCAACATGTTGAGGAGGACCATGCATTTGACGTCATATGCTCTGTCCATTTAGAAAAAGGTAAACGAATAATACTGCGTCCTAATCTAAGCGATTCACAATTTGTAGCTGTATAAAATGGCGGGTTCGTCAAATGCATGGGTTTATACCCTATAATCGATTAATTATAGAATCCTCATCACCCTGTCTTAACCTGTATCTTACAATGCCCATTTTTCAGATTCCCTCTTTAGAATGGGAAATTTCATACCCCCTTTGTAAGAGCGGCTTTAAGGGATTATATACACACACATATATAAATAAATAAATAAATGAGTAAATATATATATATATATATATATATATATATATATATATATATATATATATATTTATTTATTTATTTATTTATTTTTTTTTGGGCCCGTATTCTTGGGATACTTGCTATCCCAACCCGTAAGGAAAAGGTTAAATTAGTCGTTGTGATCCAGAGCAATATCTAAGCATTATATTTCTATGATAATGCGATTTCGAAAAAAGAGGGTTAAACAACTACAGTGACTTTAAGTGTTCGAGCTACGAATCTCAGTACCCAGAGCACCTTAGGTGAATCATACAAAGTTTGAAGAACGGAGTCCTCCAGAGTCTCCACATGTCGAAGATTGTCAATAAAGATGCCATTCGTTGACCGTATTCAGTGTTGACGATTGTTACATATATTTTACGCAAATCCTACTTGTTGATAGTTTGAAGTCGCATTCGAAGATTGAAGGTCATTGGGCGATTGATAGAGTTCCCGTAAAAGCCCCGTGTAAAGCCAGTCGTATCTTTCGGTCATTACAAACTGGACTATTCAAGTGCTGTTATCGAGTCAAACATTCTCTCTAAGATTCCAGCATTATTGGCTTGTCTTATCTAGTGTTTTAAACGAAATATCCTCGTCAATTATCCCCAAACATCAATTTATGTATCTTTGGTCAGACAGTCACCTTACCTCTCTGGCTTTATTCAGTATTTAAAGGGAATATTTTAAGTACATAAAGAAGTTTTAGTTACTGTTGCAGAAGCACAAATTTTTCGAAATTATTTTATATCAGAAGAATGAAGGAGCTTAAAATTCCAAAATCTCATATTAAAGCATTCTACCCTGTACAGCAAATACATTTTGGGAATGATCAAGATTAACCACATAAAAAGAATGAAATTATAATGCGTCAAAACATTGCATATACTTTTCAATCTTACAAACAAATTATGATACAACAATTGTTATAGTTACTAATATTATCTTGCGACTTTAGATCTTGTTTCTTTCATAATGAAATTTATATGTGTCTTTTTTCAACTGTTATAAATAAGAACGAAAATTGCGTTTTCTCAAAAATATCAAGTATTTATGATTTTACCATACTTTTTGGAAGAAATATATAAAATAGTTTCAGAAAACGTTCAAATGATTTATAAAAATATAAACTCTGGGGATAAATCATAACTTTAAATTTTTGTTATAGTTAAATATTTCCTCAAAAATCCCCTTACTTAAATATCTGAAATAGAAAGAGCTGCATTCATTATTATTTTATCAGCCGTATGGGTATAATAGAAAAAAATCCTGACAGAATTATCGTTTCTAAAATTAATAAAGTTTAAATTTAATTTGTCATGTCGATGGTTAGTGAAATATTTTTATCACTAACCTAAAAATATCATAAAGCATGACAAGTACTTTTTCAAATATTGAAACATGTACTATTTTTTTATATGGCTAGAAGGAAATAATTATACTCTTCTATATTTCTTTCTCGTAAAAAAAAAACAGTATGCTTTAATACCTTGATCATAAATTTCACTTAGTTTTGGTGAAATATAGAATTGAGTATTTTATATCATATTTCTCTTCTAGCTATTTTTTAATCTTATGAAAGAAATGTGTTTTAGAGACACCTTAGAGAAAATTTGTTTGAACTGCAAAAATTGAAATTTGAATAATAAAATGCTGAACTGTGGTGCTCCATGGACCGCATTTTCAATAAATAATTTATTTATTTTTCGGTTTTATTTTAAAATGTTTAATTTTACTTAAATATTCATTAAATCATTTTAATTTATTCAATAAATCAATTTTCGTCAGCAAGTGTCCTGATTTGCACACCAAGCTCTGATTGGCTGCTTAGTTACATATAACTCAAAGCATGAGCTTTGAGTTGAAAATCAGCTTTTAGGTTTCGCCGAGTCTTGTCTCCTTTCGCCTTTTGTCAGTTTAGCTGACGTTTCTTTAGTTGGAGGATGCAAGCGGTTGCTCCCTCTTTTCTGACGAAAATAATCAGCATATGAGTAGTGGCTCTTGCCTCAAGTTAAATTAGGCCTCTCACTATCTATAAAGTCGATGTTGCCTAAGCAGGTTTGCGTAATAATCATGCATGTACATGTCGGTGGAAATCAACCATTTCTGATCTCATGTTTTGTTAATAAAATTGTTGAATCTATTGTTAAACGAGTATGGGTGACTGGCTTACACTGCCTCCACAGACCGCTTTTGTATGATATTTTTGTACATATCACCTCTACATTTAAACCAATATATAAGGCGACTGTGTACTAACCCTATTAGATTCCCTCATCTCAATGTTAATCTACAGAGAAAATTTGTCTACTATTTATAACAATATAAATATTGATAATCCAATAAAAATGGTATTTTCAGATAGCCTGAACTTTTCTTCCCCTTGCAACAGTATTCATTTTATAAATTTCGTCCACCAAAGAAAATTATTAGCATTTAAAACACACTATACTGGCTTTTTCCCGTAAAGAATGTAAATTTTAAATATTATTTATATTTTTTAGAAACATGAAATATGTCCCAAGGTGTAAAATTTATTTCTTTATTATGGAGCACAATTTAAAAAAAATCTTTAAATTCTACTCGGTAATCCTTGGACTCATTTTCTCCATAGGTTAACATTGAGGTGAACGAATCCAGTAGGGTTAATACATGGTAGCTTTAAATATCCAAGTCATAAATTCATACAAATGAAACGCATTTAGCCTGAGTTTAAATACTCAGGCTAAATGCGTTTAAAAATTTTCTTTTGTATTTGAAGACTGTTATGATATTTCATAGAAACATTTCGTTTAAAATGTTTTTATATGAAATAAAAAAGGTAATTTTCATTGTAATTTTTTTTTAAAAAATGTAGAAAATGTCTGGCTAAAATACAAACGAATCCGTAAAATTTATGGCTACATAACAATTTATAATATTATAAGAACTGTAAACAAGGTATTAAAATTTTATAGCTTCATATGTATCTTTTCATCATTTTGAAGATAATTTAAAGCAGTAATAAAATTTTCTGAATATTTCGATGCGTTACCGTTAAAAGTACAAAACTGGTGACAATTTTTTAAAAAAGTGTATCGATCGCCTAAATCGTAAATGCCAAAATATATCTTTATGAGTACCCAATTACGAAACACAGCGAGTTTTGTTTAGTCGTAAAAAAGTTATTTGTAAAATGATATGGCCATCATTATACCACATCTTATTAAAATCCACTGACGACAAACTTGTTTAAAAATAACATCATGAGAAATGACTAGGCCGTTCTGCAACCCAAAATGAATTGAAAATGATTTTCTTTCGAAATTTCCTTTTTTAATATTACGTTAATTATAACTTGCCATTTAATATAAAACCTTGTTGTAAAGACCATATTGACAAATTTCAGCTATAATGACGCATTATAAAGGAATGTAATGCTCGTTGTTTATATCTAATACTTTTATATTGGGCTCAAGCCCAAGGGTTTTTTCATATGAAATAATCAGCGTTTCTTAATGCATAGTATGCTGTAATTGTTAGTTGAAAAAAATTAAGAAGTATCAGAAGGTCAAACGTGTAATTATGTGTTTTTTACCAATTATGAGATATATATAGCGATTACAAAAATTGTGAATTGGATTTACAATAAAGTACTCACTTTACGAAATTTTTTATATCAATTGTGTAAATGTTAAGGAACATATTAAATAAAAATATTATTGGTACTTCGATATTTAATTGGTTGACATATAATGTTAATATTGAACACATTTTCCCCTCATATATTTCTGAATACACTGAAATTCTTATTAAGAGCAAATTAAAAGTACATTACAAATGAAAATGGTAACAAATGAAATACCTAGTAACTGAAAGCAGAGGTGGCCCATTAATAAAGAAATATAACACATTTTTTCGAATAG
Organism: Dolomedes plantarius; assembly: GCA_907164885.2. Lineage (NCBI taxonomy): Eukaryota > Metazoa > Arthropoda > Arachnida > Araneae > Dolomedidae > Dolomedes > Dolomedes plantarius. The sequence goes on from OU015492.1 coordinate 61,464,948, forward strand.
AAAAGTACAAAATGTTTGTATGTTATATTAAATAATTTTAAACCCTATTTTCTGACACATGTAGTTCATTACGTAGTTCATATAAAACCCATTTAACTTATATGTATATATATTTTTTTATTACGATATATATATATATATATATATATATATATATATATATATATATATATATATATGTATGCATGTATGTATGTACAGTGGTACCTGGGCACTCGATGTCAATTTGTCCTAGAAGGAACGACGAGTACCGGACGGATATTTCCTTTTAGAGTACTGAAATAATCCGTTACTGTCCCTTACTGAAGCCCAGAAATTTCCCATCTTACTTGGTTATCTATAAAATGATAGGGTTGTTTTGGGTTAAAAAATCTCAAAACAAGAGAGATAAAAGTAAAAAATAATAATTAGATAAAATAAAATAAAATTTAACTCCACTTAACCTGTACTAAGAATAGATCACCACCTAATAGAATGGTCGCGAGAGGTTTTTGCTTCGAAGTGGAGTTCTTTTCCGACAAAACAACTTAAAAAAAAAAGCCCTCGAACTTCTTTGTCTTTTCTGTGTACCACAGAACACCGCTGAAGACTCAGATAAAGTGAGTTTCACTACAAATCTATGAAGAGAAACTTTGTTCTGCTTACATTTCAAAATGTTTTTAAGGTATCTGCCTATGTTCGGAGCACTTATTTTCAAAAACTTACAGTACTGATTAAATACATATATTTTTACTTCAAAGGGGATATAAAATCATGAAAACAAATATTATTTTGTTAAATATTTCATAACATATTTCCTTTATACTATATATTACTGGAACAATTACCTGTGTTTTACAATACCTGTGTTTTATAAAAGTTTTACAATATTTCAAAATATCACTGAAATATACCAAAAAAGTGATAAAACACAGATTTTTTTTAAGTTACCTTTTTTAAGTACAGGTACCCGTAAAATGATTAAATTAACACATATCGTTTAGTTTTTAGTTCAAAGCATAGTTACAGATATGTAAAACACTTTTGAAAAATTTCATTGAAATATATTGAAATCTTTTTAAATTATTAGCTTTCTTGTTTACAAAAGTAACTGAAAAATTAGTTTTCCAGAAAATGCATTCAAACATGCTACTTCCGGTCTTATAACATGGCTTTCTGTTTATCAAATTGGCCATAAATTCTCATCCAGTGATCGTACGAATAAAAGTAAAGCAGTTTTAGAATCCTAAAAGATTGGCCTTTGAAACAAAGCAATAAAAATAATTTCGAAATTTCGCACCAAAATAGCTATTTCAACGTAGGCAGTCTTCTTAAAGTCCACATTTTGGCTTTTCAGGGGATACTTTTCAACAAATTTTTTTAATTCAACACATTTAGAATGCATTTCTTGCAGCAGTGCTGTTAGCCCAGTAGCTGGGTTCAAATAAATGGCCTTACCGAACAAAAGATCGGGTATTACATTTATTTTCTACTTGTATATCTTTAGTCCAGTAGTGAAAAACCAAGTTTTTCAATTCGAAAGACCTCGGCGGAATTTTCTGTGGCCTAAAAACAACGAAATTTTTTGACTTTTTTCAAATATTTCGGTAATGGTTGGTTCTAGAGCTTAGATTGCAATTATAATCTTAAAGAAGACAAAATTTTGAATAAATCTTACATTTACTTTTTTTTCTAAACCCAATAACAAGAGAGCTACAGCGTCAGGAAAATGGCATATTTTATTCAACTTGTCGAGAAAGACGCAAAACTTACTTTTTTAAGACTCCTCATGTTTATTGTTCTTGTGTTTGACCTGTCCGAATCGAGTTGGGTCCGTGAGCGTTCAGGGAGGATTCTATTTTTAGAATCCTCCCCCAGCGTGGGGAATTTTTTAATTTGTTTGTATTGGTCTTTACATGTCTTTACTTGTCTCGTGATCTATTTTTCTCTGGATTGTTTCAAACTAATCGCGTCATTCTTGGCATGTTCTTTTGCTCGGTACAGTGTTATAACGTGTTTTTATTCTATTTTAATAATAGTTAAAAGTGATTTTTAGTAGTTAATTATTATAGTTTAATTTAATAGTTTGACACTCCATAGTTTTTCATTTTCGTTCGTCGTGAAATATGAGCAAACCAAAAGTTGAAGTTTGTTTTATTTGTGATTTGAACGGAAGTGAAGGTGATACTATAGTAGTGAAAAAGAAAGGAGTAGAGACTCTTAAAAATGTAGTCTTAAACGTAAAAACCCTAGTCATCAAAGTTTTTGGAAAAGCTTAGAACAGTTGACAATACACAGAGCTTGCCAGACAAGCTACATTAATGAGAAAATGATCGATGCAACTCTTCGTCGTCAAGACTATAGTAGTAATCAACAAGCTGGCGTGTCTTCATCAAATCGAGGACGAACGGGTCGTTTCGATTTTAGAAAACAATGTTTTTTTGTGTGGAGAGGTAAATGAAGATTTTTTGTCAAAACAACGTAAGTTGCCACCTCAAAAACGAAACTTGATTCATAAAGTTACCACAAAAACAGCAATTAAAGATTCAGGTACCATCATTTTTGCTACAGAAAGCTTTACCAAAAATCTGAAAGTGGATCAAAAAGAGGTTATCGTCATTTTTCAGATATTGACTATGCTATGGAGAAAATTTATAATTATTTAGAAGAAAATACTGAAGAGTGCCAATTTACTTTTGAGGAGTTGATGAATGTAGTAAATGAAGCTCCGGATAAGAGAACAGTGAAATCGCGTCTCGAAAAAAAGTATGGAGAAGACATTTTAATCGCTGAAACAGCCAACAAAAAGACAGTTATTTGTTTTAGAAACGTTGGACATAAGATTCTCAATGAAAACTGGTATGTCAACAGGAAGACAGACCCTCAAGATGAACGTCTAAGAGTTGTCAAAGCAACAGCTGAAATTATAGTGGAAGACGTAAGATCACAAATATATTGCACTACTGAGTATCCCCCGTCAGATAACTTTTTTTGCTATGCCGTAAGTGTTATTCCTGATTCATTTAAGCTGCTATTTGATTCTATAATTTTGAAATACAAACGAGGATCAATTGACAATTGGGAGAAAAAAAGTATTGCGTTATCGCACGCAGTCATACATGCAGTGAGACCACGTTCATTCGTGTCTTCAGTGTTGACGGGAGTCGGTGCTTTCCTGTACAGAAAGTTTGGTTCGAAGCTCCTTATTAACCTTCTGTCTGTACTTGGATTTGCAGCATCGTACTCTGAGGTTTCTGTACTAGAATTATCCCTTGCCCTGCGATCTAAAGAAAGTAAACTACGAGATGACGCTTTCTGTCAATACGTGTTTGACAACGCCGATCTTAATGTTGACATTCTTGATGATTCTGGAACATTCCACGCTGTGGGAGGTATAATATGTATCACGCCTTCTGCCCCAGTGTGGCCCGAAAAAATATACAACGCTTAAAAAAGTGCTCATTAGCTGAAATTGTCAAACATGCGGGAACCATAAGCCTCCAAATTTTTCCCAATGCAAAAAAAGGGAGGTTTAAAAACAATCATCATTGAGGATTTGCAGAAGCTTTGTCCGGTGTCATGCGATTGTGTTCCATCTACTACAGACTTGATTTGGCAGTATGGAAAATGGTAAAAAAATCAAAGTGTTTTGGGATGGAATGGTTTTATGGCACAAGTGACAGCTAATAGAGAATATGACCGTTCTAAGATTATATGCCTTCCATTTATCAACTCACCTCCATCACACTATGACACAGTGTACACCTCTCTGCTAACTACATCAGAATATTGTAGAAAATTCAATCAAAAGACGTGTATTGTTACTTTTGACCAACCTCTATATCTCAAAGCTAGGGATATTATTGCAAATGGTCTTCTTGAATTGAACAATGTTGTTGTTAGGCTTGGAGGTTTTCACCTTCTAATGTCGTTTATGCGCTCAATTGGTGCAATAATGGCTGGTAGTGGTTTGCATGATCTCTTTGCTACAATTTACGCTGAAAAAGGGTTGTACTGGTGCATGTAGTTGTCGAAAAGCAGGGTTAAAATGCTTAAATATGTGTAAGAACTGCAGTGGCCTCACATGTACAAATGTAATTGAACTGCCTCATGATTTAGAGGATGAATATGACATATCCCCAAACATAGAGATGGTGTCCACCCCAGATCATCAAAATAGCTAAAAACAATAGGTATGAAGAATGTTATTTAATTTGAAATATTTCAGTTTTAGTACAGTTATTGCATCATTTATAATTACATAATAATTATTAATTTTATGTAATTTCTTATATATTATTTCACTTCTGCTAGATTTTCTAATTTATAATAATGTATATAAACGGTTTTTATTAATTTTGAATACTCCAATTTTTGTAATTAATTTCCTGTGTATTGACAAATGTGTAGTTTGTGTACATAATTATATAAATATGCACCCTAATGTGTTTATAGTAATGTATATAAATGGTTTATAATAATGTATATAAACGGTTTTTATTAATGTTGAATACTCGAATTTTTGTAATTAATATCCTATTTATCGACAAATGTGTAGTTTGTGTATATAATTATATAAATATGCACACTATTCAAGTATGTTGGAGTAAATGTATGTATATATATGGTGTATTACACATATTGTGCATTTCTCAAATATGGATATATATATAGCAATTGTACGAGTTAGTGTGTTTTAGAAGTAAGTTTTGCGTCTTTCTCGACGAGTTGACTAAAATATCCCATTTTCCTGATGCTGTAGCTCGCTTGTTATTGGGTTTGGAAAAAAGAAGTAAATGTAAGATTTGTTTACAATTTTGTCTTCTTTAAGATTGTAAGTGCAATCTAAGCTCTAAAACAAACGATTGCTGAGATATTTGGAAAAAACCAAAAAAAGTAAAAAGACTTCGTTTTTTTTAGACCACAGAAAATTTCGCCGAGGTCTTTCGAATTGAAAAACTTGGTTTTTCACTACTGGACTAAACATATACAAGTAGGAAAAAAAAATCTAATACCTGATATTTTGCGCGGGAAGATTACATAGATACTGGGCTATGTAGGGGCTTTTAATTTTCTCCTCCTCACTTGAAGAAATTTCCCCAGACTTTATTTGTTACCGCTCCCTTTGAAGTTCCTGCAGCTCTCCTCAGTACTGACCTCTTGTTTGTGCACTTCCACTTAATCTTAGATGTTTTCTTCTCTGACTTCCAGATCCGCGTATTTTCCCACAGACACGATGTACTCCGCTATTGGTACGGCCCCAAAGCCTTAAAAGTCCTTCGGATTTACCTCCATCGTTGTTCTGTAGCAATATCAGACACGCGACTACCACACTCATACTTAGCTATTGTTTCATCGTGACCCTTACTCATTTCTGTTGAGTGGTATCACCATCCTTCCTCGAACTAATGATGACGTATACGACCCCCCCCCCCCCAAAAAAAAAAAAAAAAAAAAACATCGGAAAAGTAGTACAAGGAGAAATATGGGAAATTTTTCTCTGAGCTCGAGACTAGTACGTTGATCCTTGTTTCATCCCGATAGATGGGACTGTCTCATGTAGGTTCAACAGCTAGTGTGACAAGTACCGAGCAAGAAGTCGAGTGTCGAAAGCAATTTTTTCGCGTCGAAATACGTCGAGTACTGAATTCGACGAGCACCAAGGTATGACATTATAAATATCAAAAATTTACATATAAGTCCTCAGGACAGTAATTGTTGAGTTTGAGGACAGTTAAGCGGTGAAAGAATGTTATCCATTATTTGTATACAATATGAGAAAAGTATTTCTAATAATTATCAAACAACTAGCCATGAAAGAACTATTATAAAATTAGCCATACATCAGTAGGTTATGATAAGACATTTTTCTTGGTCTCCCAAACTTCAAACTTTTAATCAGAATGAAACATTGTTAGCCGATATTCAATTTACAAATCAAATGCAAAACGCTCTTGGACACTGAAAGAGATTGACCGAATTTCTCAGTTAAAAAGTTCATTATTGGCATTTGAGTTAGCTAAGGAATCATGAAAGGCGAGATGAGATAAAGATATAAGATATATATGTGAGAAAAGTTATAGGACATATATATATATATATATATATATATATATATATATATATATATATATATATATATATATATTTGATATATTGTTATGTTTAAGTTGAAAATAAAAGAATCTTAGATGCACAGTGAGTTGAAAAATTGGAAAGGAAAGCATATGGATTTGTGAAGCTTCTATTTTCAAAAGCCTCTATTTTCAATTTATTAGTTCTCGATAAGTACTTTTAGAAATTCCATCACAATTCGTACTTTATGGTGTTCGCATTTATGTTATGTTTTACATACGTGTTAATGAAATGTGCTTTCTATTCCTTAATAGTTAGTAATACATGACGTGAAAGTGAGAAAATTTGTAATTTCAAAATAATGATTGGGGTGTAGTCAAATATTTATTACCTAAATAGAAGCATGCCATGGGACGGAAACTAAGTGAATCTGGGGAGATATTTGTAAGGAAAGACAGAACAATCAGTGTTTGAAATATTGTTTTCCCATTATCTTATTGATTTATAGAATAGAAAATCTTAACGGGGAAACTCCATTCCTTATTTTTTCAATCTATATTCATGCGTAACTGTCAACAAAATATTTGAGATCCTTTTCCAAATAAAGTTTCATGTTCTTTTGCTGCCAAAGAAATATATCTGAATTCTTAATAAAGTCATTGTGTAACTATTCAGGAATTTACTTTTTCAGCTTATTTATTTGATTTTGATTATAGTGAACAAAAACATTTCTCTTTTCACTTTTATTTTTTCGTTTCAAATATGTTAGACTTATGATAATATATAAATAAATTATGATAATATATAATTAAATTATATATCAGTAACAAGGTCTTTTATCGTTTACTTTTTTTCCAATAATCGTATTCATATATTTTAATTAAGATGCTAAATGCAACGTAGATTTCAGTGAATGGCAATTAGGACGGTTTGGATTATTCGTGAAAACGGAAAATTCTGTAAATCTCCCTCCATTAATAACGGTCGTCCTCTGCTCGTTACAGCTCATTTTTCTTTGATTTATTGTGCCAGATTTTTTTAAGTGACAGAATAAATCAATCGAAATTAAATCAAGGATGTCGGTTCTCTCTGATCTTTTTACACACCGTCATAGCAAAATAGTTCTGGACAGATGGACGGCACAATGTTATAAAGCAGAGACATGAGTTAAGTAACTGTAGAACCTCGAAAGTATCATGCAGCAAGTCTTTTTCTTAACAGGCAACTTAAAACACCATCTATGATGAACTTAGCTGTGCGGGTCGAAAATACTGTTTGAAAAAATTCGACCTATTGCATGTTATCTGCTCTATTCATTCGTTTAACTGATAATGAAACTACCATGATTAGACTTAAAAAGGAGTGTTTATTTCGCTTCAGGTTTTTGGCAATTACGTTCTTTTTTGAAGTTCTCTGTCAGAACTGAATCTTGTCAAGTTCGCTTACTGTCATAAACTCATGTTTCAAGTTTTGAAATTGAACTTTTATTTTCCACTTTCCAAATTCGTCGAAAAGCATTTACTTTTCTATGTTTGTCATACTTCACTTTTCTTTTATTACCGCTTATGATACTTGTCCTTGATTTCAAGGTATCCAATGTGTAGGGCCTTGCAAGATGATCACTGCTACTTTAAATTTTTCCAAAGCTTATATCTAAGTGATGGGGAACCCCTGTAAGGTGTTCCCCTAATCGTTTCACCAGTTGCAATAGTGTGACTCTCAAAAGAGGCTTTTGGTACGGAAAGTCATATGTTGTGCAGTCTTAGAGCATTTTTGCTATCCTTTTAAGGGCACAAAGTCTAAACGTTACACTTGACCGTGTAGCGTACTCCTCCTTTCTCTGGATTCAAGTTAAGTTAATTGATCATACAATCGATTGTATTGAAGGCAGGTGGAGGTTATATCAAGAAGGTAACGGGCTGTGTTACTAAAATAGACAAGTGACCGTGAATGGTGAACGCTCGGTAAAAAAAGATTCTACCTATAGCTCAAAATTCCTTTTGCACTCTGTTATGCCTATTTACTTTAGAGTTTAGTTTTCGAAAATGAATAATAATGGATCTGTCAATTACAGAGAGATATGTTATTTGTGGAAACGTATGAAGTGTCGACTTTGAATATTTGTTGTCATTTTTTAAGGTTAAAATAGAACCCAAATTTTAGCCCTTTGCTTGAAAGCTCATATCGAATTTGAATATAAGGTAAAACCCCGGTTTGACTGTAAGGATCCTTAATTTTTTCGAAATAATTAGGCTGTTCCAGGCATCCAGAACTGGGATTCAAATAAATTAATTTACAATTCGGTGCCGTCATTCTATTTGTGGAACTACTCAGAAGTTTTCCGGAACTTCAATTTTTCAAGCACTAATTTTCTCATATCCTTTCATTTTTCAGCCAAACAAGATATGATACAATTATAACATACTTGCTACATTTATTTATTATTTCTATCGTCCAATTTACTCCTCATTTTATTACTTGATATCTATATTACAACGATCATTTTATTCTTTGAATGATTCAGTGCTATTGTAATGACAGTTTGCCTTGACTGGGATTTGAATGCGGGTAACTTTCAGACTAATTATTTTGTTACTGAACATAACCCTAGATAATGAGTAACTGTTTCTTTTTCCAAATACTATTGTTCCTAACGACTTTTTAAAATGATTATATATTTTTCTTCACACTATCCCTAAAAATCTTATAAAATACACTCATGGACAAAAAAAATTAGCGCACCAAGAAATAATTGCGGGATCGTAACGAAACTTGCAATGAAGGTACATGTCGGGGAGATATGCAAATGATTAGAAATGCAGCGTGATTGCTCATTACGTATAGCCGGTAGAGGGCGTTGAACATCGTACTCTGTGTAGTATTGGACCCCCTCTAGCGCGAATGCACGATGCGATACGATCGGGCATTGAGTCATACAAGTTCTGTATGATGTCTTGAGACCTTTCGTTCCATATTTGCTGTAACCTTGCCTCTAGTTCGTTCAAACTCGTGGGATGGCTAACTCGTCGTCCCAAATGATCCCAGATATGCTCGATTGGAGACAAATCTGGGGATCGGGCAGGCCAAGGAAGGGTACTAACAGTGCGGAGACAGTCTTGTGACACCCTTGCCGTATGAGGCCGAGCATTGTCTTGTTGAAAAATGGCTCCTGGGGCCGTTGCATGAGTGGCAACACATGTGGTTACAGGATTTCATGAACATACCGCTGGGCTGTCATGGTGCCACGGAACAATACTAGGGGTGACCGTGTATTGTAGGCAATGACACCCCATACCATCACACCAGCTGTGGGAGTGACGTGTCGCTGTACAGCAAAGGCAGGATTGAAGCGTTCACCACGGGCTCTCCTCACACGAACACGATTGTCATGACTGCCGAGATTGAATCTGAATTCGTCGCTTAAGACGACCTAGTTCCATTCCGCTGCAGTCCAGTTTACTCGTGCGCGGCAAAACTCCAAACGGAGGCGTCGATGGGTGGGCGTCAATGGCAGCACACGTAATGGGCGCCGCGATACCAACTGTCCTTCAGCCAGGCGCCTTCGTATGGTTCGAGAAGACACAGATGCCCCTAGTGAAGGTGCTACCTGTGCCTGGATGGCGGCCGATGAAGCAGTTGGCTGTACGCTTACATTTCTTACGATGTGGCGGTCCTCTCGACGACTGGTCTGTCGAGGGCGTCCTGAGCCTGGTCTTCGTGTACATGACATCTCTCGGGTCCACTGGTCCCAACACCTCCTCACAACACAATCAGAGCGGGCTAATTGACGAGCTACTCGCCTAGCTGACCACCCAGCTTCCATCATCCCGACGATTCTCCCCCTCTCAAACTGCGACAACTGCTTATATTGTCTTCGAACACTGCGTAATGGCATGTCTATCTCAGGTCTTCCTTTGTAAATGATTCAGCACACTCAAACAAGCTTTGGTTACCTGTTTTATACTCCACAGAGTACGATGTTCAACGCCCTCTACCGGCTATACGTAATGCGCAATCACGCTGCATTTCTAATCATTTGCATATCTCCCCGACATGTACCTTCATTGCAAGTTTCGTTACGATCCTTGAATTATTTCTTGGTGCGCTAATTTTTTTGTCCATGAGTGTATATCTTGTTTGCCTGTAGAGCAAGGGTTTTCAAACTTGTTTGGCCTACCGCCCTCTTTGAGAAAGAAAAATTACTCAGAATCCCGCTATAAAGTTTCTTTCTTAAGCGAAAAATCGGAGATGCAGTGACAAATTTGCGTCCATTCATGTATGTATATTTCTACCTATGTCCTTTAGCAGTAAAGAAAGATATTGTAATAAATGAAACACTTTCAAACTTGAAATTATAAAATTATGTACTAAGACCAATCAGAGTAATATTCGCATTACACACAGAAAATGAAGATAACAGAGTATAATGTTAAAGTAAAAATTACGAATGACAACGAATCCAAATGAGAAGTATCAACTCAGTGGCTGCCATCAGTGCATTAATGTTCTGCTCTATTTTTGCCACCGGCATTTTTGAATCATTGCGATTAGCTACCTTGTTTTTCACACCATATGACGCACCGGACTATAAGATGCACCTCAAAATTAAGGGAGGAATTTTAGAAAAGAATATTGTCTACTTTGTTTGGTATATAAAGATATTTCCAATTTCTTACTTAATAAAGAAATATATATATATATATATATATATATATATATATATATATATATATATATTTCTATATCTATCTAGCTATCTAACTATATCAGTGATTCCCAACTGGTGTTTCGCGGACCATAGGTGGTCTGCGAGAGCCTCGGGAGTAGTCAAGCACCACATATAAAAAAGTTGCCAAATAAATGGGGATTTTGAACGCAATATTCATGGAACTAGATGGGCCGAAAGTATCCGATGACTATCAAGTATTAATTAAAATTTCTTAAAAGTTAATTAATACTTGATAATCCATCATCGAATTGCCCTATCATCTTCGTCCTATGCCTTGCTGCCTCCTTCAACGTTCCCCAGGTTGGTCATTTCTCCCCTTTCAAATAGTGCTGGTGTTTTTATAAATTTTGATAAATTGAACTTTATTTCGCTCGACCCGTAATGGTTCTTCCGCAGAAAGCGGATACAACATGGCCTAGTTCTTATACATAATATATATACAGCCAAGATTTTCATTTATAATGTGTAAACTAACCTTTGTATAATATTGTAAAATGGATGTTCTTATTTTATTTATAAATGTATCATTACCTTTGCATTTCACCCCAAGTTTTAATCAACGCAATGGGGTATCTCTGGTACCCCTCATAACAATATATATATATATATATATATATATATGTATAAATATAGGGTAAGTATGCCGAATATGAGACCCCTTTTGATTTTAATATATAACTAGGAAAGTAAGTGAGGGATTACAGTACCAACTTGATATCCTTTAAATACATATATTTTACTACATATAACAATGACAGAAAATTGAAAATAACCTTGCAATTATCTTGTATAAAATTATAAACACAAGTGTTCCATTTTTGGGTCTGAAAAAAGTAGCTCTAATTTGAGACCCCCATTCTAAAACTATATGAATTAGAATTGCTGAAATGTCCGTAAAAACAAAACTATACACAATAATTAGATAACAGTTACCTATACACACTAATAGCTGAAAAAGAAAAGTGACATTTTAAACAAATCAGTTGGTTTACAATACAGGTTTTGTTTACTTTTTGTTTTTAGATTTAAGCTTTTTACATTGTTTACAAATAAAAAGTTCGTCAGCTCCACAATCTTCATGGGCCAACCTGAAACACCTTCTACATTGACACCACTGCTCTCCCCGTTTGTCTTCTGAAAATAAACAACCACAAAAAGGCATTCAGCGTCGTTTTCATCAATGCTATCATCACTGCTCTCATGGAGAGAAAGGTTTTCATCATCCTCAATTGAGCTGAGATCATCATAGCTATAATTAGGCTTATTCCTTCTCTGCTTTTTAACTAGTGTTGTATTTTCAGCCATCCTTAATTTTCCCCTTCCTGTATGACCCTTTTTCCTTTTCCCTTTATTGTTTCCTTATCCTTTTCATTTTTATCTTGATCTCATTTTCCTTGTTTATCCTTTGAATTCTTATCTTTTAGGTCTATTCCTTTTTTTTTCTCGTAGGAAACAAAGTTTTCTTCGAATATGCTGCAGTTCTTTTATTAATGTATATGTTTCTGTTTCTAATTTACCCTGTGAATCCTCTAACGGTCCAGGCACACTATAAAGTAATAGGCATAAATATAAATAATTCCTTTATTTTCTATGTAGAGGTAGACTAACATAGACCGACTTGAGGCTTCAAATAATAACACAACAGTACCGCAACTTCGGTACTAAGAAACTGAACTTTTAAGTCGTAACGAACCCTTTCAGGCAGAATATACGTTCACTAACAATACCCGTAACCATCGGGCTCTGAAATAACTATCGAACTCGTTCAGCTACCTAGGCTAAATACTAATACGTGCTCTATCAGTTAAATACCGCTATCACCTTCAATCTAACTTTTCTCGACTCTTTCGTATTTCTACTAATAACGTAACGCACTACCGTACAAATCTCCACTCCCGTCTTGAGCTCTTGCCAACTCAGCGTGTGTCACTTAAATAGACCAGACACCTGCTCTGACCTCACTTCGACTGGCCTGCACTGCGCAGCTACCAGAAATTTGCATCTGAGCAACACGCGAACCCTACAAATGCTATAAATCAATTTATTTTTATAGGGAAATGATGTGATAATATCGGCTTTATGGGACCTACTTGGTTTCGAGGTGTTTTTCTCAAGTAACGTAGGCAATGGATTTATTTTTTCAGGAGTCAATAAGAATTGGTTTGAACTCGTTTGATCAATACCTTCCACATTGTCACTACTGTTACATGGTTGTGGATTTCGCCTGGGCGTCATTGCAACTGCAGCTTCAGAGGAGATAAGGCTGTGAGAGTGTAAACTAAAATGCCTAATATGATACCTTGTCTCATATTAGGTATGCTGTGGGATCTCATATTGGGCACGACCATGTTGTTGAACACGCCAATGAATTTTTTAGGTTAGGATTGACTTTACCTTAAAAACAAACAGGTGTGTTTACACTCCACATTTATAGCTACCTATCCAATACTAACATTAATAAGATTCTTGCCTTGAAGGTGAAAACGGCCAATGAAAATGGTGAGGAATAAAAATCGACGAGCACACATTCAGGAAAAAAATACTGCACCTTTGTGTGCGCTTGCAAACACTCGACTGACTCACCGATTACGAATGATGCAATAGACTACTGTTTTACGCTTCAGACGCCAGGCGGCATCACTTGATAGTCCTGTAGGGGTCTCATATTAGGCATACTTACCCTCTCTCTCTCTCTCTATATATATATATATATATATATATATACACACATATATATATATATATACACAGTGCGTCAAATAAGTTTGAAGACTGGGTCTGCAAAAAAAATGGAAACAAGAAATTAATACCTGTTTTGGTTTTTTATTCAAAATAGGACCCTCCGGCTTCAATGCACTTTTTACAGCGATTTATTAATGAATCGAACGCCTGTTGTAAATCACTTTGTGGAATGGTCTGCAAAGCATGCGTCGAAGCTTCTTGTATGGTCGAAATATCCTCAAAATAACACCCTTTTAACTTCATTTTAAGTTTAGTCACAGGTTGCTAAATTAGGTGAATACGGTGGATGGTTCAACACACAGACATTAATTTTTGCCAAAAATCGACGAACAATAAGGAAGGTGTGACTAGGTGCATTGTCGTGTAACAAACACCAACTGCTTTCAGTCCTATAGTCTGGACGAATGCGACGAATTCTGGCCATCAAACGCTTTAAAACAGCTGAGTAGTGTTGACCTGTAATTGTTTGTCCATTTGGAACAAATTCTTTGTGGATAATACCTTTACTATCGAAGAATGTAATGAGCATTGTTTTGATTTTGGATGGAAATTTTCTTGTTTTTTTTTTGGCTTGCGGTGAATTTGGTGACTTCCCTTCCGCACATTTTCGCTTTGTTTCAGAATCATATTGGAAACACCAGGTTTCATCACCTGTAACAATGGACTTCAAGAAGTTTGGATCGTTTTCAGCGGCTGAAATAATGTCTCCGCGATGTGCACTTCTCATTGCTTTTTGTTCAGGGGTTAAAGTGAGTGGAACAAAGTTAGCACACACTTTTGTTTTGCCCAAATCTTCATGCAGGATGGTTCGAATTGTATCTTTGATGATATTTAAAGAGCCTTCCACCATTCTCAGTGATGCACAGCGATCGTTTGTTACGAAATTTCGTACTTTCTCAATAACTTCAGGTGTCCTAGATGAAATTGGTCTTCCACTACGCTGATCTTCTTCTACCGTATCTCTTCCGTCCAAAAAACGTTTGTGCCACACAAAAACATTTGATCTACTTAAACAACAGTCACCGTAAACTTGTTTCATGAGTTGGTATGTTTCCGAAGCACTTTTGCCAAGTTTTGCGTTAAATTTAATTTTAGCTCTTTGCTCCATCTCAAAAAATCAACATGAAAAAAATTCACTTCTGCAATAAACGCTCGACTTCTCTCAACTACTTAACGAAATGCGCACAACTTGTTAGCAGTGTGCCAGTAGACGATGGACGTTATGACGCATGCGGATTTACACTAACAGCGCGTTTACAACCTGCGCTCTGGGACGAGTCTTAAAACTTATTTGAAGCACTGTGTATATATATATATATATGTATATATATATATATATATATATATATATATATATATATATATATATATATATATATATATATATATATATATATATATATATGTGTGTGTGTATATAAAATATATATAATACATATAATTAAATATTCGTTTCATTTTAATTTTACCTTCAGACCACAAGACCGCAAACTCAAGTCGAATTTTTTATGTAAAAAGTTGCGCCTTATGTTCCAAAAAATATGGTATTTGTATTAAGCTTCTGTTTTCACCAAGCAGTTTTGTGATTACACTGATTCCTCTATAATGGATGGAATTAAAAGCTTTTCTATTATAGCATTTGATCCGAGGAGCATTCTTTCACGAATTTCATGGCACACAAGATACCTCGAGTGATAGTGAAGGAACATTCAGATTTAATTGTCATGCAGATCAAAATTTGTAAAATAAATAATTTTCTTCGCAGTAATAATCTATTTTAAGTTACGAAAAAGTACTCTTTAAACAAAGAATTATTCTTGGGATGCGAAAGGTTTCTTGTTTAACCCCCAAATCCTGCAAATAATGATTTTTCCGGGTCATTACTATTTTCAAAGCAGAAACTTTCAACTCGTTGAAACCTGTAAGACTTATTCAGCAATTAAACAAAACGCATAAAAGACTGGTAACTTTTTGAAAAGAATGTTAAAAAATTTGAAAGAATCAGCTTCATATTTTTATTACGAGATGAGAGGTACTTAATATTTTTGTTTTCTTACACAGAGCAATATTCTCTCAATATATGACGGAATAAAAATTTCACTCGCGTGATAGTAAATAAATAAATAAATGGACACTTATCCCATGTACGAAGAACGGACAATAAAATGTTATTGTTCGTTTATTTTAAGACACTTTAAAATAAACTATTTAATGTCCTTTATAACAGTTATACTTTCTTTGAAAACTGCCATAAAAGGAAGAGAAAGTAGCATAAACTTCGAATCATATAAAGGGACAACTAAATAACATAGACATGGTATATTAGCCCTCATAAAAATCTAGAAATATTTTTTCACGTGTTTACCAATATTTTAATAAAGAGTTTGCCCGCTAGCGTTTCAGAGTTTTTTAAAGGCTTGTTTTGTACATGAAAATATACTTTCTTAGGTATATGCAATGCTGTAAGTTTCATCGCTTCACATTAAAGGATCTTAACTGACGAGTATAAGCTCTATGCAAACCCCCAGTAACTGAATTTCTACGACGCTCTATCTCGAGTATTTATTGTCTATGCCAGGGGTTCTCAACCTTTCAGGTTCTATGTCCCCCTTTGAACACTGATATGAGGTCACGCTTCACCCCCCACCACCACCACGACCATAACACGTGGTCAATACAAGCAGTACAATCGGAATTTGAAACTGAAGCTGGTTAATAAATGAAAATACAGAATAGATAATTTCATACACAACATTTAATGTTACTACACATATCTTAATTTGGAACATATTATTATTAGAACATATGAAATCAAAGAATTAAATACATATCAAATATATTTGAGGTAATCAAGTATCTAGGTGAGGTTAGCATGTAATACCAGTCACTTTCACAACTCTAATGAGAGTGCTGGCACTGTTTACCCTTGACAAGTTTTTGAATGTTAGGTTGTCACTGCGACAAAGCACACCTCAGGTCACTTTCAACGTCCAGCTTTGCTCGATATTTTGACTTTACGTATGCTAATGCTGAAAATCCAGATTCACAGAGATATGTGGATGAAAACTGCACTAACAACTTCAAAGCTTCCAAATCAACTTCTGGGTAAACAGGAAAATAGAGTGACAAAAAACTTTCAATATCCATGTTTTCGAATTCCGCGTTTGCTTGAGAATCACATTTTAGGTCGATTGCCTGTTCCTGAATACGTAGAAAATACGTTACGGTTATATTTTACTTTTTTTTTTTTTTTTTAACTCACGCCTCCCTTGAAATTCTTCTACGCCCCCCGGGTTGAGAACCGCTGGTCCATGCGATGACGAGAAAGTGATTAAAGCGGGGGAATATTAGATACATGACCACTGCCTTAATGCTTGATAAATGTTTCTGGGGATGACCTTAAATAAAACAAAACAACGCATAAGAAAAAATACATAAGATTAACTGTCCTGATTTGAAGAGTAATACAAAATAAATCTGCTGTTTATTTTGTTATGTATCGAAAACAAATACTTATCTGACTAATGCATGCACCCATCCCTCTGTCTATAAATCTCTAAATAATAAAAAAAAATGCTCCATTCTAACGATTTGATACCTATCCAAATAAATACCAATCCAAATAAATTTTCATAAAGGTGAAGCAAAGAGCGTTTCTTTTTTCTGCTTTTTAATGTGTAAATTTTATATCCAGCTCATAACCATCGTGAAAATTTACGAGTTATCACTTTTACGACTGACTCCGTTTTGAAACTGCTTTTCTTTAAATCATCATAATTTCTTTGCCTTAGACATTTGAAGTCATAAAAAGTGCTTAACAATTTTCGAAAGTCTCGATTATTTTGACCGTAAATTTTGAGTTAGACTGCGTAATCCAGTGGTAATTTGAGAATGCGTTTTCCTGTGTTCTGAAAGAAAACTGTTTAAGCACTTCTGGCAATAACTTTTAATGTACTTTATAGAGTTAAAAATAACTTTTTTAATTTAAAGCTTACATATATAATTTCGGAAATTAATGTGTAAAAAATGGTAAATAATGTGCTATGATATAAAATACATTGTTAGAAGTTATTAATGTGTTACTAACATTAATTAAAAATCAAACATTTATGATATATGAAATTTTAATATTTATGTGGTTGTTGATCATAACTGAGGTTTCAAAATTTTTGACTCGCAGTATTTCTTCTTAAATTACTTATATTCTGTCTCAAGAAAGACATAAATTATAATATGGTTACACATTCATAAATGATTCTGTTCTATTTGCCAAAATAATGACGTTATCATTTTATTAAACCATAATTTAACAGCATATAAAAGCAGTGTTTTTATCATATCCTTTACAAGTTTTCTTTCAAAAACTGTAGAAATTTCTTAAATTATTGACATTCAAGTATAAAAAATTAACTAGTTTACATATTAAACATAAATGATTATTTAACACATACTTTTTTTTATAATAAAACTATATTTGAAAAATATCCTTGCATTTGAAAAGACGTAAATAAATATTTCAGAATACTTTCATTACAAACGTAACTTTAATTTCTAACTCTTAACGATAATCAAAACAATATTTTTTCATTAGAGAAAAACTTAATCTATTTTATTTTTAAGATTATGCTGCAATAAATGTTTTAAGTAGAAAATTCTCCCAGTATGAAAATGTCACTAATAGTTACATAAATAGGTACAATTGTCTTAAACGAAAAACCTGAATATAATTTGTTATTCTCGGAGACATATCTGTTCGGCCATTTAAGCTGCATTTTTCGTAAAATAAAAGTAACGGAAATTATAACGAAAGTCATAATAGCTGCATTAAATCAAAGAATAAAGGCGTACAAATGTTTTCAGCTGAGTTTGACGCGTAAAGTATTATTACATTGTTTAGAAAAAGGAAATGAATTCTACTCTTTCAATTTGATTACTTCCTCCTTTTTTAACCCTAATATTTCTCGTTTGTAAAACAACTAATTAAATATTTTTCAAACATTTTTTAATAAATTTTGGTCTAATCTATTTCTGATTAGTTTCACCTATCCAACAAATAACAATACACATGCGTTTTTTCAAAATGATTTCAATATCTAAACACAAACTTTCTTTAATATAATAATTGTATCACATCAGAGATATTTACGAATATGTAATACATTTATACGCATTTTTTATTGTTTAAAAAATGTATGATGCTATCTAACTAAGCTATCTGCCTTCGATTAGAGTCCTTCTTTTCTAAAATATACGATACTGATTAAATACGTTTATTTTTAGCTGAGTTTTGATTTCATGAAAGTCCTGAAAACAAATATAATTATAGTAAAAGTTTCATAATATGTTTCATAAAGGTATTTTTTTAAAAATATTTATCAAAATTTAATGCTTACGCCAGACGCTGTACTCTTAATTCAACAAAAAATAAGCTTATTTCTTTTATACTGTATACTACAGTGACATTTACCAGTGCAATTAACTAAAAGTTTTGCAATATTTCCGAAAATAACTGATATATTATCAAAATATGTAGCAAACTACAATTTAAAAAAATTATCATTTTTAATGTAGAGATACCTGTAAAATTATCAAATTAGCACATAAAGCTTAGTTTTTGGTTCAAACATATTTAGAAAAATGTGAATCATTGTTGTAAAATTTCCTTGAAATATATTTAAAACTTTTTAAGTAATAAGGATTCTCGTAAGCAAAAGTAATTAAAAAATTATTTTTCCCAAAAAATCATTTAAAGATTTCACTTTAGGTCTTTTAGGTATCACTTCTGGTTTGTAAAATTTGACTTATTCCATCTTGTAATAATCGTATGAATAAAAGTAAAGTAGTTTTAAAGTCTAAAAGATTGCCTTTCCAAACGAAACGATAGAAATAAATCCAAAATTTTTATAAAAACAGTCATTTCAACTTAGCCAGATACCTGAAACTAGAAACTGAAAAATCCTAAAAGAAAGAAGATTTAAAATAACGGAAGAACTATTCCAGTTTAACTATTCTCTTTTTTTAACTTAACTTTACTTACTTAGTACTCTTTTTTGACTCTTCATGCAGAAAGACTCTCCATGCATTTTAGAAAGTTTTTTTTTTTCGTTATCAACTTTCAACTAGAAAAGATTTCATGACGGGGTATTCCAGCCTTTACTTTAAATTTGAGAGTTTAAAAGTGTCAGACGTTTTAAATGGTTTTGAATGACAAAATAATGGATGGAATAAACAATCAAAAATAGATTTCAAGCATAACATAGCTTAACGGAAAAATCCACCTCAAACTTATCAAAGATTGTTCCAGATGCCTATGATGCGCGAACTCTGTTACCAAAAACATTTCAACCACCAGCCTGAAGCGTCAGCCATTCTGGGTGTAAAAATTACTTATAAAAATATGTTCCGTGATGGTTTCATCTCAGATAGAAAGTGCATGAACTGGACTGCGTTGCGATGTATGTATTATGTGTTCGTTCTGTAATTAAATGTGTTAAAATGTTAAGACTTAGTCTGGATTATTGGGGCCTTAGAGGGATACATTTATTAAAAGATTAAGACACCATGATACGCAAAAACAGATCACTCACCCAAAAAGTGTTTAATTTTATTTGTTCATTGTTGTATAGTCTCTAAGTGAGGGATTCCCAACCTCTTTACGCCTTTGAGTCGCCCTTGTTAGAATTTCATTAAAATGTATTTTTTTCATTTTTTAAATATTAAATCATAAAGGAATACATATCATGAACATATTAAATTTCAGTTCGAATATATATCAACAGCACTGCTGTGTTTATTCGTTTATTGAAAGATATAAGTAACAAATATCAGAATAAAATCTATTAATACAGTTTCAAAAATACAAAAGGTGAATGTCTAACGACAAGTGCCTCCGAATTAGACACACACACAACACAAAAAAGGTAGTATCTTCTACCGAATATATATATATATATATATATATATATATATATATATATATATATATATATATATATATATATATATATATATATATATATATATATATATATATATATATATATATATATATATATATATATATATATATATATATATATATATATAAATTTCGACGCATTTTGGTACTTTTCAGTTTAACTATTTACTGCTTGCCCAAGCGATATTGACGGGGTTTGGCGCGCTGCCAAAATTATAATATGCGACGACGGACGGTTTTAGTGTCTGAAATTTTGTTTTCCGGGGGACCGTTATGGAGGAACGTAACCCAACGTTAAAAGTTTCAAAAATAGCTATGGGATTCAGTATAATATTACACTATAGGACTAGAATTGAAATAGCAAAAAAAGAGGTTTTGTTTTATGACTGTGAGACTTGAGATTGATGCTTAGAGCTTAAATATTTAATATCAGGAGGAAAAGTATGGGTGGAGGGGTAGCTAATTCATCCTAAGGAACGACAGAATCAACCTGTGTCACAATCTGTAGAGCGTGAGAGTAATTAATTCAACTTCATATTTCTTTTAAGTGGGCCCTACTAATAGTTTTTTGTTTATCTTAAAAAAATATCTCGCGGCACCCCTAGCAGATCGCACTGCACCCTAAAATTCCTCGACTCACCGATTGAGAATCACTACTGTAACTGAAGTCGCAACAGTTAAGATAATACACTATATTTCATTTTATTCGAGTTATTTGTAAGAACGGAAAAGTTTCATTTACTTCTTCATTACTTTCATTCAACGTTCATAAAACAATATGATATAAAGAAATTAAAATATTTTTCCACATTGTGTTTGAAAAGCTGATGATATCACCTAGAGTGGATGAGGTCTCGGAACAAAGACTGACTTACTTTAGTGTTATAATACATATGTCCCATTTGACATACAGATTTTGTTCAATAGAACACGCAGTGTAGGAAAGAAATAGAATAAAAATTATTTATTTAATTAAATTTATTGAAAAATTCCCGTTTACGGTCTGCAGACCATTATAATGGTAAAGTTATAATGAAAGCTTGGTGAAAACTATTTTTGCTTTCATTGCGGCTAAAATTTTCCATAGCCTTGATTATTATTAATTTAAAATATATTAATATTGCATATTTTTTATCTCTTAAACATTCATGCGTAAGACTGACTTAAAATACATAAAATTATTGCTAAATGGGAGGACGGTCTGTTATTGGATAAGCTGTAAATTTCATATAATGTTCTATCTCTGAGTTCCCATAAGTGAGATAATCAATATTCATTCCATTATAAACTGCATTATGTAACTTTGGGTATTTTGTATAATTATTTAGAGGTAAAAATGATTTATTTCCTTGTGCATAAATATTAGTAACCTCTGCCTACAAACAAATATATTACAGAAGTCTTTTAAGAGAGAGAAAATTAATGAGAAAATTAAAAATTTATATTCATTATTAATAATCATAATTTCGGTTTATAGCGGCAGGAGTATTTCTAACAATCTCAGTGGTTAAAAACCATTGGCATAAGGAACATATTGATGTCTTTACTTTTATCTAGGAATATTAAAAATGATGCATACGTAAAATTTTACAACACTTTTTATACCCTTGCTTAGCAATCAACAGTACATCTGTAATAAGTTTTGCAACAGGTATTTAAATAGATTTTTTCTTGTTTAAATGAACGTTTTAAAATAAATGTAAATTTTTGTGTTCTAAAACAATAAACGTGTTCATAATAAAATATTATTTCACTTCTATTTCATTACTATATATTGATACTTTCTAATATTTAACTAGAGTATGGTACTCTTTCAGGCTTCATCCGTTGTGGTGGAAGATGCCACAAAATATATTATAAGTTGGCCCCTGCACCCCTACCACGAACTTAATATATATTCTGATTAATTTTTCACTTATGGACCCATTGTAACTTTTTTGTAAAGTTTATCATCAAACAGTAGTCCCTGGAAGTGGGAGACATTTTGAACTGAATTTATACGTTGCTAACATATATGAATTTTATCACAAACTCTTGGAAACATCGTAATTCTATCCAATCGTTATAGGCATATTATTTCCCTATTATTTTACTTATTTAAATATTTATATACGATTTAAAACAAGTACTGATATACATTAAAATTTTCCTTGAGGAAGTTTTGTTTAACAAGTCATAGATGTTTTTAATTTGTCGTTATTATTAATTTTATTTTCTAATCTTCAATGTTAATTTTCTGACTACGAACATTAGTTCGAAAATATTGATTTTAAAACAGCATCTCGCTTGCCAATTTTTCCAAATCTTTCTCATATGATCATTTTTATCTTTGATGCTAAATTTAGTAATAATTTTCATTTCTTATTTGGTATTTTATTTGTCCATGTAGTAGCTATTTCGGGATAGTTCTTTTATAGATTCTTTTAAAAATATGATCTAATTTAACTTTCTACTTTAATATTTTATTGATATTAACGCACTAGAGGTGTTTTGAACAATTTATGTAAATCAGTTACATCTTTGGAATTAAAATTGTAGTAGTTTTGTTAAATTAGTATGTACCCAGAATCAACATTAAATCTAGACAAGACTAAAATAAAGAAGCATTAAAAGAATTTAAGTAACAAATTCATCAAGGTAAATTGGTTTCAATTTTTTAGAAGCTATCAACGGAAATAAGCCAAATGGTGACCTCTAAAGAATTGGTTCATAGAACAGAAAGTTGAAGGGATATTTTTCTTTTTGAGATTTGATGGTAGGGAGTAGCTTGATAAAATGAAAGAAATAAATTATTAGTCATGGTAAATAATTAAACCTAGGAAATGTAAACCCTCGACGCATGAGGATAAACCAATCTTTTCTTTGTCGGACAAAATATTACAAGAAAAGTGCAGAGAATATGAATTTTTTTAAGCATACTACAACTGCTGGAACCTGCCATTTGCTCTTGAAAAGGGATTGTTTAGAAATATTTTCAAAGAAAATGCTGAGAGAACAAAAGATATTTGATGTTTTAAAAGTGGAAATAAACATTTTCTCTAACTTAGATATCTAACCATGTTTCATGATATGTGAGATACTTTGCTGTTAAATTTTCCGTTATTTGTGGTCATATAAAAACGATCATAATTACTGTCTATTAAAGAAATACTGACGCTACATGGTTCATTTTATACATATCGTATTTCCTTGCCCTAATGACAACCCGTTCCATGAAATACAATCCTTGCCATCATCTCGTTGATGTAAGAGTTGGCGACTGGAAAATGGGCAGAAAAGAACCTTCCGCGATGCTTTTCTGACTCAAAAAAATATATATATATATAATATTCAGGTTGCTCGTGGGCCACGATTACCAAAACTTTAGCAGTTATGTTTGTAATTTACGATCTAGATAAGAAAAATAGCAATCAGATGAAACAATTTCCGAGGGAAGTTTTCCCTCATCTCACTGGGGAGAGAGAAGGTGATAAGCACAGGGGAGGGAACTTCTTATGATACAGTATTTACATTTACGTCCCGGGGGGCTCGAAAATGACGCTAGATATAAAATTCCGCAGGAGCTTAAAATACAGCTCTTCTACAGCAGAGACAATGTACACGAGAATTTTCATTTAGATGTTTGTACGTTTAAGGTATGATTATAAATTGTCTGTGTTCATTCAAGTGAGTGTGAGAATGAACATGGTTTCAATGATTTAGGACAATTGATCAATCTACAGATATTTCAATCAGACCATGTACGATAACATTTTAATAATTATAATAATACAGACATCCCCGACTTACTAACTTTCGCGTTACGAACAGCTCAGTTCACAACCCAAATTTTTTTCGGAGCTCTAGCTTTGCCACTCGTAAATTCTAATTTAGAGGTAGAAAAAAATAACAATACAGTACGTGTACTCTACAATTTAGGTTTGATTTGGAACCCTAGGGTCACTTATTGTTACACGAGAACTAATTAGACTGGGACCTACAGTTTAATTCTGATTCCAAACGGCTACACACACCCACGCTAAGCGTGGGTCTCGAACCCATAGATTCTGGTACCGAAAGCCACCGCCCTTGCCATTCGGCCCATGTACTGTATGCACTACCATGAAAATTCTTTTAGGATTTATATATGATCCGTATTAATAAAATAACCTGTAAAATTCAGTACTGTACTGTGTATTATGTTTAGGGTGAAAAAAACGTACAGTATTTTATTGACATCGCAGTGTATCACGCTTATATATATATATATATAGATATATATATATATATATATAACCATTAAGAGTTAAAAAAATAAATTGCATGTAACAAACTTCTGTAAATTTACATTTCATAGATATTACTACATTAGTAAAATCATCATTTATTTTCTTATTGGGAATCGTTCTTTAAAAGTACCCTTGAAGTTTCTTTTGTCTTGAGTTGTTTAGCTATCTATATTAAATAATTTTGCATAATTTTCTGTCCCCCCCCCCATCAAACTATTTTACCAGTTCTTCAAATTCTTCATGTTAAATCTGTCAAAGGCATCTGTTTCTGATGTGTTATGAAGAGAGGAAATTGGTTGTTTTCTCTGAACTTGCTCTCTCTCTTATTAAAAAATAGATCTTATATGAAGATGACATGCGAGTAAATTGGATTTATGCAAATTTGAAGATCTATTCTTGGAACTCTACACTGATTTTCTAAACAAGTTTTAGAAAAGAGTATGATTGAAAATGTAGAGAAAATATATTTGTTTCATTTCTTCCTTTCAGTTATTTTCCATTGCAAATAAACTTTACAGTGTCTCATCAAAAAGAATTACCCATGTAATTGTAATCATTTTTTTGTAATTTAAATTGTTATTAAGTAAAAAAATGGTTTCTCTGTACGATCATTTTTGTTCATTGAGTAGAACATTTGCTTATATTTTTCATTTTTCTGCTACTCCATGTTTATATTTATTCATATGAAAACACATTGATAATGGTATATAGTGAAACTTCTCTAGCCGACTACCCTTCTAAACGGCCATGTTTTATTCAGGACCGATTAAAACCCCCATAGATCCATTTTTATAGAAGAAACCTCTTTTCTACGACCACTACCCCCCAAAATAACCGCAATTTTTCAGACCTATCACTGGTTCAAAATGGGGTACATACCTGGTAAATGGGGTAAAACTAGTTTAGAAACACTATAGTGATATATTATATATATATATATATATACCGGGTGATCCAAAAGTCAGGACGAACTTTAAGAATGAATAATTCGAAAACGAATAAAGAAAAGAAGATGAGGTTTGCACCAAACGGATGGAAACGAAGCCGGGTTTTGTATGGCAACGAAAAAAAAATAGTTCTGTTGGCGACCAACAGATGGCGCTGTCGGATTTCTGATATAGGATTATGCAAAGCAACAAACGATGTAAAAAGGAGCAACTGCAGCACGTAATGGTAGTCGAAGCTTATATGCATTGAAATGCTGTCCATAGTTGAGAAAGCTCTCTTAGTTAAACTGTATTATAATAATTCTGAAAGTGTCGCCCCTCAGCAGGCGCTGCTATTGCCACCACAGTGGAGCAGACGGTGCAATCCATGTCGGCGGTTTCTGCAGATGGGGAGTGCAGTGCTCGAGAAGTTTTGAGGCAGACGGGAGTGCCGTACGTAAGTGTCTGGAGAGCACTGCGAATAGCCTTGAAACGGTATCCTTACATGTTGCAACATATAACCAAGAACTGAAACCTCTTGACTTCGACTCTCGCCAAGATTTTGCGAATTTGGTATTCAATAAGATGGAAGATCAGCACGACTGGCTTCACACTGTGCTTTGGACAGATGAAGCGCATTTCACACTCTCTGGAGCTGTGAACACCCACAATTGTCGAGTGTGGACCACAGAAAATCCACATGCATTTGTTGAGGTACCCTTGCAACAGCCTAAAGTGACAGTCTGGTGTGGCTTCACTGCTGATTTCATAATTGGTCCATTTTTTTCGAGGAAGTCACAAAGACGGGTTTCGAAACAATTTCTGCCACTGGTCAGCGATATCCAGCACTGTTACATAACAACATTATTCCTGAACTGCAAGCGCGACAGGCACTTCAAACAGTCACCTTTATGCAAGATGGAGCACCACCTCATATTGCTCTGCCTATGAAACGCCTGCTACGCTCAATATTTGATGAGGATCTCATTATCAGTCGATGCTTTAATCACGCATGGCCTCCAAGATCTTCCGATCTGACACCCTGTGACTTTTGGCTGTGGGGATTCTTGAAGTCATAAGTGTACCGCGACCAACCTGCATGACTAGCAGCACTGAAAGATGCCATCCGCCAAAATGTGTCTGCCATAACGCAAGAAATGCTACTCAATGCTGTGAACGGTGAGGTGACTCACAGCGGTACTTCTGAATGATGGACAGCACATTGAACATTTACTGTAATTAACTGAATTAAGCTGATTTGTAACTTGTAAACATTTTTTCATTTGTAAATCATCTTTTGGTGAAATAAAAATCTACAGAACCATCTGTTGGTCGCCAACAAAACATTTTTTTTTCGTTGGCACACAAAACCTGACTTTTTTTTTCCATTCGTTTTGTGCAAACCGCATCTTTTATTCTTTATTCGTTTTCGAATTATTCATTTTTAAAGTTCGTCCTGACTTTTGGATCACCCGGTATGTATGTATATATATATATATAATATATATATATATATATATATATATATATATATATATATATATATATATATATATATATATATACCAGGTGATCATAATTAAACTTGGCCTATTCAGAGCCTTCTGTTGTTGTAACTAAAAGGCGGATTGAGCTGAAATTTTGCAGATAGACAATTCAAAGGATGTGCTGAAATATATCACAAAAAAATTAGTTTAAAATGTCCGCTAGGGGGTGCATAACATCGAAATAATTTAAACAAGCTACAAATTCCAATTCAAGCATAATTTATTTGTTACAGAAGTGCCGTTTACATGTGCCAAAAACCCGGGTAAAAGCAGGGTCGTTTCTTACTTTTTCCCTGCGATAGGGAAAAATGCAGGGTGGATTTTCGACCCTGCTTCGACCCAGGATAAAACCCGCTAATTACCCATGGTGCATTTCGAAGCTGGGAGTAAATAACATGGTGGGTTTGAACTTGTGTGAATCCATGAAAATGCAGCCAAATGATCGATGGAAGGATCTGGAACCCCTTAACAATCGCATAATTTTCAAGAAAACAGTAGAAAAGTGCCTATTTTTTTCCGGAGGATTTCATTTATTTCTTGATCTGCCCATCTAGTTTAAAAAAATAAAACCATCCCCAATTACATTATAAATAGAATGGTACTGCCATCTGGTATGTAAAATAAGAAATAAAATTTCATTTCAATAAAATTTCAATAACATTTTTATTTAAAGTGTTATGGTAAAATTAATAAATTTAATAAGTATAATCAATAATTAAACGTAACATTAAAATTTATTTATAAATTAATTATTTTAGAATTCACAGATAAAAATTTATTTATATCTATTTATGATTTTTTTATTTATACATGACTAAAAATTACTGAAACAAAATTGAAATCAAAATTACATTTTGATTTTATAAAAGGATTTATTAAAACAATAAGTATCTTACAATTAATCTTATAATTTCAAAATATGCACCTATCGATTGGAAAATTTTCTTTCCAGTCTTTATTACTTCAGGAATTTAAAACAATTTCTTCCCACCAAACAGATCTTCGTAATTTTGCCCACATTCTTTGTTGTGGAAAAACTAAATTTAGCGATGAAGCCATAGATCGTACGATTATATCTAATATCCGCATCAATCTTCCATTTCTTATATTCCTTTTTTCCTATCTATTTTCTAAATTTATTTTTAAAAACAACAGAAAACAATCGTAAACGTTCTATAATTATCAACAGCGACTGACATGTGCTGCATTTAAATAACAAATAGACGCAGACGCAATGGTGTTTTAGAAGAGGAGTGCATTGGTCGTATCGACTTTATCTCCTGTAAGCAAGATATATGTAATCAAGGTGGGAGTGCTCAGTAGTTAAAATTTTAAGTAATGAATTAAAATTTTAAGGTAAGAATAACGCGGGTAAAAGAAAAAAATTAATAGTAAAGTTAAATTAAAACAAAAAAGTTAATTTTAACAGAAAAAATATAGAGTTACAAGTTAAGAAAATTTAGAAGAAAAATTAGATGAGACTAATGATCCACGGAAAACAAAAATGTAATAATATTAAGAGGCCCAGAAAAGCAGATATCATAAGAATACAAAAAATATTTTTGTAAGTTTTTCAATCTTTTTGGATTTTTAAATTTTTATGATTTTTTTGTTGTTGTTATTTTTAAAATTTAAGAATACGAGGTCAAAAGAACAGCAATTGGAAAAAAAAAGGCCTTCCCCATGGCCATACACTTCGTAACGAGATAAATGCGGAGTTCGAAGATGGAAAGCTAAAAATAGCAATACAGTGAATTTGGAAAAGTATGACACCGGCTGGGATCGAACCCATAACGTGATTTACAAGGAATGATGGTGTATGAGGATCACTTCCGCCGAATCATGTGACGGCCTTTACTTCTAGTAAGACGGGTAGCAGCAGGGTGAAAATGTGGTCCCATGTAAACGGACTTCGAAGGTTTTCCCTATTAGCGGGTAAATCCCGGGTATTATTGTTGTCCATGTAAACGCAGCTACTGTGTCTAGAGATGTAATAAAAATGTTCAGTTTGGGATCCCTCATCAGTATGTAAAGTGTGCAGGCAGAACAGAGTGTTCAATAGCGGACCGCAGCTGGTCGCATGTAGTCTGTCGAACACACAATGTTATGCGGTCCTTCAGGTCAGCCAAAGTTATAACATTGCCCCTAGAAACAACGTTCTTTAAATGGCCCCATAACCAAAAATCACACGGAGTGAGATCGGGAGAACGGGACGGCCAGGGAGTAGGAAACGATCGGCTAATCACCCTGTCATCCGTAAAATGTTGTCGTAAAAACCTCCACACAGTGTATATTAAGTGGAGGGTGCCCATCCACATAATGTACAGGTATATGTATGTGCATATATGTATGTCAGAAGTCAGCACTTTATATACATACTTTTTGGATTGATCCCCATTTTATCGAGAAATTTGAGACTGTACTTATATAGGTTTCCAGGTATAAATATATACTAGAGATAACTGAAATACGAATAATTTGGAGTCAATGGCACAACCTCACCTCCCTCAAGACCCTCCTGAGCAAATTTTCTGTGTTTCGAAACTCGGGTATCCTTTTCATTAAAGTCACACCCATAGAAAATATTGTTGCAATTAACTGATGCACCTGCATTTGAATGAAATCTAGCTATCTTTTACTTTTCCCCCATAAATCATCTTCTTCAAAGCTTCTAAGAAATCTTTGGCTTCAAAGTCAAGAGTGTTCCATTGTAGGGGTGCTGCATTCTAAGGGTGTTACATTGCCAAGGGTGCGTACAAGAGTATTAAACCGGTTATATAAACTTCACTAGCAAATGCGTTCAATTTCACTTTGGAAACATCAATTACGAGAAACTTACAACAGTTTATTGCGTTTATAGCACAATTAACTGTTGTAAGCTAATTTGACAGGACGGACTTTGAAATTTGCCCTTGCAAAATAACTGACATCATATACGTTAACATTATAAGTCAAAATTTTTTCGAGTGTTATAAAACTTAGTACTAGCAAAAGTTTTGGAAGGTCATAAAAGATAGTACACCAATATATGGCCGTTTTGCTTGCTTTTGTCTATTGTTGAATAACCCCAACCTCCTCATTGCCTCTCCGGTAGACGGCGCTGTATCAAAAACTGTTTTGTTACTTTTTATGCGTAGTTAATGTGTTCTTAAAAATCGAAAGCGAGAACCACCATGCTCTGTTTGGGTTGAAAGATACCTACCACCATCCTCTGTTGGGTTGATACCTACTCATGTTCTGCTTGGGTTGAAAAATACCCCACCTGGAGATTAAATCCATTGATGTGGCACCTGTGAATATTAAACAGTAAAATGACTAACTTGAAGTGTTTATATGACTAACTGATTCGAACACATCTACGAGACATTCACAGCTAACGAACCCTCTTTTTGATCCTCACCCTTTTTTAACTACTGTGCAGACAGACGTTCACTTCCATTTCTCCTGAGGATGGAATCTGAACTTGCTCTAGAAATTTGACATGAGCTTAATTTACAGTTATTCGTCGTGAATTAACTCTTGATTATCTATTCTCTAACTTGTTTCGCTATTTTTGGTTACTGCGTATAGGTATAGAGGAACATGCCACTTTAATACGTATGAGTTGACACTTTTTCTAAAACAAAATTCTGGAAATTACAACTGAGACAGTATTTCAGAATCCTTTTGCATTCCAAAAAAAACTACCAAACTAGCATTGTTTTAATAGCCATTTCAGGTGATATGCAGGTTTAAGTACTTTGTATTTAGAAATTTGATTTTTTCTTTCATTACAACTGATATTATCAAGTTATATGTAGCATCACGGGGTGTATTAATTAATTACTCAATGCTGACTTCTGTAAAACCAATAGTAATAATTCAATATTAATCAATGTGAAACTGTCATTACTGGGCTTTGTAATTTGGGTATTTTAAATATTGCATCGTTTTATTAAAAAAGCATTGTAAATAATAAAATAAAATAAAATTAGACATATTATATGTCTAAGTTTTCATGAAAACACAGAAAAATATTAATATCAGCATTTAATTTTTGCATATAAAAATATTACATTTTCGCTGTATATTTTCAATGAAATATTCATAAAGTTTCAGATAATAATTTCACCTTTTCTAAACTTTAAAGTAACATGTTTGAAGAGCGGCAGAAAGTCATATCCTTCAATGTGATCGGTATATTTATTTTGCGGAAATTTTAGTAGCGCATAATTTATACATAAAATTAGAAAATGCGCGCTTCTCTTGAATTCATTAGCATGACCAATACTTGTTTTAAATTATCGGGAAAACGTACTTAAATAGAATGATATAAAATATGAAAATCAGCTTATGGGGGAGTCTTTGCAAAAGAATTTAGGTTACCATATATGGCTTAACAGTGAGAATGTTTATGATCCATAAAACTAACGGGTTTTGAAAAGTCTTGCTCCGTTTCCCATCGCAAGCTGAGTAGCAGAGATGAATTTTTAATAAGGAGTCTATCACACCATGCAAATGAGATGTGTGGTTTATGAGCACTGAAAGGACGTTATTACTCAGAATTTGTGAAACTTTGCATTATGTTGCGGGATGATTATTGATTATTATTAACTTTTTATGCATTGAGTATCATTTTGCTCAGAAACAGGGAAAATGAAAGCTAATTTGTTATTTACGCATGTCTTTATTTAGGCATCTATGTTCTCTTAAACTGAGATATATATACATAAATTTTTTTCGGAGTAAATGAGGATTACAAATTTTTAAAATCTTAAGCAACGATGTACAAGTGGATTATATTATTTTATACTACTGATTAATTCGCCGTAAAAGAACGGAAAACAGTCCATGGTTTTAAGCATCTTATTAATATAAATTTATTAACGGAAAATTTGCTTCATGAAAATTTAAAAATTAATTTATTTCGAAAAAAGAAATATGAGGAAGATCTCTCAAATTTTAAATTATTAAAAAGGTTCCTACTAGATACTAAATAAGGGTAAAATACACTAATACACTATGTCTCTCAAACTGTGATTTATATTTTCCGGAGTAAATGAGGATCAGACCTTTTTAAAAACTTAAGCAATATAGTATTACAAGTGGATTATATAACTTTATACTAACTGATTAATAACCAAAATTGACAAATAACAAAAGGCTAAAGTCAAAACAAAACCTATCTATCACACTAAACTGTTCAATATTAATCCGTGTTTTGTTAATGGTCCAAAAGTATTACATTTTAGAATACATATTTTATAAATGTCCGTTACATTCAGTTTGTGTTACTTAAAATTTAAAAAAATTGAAATTATTATTGGTATATATTAAACTTATGAATATTTCATCAAAAACATACAACGAAAATATAATATTTTATCTGAAAAAATTAACTGCTGATATTAGTATTTATCTGTGTTTTTAGGAAAACTAAGTCATATAGTATGCCTAATTTAATTTTTATTTTAAAAATTATTTTCTAATTTAAAATCCTTTTTTAAGAAATCAATGCAATATTTATATTTCCTAAATAACAAAATCCGGACAT
The DNA here is from genome assembly GCA_907164885.2 of Dolomedes plantarius. Taxonomy (NCBI): domain Eukaryota; kingdom Metazoa; phylum Arthropoda; class Arachnida; order Araneae; family Dolomedidae; genus Dolomedes; species Dolomedes plantarius. The sequence continues at coordinate 61,497,705 of OU015492.1, forward strand.
GGCGATTTTCATTGATTACTACTGAGCGATTTTTATTAGATTTACAGAAGTCAGAATTGTGGAATTCATTATACACCACGTAATTATACATATTACTTGATAATAATGGTTTTAATAAGCGTAAAAATAAAGTCCTAGATACAGTTTCCACCACCTGATCTGGCTATTAAAAAAAAGACGGTATGAGATTTCTTTTTCGAAATTCAAAATAATTCAGAAATAATGTTTTAGGTGTGTTCTTCAAAATTTTTTTCTAGAAAACGGGCCTCAACTCATACTTATTAAAGGCCCGTGTTTCATTAGTTGTTTAGGTAGGAGTCAAAATTCTTATAACCAGTCAGAGAATAGAAAATCTATGGTTACTTAACGAAGTATATAACATTCCTTGGGAGCAAATAAGAAAAAAAAAAACATTTTACGCTCCTCCTATCTTTTTCTTGTTCACATACTCTAAAAAAATAAAAAAGGATACATGTCTGCATACCTTTGAATTGTAAATGAAACACAACTACATCCTGTCAACTTTGAAATGGAAGTAAAATGATGTACATATCTCACTCTTAGAATCACTTATTTCTTCGAATAACTTATTTCTCAGATAACAAAATTTTTATTTCTAATTTATACATATGTATTGCCTTTAAAAGTTTGG